>CM051512.1:23207138-24457138 GCA_028015205.1 Mytilisepta virgata
TGGAACAGGTCCATTTTCATTTGGGAAGCGGTTTTTTCATACCTGTCAACTAAGTCATGATGACTATGTAATGATGTGTTTCTATACGCTGTCTTTATGTGTGTCACAAACATTTGTGTATATGGTTCATGACAATAAAGATACTTGGATCATAATCTGAAAATGACTAAGAGACGTTAAGGTGAAAAAGGGCCATTTCCAGATTAAACCTTAAGCCGTGATACCGTGATCCATGGCATTTTGCACTCTAATATAGGTCAAGAATAATTGATGTTCATTTGTTATTAAGAGTAAATCTGTAATTTCATCAGATTATATCCAAGATCTTAAGCTTAATTACCTTTTTCTTCGTGGTGCAATATAACCTGATGACAAAATCCGAGATGATGACGTCTACGTTTGATAGATAATATTAAAGGCCTATAATAAAATCTGAGATTGTAATTTATGTGTACTGTAAGATAAGAAAACCTATTCAACAAGGCACACATTTTAAAAAAGATTATATATTATAAATATTAATATATTTGTTATTCTGACCGAATGGACTAGACTACCTGTTGGGCAATCTAAAATATAAAAGGATAAAAGATGGCCAATTAACCCATTCAGCACATCAAACAACAAAAAACATTGAAAAAAATAAATTTCATGCGAACATTTGTCTTGTCCAAAAAGTAGTACATATACAGATGTAGAAAGTACAGAATATGTCACGGCGACAAAAAAGTCCAACGTCATTTTTTTTTTAAACTAATCCGTGTTGATGAACGCAGTTGAGCGGCTCTTCCGACAATAATAATCCCTGTCTAGAAATTTATAGTAGTTTATAGAATTTGGAAGACTTGCACTCAAGAAAAGTAAAAATCACAACAGGAAAGTTGAAGTCATAGCGTTCATCTTACAGTTATCAATATCAGAGTAATATCTTTAGAAATTTGTAACTATCTCCCTTTATTATATCCCCTAGGTCATGTAGGTGTCTTGGTTAAGTAAGATTACTGACAAATGTTTCTCATTATACATGTAAAGTTTGAACCCCTGTAAAAAACAAAATATAAAACTTTTGATTTGTTTTATTAAACAATGTAATTGCAACAAAAACGAGAGAAAGATTTTTATGTCCAACAATAAACATTAACTGTACAGTGTAAATAATTTTAAAACTCCTCTTTGTACATTCTTGTATATAAAATATCATATATTTAATTTCAAATATACAAATGACTCGATTATCTCAAACTTGATAAAGGAATGTCAAACATAATTTTCGATAACAGCAGTTTCTTGTTATAAATTGGGACAAATAATTTACTTTGAGACAAACACTTCTGAGATAAAGAGGATGAACGATTTGTATAAATCTTACATTTTAACAAAAAATAACCGTTCCCCATTCACTGTAACATGAAGTTTAATTTGCTCATACCTATGATATGATGGATATAATTTCTTTGTACGTATTCGTTGGACATATGAAACATATTATTATTTTGTTTGTACAACCTAGTCAAGCAAAAGACTTCATTTTATTTGGTGTGATGGATAAGAGAATTTATCTAATTGTATGGGCATTTATTCATGTCTTGAACCTTTTGATAAATTCTGATATCGCCACTAGTTGGTTAATTGCTCGTGAAATTTCCCACAAAAAACTTCGGAAGACCTCTCGGAGTTTTACATTGTCATTAAAGAAAAATATTCTAAAACTCTTTACGCGTTAATAATGAAATTTATCCACTCTCGATAATTGAATTTTAATTTTTGTCGGACAAGCCTCGCAGTTTAAAAATGAATTTCCCAAATTTAATAATCTCGAGTTGATAAATTTCATAATCAACTGGTCATCGTTGAATAATCTGTATGTATATAAGGATATGTTTCAAATCATTGACCTGGATTTATACTGAAGGATCAGTCGAAACGTAACTCAATTAAAGATGGTCTAAATGACAATTTGAATACGACATGCAAACATTTGGTTAAGAGTTATGTGTAAATGATATGATAGGCTCAGTAAGACAAAAATAATTGAAAAGTAGACATCAATAAAGATATGTAATTGTTTACTTTACACTGAGGGCAATATCATATCGTATGGACCACTTAACAACCATATTGCAAAAGGCCAACTTCCAACAAAAATCCTTTTCTAAATGGTAATTACATGTATACCTACCTTTAGGCATGCTATTTTTATTATCTCCCCTAGACATTTTGATTAAGTGATTTTCTTATTATAAATGTAAAGTGTGTGCTTTGATAAAGAAACAAAATATAAAACTTTTGATTTATTTATTAAACAATGTAATTGTAACAAAAACGTGAGATTTTTTGTATTACTAAACTAAACAATAAACACTAACTGTACAGTTTAACTGATATATTTAAAACTTTCTTTTATACACATATATAAAAAGTCATATATTTAATTTCAAATACATGTACACAAAATATCTCGTTTATCTAAAATGTGATGGAGTACTGACAACTATAATTTTTGATAACAGCAATTTGGAGATAAATAATAATTCTGACCAATAAATTACTTTGAGACAAACTAGTCTGAGATTAAGAGGGTGGTGAACTATAGTTCTCACAAAAGTGAAGACTGGAAAATCTTCAAGAGTTTTTAAAATGCACATCTTTTCCAAGAGGAGCAGAGCGGAACGAGGGAAAAGACGCTGGATTTAAAAACGAGTTGAAAATTTTCCAGTTCTTCACTTTTGAACGAGTATAAGTAAGTAAGTAAAGTCAAGAAATACCAAAGGGATCTTCGAAGAGGGAAAAATCGAAACAACTGACAAACTCCGGAGAACAAAAAAAAAAAAAAAAAAAAACAAGACCAAAACGATATATGCACCACAATTAAAAACTAAAACATATGAACAACATGGACCCCACCAAGAAACCGGGAGTAGACTCAGGTGCTCCGGAAGAGTAAGCAGTCTCTGCTTCCTGAAGGACACCCGCCATGCTGCCCATGTCAAATCCTGTATGATGAATGGATAACATCACTAGAACAGGTCCATTTTCATTTGGGAAACGGTAACTATTTTTTCCGTAAATACTCGATTTTAAGTTTCCAGTACCTAGGTAAATTCAACGAGCGCCGTTGACGACGTTAAATAACGTTACGCTTGATTGGTCAAAAGGTATGTTGATTTGTGGACGGCGCGACTTGATTGGTCTAAAAGCAGGGGAAGATGAGGTCTCGTGCAGTGAGAGATGAGGTCGCCTGAACCGATCTTCAACGGGTCATCTCACACTGAAAATGGCCATTTACGGAATAATTCCTGTTTCTTTGTTTAAATCTTACATTGTAACAAAAATAAGTTCTCCATGCACTATAACATGAATACTACGTAGCCCATACTGATAGAGCTAGTTTCTTTGTAGTACTACTTTACATATTTCCTTGGACTAGGGGGCGCCACTGGGCAGAAACCACAGTTTGTTTACATTATACACGTCCCAAAATAGGCTGGAAAAGGTTGTAAAGAAGCAGAATCCAGTTTTCAAATAACTTCCCCCAAAACAGCTCCAACTGGCGTTTACTGACATTGCTACATTATATAGGCTCAATAAGACAAAAATAACCAATAGAGATATTACATTGTTTACATGGCCATAAATCTTCAAAAAGAGAGGAAATAGAATATTGACCTTATCATGTATCATATAGTGCAATGAATTAGGATGGTGACGACAATTATTATATTGCTGTATGATAGTATGATATCGAAAATCTTTAACTATATGTAACCAAAATTGCACATAAGCTATTAAATGTATATGTGTATGTACATATAGAATAGTGGAAATTTGTTTTTTGAAAATGACTTTATCAGGTTTGTTATTGGACGAGCCCGTAAGTCGTGTCCAATGACAAACCTGATAAAGTTAATATCAGAAAACGAATTGCCATTATTCTTTTTATCGGTAAAAGTTTAATGACAATAAATTTGATTTGGTAATAAATTTAACAAAATTGTTGAGAGCTGATATTTCAAGACAAATAACAAAGTCGTTTTAGGGGACGTAACGTTGAGTAAGTTGTCATTCATTAAACTGACGCGGAAAAAAGCACAGAAAAGAGATATCGATACATGTAGAATCCCTGACACTGACTCGATATTTTTATTATCAGCCTGTTGGTATGAATTGAAATTCAGACAAATTACTGATAATTCTATTATTACAGCTGGACTATATTTATTGTAAAAGAATCCATATAAGAGAGTTAAGATAAACCAGGTATCTTGGACTTTCTATGAAGAAGATACCCCTGTTTGCACAATGTAAATAACCATATCGTGTATTTAGTGAGAATACCAACGGATATAATTTAAGGTAAAAAGTATGAAAAAAAATTAGACGTTAACGGAGTTACATGTAATGCTTTATTAAGCGTTTAACTGACTTTTCTTTTATTTAAATTGTAATAATGTATCTTATTAAGGGTGCCAATAGCAAACTGTATGTATACCCGATTAAAAAACGAAAGTTTTTTTTACTTATAAGCTGATAAGTAATGTTTATTTGATCGAGATTTTCGACAAAATAATTGCCAAAAAATAAGATCTATGTGCTGTAAACATATCTGTACACAAGCTCATGATTATCATCTTCCCAAGTCAGCTTTTGTATCCACGTTCGTTCCTACAAACCCCTGACATCACACATTTATATTTTACGGGTCGGATTTTCAGTGGTCACTTTTCTATGTCAAAAGAGAATCCATTTGCGTCGTAGGTAGAATTTTCTAGGTCACACACAAGGCGGCAAAATATGTTCGATCCGGAAAATATGAATGTGTGATGTCAGGGGTTTGTAGGAACGAACGTGGATACAAAACCCTAACTTTGTGATTATAAAATGGTAAAGCCTTTTTTATTATTTCCTCTTGAAAAACTCATGTGTATTGCTCTACAATATATGTACATGTAATATTAAAAAATATCTTCCTCTGAAATGTTAAATTTGCATAAAACCATCGATATGCACTTTAGAAATTCCAATTAGTAACAATTTAAAAAGAAAACTACACGAGTGTCATCTTCTGAATTTATACTGAAACTTTAGGAATCATGGGATCCTTCACTTACATGTACATGTAAATATTTCATGAAAACAATGAATGAAAACATGCATAATTTTGATTAAATTGCTACAAATCACACCCCACAATGCATTTCACCACAATGTAAAATTAGACTAGAGCCTTGATGTTGCCGTTACAATATCAATAACAATCAATTTAACAAAAGTGCATCTTTTTGTGCATGTTCGTCTTTAGCAATAACTATAACTTATATACATAAGTCTAACAAAATTCGGAAGCAAGTGCAATAAAAAATTAGCTACAAATGTAAATTATCTTTCTGTAGTCTTCCTTCTTTTGCTATTGCTAATATTTCTCTAGTACTGTGTGTTTACTGTCCATAGATGTCTACTCGGTAAATGATGACCTTGTGCCTACGCTGACAAATTTGAAATATGATTACTTCATAATCATATCAGCCTTCATCAGAACTATAGTCTTGACACTTCTGGAAAAAGTCTAAAAAATATAAAACAATCATGCAATTTCTTTTAAATATGCTTTTTGTAAATTTAAATTCTACTTAGCAAATAATATAATATAGTTGTAAAATAGGCGATATAAAATTAATAGAAAAATACGAAAACAAAGTCATACCTCGTATGTGATATTTCATCAGTGGTCTGAAGGATTTAACTTTTTTTGGTTTCTGTTTTTTTTTTTTTTTTTTTTGGTTTGGTTTGTTTTGTTTTGTTTTGATTTTGATAAGTTTTCCAAACTGTTTGTCTAGATAAATTGAATAGTGCCACAAGAAGCGATAATCAAATATCATTTTGGAATATGTATGCATAGCGAGGATAATTTAAACTTGAAATTACACAACTAACCGAAAATAACAGAAAAGTCAATTAAACGCTTAACAGAGAAACTAACGGAAATCAACAGGCCCAAAGACAACTATACTGACATAATCATGATAATATCAATCTTTATTGAATTACTTATAATTGGAGTTCAAGAAGTACCAACGTGCAATCGTAAATCTAAAAAGGACAAATATACCTAAGAAGCAATCAAAAAAACTTAATCCATTGGACAGACAAACCCGGGAAGACAAATGAACAACCACAAGCACAACAAATAAACACAGAAAACTAAAAAACAATGAACAACACGAACTCCTATAAAAACCAGGAATGAACCCAGGTGCTCCGGAAGGATAAGCAGTTCCTACTCCGTATACGGCACACGTCGTGAAGTTCAACAAAGTCAATCCTGTGGAAGTCACAAATCGGTGGAGGTACATGAAAGGTTACGACAGTGGGAACAGTTCCAACATCATCTTAGATATTGGAACACTGTAATGGTCAATCAATTCATGATGACGACCGTAAAATTTCTTAAGTGATGGCATCAACTTATCCCTGATAAAACCCTGGTTAAGAAGCTTTTGTGACAGCAGTAATCCTCTTTGTCGAAAGTCAGGGTAACTCACGCATGCCCTTGAAAATCGGATAAGCTGAGAAACGTAGAAACTATGCTAAAATATACATCTAGCAATGATTCAATGACGGTTACCAACTATGAGAAAAAAACTGAAGTGGGAAATTTTCATTCCTGAAACTATATCTACTGTTAGTCCTGTAATTACCAAATATTTTACATATGATGTTACCTTAATAGATTTGGCTCGTTTAATTTTCATAAAATTTTGACTAAATATTTACTTTGACCTGTTGACAAAAATATAAAAATTTCAAGAAATTTGAAATTTGACAAACACTAATTTTGATCATTGAGAAGCTTGATTTCTCTTTGCTAATAGTATGTGATTAGAACGTTCAACTGATTTTTAAAGAGTTCATTCCCTTAGGTGTTCTGTATCCCCTAAACAGATTAACGACCTGACAGATGGAAGTATACTATTTAAAATTTTGATATTAACATCAACTCTAAATCAAAGATAATTTTGGAATTGAATTCCTCAACGGAGCCCAAAAGAAGATTAAGAAAAATATCTCCTCAGATGTGAACGACGTTATCTCAATGAACCGGAAATAAAACACGATTTTGTTCCCTTAGGCTTAAACTAATACATAATTCTTTCACTATCTAATGCAAACATTAATCTTGTTGTGTCTAGAATGGCTGTACATTACACAAAATCCTCTTGACATGTTTTTCGATCGAAGATTGGTGCTTCATTGTTATAACTTGTTTGTAAGTGGGCGGGCAAGGTTGGACAATACCAGAAGAAGAAGGAGTTACTGTAATACATCATCGCACTTCTTTACAACTGCATGGGGAAAATTGTTACAGATATTGCAAAGCCTTTCCAATCTCGGTTTCGTATTTGTATGTAGGTTAATGATTGTCAGGTTTTTATGGGGAGAGGGGAGGGGCTAGGGTCAAATTTGAAATAAAAAGGCAGGACCCGAATTTTGGCAAAATTAAAACACAGATTACTTTAGGTGTGAAAAAATGTAGGACCTGAGTCAATCAGGATTTTTTTTTGTCTTAAATGAAAATAAAAAATTTGGCCCCAATAGCGACAGAAAAAAAAAATCCAGGACCAAAATTTCGACGAAAAAAATAAGCAGGATCAAACATTCGATTCTTGCCCCCCCCCCCCCCTAAAAAATCAAATGGTTTCTCCCTTAGGTGTCCATTCGTATTTTTCTTTCCTTGTCTTAGTTTGTATTAGCTTCTAGATTGTATTAGTCTTATTCAAAGTTATAGTCATTCAAACCTTGAATTTAATCAACCATGGTCGTATTTTTTTAAATTGAAATTCACACAGGAGTCTAATTATCTGTTAATTTCAAAGATTCAGAATGTTTCTGAAATCGTGACTTGTAAAGAAATCACATTGACTCTAAAACGTCTACGACAATAGTCCTACAGAGTAACAATTGTACTAATATTCGGATAAAACATATATGGAAAAATTAAACAAAGATAAATCATCCACATTTTTTACATAGTTCATGCTTTCATGTCGAATTCTTCCTAATTTGTCATCCCTAATATCCAGGAATGCCAATTATTGATAAATGGGATCACAAGGTTCAAAGTTTATACGTGAGGAAAGATGAAAATGTTTTAGACCTGTCATTCATTTGGCTTTAAATGTGAGAAAATTGTTTGTGTGAGAAGCAATTCTGCCAATTTAGGTCACTCCATATAATAACTTTTTACCAGACAGATTCAATTGAAAGGCTGTAATTTCTTATGAGTTAATAATAACGTCAATACATAAATCATTCCAAAAATAAATTGTAAAAAAAAACAGTACCAATGGAAAAAAGGTTCTGTTATATACATGTTTATTATATATTTTTTTTTAATTTTATTTTTTAATTTTATTTTTCATATATTTATTTATTATTTTTTATTTGCATTTTCTTACTTTTTGAATTACAAATGTAGTCGGATGGATGTGTTAATATAGATTCTCCTTCAGGTACGAGTGAGTTATGGAATTTCTCCACCCGAGATAGTTAAATTTTCGATTTTCAACACGCGAGCCTTTAGCGAGCGTGTTAAAATCTAAAATTTAACTATTGAGGGTGGAGAAATTCCATAACTCACGAGTAAATTGAAGGAGAATCTGTTTCTCCTATGTTTTTCGACAAAAACCTCAAGAAAATGTCGTTGCTATGTTGTTTGTTTACATGGACGTCATTTCGGGACTTCTCTCGTTTATCGTTCTAATAACTGTAGAAAAAAGGGCGGTAATTCCCACGTAGAAATTTAATCACCGGGAAGTGGTTAAAGGTTAAAATGAAGTAAATATTTACATAGGCGACAATGGTAGCCTTTTTGGGTTCTGCGTTTTCACTATAAAAGTTCCGTTGAAAAAACTGTCAAATTCTGAATTTTCAACACCTTTGGGTGTGAATAAAACTGCAAAACACATATGGTGCCGCAGCTTTTTCGATAGAAATATTGCATTTTTTAAGGGTACTCTATGGTCCCGGAATTTTCGAATTAGTATGAATGAAGAACACCCCTTGCTTAATTATGCACAGAAAATTTTGCTCATCAAAGAGAGTTTTCTCCAAATTTCTCGCTATTTCTACACCAATAGCCAACACTCATTTCTCACTATTTTAATTTTCTTTTCTAATTAACAGGGCAGCAGAAAATAAATTTACTGCTACCTATTATCTTGGATGTAAAAACTAGGTGGCGCCAGTCATCTTTAATTGCTTCCTTTTACCCTATAGATATTATGTATTTTTATCCCACCGATTAAACACGTCAGGAACAGGAGAAATCACAATACCCTTCTTTTCAATTTTTATTAAAGGTGGGTTTAATTCGATGCTTTAAAATCGTGTCTTTTTCAATGAATGAAAAAAGGAAAAAAAGGTTAGACAAAATAGTTCTTATCGAACAGACAATGTGGTTTTCATTAATACCTCATTGGGAAAATAAAAACAGATAGTGAGCAATTGCGTCCAGTGCACATTAACCTTTCGTTAAAAAATAAATTCATCGAAACCTAGTAAAGTAACTAAATTTTACGCTTAGAATTTGTGTCAACTTAAAATTTAAACAAATGCATTGACAAAACAAAATCTACCGATCAGATCTTACGGTATCGTTTTAGTGGTTTTTAGTTACACTGGGCATGACTGTTTAATATTTTATCATTGAAAACCTACCTGCATAGTTAATAAATTCTCCGTCCTCTGTTTTTGCAAAATGTAATATTTCTTCAACCTCTTCATCCGACATTTTGTCCCCTAATGTTGTCATGCATCTCCGGAAGTCTCGAACAGATATTTTCCCAGTTCCCTCCTTGTCCAGGACTTTAAACGCTTCTAGGATGTCACATTTCTCTTCGGATTTGGTATATATTCCTCCTCGCTTTATTACAAACTTTTCAACTTCCGCGAATGTAAGACGTCCACTGGCTGCAAAATGTAATTTTTATGCAATTAGATGAATGCATGAATTTAATATCCAGTTGCATTTATTATATACATAATGTTGATGGAATATGAACACTGCTTTGAACTAGATCTAAACGCTGATCCAGATTTTTGAGGTGCTAGCTAAAAAGGTAACAGTCCACAGGAAGACACAGGACCCCATCCGGAAACATTATAATGAGTCAGAGCCGACCAGTCCTTGGGTCTTACTCCGACACGTCGCGTGCTTAGCGGAAAAGCAGCAAATGCCAATTTTAATGTCTTCGGTTTGTTTCGGCCGCGGATCGAACCCGCGACCTTCCGCCTTCGAGGCCATCACGCTACAATGAGACCACCAAGGAGTCAATAAGATGACAGAAAGATGTGGGATTGATGTACATGATAAGACATGAGATAATAACCCATGCATTACTGAACTATTATATCAAAAACAAGTTATACGAGCTGTTATTGTTGTTCTTTATCTTGAAATTCACCGTTCGGTACTCGACAATGAACCAAAAAAACGACCCCCTACCAGCCAGATAAACAGAAAACTTTCAAATCAATTTAATACAATGTTTGTTTGTCACGTTAACCTTCTTTCCAAGGATATGCAACGAGTATTGAAAGCAAGAACATGCCATTTTGTGCTAGACAGACATCATATTGGAATAGTACTATTTACAACCTTGAATTATTTTTAAGTTTTTTCTCAATAAATAGCTTTTGATATGAAACAAATAATTTAGTTTTAGCGCTTTGGTAATTGAATTCTTCTTATAACACCCACATTTTCTGAATATTTATTGATGATAAAACACATCGAAAAAGAAAATTTGTTGTTGTTTGGTCCACCAAGCGAATAATATGCATAAAGTATGATTTTACAGATTAAGATTTTTTACGTCAATGATCCATATATCATGTAAGTTAAATTAATTTCCAGGACTGTCGACGATAAAAGTGCTAAATCGCTGACCTTATTACATTAATGCACTGTTTCTTGACACTTTATGACATCAGAATAATGACATATGGAGTGTGCACTAATAGATGTACTTTTCAAAAGCTCCTTCGGGGTTTTCAGTTCTTTTTATTAAATCGAGAGGACAATATGATTATTTGAATATTCAGTTCGCCTTCAGTAAACACACATTATAATTTAATAAATTTGCTTAATTTGAGGTTTTACGCCAATTCAGCGAAAAACATTCTATTTCTTGTGATTTTGGAATATTGTTTCTTTTTTTTGGAACTTATAGTATACTATATTAAAAGGAACCTTTACAAATAAGCTTATTCTTACGGTGTCATGTGACATTATGAAATAGATTAATATGTAGCAGTAGTAGTTTGTTTAATTAGGTTTTTAGTTGAATAAGGTCAGTATCAGAAAACAAATTGCCTTATTCTTTTTATCGGTAATACATAACAAATTTTTAGCTCACCTGGCCTAAAAGCCGAGCCGATCATAGTTTAACATAGGACCCTATGGGAAATTCACCTGAAGATTTTCTTGACTGAAACCATTTGGCCAATTGGAACTAAAGTTGGTAACAATGGTCCTAAGGTGGCCCTTTTCAGAATTATATCCGATGACCTCGCCCGCCATCCAAGATGGCGGCAAGAGCCGATTTTTATTTCAGGGGGGGGGGGGGCAAAAATGAAATGTTTGATCCTGTTTATTTTTTCGCCGAAATGTTGTTTCTGGATTTTTTTTTGGCCGCTATCGCGACCTACATCCTTTCTTTTCATTTAGACCAAAAAATATCCCGATTGACACATTAACGATAAAATGTACTCAAAGGCATTTTTTCTTCTTACCTGCAACATCTAACTCTTGTCTTGCTTCTTCCAGGTCATGCTCTGACGGATTCCATCCTAGACAACGTAGGAACGATCCAAGATCTCGAACTGACATCTTTCCTTTCCGTGACACAAACATTCCAAAAGCCTCTTTTAAGTCTATTGAAAAGAAGTATAACGTCTTAGCAATTATGGTAAACCAGTTTTCCCAATTCCCAAATAATATGAAACTGGTGTGACATGGAAAGCGAGCGAAGCTTAAGGTTTCTAGGTTTGCTTTGTCGGTATTTAGAGAAACCTTCGTAATGTGATACTTGCGTCTGGATCCTTTTGTCTTGTCAAATTTGGGATTTTTTCGTAATATTTTTACTTTCTTGACACTAATAATGTTAAAAAAGTTGAGGTAAGTCAATAAATAACTTATTTTGTTCAAGATAATCTTTATCCACGTAATCACGTCGGAAGCAAATGGCGGAACGAGATTTGGTATGGCTGCCGCTATGTTGCTGAAACTTTTTAGCTGGCATAATGTAGTGGGAATAATTCTATTGACATCGTATCCTTAAATAGCTTTTTACAATAGTAAAATTGTTTTGTTAATAGTAAATCGCATTTGAAGAGGTGGATAAACGATATTCTATTCAGATCACGACAACAGCAGATATATACCTTGCATGCCTCATGTTGTATAAATTAAGTTAAATGGCAATTCCATATTGACAGATGTTCGGAGCATCCACGACCCTGAACTTTGTCTAGTAAACCAGTGCAGTTTTGTACCAAAATATACCAACAAGATGTATTTTATTCTAAGTTGTATTCAATATTGTTTTCTTTAAATACTTTTTACGTAGCCTTGATGTATTTCGCGGACATTTGTTTAAAACGAGATAAACAAAAATTGGGAAATATAACATCATTGCTGAATGCTTTTAACAAATGAAATTCTCGGCTTAAAACTTTTTACGTTGTGTAGTCAGACATTCTTTTAGAACAATTAGATTTATTGATGTATAAGTGCAACCGTCGTCTTCCATACATTTTCTAGATGAAAAAACACACACGAAAATATTCCAATCGAGATGCCCCGGCATAGTAATCACGACGAGTGATTATTTGATGGCCGCTTATGTCATATTAATCCATCTGGATGCTTTTATCATAACCGTGAGAATTGATTCTCATCATAAATGTCAAACTCAATGAATGAATGAAAGTAACTGCACCGGTTCAACTTCATTCATTATCCCCGGCTTGGGATGAATGTCGGCTTTTGATTGGCTTATGTGACGTCGGTTAATTCCCCCGTCTAATCGTTAAGGACCCTGGTTACCAAATTAAAATTTCTTATTTGCATTATTTATGCTTTAGTAAATACATACTTATAAATACGAACATTATTTAGCTGAAGACAGAGAAGACAAATTGCTTTCCAGTGACGTCAAAGCGATTTTTTATAATTAAAAATTATATTATATTCACTGCAGGTATGCAAATTAGGTTTTAGTGAATATGCAGGGTATAGTCCCTGATTGCAGCGTATTCGCCACATACTATTCTCAGTGTATTTGCAGCTTGTTCGCCATATATTCACTGCAGGTATGCAAATTAAGTTTGCGGTGAATATGCAGGGAATAGTCCCTGATTGCAGTGTATTCGCCACAGACTATTTGCCACATGCGAAATCTGAATGCTTAGTGAATAATCTGCGAATACAGATTTTAGCTGAAAGTCCATATTCGCAAGATCATCGCAGAATATTCGCTGAGTATTCGCCGCAGGGCCAAATTGTTCGTAAGGGCTACTAGTAATTTTTAAGGTCAAAACACTGAATCAAAATATTTGGTTGCGACTTTAAATTAAGCAAAGCAAGGTCAAATCACAAACTTCATGAGAAACTTAGAATAAAAAATAAAGAGAACATTTTTGAAAACTTACAGTGAATTGATATTGTTTGGATTAAAAATTTAAAAATCAAGATAATGCCTGTGAAAAGTTTACATGTACAATGGCGATGACATTTTCTCGGAACTTATACGAAATGTTGTGCATAGTAAGCTATTTTCATACCGAAATAAAAAAATACAAAATCAGATTCCCTTTGAACTGATAACATCTAACGCCTTAATATTAAAATATTATATTGGAAAAGGATTGGTTAGTCAAGAACTAGTTAATACGATTACTTCTGCTGTAAAATAGCTCTTTAAGGATGGGTTTCTGCTCGGTATAGTATCTGAATCATTTCGTTATAACACTTCTCAATAATAAAGGAATCCTGAGGGTATTGTAAAATTCTCTCCACGTTAATGATAACCTTAAATCTTGATAAAAGACTACGAGTACTGCAACAAAAGATTTATTATTGCTATTAAATAAAACTGGGAATGTTAGTTGTTTTTTTTATTTGTCGAATGTGCAAGTGTTACGTTTATTCTCCCAGAAATGAATATTTGATACTATGTGATATGGGAGGAAAGTAATCATCGACATTCTTCCGAGGTTTGGGTGGGAGTGGGTCTGAAACATTCCACCCCCGACTCAGAACTGTGTTTCATATACACGTGAAACATAAAAAAAATCTTAGGATTTCGAATAAACCAATAAAAAGTATTTTTTTTACGCCACACACTCTTCCGATTGAACTTTAAGATGAATTACATATATGTCTTCTGTTGATTTTGATTTTTTCCCATTAATTTACTTTAATTTGTTATCACTACTTCGCCTTTTCTTTTGAGTTTTGATTACGATTTGTTTTTACTTTAACACACTGCTTCGGAATTTTCTATCTGATGTACATTTGATGAATAAATGTTGGAAGAGTAACACTGTAAATGACACGAATTTTACCAAAAAATGAGATCTAACAACTACAAAATGTATGAAATGCCAATCTATCATCAACCTAGCTCCTAACACAAGGGTAGCATAGAGAACAAACGGATGCATAGCTTTAACACTAAAGAGTCCCGAAAATTGGGTTTTTATCTTATCTGTCACTAACAACCGGAGCTGGCTTTTAACCTTGCTTTAGGGCATTCCCCTTTGAAGACTAACTTAATGTTTATTATCTATTTCTATATCCTTTACAGACACAAGTTAATTAAAAAAAAATGAAAAAAAGCATTAATTGTGTGATAGTTAATACTTTATCAAACTAAGAGTCACAACCAATTAGAAGCGGATACCTCACCTTGAAGTGGGATTGAATAATTATATTGGTATTTACATGTATTTTCACGACCAGTATATGTGGATCAACCAAATCAAGTGATAGAAATATACTTAAACAGCAAAATGGACAACATGAAAGATCAATAATGACATACCAAACAATAAACCCATCCCAAAAGAAAGAATCCATCATGGTCAAAATTAACATATAAGAGCACCACACAAACATAAACACAACAGAGAGTCAGGATCTAATAGTCTGACTTGGTGCAAATGGGGTTTAAACCGGTTTTATTGGTACTCAAACCTCCCCATTATCTATCCCGACACTCTGGTGTATAAGACATAATAAAAAAACCCAAACAGTATGATTACCAACAAGGTGACCGCTTGTTAGAATGCAAAATTTGGTTAGACGTCAGAACGTGCTCATTTTATCTTTAAAACTAGCTAAGGCTCCCATAGCTGCTTGTCGGATACTGTCGCTGTATTAAACGAAAAAGTCATACATAAGACTCCCATAACGGGTGTAATGCTATCTCGTCATAAATTTCAGAAGAAGTCGACATTATTCGTGAGAGGCCAAGTAAAATTTTACGTTAGAAATTGGAAGTATTTGTGAGAGGCCAGTAAAATTGAAAGCCTTTAAGTCATTGGGAGAAATAGCATTATTCTATGTCTCGTTAACTTTTAATTAACTCTTTGTGGTGTTTATTTCTTGGAAGAGTCTGATGTGGATGCTTGGTGTCGATCCTGTTGGAGTCCATAATTTATTTTTTTTTTAATTTTATTTATTTATTATTATTTTTGATGACTATTAAAATACTGTGCAATATATATATATATATATGTATGACCGATTAAATCAAATTTAATTGCTAAAAGAGAAAGTGTATTCATGCTCAGCCATTTTTGAATTGCTATATATAATAAAGAATGTCTTATTCTGAACATAAATACATTTATATCCGAAAAAAAAATACCTTGCTTCTGGTCCTCATTTAATTCTTCGATATCATCTAGACTGAGCGACCTCTTGGACTGTAACGAAAACCAACAAGTAATTATAAAAGTTGTTTTTGTGAATGAAGAGATTCCGATAATTAATGCTTTGACAAAAAAAAAAGAACCTTCACGTTTTCAACAGCATGACGAGGTTTAAAGCAGCTCAAATAAACATTTTTAGAAACATGATAAAACAAGCTAATATTAAATATAAGAGCTTTGATTCAACTTCAATTATGGTTACACCGGAAAACTTAGAGAGACGCGTATTTCTAATTATCCGTTAATTTCGTTTTATTATTATTATATACATATATATTTTTTTCAGTAGTATGTTTATTTCATCTTGGTAATTGTTTACTAGTGTATTAAACTGGCAGAGTATGAACAAATGGCAAAATAGTATAATTATTTGTAATAAATCGAAATGAAAAACTCTTTTTCTGTTAATTTTTGATAAAAGTAAGGAGTATCTCCCTCGTGCAAAGCTCTGTCCTTAGATGCAATGTTAATGTAATATGGCTTTTTGTGTTGCAATAGACTTATTACTGCTATACATATATGAAATTCCTGTTATAAATAGCACTTGAATACGACCCAAATTATACGAAGAGATGCAAATGAAGAAATCGGATTAAGCAATATTTGCAGTCATCAATATCTGACCTTGGGCAGATTTATGACTCTGGTATTTCCAATCTATTACAAAATAGGTTATACAACATTCCTTTCTACTCCGAAGAAAATTCAATGAAATATATTAACTGGAATAAAAGAAACAATTTCAATTATTCTAATCTGCTTTTGCGTATAAGGCGAGTCTTATTTCGGATTTTATAGGCTTTCGTGCGAAAAGGGTACCTCATCAATCACGCGATTTCTGGTCTTAGGATGTAATTATGCTTTAAAACAAGCAGACGAAAGCAGCAATTTAGACGTTATCAAATTCATGGAAGATCAATGGTTTCAGACATTTTGTGTGACACAATATTTTATGGCGCATTTTATGCCAATAATTTGGTCATGAGCGTGACAACACTACAGTGGAGCAGGCGGCGAAATTTGTTTGACTCCAACCTAAACTGGCAGATATTGTGTTTTCCTCCAGAATGTCTCTTCTAGAAATAGATACTGAAAACCATTTATTGGCATGTTAGTAGATCGAACCTGGATATTTATCTGGTACCTATCATACCTTTGAGTTTTACTCAAAAATAAAAGAAGAATGTATCCACGGAACACAAATCTCCCTACATGTACATAAGAGTGTGGAAAGTACAAAATCATATTTTTTCCCATTCATAAAGGGGCATAACTCTTGATCCATAAAACGCACAATATGATCTGCATACCGTTGCTATACGTATTGTTTGTTTGTTTGTTTGTTTAGTTGGGGTTTAACGCCGTTTTCAGCACATTTGGCTATTTCGCGGCGGCCATTTTTTATTGGTGGAGGAAGCCGGAGTACCCGGAGAGAACCACCGACCTTCGTAGGAAAATTGGCAATCCTGTTGTTATACGTATTGTATATAAGTTTCAAAACGAAACATTTAAGTCATGTTAGAGTTACATTTATAAAGTGGCATAACTATAGAACGGTTACAAGGCCCAATATCCAAATTCGAACCTGACCTGCGTAATGTGGTTATAAGCATTATGTATAGGTTTCGAAAAGTTGTCTAATGCAAAGGAGTATTCGAAAGACGGACATGGAACGATAAAAAGTAAAATACCAAATTTGATGTGATCTGCGTTTTGTGGTAATTATCATTGTGTATAAGTTTCATAACATTTGGCCTAGGCAAACGCAAGCCAGATTGCGGAAATTTAAATCGGACAGACGGACGGAAATGCGTAGGGTGTCAATCTTTGACTTTAGTATTTTACAGTTACATACTTCATTAGATAGCTGGAATATTACTTGAACTTGAGATGAAAGTTTTTCTGACTATTACTTAAATACTTCTAAAACAAAAAACAAGTTATATCTCTGTAATTTTTAAAAGACGTGACATAATGGTTTGATGTCAAAATACCCCATCTGCCCAAAGGAAAGAACAAAACGTTATTCATGGGGACAAATAAATACGAAAATATTCCCGCAACAAATGAAAAACAAAAAACCAAATAAAAACCAATTAAAACGAAATAAAATAAGGAAGAAACACTACAAATATAAATTATGAATCGCATGTCTTTTGTATTATTGTATGCGTTAGTTTCTCCTACACAGGGACGGGTTTTGTTTGGCCATTGAAAGAATGAATAATTAAACTATTTCGTGATTAAACCTTAACCTACAATTTTGTACAGCTAGTGATTATCGTGTAGATGACCTATAAAACTGAACTCAGATTTTGTCATTAAAGAAAATGTTTTAAAAAAAAAATCAGGCGATTACGACAATTCATTCGGGATTACGGTAATAATTAAACTCGCAATTGCGTTTGAGAGTTGATTGTCAGCTAACAGAAAGAAAATTGGACCATAATCTCGTAGACGCTTTACACCTGGTCTCATGCTATTTAAAGTGACATTTTACAACTTAGTAACAAAACTAGATTAAATAATGACGTCATAATAGCACGTTAAGGCTAATTAATTTAGAATTTTCACTAAGACTTTCTAAGAATGGATCTCTTGAATGGTTATTGGAACAAAATTGTCAGTAGAAATTACGTTTACAACAATCAAATTAAGCCTTTATTGGATAATGCTGTCAAAGAGCAAAATGTTTGAGTAATTGTCCATGTAAACGGTTTCCATTCATGGTCGACAAACATGAGAAAAACCTACGGAGTCATTAGAAGCTTATACTGCATTTTTAATTTAACTCACCATTTTCGAATAATTCATAAGACACCTTTCATTTTCTAGTACTTCGGTCTCATGGTGCAATTTTTACAAACGTCCACATGTATATTTTTAATTTTTGATTATAGTAGTTTCAATTGATTCACAAAACAATTTGAATTTCCTGATGTTTACCATTGTAAGTTTTAACTTACCAAACACAAGTCCATACCTATATCTGTCGTTTTAATTAGTATCGATTGATTCGTAGATCGATTTCTATTTCTTGTAGTGCAACTTTTGCAAACGCTCGTGTTAAAATTTAAACGGCTTACTAAAATATCAAGGCTTTGTCGTTGGTTTTTGACTCTTTGTTAAAGATTTTACTTTGAAGATGAACAACGGCAATTGGAATGTTGTTCACTTGAATCTTCGTTATGTTCCATCGTTACATGGGCTAGTTTTGCATGTTTTTTAACCATGTACAGCCGTGGTAACGACCAAACATAATGGTACTACATCGGATCTCAAAATAATAGACCTTGCTTTTCTTAAGCAATTAATGCATAAAAACATGAAAATAGTTTTTCATATTAAAATATATATTAAAAAATCGACCATTTCCTCAAATATTCGAGAATACTTTCTATACATGAAACTCATAAAACATACTTTACGAATGCTTGAAAAAACATTGGTCTTCACGTACAAACATAAGGCGCCTTGTAAAGAGTATTTCCTGTAGATCTTTAGATCCGAATGCACCAAAGTGTATTCTTGTTAGCAGTAACTTTCATTGAGAAATCAAACATTTTGCCTTCGCGCCATCGTCACCGATTGTACTCGGTGGTTATATACATTTCTCGTTTTAAAAACTGACACGGCTCTAGGAACTGGACAGTTTGGTTAAATAGCCAACATATTGTATCTGTTAGTGTAAACACACTAGCGTTATGTCACTCTGTCAATTGTCAATTGGATTTTTTTAACCTTAAATTTTTACGGCATTTGAACGTTGTTAAATTGTAAGTTAACACCCCGCATATACGTTATTTTCCCAAAGAAAGTTGTCGGTTGGCACCATGAAAGTCTATTCCACATTCGATTTATAATCTTTTTAAGGGCAGCATAAAAAGGACACAAAATCGTAACCCCACATTGAATGAAGATGCATACAACTTTAATTAACTTGATATTCAAATCGGGGTGACATTACAAAAACGTTTACATGTGTATCATGTGTGTAAGAACTTAAATATCATGACTCAACATAAATTCTTTCACATTAAACATCAAAATACTCTTAACTGCTGTATCATTTTATTTTATTATCAGTTTTAGAACACTGTTGTGCTTTAACGGATCTCCGTACATTATTATCGTCACGATATCGATTAATTATGTAACAGATGTTTAAACATAATGAAACAAAAGTGAAATGTCATGATTTTTTCAAATTGTTCATTTTTTTCCTGGAAACCCTGTTTTACAAAAGTATATTCACTGGCGTGACTGGCGTATTCCAGGATAATTAGTCAGACACGATTTAAGGTAGTACCCAACACTTTCACTAAGATTCATTTGGATCGTTTAATTTTCATAAAATTTTGACAAAGTATTTACTTTGACCCATTGACAAAAAATTTAAAATTTCAAAACATTTGAACCAACCAATTCATCAGAAAAATTACACTGATTGTATAGCAGTTTGACAAACACTAATATTGATCATTGAAAAGCTTAATATTCCCTTAACAACACAACGTTATTAAAACGTTTAGCTGATTTTAGAGTTATCTCCCTGTAGTGTTAGGTACCACCTTAAGGAAACGAATTTTAACATTTTCAAGAAGTAGGGCCAGTTTTCCCTGCATTTATTTCACTTCCAGGGCCATTTTCAAAAAGTCGCCTAAAACATTTCAAAATCTCCGCCTGGTTCATTTTATGTCATCTCTAAAGATTTGCTATTAACAAGTAAGTTACTAAAAAATTCTACATTCCTCAATATCGCTTTGGGAGACAGTTTTAACACAAATTTGCCAAATTAACGTCTTTGAGACAGTTTTTCAACGTGAAGGAAACTCAGAACTAAAACTAACTTTTGGAATGGTTTTGGTTCTGAATTTCCTTCTTGGCAATATTCCAAAAAATGCCTTTATACTCGACATTTGTCGGTAGAGAACTTGAACTTAGTAATGATTAAGCATATCATTTGTGTTTGCTAACACAAAAATGCATTGCATAAAAATCGTTTACGATAAAAAGTGGGTACAATGTAAATATAAGGGTGAATAAAATACACGGGAAAGTAGCCCTACTCCTTTATAAATTTTGATGATAGTGACCTTTATTTTTCTTGAAATGATAATGATAATATACAGATGATAGATGACAAACTTGTATCGTTGTGTTTCATACAGATTAGACATCGTTAATTCACTAACTTCATAACAAAACGTACAACACGTTTATTTACGGACCACAATTAATATGACATTAATTTCTTTACTACTTAATTTTCAGATTCGGCGAGTAGTAATAAAGTTGTTAACAGCCAACAACTCCACTGTGGGCTTTAACGTTATCAATACTACTAGTAATATGCTCATTTTGGAGAAGAAAAAAATGCAGATAATAAATGGTATTCAAGTTCATTTTTCTAAAATCGACGCAATATGTTGACTGTTACTCCAATAGGGTATCATTATCCTCAGTCGTCACATCTTCGGCTATGACATGTTTTTTTTTTAAATACACTGTACTTTATTTGAAATTTTCAGTCGGTATTTTTTTTTTCATTTCTGTTAAAATTAAGGTTTAAACTCTCTCAGGTAATGTTGATCTTGTATGGATTTCAGTCAAAATCTTTAGGTCAGGCTCACATTTTGGCGTTATTTTTTTTAATTTATTTTTATTTATTTTTATTTATTTTATTTATTTATTTATTTATTTATTTTTGGCTTTCGAAGTTTTTAGCGAAGCTTAACCTAGAAATTCGCATATGAAATTTGGTTTATGGGTTTATTTTATAAGTGTAATGGCTATATTAAAAGACAAAGTAGCTTTTAATTCGATACAATGAAGTCTTACAGTAACTGGAACACAGGAAAATTACAATCGATTTGTTTATATCGTATCTTTGAAACTAAATTTTCGTAAAATTGTATAATGGATAGGATCTGTTTCAGGTTTAATCTAATTAATTTTTTTTTCAGTAAAGACTTAAAAGAATAAATGAATTTACAACAAAGCGATGCGTGTTACTAGGTTAAAAAAATTTTGTAACACTTTTTTGATACCAGATTTTCCTCTGTCGATTTCACGTGAAAGCTTTGAAAACTTTAAATGACAATTCATATAGTGTTGACCTCTGTAAAATGAACTATCCTCTTTTTAAGGTTATTAAAACTTATTTTATCGTCTCGTGTAGTAGAAAATTTCAGGCATATTCATACCGTGTGGGTAACATACACAAAGTGATGAATAATTCAAATGGTATATTATGTCATGATCTATTTTTTTTGAATGGTGAATGAAACGAGAACCAACAAAACCACAGAATTTCTTTGATGCCAATTTTTCCGTAGAAAACAAGCGATTTATCGACAGTCGGTGAATATTTGAGTCGATAATGAAAGGTATGTACTTCGGAAAGAAGTAAAACATTCTTGTGACCTCCAATTACGAGCAACTGTCACATTGCAAGACAGTCCGAATGTCCTCTAACGGTCGGTTTTAAGATCTGACTTGAGCGCACTCCATAAATCGAAGAAATGTGGCATCTTGTGCATCAAACTGGGTATAAAAGAATATATTTTTACCACTGAGTCGATGCAGTTGAAGGTTGACTCTAAGTCCCCGAGGGTATATGTTTCACCACCTCAGTTGCTAGTATTTCGATACTAACCCAACATTGATAATTTAAAAAAATTAAATTTGTGAAAACTAATGAGTATCTCTCTCGTGCATAGCTCTGTCCTTATATGGTTTTGGCTTACCCTTTTGGTCATTTTGGCATATTACTCTTCAACTTTTTGGATTTTTGTTTTTTGATTTTCAACATTTTAGGTATTGAGCATATTTAATGAATCATAAATTGACGAAATATCTTGTGCATGTAAATTGATATCAAAGAATTTATTAAATTTACCGTATATGGTATACAAACTTAGGAAATATTACAAACAATATTAGGAGCCTCGGTGGCCGAGTGGTCTAGGTAGTTCGTCATGACTACTAATGATCACTAGCCTGTCAACACGGCGGTTGCGAGTTGGAATCTCACCTGTGCGGGGTGTGTTCGACTCCCACCTCAATTGACAAGGATTGCCAATTTTCCTACCGAAGATCGGTGGTTCTCTCCGGGTACTCCGGCTTCCTCCACCAATAAAAACTGGCCGCCGCGAAAGAGCCAAATGTGCTGAAAACGGCGTTAAACCCCAACTAAACAAACAAAAAACAATATTTATCAATGTTTTCAGAATTTGAAATTTTTCGCCGAGACACTCTGTATTCATTTGAATAATTATCTCTAAACAAATTGTTAAAAGTTAATAGTGAGGTATTTTCTATCATATTGAGAAACTTGATAATTTTTCCCTACTGTGTACAATAGAATCTACTAAATAAGCAATTGATTTCATCGATAACGCTATAAACTTACTTAAGCACGAATTTGCTTAAAGGAGTTTATGGAGTGCTGCTTCTTATCAATTTCCTCAAGATGCACATGATGAACTTCAATGAAAATTAACAACATAAAATGGCCTACTTCTTTAAATAAAACATGAATGAACGAAATACACATGAGAGTAAGTCACAACAAACGATTTTTGCCGCAGCAAAACTGTTATTACATTTGTAAGCAAATAACTAAATACAATCATGACAATATATATCAAATTATATCTCGTTGGAAATCTAAATTTTCTGCCTCACGTGCTTCATATAGTTACATTAGAATTGTGTTTTACCTAAAGTAAAATACTCCCCAATACTCCTCTATGTGATGTCAATGACTGACAAACGGAAAAATTGCAGGTAAATTATAGGTAAATCCGCGCTTTTGAAACAACAAAATCCGTTCATTTGATGTATAAAAGTCCGCGTTTTCGATTAGAAAAATTCGGGCTTTTGATAAACTCTCCAATAAAGTTTACCTAAAACTAACAAATCATATATTACAACTTTAGTTTCATGTTTATAGCTTAATTACTTCATGTCATTTTTCAAAATTCTATGATACCAATTCTGATGCACAAGATGCACACCGTTTATCTATTTATGGCTCATCAGTTGTGCTCAAGGCCTAAAATTTTAAAAACCACAACAATCATCAAAAACATTAAAGAGCAAATTAAAAAATGCGAAAATGACCAAAAGGGTACTGCCAAAAACCAACTTATGTGAGGAAAAACGGACATAAAGGAGAAGTTACAAAGAAATCACAATCTAAGGGCTATATACAAGTATATATACAAACAAACATTCAGAGATCACAACATGGTCTTAAATGGTGGAAAGGAGTGCCACGTAGTATGGAAAAGGGAGATACTCCTTAGATCGTGCATATTTCACCCCAAAATAAAATTATACAGCAGTAGATTAAACGTATCAGTTTCGTACTAGTAACAACATACTTGCAACTTTAAAACTAGTGTTAACCTCGGTGGGTCCCATAAATAGATGTAATAAAAAATTCTATGATTACAATTTTGATGCACAAGGTGCGTACACTTCATCGATTTTCGACTCGTCAGTTGTGCTAAGGCCTAAAATATTGAAAACCAAATTGAAAATCGTAATACGAATAACATATCCTTCCTGTTAAATAAAATCCAGAAAAGATGAAATTTTCATATTAAATAACCTGTAAAGTTCGTTAATCTAGTCAAATCGGGCTGCTGTTAAAATTTAACAGCACGTGCCATGAAAAAATATTTTTCAAAAAATTCCAATTATTAACTAATTGTGATACATGCATGCTAAGTAAACTTCTATGAAGGGCCGGAAGATAGAGTGGATTCAGGGAGACATCGGCCCAAAGTCAAATCAACGATAACAAACATTTAAATTCCGTTGTCTCATTTTCATTTTTTCAAACACGTATGCTTGTACGATGATACCTGATCAGAGATATTTTCTTTAAAGTCCAATATTTAAAGTTTGTGATAGCTCTAATGTGTCATATTTTATAGTGTACGACATGGTACATTGTGAAATTAAGTTAAAAAGTTGTATTGTTATATATATTATTAGAGAAACAAGTTCAATAGAAAAAAATTAAATCCGGAAACACTTTAACTAAGTATTTAAGATAATGCAAAGAAGAAAGTAAAAAGTTACCTTGACGACCTGATGTTGAACACTGCAAGGTGCTGAAGCTCTTCTTGGTGCTGAAATTCGTATATGTTTCATTTTTTCACTAAAAAGTTATAAAATAATTCTACGAAGGAAAATCGTAACTTTTCACTATTCTCTTCTGTCCGTACTTTAAGTTTCCTTGATTACTGGTATCCTGTTCAAAGTTGTACTGCAAGTTTTTTCCAATATCGTTTTCTTTTGTCTGATAAATTAAAACCAGTGTGCCTCTCAGTTTATTGATGACACTTCGAATAGTGAATGTTGTCTTTTATCATTTATTTTCTTTTTAATCTAATTTCCTTTCCTTTTTTAGAAATAAGTAGAGCTAGCAGTAATTCCCCCGACAATTCTCTCCTTGACTGATGATCCTGGTCGTAAATAATCGAGCTTGTTGACAGTTTAGTTATATAAGGAATAATATCGTTATATCATCATCTTTCTTGCAGAGTTTTTTAATTAGTTTCGTATTTTTCATCAATTTGTAATTCAATCTTTTGAAATCTATCGAAAAAAGACAACTGATATATATTCAATTTGCTTTCATTCCTGACTTCAAACTGAATCTATTTCAAACTTTCAAAATTAATGCGACAAATATCTTGTTTTCTTTTTATTCTTTAATGAATGTTTTAATTAGTTCCGTTTTAAGTTAATTTAAATGATAGCCTTTTTGTCATTTCCTTGGCCTTTGCAATAGCAAACACATTCTGATTTCTGCTTAATTGTTCTCTTTGTGTGATGAAAATTTTTAGACTGACGGAGCGAATGATTGTATTAGCAATTTTACATATATTTATGGATCGATTTCTTCAATCGAGAATATAGGTTATATGGCTATATATATACCATATAGGCAATAAAATAGCAAGCTGCTACTGCGAGATATATCAGCTTAAAAATTATTAATCTACCTAGGAAGGAAAAACGAAAGTTTTCGTTTACGAGCATCCTTAATTAAGAGATTAGTTTATTATTAAAAACACGAACAATGATAGACATTAACAACTCAAAAGATCTTAACAAAAAGGTCGTAAAAAGTAATGGCAGTCGTGAAGAAGGAATATTCTCAAAGAAATAAAAACTCTTCTTACTATGTGCCTGTTTGCAAAAGTCCGGGAGAATCACTAATGACAGTGTATATTTTCAGTCAGTTTCTTTTGTTTAGATAGAAGAGTAGATATTTAATTGACTAATAAGCCTACAGAGAAAAAAGAAACATGCGGACAAAAAATCAGTTGCACGAAAGTCTATAAATTACAAAATGCAAAGGCAAGACGAATTCGTGATAAAATCAAATATCACAAGGATATGGAAAAAAACATAGCAAAATAAACAAAATGAGAACAACATATACAAAAACTAAAAGAATGATAATGTGACGCCTACCCATAGCCTGAAATGTTTTAAAGTCCTATTTTCTGTTATTGTCAAAGAAAGTTTTGAGTATTTAATGATGTCATTTGTACATTTCCTGTATTGATGAACCTCCAAATAATTGTTTGTTTTCTAGTATTGTTACATGTATCTGCTGTTTCCAAATCATTTTTTCTACTCGTATTAAACCTGGACAAATATCTGAAAGGGCAACACTTAAGGATCATTCAACCTAAAATTGACCACCATTTCTTAAAGCGTTAGATTTTAAGTTTAGTAACCTTCATTTAAAATTTGTTGCTTTAACGCAAACATGGTCTTTAGCATTTGAAATTAAAAATTATTCGTACAGACGTAAATTAAAAGACATTTAAACTAAAAAAACACCTGTACTCCGAAAGGATCAGGCATTTTTATATTATAACGAACTCGTGTTATCCCTGATATAGAATATACTAAAAAGGAGTAATTAAACAATTAATGTATTGCTTCACAGACTATTATGCTTGGAACACCTGCAATGCTATTTTTTCAGCAAAATAAATACTCATTCTTTTGTTAAATTGAAATGATTGTTATTCCATTATACAAATGTTGACTAGGATTGTGTTAAATCTATTTTGTTACTAATGCTGTAATCGATATTCTACTTTGATTACATTTCAATAACAAATCTCTTCAATATTACGAGATGGAACATCTACTAAAATTGCATTACACCTAATCACATTCGAGATCCCACATTTATGGAAGCGTAAATTATCGAAACTGATTAAATGTAGGCCACACGGTGCTGTTCTGTGATACAATAGCTGAGATCTTGTCGTTGATTTTAAAATTAGTGTTCGTGTTTAAGGTTAACCTTCTTGTACTGTAACTGGGACTTATTTTGACATTGATCACTCGAATGTTTAAAAATATGTCAGATGACCTTTACCAATTTAAGCTAATGCCAGGCAGAACATTTTAACATACATTATTTAACAACTAAGTTACTAAATTTTTATTATCTACATATTGAAAATTTAGATAATTGATACTAGTATAATTTTTACAATGATGTTTCCGCAAGGTGCCGCATATAGCATTAACTAAAGTTGGAAAAACTTTCCAGAATTTCAAAATTCTGGTTACCCTCTTCAGTGCCTTTAAAAAATCATTTGTTGTAAGAAATTACTTTCTTTGTCATGGTATTTGTATCATCTAGGCGTTCTCGATCTCTTCCCCTGGTGTTTCAGAAACTAGACACAAGACGGAACTTTTCGTTATTATACTGTAGTATCTTTCTGCATAGGTGTGGTATTGAAGCTTGTTGGGCGTATACTAAATGAATTTTTCTCTGGTTTGTTAATTTATGGTTTCAAGTTCTAACAGCAATTACAACTAAATGTAACAACTGATTCCAGTCCTCTTGTTGCATACTTCTTCGACGCTTTACGACCTGATTGAGACTTTTCGTTTTTAGACGATACTGTTATACAGCCTTGTTGTTGATGTTGGCGCAAATAAGGTATTTATTCTGTTTCAGAATTCACGTCCTTTGTCTGTTATGATGTGAAATTGTGCACCATGTCTTCGGATGTGAGACCTTTGATAGAATTTGCTTAATTTAAGGCAAGTTGAATTTGCAACCAGAGGCTCCCAGGGGCTTGTATCGATTACCTGGAAATCATTTGCAGACTTAAAATCAGAATAAATTGTTTGACTATATCCACCTTGGCTATCTTGAGTGGCGGTTGTGGTCATCAAATAAAATTCTGATAAAGGACCGTCTAAGGACCATTTCTGCCTAAATGGGTTCCACTTGCTCACTGCTTTCAGGAGGTACTTCCAAGTTTCTGCGGGTTATTAGCAAGACGTTTGCATTTATTCACGAAATTATAAACTAGGATTAAGCAGCCTATGAAATATATAACCCTTAATAAAAGTTTTTTAGTAATCGTCAAGGTTCGCGCGTTAAAATGTTTTAACCTTGAGCAAATCCATACAAAACGTACAATATGTGATATGTTACACACCATACGCACGTCTCCGTCAAGAAAGGGGAAGTTAGCAATTAAAAAATTAAAGTCGTCCCTTTTATCGTAAACTTTAGTATATATATATATCTTCCAATTTTCGATATTACGGTATGATCTAAAAAGGGAAATTTTTTGTTATTCGTTTTAGCAGTGTTAAAATGCAGCTCTTTTGGATAAATATCTTTTGAAAATTTTATTAATTATTTTTATATTTATGTATAAAAGGATACTGAAATATGCAGACAAGTGCTATGTTTTTACTAATTTAAAGTTTCTCTTAATTTCAGATGATCAATTATTCATAAAGCCTGATTTAGTTGTCCTGCATTTTCGTTCATCTGTGTAACTTTATTACACAATATATATGGAGCAGTATTTTTTTTAAAATATTTTATCAGCGTAATTTACACGTCCCCAAAGCATTATTATGTTAATAACAATCAATTACATGCAAACCGTGACGAATCTTAAAATTAATTTCCACAATCCAAATTGCAAAGATTATCAACACGGGATTTGAAGGGATGAATGATTCTTCAAAGAATTAACCGAATGATTTAATTATTCAAAGAAAAGCATTTTCGTACTAATGTGCTTTGATAGTTTATCGGAAAATTACGACATTATTGATTAAATTACAGTTAGTAAAATCCTTATTGTTGATAAGTTCATCATTTCACAACTATGTAGGATGGATTGTTATCGTCCAATTATTATATGCATATCAGCACTAGAACTAATATATCAATATCAGTCCCTTTTAAAGTGCTACATGTAGCTCAAGAGGTAACAGTTCGCCGGAAGACATATCAGCAAACCAGGACACAGTATTCTGACTCCGGGCTACCAGTCTCTGGTCCTACTCGTAAGTATCGCGTGCCTCGCAGGAAAGCAGTTAATACCAATGGAAAATTTAGTTATTTATGCGTAGTTCTTTACTTAGACGATTTTAGCTTCACTTTTCTGGGTATTTTCTACCTTTGAACATGCTATTTTTTTTTGTTTGATTTGTTTGATTTGTTTTGTTTGTTTTTTGTTTTTGTTTTTGTTTTTTTTTTCGACTTTGAACACGACTGATAAGTCATAATGCATCGTACATACATACATTTCTCTAATTCTGTGCGTATTTATACATTTCTTGACCCGTTTGATAAATTATGATATCACCACACGTTTGATAATAAATGGTCGTGAAATTTCCCGCCAAAAAGCATTCGGAAGACCTCACGGAGTTTTACATTGTCATTAGAGAAAAAGATTCTTAAACTCTTGACGAGTTAATTATGAAATTTATCCACTCTCGATAATTAAATTTTCATTTTTTAAACTGCTCCGACAAGCTTCGCAGTTTAAAAATGAAAATTTAATTATCTCGAGTTGATAAATTTCATAATCAACCGGTTATCGTTGTAGAATTTCGTATATGTATTTCGTATATAAACACTAGTATCATAGAATACTCAGGTCGTAAGTACTGAACCATAAGGAAACAGCAAACAGCAACAACAAAGGGGTTATTTTGACCATTTGACCCATTCTATCTCAGAAACTGCTAAACATTATTGTTAAGAAAAGGATGACTTTTTGTCGCATATCTAAAATCCGTTAAATATGATGCACTAATCGTGCACATGTTGTAATTATGTACAAATGTATAAATGCCAAAACGGACTGGTCAAAACACAAGTCATTTTGATGTTGTTTTTTTTTCAACATTTTTATTCTACCTAAAGGACTAAAACAAATTCAAAGTAAACAAGATAGAAACAGGATTAAAAAGAAACAACATATCTCGATAAATTTCATTTTTTAAATGGTTTGTTTGTATTGTTTAGTTGGGGTTTTACGCCGTTTTCAGCACATTTGACTATTTCCGAGCGAGTTTTTATTGGTGGAAGAAGCCGAAATACCCGGAGAGAACCAACGACCTTCGGTAGGAAAATTGGCAATCCCTGTCAATTAACCCGTATCCATAAATTGGAAATATAATTTAAAACTACTGATAGATGCTGTGGAGGACTATACCAGAAAATGGACCAAACGTGAACAAGAGCCACTAGATTCACTTTCAGAGTGGGTTAAAGCTGTGAGATCGTTGATTCAAGTTCGAATTGATAAACTTAGAAGGTCTATGAGTAAAAAAGGAACATCAGTCTTCAGCAACCCCGATGCTGCCAAGACATTGTCCGCCATTCATGACAAATATGTTGCTGTTCCTGCAGACAAGGTCCCTAATAACATCGTTTTTGTATGCAAAAGCTACTATATTCAATGCTTGATCAATGAACTATTGATTGCTAGTTCACTTGGCAACCCTACCTATAAGGCTACTACACTTTCAAAGGAAGAAATAACCGACAATCATAGATCGGTCTTATTGTCATTTGGTATTTCCATCAAAGATGATGATTGTGATCTTCCTACCTTGTGCTGGATACCCAAGTTACATAAGTGTCCATACAAACAACTCTTTATAGCTGGATCTGCCAAGTGTTCCACCAAACCATAGTCTCAACTTCTAACTTCTATTTTAACAGCTGTCAAAAAGGGCCTCCAAAGTTATTGAGAGACAAGTTATTCAAGAAGTGGTATCAATCAAATGTGGATATTAAAGAACTCCAAAGACTTAAAGGATATTTTACGATCTCGGTCCATTTCAGTCTGTAACAGCATAAAAACATTCTCTACTCTCTATACTACCATTCCTCATTCACAACTGAAGGAGAAGTTGAAAGATCCAATTCATCGATGCTTTCAAAATAAAAATGGCAACAACAGATACACATACCTTGTCATTGGTAGAGATAAATCATACTTTGTTAAAAACCACTCTAAATCTAACAAAAAATATACAGAGGACGAAATTGTCCTGATGATTGAATTTTTGATCGACAACATATTTGTTCAATTTGGTGGACGTGTTTTCCAACAGACAATTGGCATTCCTATGGGTACTAATTGTGCGCCACTCCTGGCCGACTTGTTCCTTTACTCATATGAGGCAGACTTCCTTGGCGGGCTTCTTAAGGAAAAACAAAAGAAGTTAGCCCGTACCTTTAATTTCAGTTTCCGCTACACAGATGATGTTTTATAACTCAACAATTCACGTTTTGGGAATTTCTTACATCTCATCTATCCCAATGAGCTCGAAATTAAAGATACCACAGACACTGCCAAGTCTGCATCTTATCTTGACCTTCACCTCAAAATAGACACCAGAGGAAGGTTGAATACAAAACTTTACGACAAACGGGATGACTTTGACTTTCCAATCGTCAACTTTCCATTTTTGAGCGGCAATATTCCAGAAGAGCCGGCGTATGGAGTATATATTTCACAACTCATACGTTATTCCAGAATTGTGACATATACATTGACTTCCTGGACAGAGCCCGGCTCCTGGCAGAAAAGTTGCTCAGACAGGGGTACGTTACTCCTAAGCTGAAGTCATCCTTATTAAAGTTTTATGAGGTATGAAAAAAACGTTTCACAAATGAAAATGGACCTGTTCCATTGATATTATCCCTTCCTCATACCGGATTTGACAGGAGCAGCATGGCGGGTGTCCTGCAGGAAGCAGAGACTGCTTACTCTTACGGAGCACCTGAGTCTACCCCCGGTTTTTTTGGTGGGGTCCGTGTTGTTCATACGTTTTTAGTTTTTAATTGTAGTGCATGTATTGTTTTGGTCTTGTCTTCGTTGTTCTCCGGAGTTTGTCAGTTGTAACGATTTTTCTCTCCTTCAAATATCCCTTTGGTATTTCTTGACTTTACTTAAGATCGGAGTCGAACACACCCCTCCACAGGTGAACCTTAGTGTTGACAGGCTAGTGATCATTAGTAGACATGATGAACTACCTAGACCAGTCGGCCACCGAGGCCCCCTTTAAATGGTAAATTGGACAGACAAAATAGTAAAACTGTAATAAAAGTACTCAAAAAGAAAAAAAAAAATGTTTTAATCGCTGATGCTTCATAACAACACTAGCATGTGTTGCTGGTTATTTATATGTGCTCCATTTTTACCTCTGTTATTTTCATTCCTTTATATATGACAATTTTTAATTAATTTTTGTACGCAATATCATATTGGGTTCGACTTGTTTTCTAAATACAGAAACATACTTCTATACCTGACCTTTTATTACAAAAACTGTCTTGTATCTAGGTAATAATGATTTATTTTCCATCAATAATATATATTTTTTTCTAATTAAAATGTAAGTCAGAAATAAATTTATTGTTCATGATCTGGATAATATTTATAAAAAAAAGAAAATACATAAATGTCCAATGCTCTATTGTTTAATTTGAATTTTGTAAAATATAAAATTTTAAAGTAAGTTTAGTCTTGTGTGCAGAATTGCATATTCCTAAACAAACAAGCACTTCCTCAAGGCTTTGCCCTTTTGCTAGGAAGGTCAAACTATGCAATTGAAATCCTCTTCCCATTTTCTCCAAAGTATTAACAATTAACTTCATTTTTCATTAAATAGGGTTACATCTACATTTTAGTACATCATGCAAGATGAACACCACTGCATTCTGACTGCCATGTTAAGACATGTGTAATTTTACTGTTCACAATTTTTGTTTTGATTCACTGATAATGATTAATCAACAATTCTAATATGACGGCCTTCAAAGGCTTTGGGACCACAAGCGTGGTAAAACATTAGTTGCCATATGAGCTGCACGCGACTTAGTTGGCTGTGCTAGTGTTACTCCCACCGGGAATAGTTTATCCGCTCAATTTGATTGGTTGTTATTTTTGCAATTCTGAGAACCGTTGATTAAATTTCTATATTTAACATAGGGGTTTCTGAATGTTGTTGTAGTTGTTATAAATAAATTTTCATTCATTCTGGTGCAGTGCGAATAAAAGTTAAATAAATATAACAAAACACAATAAACGGACTTGAACAATGTTTTATCAAAAGTTTGTAACCATAAATTAATTAAAATTATGATTTCCCCCAAAATCCCGTTGAGCACTAACTTTCCCCACTCCCTCCCGCACTGTCGTCCGCATACGGAACTACACTGTTGTCAAACATGGCTTCGTAGTTTGCTATTGGGACGTTCCTTGGCCTAGAAGGTGAAAAAGTTCAAAGTGGTTGACTATGAAAAACCCTATGCATATTTTGCAGGACATTATTTCATACAATCATTATCATCAGGCCGCGTCCTAAAGAAATTAAGACACGAATTGTGCCTGTTTGAGAGACCTCTTGAGGGATTCTCAGTCAGGAATTCCTCCCTGAAGACACCACACATACTGATTCAGAAGTATTTTGGAAAAATAATGTACACACACATATCTTGTGTCAGATTACCGTTGTGTACAAATCCATTCTCACAATATGACAATGTGAATTTAAACCAAATCTTCGATAGGTATAATCGATAAGTAAACACATCTTCTCCTCTTCATGTCGTGAAAATCCATACATCTAAACAGAAAAACAGAACCAAAACAGCGCATCGAACTGGTTTGTTGTACTTGTGACGTTGTGTGTCAAATTCCCGGAACAGTCAAATATGTCGGTAATCGGAGATCACCTTAGGTCACGGCAATATAAATCAAAGTACTGAAATACTGTTTACTCGGATGGCCTCATGATCTGATGGCTGATGGCTGATGAATTAATGATAGTAATTTAAACCTAACTGTATATATGGTACAAACTATTTGACAGGGAGATATGTTTCACCTGTATCCAATTTTCTAGTATAATTCAAATGTTGAAATAAATAAGGCATTTCTTAAACATGTGAATAATGCAAGACTTTCAAATGTTGACTGTTCCCCATAGACTTTCACAACATGTACAGTATAGTGAAGATTCATAGTCACTAGAATATAACTGAGGGGGCCAAGCCAAAAAAATTGCCATGCGAATGCTAATTCAACTGCGTACCAAATTCATTGACTGTCTATATGTGGTTCCCCATTAACTGACCTTATCACCAACTATTAACAAATTGATGATGTTGCCGTACGAAACAACACATCTTTATAACTTTTGTGAGGCAAGGCAAAAACTGTAGTGATATAGCACTTTAGACTGCTTCCTGTTTTGTTTACTGTTTATGTCCTTAATATAATAAAAGGGTGATATTTTGTACAATGTCGATTTCAAGTTCTCACTTCTTTCACAATCAGAGGTTCATTTAGGTATTAGAAATAAGTTTGAAATTTGTGTTACCATTTAAATGGCTATCAATGTATCAATTTGAGTTACAGTATAAAAACAATATTATGTCAATGTCAGTAAAATATAAACTTTTATTATTATTATTTTTTATTCGGCGCGAAACCGTAGAAGGACAAAACTCGCCCTTCCCAAGTTTCTTGGCCTCATACAAACATGTTTATATTTTTCTGACATTGACCTAAATGTTACCCAACTTGGCAACAATGTAAATATAGTTACACCCAACTTGGCAACAATGTATGAATAGCTGCACCCAACTTGGCAACAATGTATAGTTGCACCCAACCTGGCAACAATGTATATAGCTGCAGCCTACTTAGCAACAATGTACATAGAGCTACACCAAACACGGCAATAAATTATGTAATGATATTTAGAACAATCTTGAAAGACGAGGGTATATTATAAATATATATATCTGTTTTACTTTTGTAACTGTTCCCATCTTTTCTCCTATTATATCTTATCTAATATATGTCTGTTGCTCACAATATAGTAACAGTTTTTATCCATCATAAACTTGAGTAAATTGCTAGTATTTTTTTTTCAGAATTTATAACTTCATGTAATTATTATTCATTTGAGGTCTTCTTTGACATTTGTGGATCTGTTTATGTGACTTTATATCAAAGTATTCCCTCTACGTTTTTAACAATATATGATGTTCTGACTTTGCATAGAACAACTTATGAAAACAGTTTAAATTCAAAATTGAAATACATGTAGTATGAATTGTCCTTATGATGAACTATATTGATGTGATAATTTTTTTTTTATCACAGTAGTCTGCTCTTTTGACAAGAACCAAATGCCGCTTTCGTGCATTTTGAGGTGTGATGGAAATTTGACATTTAATGCATATGCTATATTAACTATTTAGATAAAATATAGCAAGAGCACAAGTTTGAACATAGACATGATGTGCACAGTATTCTCCCATTTATTTCATATATTTCCATGCAAACAGGGATAATTGGAATACCATTTTGATTCGAAATATTTAATAAAAAATTACACTGCAGTATTCTCTATCACAATTCTCATACACCGTATGTTTAAAACATTAAAAATATACTATAGTAGTCAGATCAGTGAGAATAAATATTTGTGATGTGAATTGATACATACATGTTTTTATGCCCCGCCACGAATGTGGCCGGGGCATATAGATTTACCCTTGTCCTGTCCGTCCGTCCGTATGTCCCGGTTCGGTTCATTTTTTTTGTTTAGCTCCATTTCTCAGAAACCCATAGTAATATATCAATGATATGTCACCACTACAGTCGTCTTGTATAGTACAACGCAGTTCAGAAACACTTGGGTCGCTATGACCTATATGTCAAGCTTCATTGACTTTGGTTAAGTTTTGCGTTTAGGTTCATTTCCCAGAAACCTATAGTAAAAAATGACAAATATACCTAAGAAGCAATTAAAAAAACGTAATCCATTGGACAGACAAACCCGGGAAGACAAATGAACAACCACAAGCACAACAAATAAACACAGAAAACTAAAAACAATGAACAACTATAAAAACCAGGCGTGAACCCAGGTGCTCCGAAAGGGTAAGCAGTTCCTGCTCCGTCGTGAAGTTCAACAAAGTCAATCCGGTGGAAGTCACAAATCGCTGAAACACATGAAATGTTACGAAGGTGGGAACAGGTCTTAGATATTGGAACACTGTAATGGTCAATCAATTTGTGATGGCGATCGTCAAAAAGTCATCGCGTTTGTCATAAAGTTTTGTCTTCAAATGTCCCTCATTGTCTATTTCAGGAAACAAATCCAAATATGAAGCGGACTTTTGTGTGTCTGTAGTATAATTGATTTCAAGCTCATTAGGGTAGATTAGATTAGAAAGTCTTGGAATTTGTCGTTATTTAACGACAACACATCATCTATATTACGAAAAGTGAAATTAAAGGATTGGGCTAGTTTCTTTTTGTTTTCACATAGTAGTCCTTGAATGAAGTAAGATATCAATGATATTTCACCCTTACATTGCCCTTGTATAGTACAATGCAGTTCACCAACACTTGGGTCACTATGACCTAAATTTCATGCTTCAGTGACTTTGGTTAAGTTTTGCGTTTAGGTTCATTTCTAAGAAACCTATAGTAATATATCAATGATATTTCACCACTACAGTCCTCTTGTATACTACAACGCAGTTAAATATATAATTCACGGAGACTCCAGTTTATCATTGTTTTACCAAGGGCTTGCGCTCGGGGTAAAATAAAAGGCATAAATGTCCAGCCCGTGGTAAAACAATGATAAACTGGAGTCTCCGTGAATTATATCCTAAATGAACATTTGTTAAAAAAAAATAATGAAATTGTTGAATTTAAGGTGGTACCCAACACTTTCACTAAAATTAATTTGGCTCGTTTAATTTTCATAAAATTTTGACAAAGTATTTACTTTGACCCATTGACAAAAATTTTAAAATTTCAAAACATTTGAACCAACCAATTCATCAGAAAAATTACACTGATTGTATAGCAGTTTGACAAACACTAATATTGATCATTGAAAAGCTTAATATTCCATTAACAACACAACATTATTAAAACGTTTGGCTGATTTTACAGAGTTATCTCCCTGTAGTGTTAGGTACCACCTTAAAGAAAAGAATATACATTAGGTTCGTGTTATTGGGCTTCGATAATTAAAAAGAATCATGACAGAAAAAAAGGAGTAAGGCCATTTTCCCCTGCATTTATTTCACTTCCACGGCCATTTTGTTAAATTCACCTAATACCTTTCAAACACTTTTTCAACGCGAAGAGCACTCAGAAACAAAAATGATTTATTGCAGTAAGTCATATTATGTATCTCCTTTCATATGACCCCAGAATGGGTTTGGTTAGGAATTTCCTTCTTGGCAATATTCCAAAATGTGATGCAAATTGATCCAAATCGCATTTTAACGACTTTTCGGGTAGAAAATTTGAACTGATTACTGATTAAGCACAAAACATATGTTTATTAACATAAAAATGCATTGCATACAATCGTTTATGATGAAAAATAGGTAAATATTTAGGATTAAAAAATCAATGGTTAGGAGTGAAACAAATACAGGGGGAAATGGCCCTAGTTCTTTTTCTACATACCTGAATATAGCTTTTGAAGACATTTTTAACACAATTTTTTCAAATTGACGTCTTTAAGACAATTTTGTCAATGTGAAGGACACTCAAGACCAAAAGGAATATTTTGCTGTAAGTCAGTTTATGTATCTCCTTTCACATGACAGCAGAATAGTTTTGGTTCTGATTGTCCTTCTTGGCAATATTCCAAAAAGTGATTGAACATTACCAATATTGCCTATATACACGACTTTTGCAGGTAGAAAACTGATTCAATTTATTAATGATTTAACATTTGTTTGTTAACATAAAAGTACAATGCGTATTATCATTCACGATAAAAAGTACGTAATTAGGTAAGATTAAAAATTCAATGGTTACGAATGAAAAAAGTACAGGCGAAAGTGGCCCTACACCTTTGATAACTTATTCATCTGGGATATTTGTACATGTATATAGGTATTGGGTTTGTCTATCCTACTGTCTATAAATCTCAGTTTTTTTTTTGTTGTTGACATTTTGAAAATCGAAATGCAAGAATGATAAGACAACTTTTTGTTTGTTAATTAACTCAAGTAGTCCAAGATTCCTGTGAAGTCAACGGCATGTTTAAAAACTGGCTGGAGCGTCAGAGCGTCCTCCTTATATAAAATTTGGAAATTTGCCATTTCTGTCCAGAACCGGCAATTATCGATGTTTTACGACTAATGAATTTATTTCCTACCACGAAAACCTTATAATATATGCTTTAAGCCATTTTGTTGTATTTGCTAGAGGACACTACATGTAATCGCCTGGGCCATGGTATGTCAGAGCACATATGCATTTGCCTGGGCCGTGGTATGTCACAGACACATGTATATGTCTAGCTGTGATATGTCAGATCACACGACATTTATTTGCCTATCAGTGGAAATTACTAGTATTAATCTGGAGACATTTACCAATTTGTTTCGAATTTCAGCTTCTTTTTCTGTCGAGAAAACCTGCTATAATTTGATTCTGTAACCGTTAGTATTACGAAGATAGGAAAAAACCGTTTTAAATGCCGGTTGTGGCAATTTCAATAGAATTTTTATGTTATAACACACCAGTACAGCTGCTGTACAAGCTAATAACTTCTATATATATAAAATTATAATATGCATTTTAGATTTCATTCTCAAGGACTTTTCCCACTGTCTTGTCACATCGGTATTCTTTTGCCGATATTAAACAAATTTACCTTTAAACAGTGAAAGAGTTTATTTCAAAACCTATGTGTATATGGTCATGTTATGAAAGAACAAAAATGACATAGTTCATTCAAACTTTCATGGTGCACTGAAATATCCAGCTTTAATGACAATTTTCAAGAAAGATTCAAGACTGGTACTCTAAATAACATTTTTATAACAATAATACATGTATATCTAATATAAATATAGTTGATCAAGAGAAATGTTTAAGAGGCACTGTCCGCCCACCTATATAATATATATGTCATCACGTCTGGTTTCTGTCGTAAATGTCAATAAGGGTTTAATCAGAATGGTCCATCAATACTTTAAAATGACAGGGTTTTAATCAAGACGGTCATTACAGTTTATTACTCTTGTCCATAACCAACCCCAAAAAGAACATATTGCGTCTTAGAGATCACATACCACATTTACTAGTACGGCAAAGGACTTTTCTGGCGTATTTTAAGATTTTTAAACAGCTTTATTTGGTTCAATATAATTAACATAATTTTTCACATCCCTGATTGATCTTCAAAGGAGTTAGGCTACTTTCACCTGTTTTTGTATTTGTTTCCCTCGAAATCATTATTTTTTCTATCTAAATATATGTTTATACCTTATTTTTTCTCGTAAACGATTGTATGTAATGCAATTTTACGTGAATGTTAACAAACAAATATTTTATGCTGAATCATTTATATGCTACCTGCAATTGTCCTGTATAACTAGAGGTAATTTGGGTCATTTTCCAAGTATTTTGTATGAAACAAACCCTTCTACGGTCACATGAAAGGAAATATGAAAATTTAAATTCTTTTTGGTTCTGAGTGTTTTTTACGTTGAAAAACTTCCTTAAAATTATTAATTTTGCAAATTTGTGTTAAAACTATCTTCCGAATTGATTGATCGTTACAGTGTTCCAATATCTAAAATTATCACATTGAAACCGGTGATTTACCGTAGTATCCGAGTGAAATCACATGTGAAAAGAACAGCGAGTATTTCACTCTAGAAATTGAAGTCACAATTGCCGCAGAGAGATATCAAAAGACATAGTCCGTTTTATTTCAATTTATTTCTGGTAAAATGTTAGATTCTGAACAATGTAATAAAACGTATAACTAGTTTCTGAATTGGAATACCAGACATAATTAACTTGTGACCGAACTACAGCTGTAAATAACTCGTGCGCTAGGCGTATTCGTGATTAACTGCGTTGTTCGGTCTCGCGTATTTGAATTCAGCAATTAATTATACACTATAATGATATTGGACCTGTTCCCACTGTCGTAACATTTCATGTACCTCCACCGATGTGTGACTACCACCGGATTGACTTTGTTGAACTTCACGACGGGTGTCATATACGGAGCAGGAACTGCTTACCCTTCCGGAGCACCTGAGTTCACTGCTGGTTTTTGTACGAGTTCGTGATGTTCATTGTTTTTTTAGTTTCAGTGTTTATTTGTTGTGCTGGTAGTTGTTCATTTATCTTCCCGGGTTTGTCTAATGAATTGCGTTTTTTGGTTTGCTCCTTAGGTATATTTGTCCTCTTTATTATTAGCACACATCAAGCTATATATGAGACATTTTGAAAGGTATTAGGTTACGTTTTTATATTGGCCCCAGAAGTGAAATAAATGCAAGGGCCTTTTTTCTTTTACCAACCAACGATGATATGTGATTATTTCGTATTTGTTCATTTTCAGCTTTTAGTACTTAGCTTGCTAATTAGACACAAATTCATGAAATACATCCAAAAAATGATATAAGGGAAGGTTCACTATGAGCACATGTACCAAGCAGATGCACAATGCCTCTGTCCCTACATTATTTCCGGCTTTACCTTCTTTTCATCTGTGTGGAAATAACAACGGACAAGATAACCCTTAAAATGTATTGGCTATTTCTTTCTTTACTTTTCTTTATTAATTCGCCGTTTTCACCACGCAAAATAAATGTAGCCGTGACAATATTTTCATCTGTACAAAGCAGTCGTTATTAATAAAATTTATAATTAAAAGGGGACGTTGATTAAAATTTTAAGCTTTATTTAAGAGAAAAGTTGTTTTGGAAGTGATGCATATGAAAAATTAATTTATAAGTAACTGCCGATTTTCGACAGTTTTCCGTGTGAAGTGCGCTCGGCTCAAACCAATTCTAAAACATATCGTGCGATGTTAGAGGAATTTCGCACCAAAATCACCCCATGGATATGTTTAAAATCCGGACGAAGGAAAGACGGTGACTGATTTTCTAAGACAAATCTTTTCGAGGTCAGATTTGTTCTAATATCTAATGTTCTTAAGAATAGATGCTATATTGAATTTATCTGTAATCATAGGCTTCTAATCATATCGTTTATTTTGAAATCTTAATCAAATAAAAGGCGGACTTTCTAAACTTGAAGAACAAAGTGTCAACACCAGTGTCGGAAATGCCAATACTTATGATAGCAAATAAATCAAATCTGCGGTGAGAAAGGCAACAAAGTCACCATAATCCAATAAATCTAATCTTGGATATAATTTCCACCGACATATTGACACTTGGTTTATCAATTATCGTAAAACACTTCAATAAGTGAAGAAGTTTACTTTAAACATAACTAAATTAAGAGGACAGACATTTCAGGAGCAGACGACGAATGATTCACGCAGTAAAGTGGCGTTTCAAAGCATTCGTTATTTAAGAAACATTTATTTTCTGAATATGAGTACAGTTGATTTCGAGATACATGACTGTACGATTTTGAAAATAAATAAATAAATAGATCAACAATGTTTTAATCTTTCCATTTTGTAGATTAATAAATTTTAATACAAAATCGAAATAACATGTGATATCAAGACAAGGACTTGTAGCTTAACACAGGTAAATTGCATAATGTTTCTGAAAAGATATCTATATTCCGACAATGCACATATATTGTTTTTATCTTACAACGATAATTTTTTATCTTTTATCGGGAAAAGTAAATAATATGGCGGCGATTATTTGCGCGTAATCTTTGGAAAACATGACATCAACATACACGTGAACCGCTCACCTGGCACAATATAAACTTTCATTGCAAGTGAAGACAAAGGGTACCACGAGATGCTATTATGCTACCAAAACTTTTTGACACTCCTTATTTGGCTAGTAACAAACCAGTTCCAGGATAAAAAACGGGTATTAACTACTACACGTACAATGTACATTTGTCTTGAATAATTGCACGGTAATATATGTTTTCTTGAATTCTTTTCTTGATTTCTTATGAAAATTTGGAAATATTATGGTTAGTTTTCATGTTCAAATAGGTTTTTCACATTGTCCGTTAGTAGGAATGTTTGGTTATTAACGGTACATAGACAAAAAATGTAAATAAAAGTTTTTGGGGTGGTTACAAAAAATTAGGATCAATAAGAAACCCCTAAAGACATAATTATATATATTTACTTTGAATAAAAACAAAGGCCAGAATTGAAGAACAAGAGATTGAATCACTCTCAGCCTCCTGAACTTTATGTAACCTTCATGGAATTGCCTGGCTGATTAATTTGTTATAAGCAAAATACCGATTTAGTCTTCACGTCAATGCACGACCTTTATCACTGTATAAGGAACGTAATGAATATTTCTGACAGTTTTGTCGATAAGATTTAACATTGTATAAATGTTTCTGGTTTATAAATGTGAAGTACAATGTATTGAATAAATTTCGTAGCACAATTGACATCTGTACTTCTTAAGGTTAGAAAAAAGGCTGTTACGATATTAAAGAAGAAATACGGGGAATTTGTTCCTGGAACAAAATTCCTACATGTTAAATGTACTTTACGAAAGTCCAGACGAAGGAACGGTATATTTACTGCTGTTCTTTACCTTAAAATTATAGTACCGCCTCGAATTCAACACGAAGACTAAATCTAAGTTCAAGATCTGCTCATAGCACCGGTTTCAGAGGGAAACGTGTACTGATCACGTGACATCTGTATTACCGAAAGGCACAGCTGCAAAAAAGTACACACAATAACAGGAAACGAAATGCAGTAAATACTGTCATAATTTTCCCGACAATCTCCAAATATCAGTTCAAAACATAAGATATTTATTAAATAACTTTGCAATTTGGCATGTATGAACTAAGCAGTCAATTCGGAGGACTATACAATGAATATCTAGTTGAGCATTCAGGCAGAAAGAAGGAATATGATTTTGAACACATTAGAGAAATACAATGAAATTAAGTTATTTTCATTGACATCAGTTTTCGTGGATTTTAGAAAAAATACATATTTGTTGGTTCTTCATTAAATGTATTTCGAATTAAAAATAAAGTGAAAGAAAACTGTTCAAATTGTCGAAGGTGTTTAATATTAGATGATAAATGAGCTGTTGCCCGAAATTTTTTTTGGTTAAATTCAGGGCTTAATCAAAACATACTATTAAAGGATCGATTCATATCTTCGTTGGGTTCTACTATTCCTGGATTGAACTGTCCACGAAATTCGCACAAATTGATTTCACTGCAACTTACTGAATTTAAATGTTGACATGATAAAATGAAAGTACTGAAATGAGATAAAAAGTATTCGAGGAAAATAAAATTTTTAACTGATCAACAGAATGAAATAGCAGAAACTTGAAGAACTCAGCCATACATTACAGTCATTGACAGTACTTTCAATTTTAACATCTCAAGAATCATATTAAAATACATCTTTCTTGTAAATAAAATCGGCCTCATAAATTGTGGTTGGGCATTAAGATGCAATTTGCTCAAAAGGATAGTTTAGAAACATATATTGTACTTCTTCATAACTAATAAATCTCCGAGTAGAAGTACATGTGACTGAGGTTAACAAAATAAACAATATGAACGACATTATATGATTAATTTTGTCACGACCACTCACTGTACGTATATGGTTCTGAATTAACTATCCGTTACGTGCACTTTATATATTCTGATAGAGGTAAAGTCTTCATTAACAATTAATAATTCGTTTATCTGTTTGTTAAAAGCTATCCCGGATGGAGTTTGAATACCGTCTTCCCGGGTTAAAACTATTTGATTTTTATCTTTGTTCTTAGATATTCTATGAATGTTGTCCGAACGGGATCCTGTTATATACAAATTTTCCTGATTATCCAAAGTGAGGCCAGCAGGATCTAGTAAATCAGGGCTACTATATGCAACGTAGTTTGCACCATCCGGAAACACGCAGTACACGTCACTGTTTTCTAGATTTGAATAGAATACACTACCTGTATCATTTAAATAAATTTCCCATGGATTATGCATGGTTGGCATTTTACGGATTACTTTTCCGTTAATGTCAATTATCGTTAAGTGATCTTCGCCATCTTTAATACAAACTTGGTTACGGGAGCTTGAAATAGCAGAGCATTCTCCGCGGAATTTCAAAATGTTACCTGCTTTTAAATTTTCAACTTCAATTTTTTGTATTCCGTGTTGCCACGCACTAACTAATGCATATGTCCGGTTGAAAAGAGTTATTCCTCCTGCAAAATTTGCTATTCGAACTTTTTTACATTCTTCACCATTTTTATTACACACGTAAAGAGATTTTTCTTGATAACCAGCAAGCATCAACCTATTATCAGGCAAAAAGCAAGCACGGAATATTTTAACACCCTTGCCCAACTTTGATGTTGGAAAACTACTTATTAAAGTAAGTTTATTTGTTTCGACGCTGTTTGGAACCTGTAAATCATCAGTATTACCGTCAAAATCCAAACGAGCACTGCCATTGCAAAGTATATCTTTAACAAAATCTTTGCAAGAGCCATTTGGTTTTTCTGATATCACAATACTGCCCATAGTTAAGAAAAACTTTTCAAATCCGAAAACAGCTTCGGATAATTTTAAATGTAATTCGAAACGTTTCTCTTCCGAAGCCATTTTATGTATTGCAGATTCCAAGTTTTTCTGCTTGGTTTTTAATTCTTGTAATTCTTTATGCAGTTTTGTATCGGGGAGTTGATATTTTACGGCATTGATGTCGTCAAACATAGACGTAATAGCGTCTTTCTTTGGTTTTATTTTATTTCTGTCTTTTTCAATCCGTTCAAGAAGCTGCTCATGTTTCATTTTATATTCTATTTCTAAGGTTCTATCCAATTTATCTAGATATCTATTTATACGTTCGCGCGCTTCTTTAATCGTCTGCTTGATGTCCCTTTTCTTTTCCATGATATCAGCAATATTGCTTTCTTTGTCTAATAACATTCGGTCCAAAATAACGCTCAATTCTCGAACATTCCTTTCTATCGTTTCTAAAGCTATTCCGTCGTTCATATTCTGAGGTGCATTTTCAATTCCTGTCACTGGACGACAACCTTTATGTTTTCCAGCTAGACATTTGTGGCATAATACTATGCCATGTTGATAACAGAATGACGTAACATCCTCTTCCGGATGAATCTGACATACTGGGGTCGGTGAAGTCATTTTTTATCTGAAATCAGCATTAAGAAACCTTCATTAATTGTTTTTCCCCACAATGTTATGCAAGCATAAGATATCACCATCTTTACAATCAATGAAAGAAATATAACTTCATCAACAGCATGCAAATTTAATGAAATTTTACTCTCCTTATCTCAAATTCCTCGGGTCTCAAATTTATTTATCGGTCCTCTGGTCATACATTTTTTATAATACACTTAGCGCTGATACATGTAGTTTTACCATACCCAATGATACAACCGGAATTTAATTTAATATTGACCAATGGACAGCGAGTCTCACATTCATTTCACCGCCAAATGTTACCCCTTCACAAGATGTCTGCGCCCAGGATTTTATATATTGGTACATTCTATCCTTGACATGAAATGCACAAATTATTTATAATATTTTCTTTAAATATTGAACAACGAAAAATGTGGGAAAATATATCTAAAAACACATCAGTATTGTGTATGAAAGGTACTGTTAGAAAGAAAAAATATTTTACTGAAAAATGACAAATTGCACATTGATTTCTATGGAAGACACATTCTCCAAAGAGCAGAAATTCCGTAAATGGGAAACAACTCACATATACCAGAATGGGGGAATATTTGGAAGAAATAATGTTGATTTTGATTACATGTTATAAAAGTGGAAGCTTCAAGTTGTTATTAGCTAACACAATCGAAGTATTTGTTATCTGCCAAATATTACGTCACGTTTGCCCATTTTGTAGCGTCAACGACAATACTCAGAAATAGCAGTGTCTGGTCTGTTAACCAAAGTTTTTGAACATGATAATGACACGTTCCCTATCAGTTAATGATTAGATATGAGATAAACATACATGTATTACTACTTGACCTATTTCATATTGGTCTTGCTTTCATCGCTCGATAAGATAGCAGGGTGGATATGAAGAAGCCCATGTATTAATGTATAATTAATTATTGTGATTCCTCATCTGTATGATCATCAAAAATTAGTTGTATCTTTTTATTTTGTTTATGCAAAACAATTCTTAAATTCGTTTTGTAGCATCTTGCTATTATGATGACATACGTCTGGGACTGCAGATCCCTTCTATCGTTTCATCTTTATAAATGGAAGTTTGTTTAAAAATACGTGTGGTTTATTGATACAGTTGTATTTCGTTATCTCCTAAAAAAAATACTGTGTGAATTACATGTATGTTGTATCGAGACAAGAGAATGCATTTTCATTATTAATTGAGAAAATTAATATGGCTTACCTTCTAGAAAACTGCTGTAACTCTTCCTCTGTACTACTGGTGTTGGGGATATAGTAAAAAAAAATAAGGCACAATAGTAACTCCGCCTAATCTTTTTTAATTTTATGTGTCAAATGCTTTGTAAAAAAATCCATGCTCAACTAAGTGAATAAGTTCATATATTATACTTCTAAATTACTGGCGAAATTGACAATAGAATGGGTCATCTTTTTTATTTAAATTACATGAGCCGTAACATATACATCAAATATTGTCAATTAAAATTATTTGACGTTTTGTATCAGTTTTCAATGAACTTTGATTCTTTTGTTAGTAAAGTTTAAATACTTGACAATATTGTTTATTCATCAATTTTGTCAATATTAATTGTCAATGTATAGTAATTAAAACGTTAAAATAAATAATGACAAGTATGAGGCTCCATGGGGGGTAATTAAAAACTGTTATATTGCTAGAACACCAGATTATGTCTTTATTTTTTTTCCACGCATCGATTTTATTTTTCGTTCTTTGGAAACAAAGTCTAGACACATGTGATATAAAACAATTATATCTTTAAGTAAATTTATCTTCAAGGGTGAAAGGAAATATTTTAATATGATAAAATGAAATAAACTGTTCGATAAAATATTCTAATATAAAAACATATACTTTTTTTGTCAACATGTCAGTTATAAAATATTTTTATTTTTTTTTGTAATTTATATGAGTGCTGGGGGGGGGGGGGGGGGTGTAGGGGCAGAGTGTTGTTTAATGGTGAGAAATCATAGATATTATAATTATGATAAAATAAATATAACACCAAATTTAAGTTTTATATTTTTCCAAATTTTGATACTAAAATCTTCCATTTCGGATAAGGCTTATGTGATCATTAGAAGTCATGGATGGTTATCCTAATTCGACCGTTGAAAGGCTGACAACTGTACATGTAATTATAGTTAAATTTTTCATATACTTCACCTATGCCGATTTAGGGAGGAACCATATGATTTTTATGGGGGGATCAAATATTTGATTCTGCCTATTTTTTTCGCCGAAAGTTTGGTCCTGGATTTTTTTTTCATTTAAACCAAACCATTTCCAGATTGACACAGGTCTTGAATTTTTTTTCACACCTACTATCTTCCTGTCTTTTTTTTCGCCACAGATCCTGGTCCTGCCTTTTTATTTGAAATTTGATCATTGCACCCCCCCCCCCAAAAAAAAAAAATCAAATGGTTGCTCCCTTACAGATAAATCCAATTTAAGCGTCTGTAACAGGGTGTTCTCAGTTATAACGAAAGATAACCGATTCCCCCTTCCAATTCTTTTAGTTTTTATTAAGGCACTATACTGCACATGGGTTGGTTATCACACTCAGAAAAAAAAGCCTCACACAGCGACCACAAGATTAATCTCGATGATAATTGTTTATCTGTATAATAAATGTAGCTAGCATCAAGGATTTACCAATCTTTGACAGGTTGGGCAACACCGTCAATTGGGATATTGAGATATCATATCCTAATTGGGATATAATGGTATACTCCTTTATTCTGTATTCGCACAGGTTTTTTTTAATTAAATCTTCAGGACAAATCAGTGTCCGTGAAATTTCAATATGATCCAGAAATCACTCAATTGAAGTTAAAAAGAAATAATGCAACATTAAAAAAACTGTTAGATTTATTGAACCAGTGTCATCATAAATGTAGTTTTTCACCTTTCTAGTTCGATTACTGAAAGAAAGTCTCATACAGCGACCACAAACTTTGTCTCGGTGACGATGGTTGTCTGTATAATAGCTAGCACCAAAAATTGAGCGATCTTTGACGGTGTCCATGAAATTTCAATAAGATCGAAAAATTATAAAGTTGCAGTAGCAAGAAATAAATAAATGCAACATTGAAAAACTGTTCGAGTTATTGCACCAGTGGCACACCTTTCCAATTCGATTACAATCCTATTACAGGAAGATAACGAGATTTAAGGCGTGCACGTACTATTTAAATAAAAACAATTGTGATCAAGATAACTTCCATATATGGCATTTATGTAAATCAAATTGGCAAAACCGGATTGAACCAGAAATCCCGACATTAAAAGTACGCATAAGGTTGTTAGTTCTTGATAACCTGTTAATTGTTTTTGCCATATTAAAAACTGGATGGTGTTGGGATAGGGGAAGGTAGATGGGTGTTGTGCTGTCCTTAAAATGCAACATGTTTTCTCTGAAACACAAATTATTTATATTTCCTTGAAAGACAATTGATTGCTTTATTATCACATATAAAAACAGGTTTTTCTTTCAATTATAGGATGTTTGTAAGTTTTTACCCAAGCTTGGCAGCTTAAGAGATAAATAAATGTATCATTTAAATGCTTAGATTCTGTAATTATTTGAATTTGATTTACAACAAATACAATATAAATCTGTGTTGGCTTTGTAGATTAATATTTATCACGGTCTCTGTAAGATCGAAACAAATAAGGAAGTGGGCTGGGTAAGCTTCGATTTAACTTCAAGCATGTAAAATTAACACAAATCCAAAACAAATCTGCAAGAGTTCTGAATTTGATTGAAAACGTTGCAACTAAAGTCTAGAACAAAAATTCTATTGAAATATTTTGGGACGGCCTACATGTATTACTGAAAATATTTCAGTCAAAAGGTAATGAAAAGCCCATAATTACATGACGTTTTTCGGCCCACTCAGTGCGTATTGTTTGGTTGGTGCTGAAAGCCACAAGGCGATCCTACAGCAGATATTATTCAGACTAATGGGGTTGTTGTCTCTTGTCTTGCCCTTTTCTATAACACTAAATTGAATATGCTTTTAATTTCAAACAATCAGCTGTTTTAATGTATGCAACTCTTCATACAGTCTAGCATTTTCATTTCACAGAAATCTTTTTTCACAGCCCCCATCATGTTATCGAATGGCGTGTCAACCTCAGGAACAGTGTTCTTGATACACACTGATTCGGCGTCTTCACACTGACAGAAACAGTCATTGTCCTTGTTCCAACCGCTACAACCAAGCGACATTGAAACGAAGCCAAGAGTTAAGAAAACACCAAAAAGATTCATCTGTAAGATACAAAGGACCGTATGTAAAATATCTCTAAGAGTGTTATATTATTCTAGAAAAATTCCAAAAATATTTATGCGTTTGTAAAATCTGAACTTGACCTAAAGGACGATATTGTTTCTTTTTCTATTTTTACATGTTTTTTTCTTTTATTAAAAATAATAAATAATTTAAGAATGTATATTTTGTATTAAGGATTCTTTTTTGTTTTCGTTGGGAACAAGTGATCGCGGTTTTCGTGGATACAAACGAACTATGAAATCTATTCAACTTTTAACGATATATCTATTTCATTATGCCGTATCACCATGATCACTTGGACATTTCAAAGCTACAAACTTCAAGGTCCTCTTAGCAACGAATTTTTACTAAACCACTAACACTAAAATGAATAATACCGGAGATAAACTAATTTGACTTAAAATTGAATAAAATAAAATACTACATTACCTTTAAAACTTTAGATTTCTCCTTCTAGGTCGTTAATTCAAACATGGTGATAACAGAAGTTCAAAAGTGAAAAACTGGATTGATAAGAAGCGATAAGAATCGAACTAAATTTCCGTGGGATTATATTTGAATATTAAAATGCACAGAACAAAAAAAAAAATTCCGTGGGATTATATTTGAATATTAAAATGCACAGAACAAAAAACAAAGAAGGTTGAAATGATTTAAAACCGCTCGATGTAAAGCATTACAAAAAAATAGAAAAAGATTTAGTCCAGCCAAAATAAAATTTGATCTCAGACTAATTGCAACATAAGATATTTTGAATCTAAATTGCTTAAGTATATCCTAAAAACCCATGAAAATCGGACCATGGGAAACAATGGAATAGGGGAGGTAGCTCTTGCTAAAACTAGGTTTTTGTCTTTTTTTTCAACATTTTTCTTCCTCTGCTTGTTTAGAAAGATACTTCTATGGACTAAACTGGCTTAATTTCACTTAGTTATATATTGTGCTTTTTATGATACAAGAATATTCATAATTTATTTGTAGTTTGATTTTATTGACATGTTAAATATCGCAGAAAATGCTTACTTTGAACCGTCTGGTGATTTTGAAAAAAAAATAAAAATAATTGTTAATGATTATCCCATTTTAGTATATATTAATAACTTCAGCTTGGTTAAAAGAATTTTTAAAACCAAAAAGTGTTAGCACTACTTATATTTGCAAAATGTGACTTCATAAACTTGATATTCTATTTTTTTTTGGAAATTAGGGATCTTAGGAAGAGAAAATTTAATTCAAAACTTGACTGGACTAATTAGCTGTCAAGTTGGGTATAAATATAAGATAAAAAATCAAAATAAAATTCATAAAATTGAAAATGAATGGAATAGTCCCAATGTTTATCGTTTCTATACCCTTGTTCGCCTGTGATGATGTTTCCTTTGGCTGTGTCTTTTTAACATCGTGCTCTTGCACTTTTACAAATAAATAAAAATACATATAGTTTGTTGATGAGGTAGAATTTCTGATCCCCTAGTGTGATAGAAGTACTGAGTTACAAATATTTGTAAGTAATGGGCTTACCTAGTTTCCCTCCTTTCGGCAGAATCATTTCTCAGAAGGATGTCCGTACGTTTGAAATGCGTCGTTGTTTTTCCCAAAATATAATACGTCATAGGCCTGAAATTCTCACTACTTTAAGTTCTAGATACTGATCTCTGATTGTTTTTGTATATTATTTATTATCTTATGATGTTATTAATAGGGGTGGGGGTGGGTACTCTAGAAACATACGGAATTTGGCTAGGCAAATATACATTTTTATAACAATTCATGTAGCAATTTTGGAAGCCAGCGAACGTACCCTGAAACTACAGGTGCTGAAACAAATTGGGCGTTAAGTTTTGGATATTTTAATGGGGAAGGGCTATTTTTGTCAGGTAGATGTATCTTCATATAGTAATGAGAATTTGGAAAGGATTTCCATAAAAAATATACACAATGATAGCTTGTATAAATTTCTTTTATTTGATATATGGTTGTCCATGGGTATATGATACAGCCAATATCCAAGCTACCAATCTGTTTAGTACACGCATGTACCTTCGATTCATGACATCATGAAAAAACTTTGACAAGCTGATGTGTACACTCTTGCCTATAGGGGATCTATAAATACGGAACCAGTTCCGACTGGAATGAGGGCTTTGAATCCAATGACCTACATTTGGAAGAATGCCTCGCTCGCGGCACAAAAAATGACCATTACAACAAGTTTTTGGTCCATAAATTGCTTTTTACAGTACCAATTACCGTGCCTGAACAAACTGTGTTGTGTAACAGTAGAAATCTCAATTACCCTCCTCCTACTCCCGTCGATAACTTTCCTTCATATATGTTATATATACATTAATGACTTATTGACAAATTTGTTCTCGTTTTGAAAACCTTGACTTATTTGCAACAGTTACTGAAGGTTAAGAAAAAATAATCAACTAGTCAATCGTAATTTGTGCATACTAGTATTTAGATGTAGTGTGGTGATGTATGTTGTAGTTTTATATAGTATTAGGTTATACATGTGTGTGTACTCATGCGTACAGCTAACCACTGCATCTCCCTCTATTCCGGTTGCTGCCGTTGGCGGTGATGGACGGGTATATATACCCGGAATGGCATCCATGACAATCTCTTGTAATCGTGTCATTACTGACAGGGATAATATCTATATATCAAGTCAGTACCACAACATCGCATTTACATGAATACAGGTGTAAAATAATGTTGAAATAGGAGTATACAGTACTAATATGTAATGTTAATTTTTGCAAATGAATTTCAAAACCAAGATGATTTGTGCAAGTTTAATATGAAAAATACACAAAATAAATGCAATGACACAATAATAATACAAAATGGACAATTCTACAAAATATAGTCACAGTCACAAAAGTTACAGAATTTTCAACAATATATCGAGATAACAGGAAGTTCTAGATACCAGGAGTAACTATTTTGCAAAGTATTATTTTCTGACCAACATCAGACTTTGAGACTTCCGGAATTTTGAGCTAATGAGAGTCAACTGTATCACAATATATTTTATGAGACTAAGACATAGTATTAGAAGATATACAGTTTTTCTTTTTGGTATATTGTAGTTGTAAAATGGGTTTACTGGCGGCTCGTTAGAGGAGTCATTTAAGGGATATCTGCCATCGCCAAATTTAAAATGGTTACCGGCAAATATAAAAATATCTCATTTCATTTTAATGCAAGTGTAAAGATTTATCAAATCCGAAAACGATGTTTCGTGATTGTCGATAACACAGGCTCCTCAATTGCAGAATTTTAAACGTCTTTCAATGAAACCAACGTTACATCCAACTTGACATTAGACATATTTTTACTTATTTTACCACCTTTTATTTCCTTTTTGAAAACATGTAGTGCTCGATAATTATCAAAATCATGTTCAATACATATTAAAAAGATAAATATTTATACTACACTATTGCAATTTAAATAAATATTTATATACGAATCGTATGACGTCGACATTCTCAACAACAAACGGGGTATTATATAAAATTCGACTAAATGGAGACAAGGTACAGATGAGAACTAACATTACATTTGTTTGAAAAAATGTTTAGTCTTTGCGCTTCCCTTACATTGCTGTGTCCATAACTCACTGTCTTAGAAAAAACTGCAAACAAATATGAAACGATATATAGTACATTTGTATTTCACATATGTAAATGAAGACCAAAAACACGATGACCCCTGAATGTCCGTTCCTATGTCCAATCCAACGGGGTGTTGTTTCGTCGCAGATATATACATGTAAACGGTAATGAAAATTAGTGCAACTAAAGATTAAAATCAATGTATATACGGTATGCGTCAACGAAACAACGTCGTATTTAATTGAACTCTGTAAAGATTTAGAAGCATCAAATGGTCGTCGTGTAGACGTATATGTTCTGGTAAGCAATAGCCAACGCCACACGAGAAAAATCATTGTCCTTCGATATTACTTGTTTTAAAAATTCAACAAAAGTTTTCCCAGTAAGAGAGCAACGATTTGATTTTTATGGGGAGGCTAGGCTCGTTTTTTTCACACCTAAAGCGATCCTGTCTTTTTATTTTGCCAAAATCCTGGTCCTGCCTTTTTTTTTCAAATTTGATCGTAGCCCCTCCATAAAAATCAAATGGTTGCTCCCTAAATTATATCCAATAAAATACAGCGTTACGAGAAAAATGATTAACAATGTTACCCAAATTACAACAGTAAGAATATCCGTCCTGTGATACGCATGGGTATAGAATGAGACGTGATTTGACTTGTAATTGGTCTTCAACACTACTGATGAGATATACATGTAATTGACATATGCACATATAGTGCATCAAAATTGCCTTGTGATTTACTTTTGCAAAATATTGCATTGTGATTTACATTTAAAGCATCTGAAGGAAACCACAGTACTGCTAATTGTAAAGTGCAATAAGTATCAGTGCACTTAGAAGAGCCTTGTTAACTTTCTTTTGAGGTGAGATAAGTTATACATATAAACTGATAAGAAAAGTAAATGAACTTCCAACCAAGTGCATACCAAGTGTTATTATAGTTATAGTAAAATTTTAACAATATGTTTCGACATGTACACGCTATTTAATTCTTTAAAATACTGAATTTAAAGAAATTGGTCTTAACAAACCAAATTTTTATAACTGTCTACTTTAGTGTCATTGACGATCATCACTTACCCCCTTTTTATCATTATTTTTTAAATATGTAGTATAAGTGAAATCATATATACAACAAATAAGACATATAAAGAAAATGTATTTCTTGTACGCTATTTTCCCATATTTTTATTACCGTGTAAACAAGGTTGACAACGCAACCGGAAGCGCTATCCGATATGTTTTCGACATCTTCTTTTGAAATTTTACTTCATATCAACTAAAGGTATATGCTTACTTTCCCTGTTTGCTTGAATCATTCCATGGTGACCAACCAAGGTCAGGTGATCCAGTGTTGACCGGAGTCAAAGATGGCGGAGGTGATGGTGACATCGTCTCATCATCAAAGTCTAAAAAGGTTATTTAAGTATTATTTTCAATTTTGGCAGAGGTTATACAATATAACATACTTTGACACAATTTTGACTTTGACACAATTTTGGCAGAGGTTATACGATATAACATACTTTGACACAATTTTGGCAGAGGTTATACGATATAACATACTTTGACACAATTTCGGCAAAGGTTATACGATATAACATACTTTGACACAATTTTGGCAGAGGTTATACAATATAACATAGTTTGACACAATTTACGCTTCACCAACCGCAATGCAGTTTATGTTTGTGTTTGAGCTGAATAAAAGTACAAAATTAATGTAGTTACACAAGAATAACTTGTTCCAAAATTTTGAAAAATCCTTATCATTTGTTTTCTGATACAAACTTGTAGGTAGAATAATTGAAATAACTTAGTTAGCTCTAAGTTATACGTTTGAGAATACCCAATATAGTGTCACTTGCTCAACCAATCAAATTGTCTGTAACAATTCTAATTTAATTATTTTGTAGGTAATAAAAAAACAACAAATGTATTTGCGGGATTCAGATGGACGAAAATTGTGGTAGTTTTTCGTGTACTCAGTGACGGTAAGAAAAGTAATCCTTTGTTTTTACATGACTAAAATTTTATTTCATATTTGTAATTAGGAAAACAAATCTGAAGGTTAAGACAAACTTTCAGCATGTAAACATTAGACAGTTTTAGGAATGCAGAGGAAAACGCAAAATCTAGCACATAACATGCAAATTGTACTAGGTAAAATTTGGTTTTTGTCTAGAATGTTTAGCAGTATTCAGACTTCGGAATGTCGAATAATTTTTTAGACTTATATTTCAGGCGATGACCATTTAGGTAGGTTGAAAGGATGAATCAATGCATGAAGATTTAAAAGCATTATGATTTTGTACTACATGTGGTATACTGTTCATTGCAATGATACATAAAGGAATGTGTTTTTCTCAATATTTTTTATTGAATTAAAACTGATTTCTTATTAAACATACCATCGTCATCTTCATGCAAATCGAATTTCCTGGAAAAAAAATGAAAAAAGTACATTTTATTTTCTTTGAAAAACATTACATAATTGCTACTAAAATATTGACAACAACTGATGGTACGTATGTCGGTATATATTATCAGTATTTTATATGGCCCCTGTCTGTAAAAAATATTGTACGACTAACTTAAGACAAATCTTAATCGTAACTTAACGTAGTTGGCTACACGTCTAAAAATCTTAAAACCCAGTACTTTGTCAAAGTAGTTCAGTGGCTAAAATTAACTTAAGTCTTAAATGTATTCGTTATTTGAAACAGAACAAAATAATTCTTATTCAGTGAAGCATTGTTGCTACTGTCTGCAAACCTCAGTTTCATATTTTTGGCATTTTGAAATTGTAAACGCTAGAATTATAAATTATTTTTACAAGTTAATTAACATCAATGAGTCCTCCAAGAAAGCATACAAATTTTACCATTGTTTAAAAAAGTAATATTTTTAACCAAAAATATTATTTTGAATGGGAATCAAAGAAGTGTAAAAATATACATCATGAATTATCCGAAAATCTCAGGTATCCTTCAGATAGAAGAACACCACTTTCCTGTCTTATTGTATAATTTATTATGAGATTAATATGATGTACATCATCTAAATGTTTACCTTCTCTTTGGCAGATGGCATTCATTGCAAGAGGCGGAGCAAACTTTAAAGAACATCTGAGAACGATACATTTCCATTCCGAGATAGCCCAGCAATCCTGCCAAAAGCACCATCAGTGCAGAAAACCAGGCTATATTTTCAGGGGTTTCAAAAAAGTTCAAAGTCCTATCTGTAGTTGTTGTTGTGGTTACGGTTGTGGTTGCCTGTACAACAAAAGATACGTCTACAGTGTCTTTCCTGTTACCTTTGTCGTAAGCTGTGACCGTTACTGACACTGTTTGACCGGAAATAGTATCACTGGTATTAGCTTTCACGTACAGCCTTCCTGATTGGTCAATACCAAAATAATCGGAGTAACTACCACTTTCTATGCGATATGATACCACACCTATAATAAGAAAGACAACCCAAAGGTAAAAATACATCGTAATCAACTATTGTTTTCTATACTTCATTATAATCGGTATTAGATAAAGATCAATAAATTGGGAAATATATTTTTCGTTGAATGTTGTTTTATTTTTTGTTTTTTCTCTGTGTGTCATATTAGTAATTTTCATTTAGCAATGCGGAAGCTATTAAAATGAAATAAATAAAAGCTGATGGCTATATTTAACAAATAGTTCATAGGTGTTCGACAAAATATTTTTGATCTAAGAGCTACTGGAAACGAAGTGGTATGAACACATGTTGAACTATTTGTTATTATACACATACATGTACTGGTTTCAGGTGAGGGTGGTATGCCAGATTAGCAACTCAGACAAAGTATCGCCGAGACATTATTGAGGCTGATTTTGTTTTTGTTTTGAGTGTGGTAATCTGTATACCACCCTCAGCCGGATGCGTCATTTGTTATAGTGTATATACAAACTCTATTGCTAATTTCATTATATCACGTTGAAAGGAAGATAGAAAATCATGATTTGTCTTTTTCACGATTTTGCTCCATATTTAATCTTTTAGAAAATTACTTCAAGGGGCGGGGCTTAATTCAGGATGGATTGAAAAAAAAACATCCATTTCAACCAATCAAAACTAAATATTTGTGCATAAAGTATAATACATTGTATTATCTAAATTCATGTTTTAAGATTTTGCCAGAGGGGAGCCTTCCCGTATAGCTTTATCGACCGGTGCGGATTACACAGATTATTTAAATAGTGTAGAATACATATATAAGTTTGAAAGTCAAATACAGCTGTTGGTTGAAACAACGTATAGTTCATTAACAAAAATTGTACTGGAATTGTAATTCCGGAAATTTTTCGTAGTTTTTCCATTAAGGTTCTTGAGTAGTCATTGCCACAATGTTATTTGTTTACATGCTCGCTCCTTTTAACGCTCGTTTAAAGCTTTCCACCTCACAGTGTAAGTTATATACTATGTAAACATGGTCGTTTTTATCTCAGCTTATTTATACCTACCTGTAAGTTTCCCCGACATGAGTAGTTTTTACGATAAAGATGTTTTTTGTAGCGACGACCCACGCTAAAATTTTATTCAAGTATGGAGCGCCATTCCTAACACAATATTGATTATTGATTTTTTCTAAAATGTTTTCCTTCAGCAACTCCTCACTAGATTTTGTATTTTTATGATATATGATATACTTTAAGTTCATTTTATCTCATGTTTATTACTATTGAATACCATTCAGTTTGTATTTTTGTATGACATACATGAACATACATTGTACATTTGTTTGCACTGCTGGCAGCCTTATGGTTCTGTTTGGTATAGTTCAAATCATATATTTTATTTAATCCCAGGCAGTTAATAATTTTACTGGTGATTTTATAAACTACACTCATTTTTATTAACCTGTACTATTCATTGTCATTTTGAATAATTTGTGCTATTTTTATGCAAATATTAGGAAACTTTGTGTACATTTTTTGTTTCTTTTTTCTTTACAGCTTTTCACCACTTTCATCACTTTGTTGATCACACACTTTATTAACTGATGCATACTAGATGTACTTCAACAATAAAGTTTATGCTGGTTAGCTGTCTGCAATTATTTACTTATTTACGCCATAAGTGGTAGAGAGGCAGCACAAAAATGTAAACGTGTATTTGTAACGTATACACTTACCAGAACCGGAAATCAGTCTACTATCAACCACCGTCATATTGGTACGAAGGTTCATGTTATTTCAAGACAAATAATTCATTTACGTAAAAAGCAATTCACGTGCATTTAAGCACAGTTCTTACCATAAGAGTCTGTGTCCGCATCAGTTGCAGTCACTGAGTCAATTATTGTTCCAATCGGATTGTAGGGCGACACGTGAAAGGAATAGCTGTTTTGGGTAAACTGAGGAACGTTGTCATTACTGTTTGTTATAAATATTTGCAACGTTGCCGTTGAAGTCAATGTCCCATCAGTTACGGTGACGCCACAGGTAACAGTTGACGCAAACGTTATGTCATCTAGATCGTAGTTGACAGACAAGGTAACTTCCCCGGATGAGGAATCCACGTTGAAGTATATGCAATCTGTACCGAAAGTTGTAGAGTCACCATCTTCGTCTGTTACGCCGTAATTTGGAGTACCAAAGCTGGTTCCAGCCTACATTTATAAACACAGCATTTTCTTGCATAGATTGCAATGGGTTTTAATTTTATGTTCATTTTAAATTAGGATTGATATATAGAATAATGGCCATTATTTTCTGACTTTCTTCACTTTATCAGTTTGTTATAGGACGAGCCCGTATGGCGAGTCTGATAACAAATTATATATGATATCAGTATCCGAAAACAAATTATCATTATTCTTTTTATCGGTATATATTTAACAAATTGTTCAGGTTTGAAATTTTAAGATAGATAAAAAGTTCACCCTTTCGGCCGACGTAACGTGGAAGTAAGTTTTACGGTTTCATGAACGATGTTATGACCATTTTCTTCATTAAATTTACAAGGATGAACAAAGATGACAGACATCAACATGATCAATGCATAGCCACGTGACGGCACCATTGAGAGTGACCCGATAATTGTATTTTATCCTCAAATCAAGCAATTTCCGGTGTAATAACAGAGGTAGAATAAACTTTAGTCGTACTAGGCCAATGACGTAATAAGTTTACTGGTACTTGTTCACATGCATGACATGAAGGGCGAGGAGCGTAGTAAATGTAGCTGATTACGTCGTGGCATTTCCCGCGTTTTCACGGTAGCTGGATTTTAACTTTAAACGTAATATTAAGGCATTTTACGCATCTAAAGGGGATTGCAGGATGAAGTCATATACAAAGATCTAGACATTGTCGGAAAAGATGAAATTTATTTGGGCTTCCTGCAAAACATGGGGGAAAAGGCTCGTTAAAGCTCGCCAAAATGAAATTTATATTTTCCCACTATGACTATGTATTCTATATACCAGTGCCACCATGGTATTGACATTATCAGCATGTTTGGATCAAAAGAATTTTGCAAAAAATTTAGTGAAGGCAGCATTATGCATTTAAGAGGACGAACATCAATAAAAAAAAACTTGATTGCCTTGGATTGGTAATTTGTCAAATGCACGTATCGATTTTATATCAGTTGAAATTGTATATTGTTAAGTACAGGAGAAACTATGAAACAATGGATAAACGATGATTCTTTAGAAATAAATCATGACACCGCAGAAAAACAATTTAAATGATTAACGAAGACCTAAAGAAAACAAAATAACAGTTGCTATAAGTGCAAATGGATTAACTGTAGTGTGCATAATTATCGTGATGTAAAAAGAATTTCTATACACAATTTTATAAATGTTTAAAACATGTTTTCACGATCTGGAATTTCCAGTAATAAATAATAAATTTACTTAATGTAAAACTGAATACCCTGGGAACACTTTCCAATGGATTGTCTTTGAAAATTGTTTCACATTGAATTATTTTATAGTTAATCCATAGTTAAACTTATATCGTGACTAGCATGATTTAAAAATTCAATTGTTTTTCAAAACGGAGATATAAAATTATCAAAGGAAATCGTAATAACGATGGTTTGTTTAGTGTTACATTAACCCATTTGTAATGTTTTAAGCGGCCTGAATATGAAAGTAACCACAAAGTCTTGTCAATTAGATCATTTTAAATATATCTATGTATCTATCTATGTATATTCTGCTCTGGAATTCGTTTGAAATGCCTTGTTTTCACTAACTTTTTTTGTTTTCTTGTTTGTAGCAAGCAAACGAATTAAGTAATTGACTATAGCACTTTTCAGAAACTAATTTCGGAATCACGATTTTGATTTTAAAATTTAATTTGAAGCAATTTATATCTTTGCTTGGACGTAGCAGTGATTCGCTGCAATGAAGAGTAAAGGATTAACTGGTTTTAAAACTTGTTTAAAACATATTAAAAGTAATCTGAATTACTCTTATTATTTAAGAATTATTTTCAGTTTTAGATCATATTATACAAGTATAATCCTTATAATTTAATTCCAAAAAGTTTTTGATCCAAAATTGTAGGTAGAATCATTTGAATAACTTATTTAGTGGAAAAATACCTTGGTGACGTCACAGTACCCCAAGTAGATTTTAGCTTACATTCTCACTTGCGCATCCAATCAAATTGTCTGTTTCCATTCAAATTGAATTAAGACAGACAGTCGGTGCATTACAAATACAAACAAAAGCTCTGTAGAGCTTTTAACCGACATATTATTTGGAACATTCTCTTAGGACGTTCAAGTCTGTCCCATTAAACAAATAATTGTGTATTTTAAACAACTTACCGAATTTTCGGAACCTCGCAGCGAGTACATGGATTTGGCAAACTGAGGAGCTTCATTGACATTAGCAATGTTTATTGTCAATGTTCCAGAATCTGTGGCATACTTATCAGATACAGTTATGTCCAAGGTACAGGAAGTGAACGACAGTGTGTCGTAATCAATGTTACTAGTGGTAGATGTACTTATCAATCCGGCTGCAAAAAAAAAAAAACACTTAAGCTTTCTCACATTATTTGGAAGGTCGGAATACAATGTAGATAAACGTAAATTGATTCCTATGACTGCATTTTACACTACATATATATGTTATCATGATATCTCAGTATCCCTATTATTTGAAAATATGTTTGAGTGTCCAAACAAATTTGTATTAGTGATTTAACAACAAGAGAAATTAAACACGCAAACTGATATTCTGGTTAAATTTGAAAGGGTAAAGTTTTACAGATTTAGGTATTTATAACTTTCCTTAAGGTAATGTTCACCCTGTGGTTAAGTTAACCCATAACATAAGTGTTCCCATGTTCTGGGTATATTGTGTAATATGCGACTGTGATTAACTCATATTTTCGCGAGTTAAATCGGATTAACTTTTTCAGTGTGTTTGTTCCTTCGACAACTGGCTTGATATTTTACAACAAAAAGTTTAATTCCTTTCTCGCAACAGTACTCTTCGAAGTTGAATGAAAGCACTGCAGGAAACTATCGATTAGTGAAACTTTTATTCTTTTCTAGACACATGAATTACTTGTCCTGAATTTATGTCTAAAATGATAATTTTAAAGTAACATATGCAGATACACACGTTAATATGCTTCTCAAAACTCATCATCTTTAGCTCTATTTTTTCAAATATCCAAAATAAGAAGACGCCAAATAATGTCAAAATTTAGCGTATTAATATATGAATATATTAAAATAAATGAATTAAAGGGATTCACGTACTAGATGAATCAATGCTAAAGTAGTTGGAAGCTTCAGTTGGTGTGAAAGTCGCTGAATATGTGTGAATATCGCCAACATCTGGGTCCGTTACTGATACTTGGTATATAGATGTACCCCCAGGTGTGTTTTCCAGGACAACAGTTGTATATGGCAAATTTGTACTATCTATAACAGGAGCAGTATTAAGGCCTGAAGAAAACAAATCTGATTTTGTACACATGAACAATTTAATGATTTATTGTACTTAATGCAGAATGTTTAGTGTATCGGTACATACTATGTAAACATGTGCCTCCACCGATTTGTGACTTCCACCGGATTGACTTTGTTGACCTTCACGACTGGTGCCGTATACGGAGCAGGAATTGCTTACCCTTCCGGAGCACCTGGGTTAACTCCTGGTTTTTATAGGAGTTCGTGTTGTTCATTGTTTTTTAGTTTTCTTTGTTTATTTGTTGTGCTTGTGGTTGTTATTTGTCTTCCACGGTTTGTCCGTCCAATGGATTACATTATTTTTATTTGCTCCGTAGGTTAATTTGTCCTTTTTATGTAAACAGGAGATAAAATTTTCTTGCAATTTTGATTTTTTTATAGTTCTCATAGGATCAGCATACGAAAATTTACATGGAATTTCTTTCTATGACTTAAAGATTGAGACCACGAGACTTTATGACCCTAAATTATTTTTACTTATTATTTTATAGTAACCGAATAATAATATTACAATATAAATTGAATAGATATATTTTACTGAGTTCAAATATACTCGTTATGTTTTATACGTTGCCTCTGAAATAATTTAAGAATTGTTTCCGAGGATTGCTATTGTAATTACTTGACATTTGAAACAATGGATATTTTACGCATTTATTTGCTCTTTAAAATTACCTGTAACGGTAACACTAAGAGAGTATGGTCCGACTTGGTTATTGTGGTCGTCCGTCACCGTCACTCTAAGATCATATGTTGAAACAGTATACGTGGAGAAGTCGCTTGTTGTCAGTATTTGTCCAGCTGTAATAAGATTTATCATTTATATACTGTTCACAGGATCAATACGTTTTACATGGACCTGGAAGAGTGATATTGTTTAAAGACGTAGTCCGAGGTTAGTATCAAAAACATATTTAACGATTCAAAAGTAGCCTTTGCTATATGAAAAATATTCGATTCTGAATTTAATAGTCGAGATGTAAGCAACTGACGATTGAAAACTATATAAAAATTGATATACATGTACCTACATGTATATGCTAGCAAAAAGAATGAAACGGAAAAATACCAATACATATTCAAATGGAAAAAAAAGCAAATTCTTTATTTTAATTGCAACTATTGCAAGACTAAGGAAAATAACTTACAATCGAATATTTGGAATGGACATGTTTGTTGCACATTTAAAACATAACATTCCATCGCAAACGTTAACTGGTCACTCTCAGGATCCGAAGCGGATACCATAAACACCAGAGTACCAGTCGTTGTTGCAGAAGTATCTATGCTCGTGTAGTCTAGTAAAACAAACATGAATGTGTACAATTACCGTAACAGAAAAGGTCTATTATGGAAAATATTATACAGTTATTTAATTTGTAGCCAGGCAACAGACCAGAATATTTTTCCCAAGGTACTGGAGACAGCTTATTGTTCTATTGCCCGAAGCCAACGGCTGATGGCAATAGAATACTTGAGCTTTTCCCAGTACCGAGGGAAAAATTTTCTGGTCTGTTGCCAGTCCACACATTAAATAACTGTTTTATTACCTAATAGAAGTTTAGGGAGGCACATTTTTGTATTTTCAAAGTTTTGGGATAAAGATATAAGAATAAAGTAATTAAATTGTATTTTTCAAAACAGTTAACAATATACAGTTATTTAAAACGTCAAAAGGTCGCGGGCAACAGAACGCTACACAGGGCAATATAAATTCGTTCTATTGCCCGAAAGACGTAATTGACCAATTATAAAGCGGGTCAAAAGGTCGCGGGCAATAGAACGTCGTTTTATTACCAAGTAGACAAATCAAAAGTGAAATATGGTTAAAACTAAAATATTTCCAATAGAAAGGTAATTAATATATTATTAGGTAATAAGTTATTATATTGGAGCAATAAAATGAAAATGTGTGTATTGAACTCGGATGACATTGATCATAACAAAACCCCACTTTCCGCAAACCAAAGCAATACATGGTCCTCATCGCCCCCCCCCCCCCCCCCCCCACCCCAACCCACCCACCCCATCCCCCAATTTATGAGTTAACCCCCTCCCGCTATTTTCCGCATACATCAGGAACGGAAAAAATGAGGAAATACAAGTACGCCTTATCCAAATTTGATCTGTGCATAGAGGCTCTCAATATTGTGTTAAAATGTCTTTAATCTGTTGAGGTACATGTACACCTAAGGTTTGAAAGGAAAGGAATTTTTTAACATGCGCACCTACTGAACAAGGGTAAAACTGAAGGTACCCGAACTATCGGCTTGGGATTTATTTGCAGTGTTAAAACAGTTTATAAAAAATCTACTACAATGTATATGCAATGCTAAAAATATTTGTAATAGACTGAGGCTATCATTTGGCTAAAAATATTTGTAATAGACTGAGGCTATCATTTGGCTAAAAATATTTGTAATAGACTGAGGCTATCGTTTGGCTAAAAATATTTGTAATAGACTGAGGCTATCATTAGACTAAACATATTTGTAATAGACTAAGGCTATCATTTGGCTAAAAATATTTGTAATAGACTGAGGCTATCATTTGTCTAAAAATATTTGTAATAGACGGTAGGCTACCATTTGGCTAAACATATTTGTAATAGACGTAGGCTATCATTTGGCTGGGTTTCCATTATATATTTTCCGTTTTTCGAATTTATTTTTTTTATTTTATGTACATAAATGTCATGCAAGCTTATAACTTTGTTTTCCTTTAATACATGTATGTATCAATGAAAATTTTCAAAATGTTTATCTATTTTATAATCTTATTATGCGTTATTTGTTTTAGACTTGTATTTGTATCGACCGACAATATCAAACTTACTATGTAGATTCGATATGGTTGGCGAATCATTTTTATCGATATTGACGATGTACGATTCTTGTACTGTCGATACACTATCGGTACATTTAACATTCAGAGTGTATATCGATTTAACATTAAAATCAAGATTAGCATTTCCTATCAGGTAAACTCCATACTCTGAAAAATAACAACATTTTTCATATTTAAAAATATATCATCAATAAGATTGAGAGAAAATTTAAGGATATAGGGGGTATTTTTTAATTAGAAAATGACCAACCTGACTGAATATGTTAAACTATCGATACCATCTAAAGGTAAACATGTCCTGCCTATTAGCTCGCCAAATTGCAAGTTGATTACATATAGAAATATTATCTTAGCACCAACAAAATTGTTTACGATTATATCATACTTACAATTTTAGGGAAAAAAGGAAGAAAGCGAGAGTCGAATATATATATATATATGGAAATTAACTTGGCTTATAAAAGTAGAGTTTCAGTTTGTCAAATTTGTAGTAAAGAAGTTGAGCTTTGGATCAATAAAACCGATATAAATCGATATTTTTGCGCATAATATGCATACTTACTTCCAGAGGTTGGATCAAGTTTAACCCAAAACTGTGCTTCAGTTGGATCTAAGTCACATGACGCTGTTTGCCCAGCAGTGACTCCGGTTATTGTTATCAGAGTCAGTTGTTTTTCGTGCGTCTCATCTTCAGATATTGTAGTTGTCGCTGGTCCACTAAAGCTTATAACAAGCCCTTCAATTTTAAGTAGTTATAAGCAATCAGTAACGGAAGCAAAAAGTATGGTGCAACTTATACCTAGGGAAACCTAAAAGAACAACTATTTAATTTATAGGGGGAGAAGAAAGTACTTAGGAAATAAGATGTCTCCAAAGCTTGGTAAGAAAAGATGGAAGGTAAAAAGAAGTTTCGAAAAAATACATGGTTGAATGTTATACGGAATCAATTAGTACTGAAAAACAGTTTTTCACGAATTAACGTCTTTTCCTATAGATGTTGCCGAACGATTTTTTTCCAGGATAAAATATCACTTCCTTACCATCTTCCCCTCTCTAGAAGATACTTACAATTTTCTGCAAGAATCAATATAAACGATTGAAATGGTTTGAAAAAAAATTTCCAAATCCTATTTTGTTCTCTTCTTCAATATCGCTGCAATGTACTATACCGACACACTCAGCCGGATTTTTAACTTTCTAGGTCGCGGTAACAAATTGATTGGACGCATATTTCTGAATAAGATATTACAATTGGTTGGTCCTACTCCTGGATGCCGCGTGCTTAGCGGAGAAACAACACTTAATGTAGAACATTGACAAAATTGTGACTAACATTGTTAATATTCGAAGACACAACAAAATAAAATTTCTTCTCACTAAGTTCGGCTGTGGCGGCGATCTTGGTTGACATTCTGGGTCATCGGACACATTTCTGAGAGAAGACCATCTAAGGACCATTGCTGCCAATTCTGGTTCCAATTGGCCATGTAGTTACATATAATAAGATTTAAGTTGAATTTCATAACATTCATAAAAAATACAAACAAATTCTTATAGATATGCAATTTTCATAAGGAATATTGTTAATATGGACTTTACACAAATTTTTCTATGAGATATTTATGCAATAATTCCAAGATACCAAAAAATAGTTTTGTAGCTTTCTGAAAAAAACAATTTCTGACTAAAAATTTGTTGTTAAAATAATTTCAAACAATTTCATTTTAAATTCATGTTAAAATTTTCATAATGTAACAGTTATGATGACATTCTTTTTTTTTTGAACATGTGATTAAAAAAGAAAAACAAAATTTTTATGAACACCAACTACATGTAGGTATATCGTGATCGGGAGGGATATTTGCAAAAATATTAGTCGATAGGCGGCAAAATATCCCAAAACAGCTAGTCCAATGTTCTCGGTTATGAAAGATTTTGTTACTTTACTTAAACGCAGCAATGATAAAGATGTTATAAGCATCCCATATACAGCATTTCTGTAATCGAAGCGAACACTATAAGGAGTCATCTATGGGCAGCCATTTTTAATTTATCAAGGCGAGAATTTTCACAGAAGAACATAAAATGTTTTAAAACAAACAATTAATAAAATCAGACTTACATTTGCGTGAGACTGTAAACCGACCACAACGTTCCAGATCCCATACAACGTATGCTTTTTTGTTTTTAATTGTCGATCTGGGGTCATTTGTCAATTTGGTATTCTTTTGTTGATATTTTGAAATGAAAGAATTTAACTTTTAAACTTTATTTTATCAATAAAATACCACGGTTTAATGCCATCTGGTGAATTCATATGTGATAAAAGCTTCAGCTTCACGTCAGCAACGCATTGTGCGCATGTGACAATGATAATTGTCACATTTAGAACACCGTCGTGTTTCTGTAGCGAAAGCGGGACGTCATATTAGAATTTTTCACACACAAAAAAGAGAAATCCATATGATAAATACCCTAATTGTCATGATTGTATACAACGAAGGGTTAAATGAGGCGTAATGTAAAAAATCGACTATCAACCAATCAGAATTCACGATTCTTGTTTAGTGTAGTTTAGTTTAAACACATTTATTTATAGTGGATAGGGAAACAAGTTATACGAGCTTATACAAATCCGTCTCCACTTGGCGGGTGCGAGAGCGGCCCCCGTAGCGGCATTTTAGTCCACTCTTTTTCGACATTTACAGAGGAGTCTTAAACATGCTAAGGGTGTTGCTTTACCTTAACACGAGCCAGCCATTCGTCGTCCCCCATCCGATGGATCACCATCTTTTACCGAGACCATTCTCGCAAATGATGTATATAATGAGGTGTAATTAAGAATGGTAAAGCCGTTCTTCTTGTGCCACATCCAGTGGTTCATGACAGAAGTTTATTTTCTTATGTACATTTTATGTATTCACACAACAATAATTCGTATTATATTATTATAAATATGAGTCATATAAAAATAATAGCAAAGCAATTATTTGAAACAAAAACAAAAAACAAAAAGCAAACTAGTGGCTCTTAAGAGCCTGTATCGCTCACCTGGATATAACTTGTCCACCTTCAGCAGGACTGAAAATTTAATTATAGCGGTTATCTTGGCTAGTTTTCCCATAATTACAATGTTAAAAAAAGTTAGGGCGTGGTGGCCATCTTATAGTTGACATTTCAGGTTATCAAAGACAATTCTGAAAGACAACCATTACTGCCATCAGGCTGGTTCCAATGGCCAAATTTAAGGTATTTAATTTTCCCATAGAGTCCTATGTTAAACTAAATACAGCTTTGGGGGCCAACTTTGTTGACATTCCGGATCATTGGACACAATTCTGAAAGAGGACCGCCTATGAACCAGTTCTGTCAAGTTTGGTTCTAATTGGCTTAGTGGTTTCAGACAACAAGATATTTTAATGAATTTTCACATAAGGTCCTATGTTAAACTAAGATCGGCTGTGGCGGCAATCTTGGTTGACATTCTGGGTCATCGGACACATTTCTGACAGAGGACCATCTAAGGACCATTGCTGCCCAGTCTGGGTCCAGTTGGCTCTATAGTTTCAGACAAGAAGACGATTTTTAATGAATTTTCTCATAGGGTCCATAAATGTTCGGCTGTGGCAGCCATCTTGGTTGACAGTCCGGGTCATCGGACATTAGTCTGAAAGAGGACCATCTAAGAACCATTGATGCCAAGTTTTGTTCCAATTGGCTCAGTTGTTTCAGACAAGAAGTTTTTATATGAATTTCGCATATGGACCTATGTTAAACTAAGTTGGGCTGTGGCGGCCATGTAGTTACATAAAATAAGATTTCTGAAATGTATCCCCCTTTTTTTATTTTCACTCACAGCAGTCATGTGCGTTGGAAGTTGAGGATGCCGGATACAGTTTGGAAGGGAGCCACCCAATGACCATTCCACCAAAGTTTGTTCCCAATTGGCCCAGTGGTTTCAGAGGAGAAGATAGTTAAAGGAAAAGTTTACGTATGACGACGGACGGTGGACGCCAAGTGATGGCAATAGCTCACATGATTTGAAACAAAAATAAAATACAACTTTTCGTATGAAAATTAAATGCCCTAAGGAATGTGACAAACATACACCATCCGTTAAATTAACTGAAAAAAAATCAATTTTGTTTTGCTATTATTAATAAATTCAGACGTTAGTTTTATTAGAACATAAATATTATTAAATGATAATAAATAATAAACAACGCATACATGTAAATAAATAAATGATACTGACCACAGATTTGCAGCGGTAATAGAATTGAAATTAATACACGAAAATTAATCCTTGTTTTCATCTTTATGTTTTGGGAAATAATTGTACTAAAGCTATTAAAAATCGACTTTTTATTCATATATGTATATATAAAACATATCGAACCGTCTTTGAACTTTACGGGACCTTATACAAAGGGTTAAAAGGGAATATTTGTACATTGATTTTGTCATTGTGTTTACTTGACAGAGAGAGCGAAATTTTACAATAAGAAACAATATCATAAAAGGTTAAGACTTATTTCTCAGTTAGAGTCACAAAAAGACAGGTACAATTGTTGTAAAATAAATAAAAATCCTTAAAAATCAAAGGGTAACAAATTTCATTTCAGATGAACAAAAGAACAGTACAATGTTACGGCGATTTTTATGTATATTTATACAAGATGACTTTACCCAATAATATTAATTTTATATTGGTTGATAAAATAATATTTACTATGAACAATCTACGATCTGATAGTGTCGTCAAAAGTAAACAAACGTTTGATCAGTTAAAGTTTTGAAAGTTAAAAGAAAATTTGAAACGAATTGAATATGAATACATAAATTATAAAAGATATTGAACAATTGTCTAACTTGCAAAGTCACCCGTCAATAGAGACAAGGTTTTTTCGGTTATAGAATATATTAATTTCAAACGTGTTATGTATTGAATCAGTACATTGCTTTGTTTGGTCAAGATGAAGATAAATAGTGTCACAGTTTATGAATTAGTATAGGTCCATTTAGTCGGAGAATTTCCTGACGTACATGTAAACTTTATTGTTTTTGATTTGACTGGGAACTTGCTACCAAGAAAACCTTACATATGTATACTTCACATCGTTAAAAACTTTATAGTTTGATGAAATGTTTTTAATTGTAAAGAAGATAATTCCTTTCTCGTCATATACGTCAAGGAGCAAACCAAAAAAAAAAAAACGCAATCCATTAGACAGGCAAACCCGAGAAGACAAATGGACTATCCAAGCACAACAAATAAACACTGAAAACTAAAAACTAGAACACTCCTATAAAACCCAACAGTGAATCCAGTTAAACGATGCTAATTTGTCGGACGGTAACAAACAGGATGGTCCGTATTAATTAATGTTTAGGGAGAGTAACATTTTATAACGATAAAGCCTAAATTGTAATTTTCGAAAAAGGGCCCATTAAGATGTCGCTATGGAGGCCACATTCACCACTCCGCTTCCCACGCCAACTGGAAAGTATTTAGCATGAATTTATTGATTTATTTCAAAAGCCACTAATGAACATATATACTAGTCAACAAAAGTAACGATACACGTGTTCGGAACCAAATATCTTGGTAATTCCTTTAAAATACTAATTTTAAGTATTAGGGCAATAGTGGTTTGCTACTTCATTTCTTGATTTAATTCGTCTCATTTTTAAATTTGGATAAACTTGAAATGGTGGAAAATGGAAATTTGCAACAATGACGAAGTCTAGTATGTAAAATATTTATTTTTCTAGGTCCAATGAGATAATAAAACGGAACCAATGATTTTTCTCCTCTAACAGATTTGTTAAAACTTGAAATTGAGGGAATAGATCTTATAGCAGGATTAAGAGCGTTCCAGGAACGAATACAAGAAGGATAAAAAGATTTCGAAAACGTTTCTAGACGACATCTAGGAACTCGATATTGAGGTTGATTACTGAGATTATAATTACCTAATGGTGTATATTCACCAAGACAATCAGCCAAATATTCCAAATATTGCAGTCCACTCAAAGCTGATTTATTTAGAGTTAATTTGGTTAATGACCCTAGCTGCATCTGTGGGTGCCCGTTGGAGGATGCTATGCATTTTTTTCTAGAATGTCCCCTATATACACATCCCCGAGTTCAATTAATTAATAATATTCAACCAAACCATACAATAGAATATATATTATTTGGATCAGATATGTTGATTGACGAAGTGAATAAAACTATTTTTGAAAATGTTCATCGATTTATACACCAAACAAAACGTTTTATAGAATTATAACATGGATCATCAAATAAGAATTTTTTTATATAGATGTACTCCCCCCCCCCCCCCCCCCCCCCCCCCCCCCCCCCCCCACCCCCAAACCTAATATGTCCATGTTTTTACATTTATTACAATACTTTTGTATGCTTTATATTTATTTACTATATTATTTTGTGTACTTGCTGTCCGTCTTTACATTGTATATATATATATTATATGGAGAGGATTTATGTAAGTTGTTATAACTTGTATCCAATCCAAATTGTTATTAGACAATAAAATATGTTTAAACTAATGGAAATTTTACAAAAGAGGGTTAAATTAAATTTGCGGAAAATAGAGAAGAAAATCGACACACGTTTTGTAAAATGAAAATCCAGTGGCTGAAATCAGTAGAAAAAACTCAAATCTTTTGTCACACAGACATTATGATTCATATAACGGGGTAGAAATACTTATTTTTTAATTTTGGGTTGAAAATGTGATTTTTGAAGTCTCAAAAAATGGAATTTTTCATTTCAAACTTTTTGCACAAAATCCATGCTTTTGATGAGAAAACAATCTACTATGAAAATCAGACGTGTGGGTCTATTTTTCTGCTTAGTACAGCTGTTTGAAATTATGAATATATGAAAAATGCATTACCCTGTATCGTTTCTTTTGTAGACTAGTATACTATGGGTTATATATAACAGCCAATATAACGATTCCTAAATGATATTAAATATACCATTATATCACCTTTCAAGTTTCCTCATATCCTAGGTGTCCTGTTCTGAAAACTTAAATTGGGGCTTAAAACCGTACGATTTATAATTAAAAACGATGTTGTTTGTAATATTTGTTTATTAAAAAACGAAAACGTTAATATATTTTACACAAAAGTTTAATAGCTTTTGTCATGGACAACTCCCTGGAGTAAACTGTACGTTGTCAATGGCTATATCTCCTGATATACCACTACCTCTCACCGCTTCAAATACTATCTGTAAAATTAAAAACATTTTTTTTTCAGATTAAGTATTCCGTATAAAACACTGAGTTATGAGTAAATCAAGTATGTTTTGCAACCAGTTATTTTGATTTGATCGGGAAGCTTTTTTGTGACACTAAAGTATGTAAAAATAGGACACAAAATTTTTCATTTAAGAGAGTAAACATAGCTAAGAATAAGTTATATGTGCACAATGTATATTTAAGTGTATCTATGAACTTTCAAATTATAATTGTATACAGTGTAGTAGTCGTATATCGGTTGAGTACTTGCTGAAATAAATGTCCGTCTTAAGTCTGTTTTCATTTGTGGCTGTATCATAATGTTTGTTATTTATACATTTTGGTGTACATTTAAAAAAAAATATATATACGTGCGTTTCGTGGTTTCGCGTGAATTTCTTCACAATGTTTGTAAAATGGGCCATTCAAATTTAGCTTGTAATATGGTACGACCATAACCACAGCTTATCTATTTAATTAGTATTTAATATCCATGATATTTTAATTAAGATTCAAGTACCTGACCATCGATCCTTTCTCGCCATTTTCCTAATTCTCACCTTTATAAATGACTACGAAACTTAAAATCCCGAATTATAAGAAACAATTTAATTTTTCCTACAGAGAACAAATACCACAGGTAGACTTGATTTTTCTTAAAAAAAACTTTTTCGTTCAATCGGAATGAAATGCATGCGTGTATATTCTGACATACATTGATATAGGTACATGTACCTTGCTGTAATTTGCTAAAGTATAAGATTACGTTTGAATTCAAGTTTTAAAATCGATCCCGAAATTTGACCGCGTTCTGACTTTCGATAAAGTATTCTGTTTTTAAGTTTTCAATCATTTTTATGATATTTTATGGTACAGTATTACAAAACTTCCGGTCATTTATTTCAAATTTGTTTTATTTTTCATCCTTCATTCGAATTTAATCAATTTTACTTTTAATAGTGGTTAAACATAGCCGGAGTCATTGTTCATAACTAGTACCCACACTTTTATTAACTGCCTCGGGTATCTCGAGGAAAACTGTCTTCCAGGTATCTCCCTGGTTACCAGAATGTGTCCATATCTTTGAGTCCCCATGAAAGATATTAAGGTCACAAACATGTAACCCGTACATATGATAGCTGAAACGCAGACACCTAATGCAACCTAAAAAAGAAGAAATAACGAAGATTCAAAAGAAAAAAGTAAAACGTAACATTTTATTTGAATATAAGATTAATAAGTATTACTTTGTTCAGATGTTAACATTCAAACTTCGTGGCTGACTATAATCTTTTTGAAGGTCACCAGATTCCAGGCAATATTTGACACACAATGTTTATAATAAAATGTTTTGTCCGAAATCTTTAGAAAAACTTAATATTTACTGAAACAAAAAATAACCCTTAAACATTGTTTTGTCAAAGATTGAGTAAAAATGAAGATTTTTAATATTTCAGACTGATATGATGAATTTTAAAGTTGAGGTCAAGATACATGTACATGTATCTGTAATATTCGTTACTGCGCGTAATAAATTGACATTTAAGTATGGAATTCCCCATTAGCGGATATTGGAGTTGTCTCCCATATGTATGAGTTATCTTTCCATACAGAAGGTGGCTTGTATTTAACATTAAGGGCAACAATTTATTCCAGTTTTTTCTAGAAATATTGAATTTGGGAAAGCTTTCATCAGACATCGAAACATTTGGGAAAATATATCCCAAATCTATTATTAATGTGTGTGGATGATATTGTTAGGAAAAAAAAATATGTAAATGGGAGATAGCTCACATGGACCAAAACTGTGGAACAGCAATGATGATAACAAGTGCTATTTGAAGTAAGTTATTTTTAGATTTCGGCATAATTACAAGTAACAGTGGTAAGCGCTGCTTTTCAATGATTCTCAAAGTAACTCCCAAAGTAACGTCTTTATAGAAATATATATGTAGAATTTAGCAAACTCCTTACAAACAAATAGAAAATGGCAATACATGTGTATGGTTTTAAATTTAAAATATTTGTTTGGAGTAGAGAAGGTATTAACCGATAAAAGATGGCGGACATTATTTTGAGTTTAGCAAGAACACTTTGGTGTTCAAAGTCCTACCTGAAAACGTCGTTTTCGATACCATACGAGCGACATGATCCTCTTTTGCAGGATTCGAAGCCTCTAAGTAGAGGTAGTAATCGCCTTCTATCGCAAATGTTGGGCCAGTATTCCGACTTGGTGTTGACCCCTGAATAATTAAATTTTGATATAAAATATTTAAAAATATGTTTACTTCTAAAGATGATATCTGGTCTGACATGAAATATCAGTTCATGAACTCAGAAAAACAAGACAAAAGCAGACATGTAGTCAACGAAGCATTGGTTAATTTTTTTTAATGCGTATTATTATCAACTCTGCTTTACCATAATTTCTGGGGGAAAAACACCCTAGTATCATAGTTAAAGTTGAAAGAACATATTGATATTGTACACGAGAACACAATACTGGAACATAACACGAAATGCATGCGAATAGCCGTTTTATTGTTGTTAATCGTTTTGTTAGTCGCTCTTCAACAATTGTGTAAAATTATGCGGTACTTCTTTATCGTTAACTGCTACATGTGTGTGCATATTTTATATCGGGTCGCTGGTCTACCATCCTCCCAAGTCAGGGTTTTGTATCCACGTTAGTTCCTACCAACACCTGACATCACACATTCATATTTTGCGGGTCGGAAGTGAACGATTTTCATTGGTTCTTCTCAAGGTCAAAAGAAAACCCATTTGCGTCGTAGATAGAAATTTCTATGTCACACACCAGGCCGCGATATGTTCGACCCGCAAAATATGAATGTGAGATGCCAGGGAATTGTAGGAACGAACGTGGATGTATTCTATCGGATGTATTCATTCAGCACAACTCAAAAATCAAAAAGAAGATAAAGCAGCTACATTTTATGAGAAACGTTTATTTAAAAAACACTGAGATAGATTTTCGTTGAAAAATAGAATTGAATTTGTTTGATTCTTATCACAAATTAATTGCGATTTTCCCTAGTATTTGTAGTACTGGGAAGGTGTTGATTTTTTTCTTGGTGTTTAATGACTTATTGATGAAGAGCAGCAATAAAAGACTGGACCTCTAGCGGTTGCGTGGTGAAAAAAGGTTTTGTTCACTGAGTCGATATCGCTGCTGATAGATTGTTAGTTCCCGGCGGTATCACCATTTAGTACTCATTGCGTTGAAATTTTCAGTTGATGAACTTTTAAACTCCGTTAAAATTAGGGTTTCAACAAAGAGGATTACTGCTGTCACAAAAGCTTCTTATCCAGGGTTTTATCGGGGATAAGTTGATGTCATCACTTAGGAAATTTTACGGTCGTCATCACAAATTGATTGACCATTACAGAGTTCCAATATCTAAGATGATGTTGGACCTGTTCCCACTGTCGTAACCTTTCATGTGCCTCCACCAATTTGTGACTTCCCCTGGATTGACTTGAGTTTTGGCCTTAAATGTTTAGGTCCATTTGTTTGCATTAATCTCAATGTTTCGGTGTTTACTATTTGACTTACCGAAGTTTTGGTCAAGAGTGTACCTGATGATGGTTATTCCAGAAATGTGCATCGTAGGCAAGGAATTTAGGTTTCTGGCTGAAACATTTTATATTTCACATTTATATAATTAAAACCCCGTAGTGAATAACAGCATTATTTTGAATGGACCTTGTTTCTATGCTTATGAAATATTACGAACTTTTTGAAAAACAACAAAATACACACTCGTTTCAATGTAAATGGAAAAATACTTAGTTTATAAATGATACCGACTGATTTTCGTATCCAATTTAAATCATCTGATGTATCATTCTGTAGGAAACATTTGTCATCCTCGTCGTCTTCAAATGTGCAAACAAAGGATTTAGCTCCTGTTTAAAAAAAAAATTTTTTAAAAAGCGTTTATTACTTAAATAACATCAATTTTCTTTTGTTTTGTACTGATAATACACATACTCTACTAAATGTATATCAAGTATTTAGCAAAATTCAAAAATAATAGAAATACTAAGGGTTCATTCCTTGTATTGCACATGGTAGATCTCCATAGCTGAAATTTGGCTTCCTATTTCGGTATTTTTGGTTGAATACTTCTTGTTTAATATAAGTTTGGTTTTTGGTCTTCCAAATGTTTCGGTTTTAATGCTGCTGATGAGAGGTATCTCCTTGAAATGCGTCGTATACAGCATAGTATAAATTTACTATATCTAATATTATTATCTTTGGATTGTTATTTTTTAGATCTCGAAGGTTGTCACTGTGGTCACCTCAATCAAATTACTTCGTCAAATTATTTATCAAGGCAATGCTGTAATCATTTCATGTCTTAATAAAAAAAAAAAAACCTGTAAAATCAAATGTAGTAACTATTTCTATACATATACATATATGTTGATATCATGAATTTTCCTCTTATATTCTCTGACTCAATCGACAGTTAATTTATTTACCATAACGACATGTCTTCTCGCACGCTTCCCCGTAGTATTCGAACTGACATGCGCAGGCTGCACTTTGTGACGTAAATAAACAAGTCCCTCCGTTCAGACAACGTACACCAGATTTTGAACAAGGGGTGTCTAAAACTCAAAAAAATGTACCCATTTGATTTGATAGATAACATTAATGGCCATATGTATAAAACTACAACTGTTGCGAAACAACTCGTCTCCTGAATAAGCAAACGATGAAAAGTCGGTGAGCTGTCGAACATGCTACAGACCGGTTGGTTAGGATTATATATTTTTTTAACAGACCACCTACTGATCCCTACAAAAAAGAGTTGCTAGGACCTTTATTCGTGTAATGAGTATATACTCTTTAATGTGGAAGTGTGATTCAAGGTCCCAATTCTGACATGACTTTGCTGCATATTTACACATTTGGCACGCCAAAAAGGAAGCTTTCACAACAAGGGTTTAACTAGGTACGGGATAGTCCACTACTGCATGTACAAAAAAGCAGTACATGTATTTCTATTAACACTACTACTATATGGGTGAGTAAGCCACGAACGTATGATATTTTTGTGGTCTCGTAGCACGATTCTTCAACTCTCCAAAATCCAATATACCGTGGTTATAGGCAAGAATTAATGGTCGTTTCGTGAAAATTGGGAGCATTTACCATAGCTATATACCCTGCTTCCAACAAAAATTCAAACGAGTAATCCAGATGCGTTATTGGGGTCAATGGTTTCAAATTGTGTAAGAAGTTTGTTAACAAACACAATAGAACAAATTGAAAAAGTATCTATTGTGTTTGGCTTGATGAATGAAAAATCTTATTGAGTTATCTTCTCTTGTAATTGGTCGTTATGTTTTGTTTTTTTTTTATTAATACATGTAAGATAATTGACCAGTGTGTCTAGTTAAAAGTATTACATATTTTACAACATTATACCTTCGCAATATGTTCCGCTGGCTCCATTTGGACAAGAACAAATAAAACGTGATCCTGACGCGAGACAATGTCCGCCATTTTGACATGTGATATTAATGCATGGTGTTTCTGTAACAGTTAAAACAAACCTTCTAGTATGAAAAGTTAAAAATATCGTTAATGTATAAATGAATTAAACACAATGAAAATATATTAGGTATTGAAAAACATATTTCACTGGTTGGAATGCACAGTTTTTGTGTACACTAATAAGTTTGAAAGACACATTTCACTGGTTGGAATGCACAACTTTTGTGTACGTTTTAGATAACCTTTTATATGGTTTTTATTAATATCATATAAATTGATTTTAGTCAAATTGTGATATTAAATAACCACTGAAACTGCCTGATATGAATTATAAATAAAAATAAACAGCAATATCTTTTGTTTAATATCAAATTTAATAAATTTTAGAGTAATACAAAGACATACGTTTATCCGAGATCGTTTGTGAATTTTATTAGTAATTATGACTGTTTTTTCTCCATCCACAGGACCAAATTTCAACTTATCCATAATTTCGAATCAACCGAGTGCGAGAGAATGAGATGAAACTGAAATATGATACCTTCACAAAATGTCCCTGTATATCCAAGTGGACAACGACAAAATCCAGTGGAATTCCATATACCACACACACCGCTGTTTAAACACTTGTGGTTAGTACAAGGCGTGTCTTCAGGTAAAAAAGATTATAAATTTATTAGATATATCATTGAAAAAAATACCTGGATACTTGTGCAAACCAAAGGGCCAAAACTGAGCACGGAAGCAAGTAAGAAAAAGCTATTTACTCTAAAAACAAATATACCACAAAACAATAAGAAGCAAAATATGTTGTTAATTCTAGCACTGAACTAGAAAACTGAAAAATGCCTATTGGTATGCTTTCGTATATAATCATGTATTATTGTCGGTTGTCTTTTGTCTGTTTCGTGTTAAAATGTTTTCCATTTTTTGTACATTTGTTGAATTTTTATACAATTAGTTCCTAGACTATTTAATGTTCATCATCTGTTGCTCTGTGTTGTTTTTCAACTGTATTGCGTTCTTAAAAACTGTTTAGGCCCGTTTGGTTGTATTGCTCACAATGTTTTTGGTGTTCAAAATTTTAGTATAGGGCATGCCTGATTAAGATTTATCCATAAATGCAAATCGTAGGAAAGAATAGAAATATCTGAATTTATTTCAAGTCATGTTGATCTCTCAATACTTTGTCACGAGATATAATTTTGTGATATATTGATACATAAAATATATATAAAGTGGATAAAAGTGTAATTAAAATACATGTACAAACATGTAGTTAATATCTTAACAATGCATCATTTACATTTCCCCACCATCACTGATAAGCTACCACGTTACCAGTGCCATTCTCAATGATAATTTAGATATGACAGATGATGCGTTACAAATCCCAACTCTAGCATGTACAATAAGTTAGATTTGTTGAAGATTAGTATTAAAGAGGAAGTCATAACCCTTCAAGAGCAACCGTTGAGGGACGGGTCATAGGAGGTTTTATTTCTGGAGCATGTACACGCCTGGATTTTTCTGCTAAGTTTGTGCATGATATTTAAAAATATAGTACTTGTGTTATATAATGATTCTAGGTACAGTGTATTACTCAAATCTGATTTCAATTTCGGAGCAAAAGTTTTCATTTTTGGATTCCCAGAAATCTAATGTTAGTTTCTTTTAAATTGGGTAGCATTTTGTTTAAATTGCTTTTCAATAGTCTGTGATTTGTTACGTTAAATACTTACATTGACAATATTCTCCGTAATATCCTCCATTACAAATACATACAAAGGAATCTCTATTGCTAGAACACGTTCCATTGTTTAAACAAATATTGAAGTCGCATATCTTCTTTACATCTTTTCCAGCGGCGGTACAATTTGCTTTGGAAAAAAAGTAAAAACACTAAATTATGCTTATAACTTATTCCGTATGCTAATAGGTGGGATAAGTAACACCAAGATTTGGTGAAAATTTCACGCCATATGAGGATAAGAAAAAAAATCACGTTAGGAACAGGCAAATTTCTTTTGGAATAATCACCTCGAATATGGGCGTTACCAAACATATCAAACAGTATTTGATGTGGAATGATTACGAATAATACAACTAAATAGCTTTTTAGCTCAACTGAGAAAGGCCATGTGAGCTTTTGTCATCACTTGGCGTCCGCCGTCCGTCCATCGTTCGTTGTCCGTTAACTTTTCCCATTTCAATGTTCTTCTTTGAAACCATTTGGCCAAATGGAAGTAAATTTGACAGGAAGCATCTATGTAAGGTCCTTTATAAAGTTTGCTCATTTCATCTTGACCGGACAACAAACATGGCCACCATGGGCAATTGTTGTTTGCGATTGGTTGAGTTTTTTCAAAAATCTTCTCTAAAGCTACATTGCCAAATGAAACAAAACTTGACAGGAAGCATATATGGGAGGTCCGTTATAAAGTGTCTACATTTAGTCCCGTTTAGACTACAAAAAGGCCGCCATGAGCAGTTCTTGTTTCTGATTGTCTGATATAAAAAAAATCTTCTCTGAAATCGCTTAGCCAAATGGAACGAAACTTGACAAGAAACATCTATGGCAGGTTCTTTTAAAAATTTACTCATTTCGTCCCGATCAGACAATAAACATGGCCGTCATAAGCAATTCTTGTTTCTGGTTTAGAAATAAAAATTCTCTGGAACTGCTTGGCCAAATAAAACGTAACATAACAGGACGCATCAGTGGGAGGTTCTTTACAAACTTTCGTCATTTTGTCCCGATCAGACTACAAATATGATGCCATGGGCAGTTCTTGTTTCTGATTGATTGATGTAAAGAAATCTTCTTCTCTTAAACCACTTGGCCAAATGGAACAAAACTTGACAGGAAGCATCTGTTGGAGGTTTTTAACAAAGTTTCCTCATTTTGTCCATTTCAAGCGACAAACATGGCCACCATGGGCAATTCTTGTTTCAGATTGATTAATGTAAGAAAAAAACTCTCTCAAACTGTTACGCTAAATAGAGTCATACTTGACAGAAAGTATCTATGGCTTATAAAAAATTAACAGGACCGCAGAATTGCTTGAAACTAACCATGGCCTGAATTTTCGTCATAAGGTGCTGACCAAGTGTTGTTACTTTGGTGCCAACCCCTGATTCAAGATGGCCACCAGCAGAGGACTTAGATTAACATACCGACTTCTCTAAGTTAATTTAGAGCAGTTCTGCTGAATCCTGACCGATTTTAACTGCTCTAAGCTGTTATGGTCTTGAACAGCTCTAACTTATCATAGTCTAGAACAGTTCTATAACCAGTCATAATCTAGATCAGTTCTAGTAGCAGTCAGGATTTAGAATGAATAAGAAATTCCAACACAAAATTTCAGTGAAGTATTTTTGTAACACTATAAATAAAAAGAGCACACTGAAATAATGCCGATGATGAAGTTGTAATTTCTTGACCAGAGCTGTTTTAAAAAGCAGTCGTGGACCAGGACCGCTCTGATTCTTGACCAGAGTTGATCTAAAAAGCAGTCGTGGACCAGAACAACTCTAATTATTGACCAGAGCTGTTCTGCTTCCTGACCAGAATTGTTCTTGACCAGAACTATTCTTCTTCCTGACTGCTCTAAGTTAACCCTGCAAGTTAACTTGGACGAGAGGTAATCACTGGTCGCAAGTGTAAGATCCTGTGGGAAATACATGTACAAATTTTCTTGAGAACAGCTAAATTTTAGAATATGCTGACCTGTAAGTAGAAGGACCATAACAAGGCTTACCACTCTTCATAACGATAGGGAGTAGTGACCTCTCTTTGAGGTACATCAAACAAAACGGCTTTCATACCAGGAAAACGATACAGGCTCAGCCCTCTGAGCCTCTAGTTTATCTATTAATTTTTGTTAATTTTATTTTGTTTAATTTATTTTTTTTTAATTTAATAATTAATTAAATTAATTAATTAATTATTTATATTTTCAATTAATTTATTTATTTATACACTTATTTAATTGATTAATTATATTTTTTTTTTAAATTAAGTATTTTATATTTTATAGTGTTTAAAATATGGCTTCATTGCCTTTTAAAATATCATTAGAATAGTATACGTACCTGTGTGGATACTTCCATTGTCAGATTCAGACTGCTGCAACAAACCTATCAAAATAATTACGATAACAAATAAAATGAAAGACGTTGTGGCCAAACTTGTAATCCATATTTTCCAGTGCTTGGTCAGGGATTTTTTAAGACGCTGCCAACACCTCCTGATTAATGTTTGTAAACAGTTATTTTCAATCATTTTGCTCTTAGACACTGATAAATTGTCAGTTATCTCCTCATAAATATGTTTTGAACTCAAAATAGAATCACTTCGAGTTTTTGTTGCACCATCCTTCGTGAAAGTAATAGTGTCGGGCGAATTCTCTACTTCATGTTCACTGGCCTTCCAGCCAGAAACGGAAACGTCCTTTTTGGACACATTTCCAGTTTCGACATTTAGGAACTCATTGGAATTATTATTTCTGCTCTTGTCTGTTTCATTTCCTATTTTAACATTTATATCATTGAAATCCACTTCCTTGGTCGAACTTGTCATCGTTATTAATAAAGTTAAACACTAAAGACCTATTGAGTTAAAAATTAAAGATCATCTGAATGTTTTTTTAATGACTTTTATTTTAGTTTTCATGTACATTTTCACAATTTTTTGGTTTGAAATTCATATTATTAATCTAAACGCCATTCTTATAAAAAATCATTCACAATACGTAAAAATTCTTTAGATAAAAATTTAATGAAACGTTTTAACAATTGTTATCCTTTTATGCCCCCATGTGTTTAATTGTCATATTAATCAGAATTAACAATCTGATAAACAATAAGTCACGTGTTCAAGTAGAATTATAAACCACCCAACTGTTACATACTACATTAAAATTTAAACAAGATTTAAATACAGATTTTAGTAAAGACAGTAAAGAATTTTTTTTTATTGTTTATATTTTAAACAATATTTTGTTGGCACATCCAATCTTATTGAATAGGAACATGAAATTAAATGAAGATTGTGAAATGGATTTTGAAAGTCTTAGTATAAGAATAATATTTTTTTGGTGTCAATTAACATGATATGATTAGTTTAACACAACAGAAAAATAAATTACCGTTGTTTGTAAAAGTTATATTTCTAAAAAACAAAATGTGAATCTGAAAGAGGAATTACCAATACATGTACGAAAAATAAAAAAAAATAAAATTAAAAAATGGGAAAAATGAATATGTTAGAAATGTGAAATGAAAAACTCAAACCTGTACCAAAATTTGCAAAACCATTGGTTTAGAATTTTTTATAACGCGTTTTGTGCATAAGTGATATAAAATAAAGTATTTGGCATCGTATGGAGTGTTGTTGTTACAGTGATTTTTATTTTATATATTTTTTTTTATACTTTTTATAATTTATAAGTGGTTAATACTTCTAAAGTACAGGGTTGTACAGCTTAAAGGGGAACGGCAGCCTCTAGACATAAAATCTGTTATTCATATGGAGATACTGAAAATTAGCTGAGTATCCGTTATTTTTGGAGTTCTGACAAAACAGTCTGGCAAGTTCACAACTAAAACTCAAAGAACGCCTATAGTGAAAAAAAAGCCGCAATTCTATTACAATTATCAATTATATTTCAATATTAACAACTTTATCAATGAACTTCATACTCGTTCCTTACTATATCACCTTTCTGTTTTGGCATTTTGCTGGGAATACATTTCAAAGTGATGACGAATGGATTTATCTATTTATCGTGTTAGTTTGTTCTATTTTCCGCCCATTAATCTTTGTAACACACATTTCAACTTTTCACCTAGAACTAAACTACAACAGATCACAGAAATTTTGCTTATTATGCATTACTAAATTCACTGAGGCGCCACCTTTCAATGTGGAGGGACAACTTTATATATGAGATCAAATCCTAGGCTTACTTCTTAATTTCAATATCACAGATTAGATTTAGCTTTGTAAATATTTATGAGAGGTAGGCATTATACAATGATAATAACACATTTCAGAAAAAGACTATAACTCGCAAACAGAAAGATTGGCGGAAAGATTCTATTAAAATTTCTTGATAAGACGTCGAAATCGACTTTTTTATTTTATTCTTGTTGTATAAAAATACGACTTTTTGAAAAAGACCCATTGCTATAGAATACAACAAACAATTAGCCTTTCTATGTTATTTCCAATGGGGGAGGACTCCGATATGCAATCAAATTTGATAAAATTCCATATTAATTCATATAAAATTATAGCATTCCATTTTATGGTACACCTAAGTTAAACATTATTTTTACCCAAATCCGATATAGGGCCTCATTTGTTAATTATTATCTTTATAGAGTCAACATAGTAACTAATCCAGTATGCGAATGTGGAGCCCTGTGTGAAGATGCTTATTAAAGGTAGTGATAAACTTACATATGAAGAAAATACAAATATTTTTCAGACAAGTATTTAAATTCATAAAAGAGTCTAAATGCTTCCTCATTACTTAATTACGATCTCCGTCCATTTCAGTCTGTAACAGCATAAAAACATTTGATTTCTCTACCCTCTACACCACCATTCCTCATTCACAACTGAAGGAGAAGTTGAAAGATCTAATCCATCGATGCTTTCAAAATAAAAATTGCAACAACAGATACACATACCTTGTCATTGGTAGAGACAAATCATACTTTGTTAAAAAAAACACTCTAAATCTAACAAAAAATAAAAAGAGGACGAAATTGTCCTGATGATTGAATTTTTGATCGACAACATATTTGTTCAATTTGGTGGAAGTGTTTTCCAACAGACAATTGGCATTCCTATGGGTACTAATTGTGCGCCACTACTGGCCGACTTGTTCCTTTACTCATATGAGGCAGACTTCCTTGACGGGCTTCTTAAGGAAAAACAGAAGAAATTAGCCCGTACCTTTAATTTCAGCTTCCGCTACATAGATGATGTCTTATCACTCAACAATTCACGTTTTGGGAATTTCTTACATCTCATCTATCCCAATGAGCTTAAAATTAAGGATACAACAGACACTGCCAAGTCTGCATCTTATCTTGACATTCAACTGGAAATTGACACCAGAGGAAGGTTGAATACAAAACTTTACGACAAACGAGATGACTTTGACTTTCGAATCGTCAACTTCCCATTTTTGAGCGGCAATATTCCAGAAGCGCCGGCGTATGGAGTATATTTCACAACTCATACGTTATTCCAGGGCTTGTGACATATACATTGACTTCCTGGACAGAGCCCGGCTTCTGACAGAAAAGTTGCTAAGGCAGGGGTACGTTGCTCCTAAGCTGAAGTCATCCTCATTAAAGTTTTATGGGCGTCATCATGACTTGGTTGACAGGTATGAAAAAAACGTTTCCCAAATGAAAATGGACCTGTTCCATTGATATTATCCCTTCCTCATATCGGATTTGACATGGACAGCATGGCGGGTGTCCTGCAGGAAGCAGAGACTGCTTACTCTTCCGGAGCACCTGAGTCTACCCCCGGTTTTTTATGGGGTCCATGTTGTTCATATGTTTTTAGTTTTTAATTGTAGTGGATGTGTTGTTTTGGTCTTGTCTTCGTTGTTCTCCGGAGTTTGTCAGATGTTACGATTTTTCTCTCCTTCGAATATCCCTTGGTATTTCTTGACTTTACTTAGGAGTAATACCTGAAGCTTTGATATCGTTTACATGTATCCTTCTTACTTTATATTACTATTTTTTTATGAATCTATTTAATCATACATGTATATATAGATATACTGATATGCATGCTCCACTATAATTTAGATTATGGTAGAAGTGTCGATTTGGGTACTGTACTTAGAATATTTTTTTATTCAATCGGAAGTTGAAAAAATTTCCGGTCTTGCGCTAAGACACGAATGTGGGTCTGTTCGCCCCAAATGTACGTATGTTCGCCCCTGGATCCGTTCAAAGCCTTTGTTAAGATATTTTGTTAAGATAATTTTTCACGGGAAATATGGATACACATTTCCTGATATACCCTTCTTAAAAAACTGAAGGAGTTCATCAGGTAACACCTGCCTCATATTATAACAATTGTAACCCGGAGAGGACTCTCACAAGTTGGATTATAACTTTTTTCTTATTCCTATTGTTCTTTTTGAACAAATAGAATTAGTATAAAATAGTTTACTTCTGTATGTTTTTTATTTTTAAAAATCGAGACACTATTGACCGGTAAGGTTTTTCGGTATAATAAAACACTTATTGACTGCATATTCGGGGAATAGTAAGTTTATTGTCCCCTTGATACCAACTATTACCAATAGTTTGTGAACGTATAGAATATATACAGAAATTTAAAGTTATGTTGGTGCTAGGTTGGTCTCCGCCGTAATATTCAGTATAAGCTACGTATTGTCAAGCTTGTAAAATAACGAACGGGAACCAGTTTATGTTAGTGCCGTTAACTTTAACTTCGGGTTTTTAGAGGGAATTCAGGTTGCTAGTGATTTAGTTCCTGTGCTGTCTTGTTCTCATTCTGTTTAGTGTATCATGTGTTTTTAGTTGTATTTGAATCACTGTGGCATTTGCTTGTTTTGTTCTATTTTATGTCTTTTACTTTGGATTTTGTTTTTCGGACCTCATTTGATTTTTGATGGTTATGCTTATTAATTCATCATTATATCGTTAACCGGTTTTCCAATATTTTGATCTAGAGCACTGTTGATGAGTTGTCGGTCAGCGAAATGGCCATACAGTGCATCAAATTTATTTCGGTATTTTGTGATACGTTTTATTACTACCACTATTTTGTGATACGTTTTATTACTACCACTAGATCTATGTCACTGCTGGTAGACAGTCAGTCCCCGAGAGCATTATCAGCCCAGTAGCCAGAACTTTTTTCCTGACATGATTCATTACTCAATTGCCTTTAAATTTCCCGTTCAAAATTTGACAAAAATTAACAGAAATTTCTAAGGTTCTTCCTTTTGATGCATAGGTAGCCCTTAGCTGAGTTTGGATTCCTGTTTGTTTTAATTGTTTTGATTTTTTATGGTTGTGCTTATTAATTCATGATTATATATTTATTTTGGTATTTTGTGATACGTTGTATTGTCCCTTTGGTTTTCTCTTGTTCCAATTTATTGCTATGATGCTATCTTCTGCACATACTCGAAGTGGTATTATAATTGAGTGTTTTCCCAATAATACAGAAAATATATTGATAAACTCATAAAGCATGTAAAGTTAGAAGAATAATTGTCATTTATTACTTTAATTTATTTACATATCAATACACATGAATTATTTTATCTACTCTATTTACATTAATTACAAGCAAGAGCTAGTATAATTACAACCAATAGCAATTAATACAAAACCATATAAATGAATTAAGGATGCTCGCTGGTCATATTTTGGTCTTTTTGTCAGATTTTCGGAATCCCCGGGTTTTATCCATTTCTTAAACATGAAAATTTTTGCCCATGAACCCCCACTTTTTCTTTTATAATTCAATTATTTATACCTTAAAATGGTATTGACAAAATTTTATGAAATCCTTTTTATTTTTTCATACATTTTTGAGACACTGAAGTTGTAAATGCAAAGACAATGAAAAATCCAGAAAAAACCAATTTCCTGCAAATTTTCATGGCCTTATAGCTCTAAAATCAGCACATGAACCTATACTTTTTTCTTGCTTATTTTTTTACTATTCATATGTTCTCTCAAACTAAAACACCTATTTCAAATCCTACATTGTGTATTTATTTCCTATTAGACCAGCGATCATCCTTAAATAAATAATTGAATAAATTTGTGAAATACGATATTAATGTTTTCATTAAGCTATTTAAACCAAGTGGTCCCAGTTAAGGTAAAAAAAAAAACCAACAATCAACAAGCTTCTTACATCCTCTCAGAAAAAGTCAAATAAAATGAACAAGATAAACATAGCACATAAGTCGTGCTAATCTGAGTTACGCTGTTAAGATTAGGACGAAAGTCTTCATTTATGGTTATCATTTAAAAAAATATTTTTTGAATAATCTGATTTATCAAAATTATTCAATTTAAAAAAATTCTGAACTAACATTTGTATGTGAAAAGGAAAATAAATTAACATGATAACTGTACTTGGAATCTAAAGTCCATTTTTGTCTGTGAAAAACCACAAAAATCATACTGATAAAAAATGAAATAGATGGTGCACATTTTCAATGTACACCGACGCTTCCTTGAAAGTTTAATAGAGATCCATTTACTGGTTTAGGAGGAGTTGCAGAAGGGCATGCCTACCTCATTACTGAAGCTAACATTATTTTTTTTCATCAAAGCTATCATCCTGTACTGAAAGATTGACGTGCGCGAACGATGTCAAAATAAGCCGGAAAGTTTTTTCTAATTGTCTTGTACTTTAACTTTTGTAAATACATCACCAAAATTTTCTTTATGACGACTATCCCAGGGTCGCTCGGGAATTCAAAAACGTGTCGCCAAAGTATAGAGGTTTGCCCAATAAGGCGAGAAAAGAATTCACTCAGAGGGCCATTTTCTGAAAGTTGTTAAAATCCGTGAAATTTTTCTTTTTCTCATGGTAAAAATAGTTTCTGTTTGCGTCTCAATTTTTTGCATTAATAAATCCAACACCAAACTTACAGTAAGCTCACAAAAACGTTGAAAACGCCTTTTTGTCATTTTCGGGGAGTTTTCCGCACGTTTTATGTGGGAATTCCCTGGCAAGCACCTCCAGAACCAAATACATAAAACGTTTTCTTGAACGACTGCGCCACTGGTCAACTTCTGTGTGTTTCCTGCTTTGGTTCTAAATGTGCTTTGTAACGGAAATGAAACTTTTCTTTAAAACATCAATTCAATACTTTATTTAAGATATATATACCTTTAAATTACCGATCAAAAGTATAGTCGTCATAGCTCAGTCGTTGGTTATTAAATAATATTTTTTTGTTTCTTGCTAGATTCGCATTTTTGTCATATTTTTTAAAACCGCAAAAGCTCGAATATCGGAGATAGCTATTTTTTGTTTCTTGCCAGATTCGCATTTTTTTGGTCATATTTTTTAAAACCGCAAAAGCTTTCTTTATTTTCCCTACCTAAAATTTTTAGTTATCACTAATTGTTTAGCACAAAATAAATTCAAGATTCATTTGTACAACTTCCTCCGAAAATTTGATTATATTGCTGTGCTTACACGAGTAAATGGTAGTGAAAATGGACTATAGGTTTTTCATATTTATAACATCACTCATCTTATCATAATCATGTAAAAAAGCACATGTAAATAACGACGATGAAAGCATTTTGTTGTGCGTTATGCAAATCAATGTCTAAACTAAAATTTTCTCAGGCACAAAGTACCTAAGCGCAGTAACAATACATGTGATGTATGCAGGCAGATATTCTACAAATCTGATAGGTCTGTATAGTATTTTTTTACTCAACCTTTTCCAAATTGTTCAAACTTATATTAAATATTAAATGGATAGCCGATTGTGGTTATTATGCCCTGACCATTATTGCACCGTCACTTTAATTAAAACCTTAAAACTGTAGGTTTCGACAACAAGGTCCAAGTTTCAAAAGATTCCACCACATAATTATTTAAGTTTCTCCGGCGTATAAGTTTGCCGGTAGATATTTCGAAATGCCCTTGTCCATTTAATATTTCAGTTCGTTTTGTTTAAACTATAATGCCAGTAACAGTTACTGTAAAACCGACAATGATGCACTGCACTGTATCGCAAAAGCAATAGCTCAGTTATAATTTCATTGGTTTCTTCATAATCAAGTGGTAATAAACTAATACATGCATATATTATATATATTTGTTAAGCTATGATTGGTGGCAAGGTAAAAATAACAAGGTGTGACGCCATTATCCATTTAAATATAGTATCAATGCATTTAAAATTAAACCTACGCAGATAAACTAACCGAATGAAACGATAACTGGAGAAAAGGGCCCTTGTTCTTTGTCGCCACTTTCAAAATTTGATCGCCAAGTTACCCTCTCCTTTTTTAAGTGACATGGTTGTTCTTTAATTCATTACAGTTTGAAATAAAATGACCTGAAAAGTATTTATAATGACAAAGTTTTAATGACAATAATTATCTTTCATCTAAAATTACTTATTATTTACCCAGTCTCTTAATCAAAAAGTTTGAACAAGAAAAATAAACACAAAATCTATGGCATAATTTATATATTATGAAACTCAATATTTACTGTTTCATGTAATTCACGGGATTAATCCTATTCTTGGTGAGAAGTGGGTCGTATAAGGACACCGGTGAGTCCAATCTTTTAATATTTCATCTAACGGAAGGTTTAGTGTTTTAGGACTTTTTGTACAAAATCTTGAACATAACAAAACAATCAATTTCTGCAATTTATTTTCAACTTTTCCCGTTGTAATAAATTCTACAGAAGTGCACTTATTGTTTCATAGGTAACCTGATTAAATTCTACAGGCTTACAAAAGTGATTCATTCATTTCCATAACAGTTTTTTATTTTGTCGAATGTCAGAACACCTGCATCTTTATCGTTCATTTCTTCAATAATCTATAAAGATAAAATCAAAATGATTTTATAAACGTGCATTCATCAACGATACTATTAAAAGTACGACGCATTAATATATGCGGACCATAATAGATCACGAGGGTAAATTATAACCAGATGTTTAAAGCAGGAATTTGTAGATGTACCTTTCTATCAAAGAAATCTCCTTTGTTCTTTGTATTCGGCGTATATGGCAATAATTAAGATCTATTGCGTTTCCGAAGTTTATTTTCGTTAGTTTATATGGAACATCCGGGATATTTGCAGGAATTACGTCAGTGGCTATTTATGGTTATTTATGGTATGGATAGCTTAGTAAATTCAATTGCCTCCTTCCTTACATGAAAGAATTTTACAAACAAGAAAAGAACTGATGAGTCGAAAATCTTGTGCTTCAAAACTGGTATCAAAGAATTTTATTTAATTGCCATTTTTTCATTTTAACAGTTTTTACTTTGAAGACTCATGGACATATATTGTAACTTTACCAATATGTTACTCAATTTTCAGTGCATCTAAATTGAAACCAGTAGAATTTTTTTAGAATAGTTACATGTACACGTATTTATTGTAAAGATAAACATTTAAGTGAAGCACATGTATTATCTTTATTGGTAAGCGTTAACTAGTACCTACTTTCACACCATGTTCCCCAATATCCGTACGGACATTGACAATACCAGCCTGATCCGTTTATCACGCACCAACCGCCATTGTAGCAAGGTTGACCAGTACATGGAGTGTCTGGAAGAACATAAAAAATATAACTTTCCAAAATATATTTGTTTTTTTACAATAGAAAATATAATATATTTAATATAAACAAACAGTAGAACTGTTAACAGATCTACAGTGATGTACCAAACTTTCGGAGAAATAAATTTAGCATAAAAGAGCAAAAATATAAACATGGACACAACAAAGTCAGGATAGTCTGACTTTGTACGGACACTATCTTTAAATATATAGACCATACTTTATCTTTTGAAGTCTAATGTGAAACCTGCGAAGTAGAATTACGTCCTGTTCTACTTTTTCTGTGGTATGTTGCATGCTTTTATTTTTATGTATCATTTTTATTACCTCTACGAGAGTTTTTCTTAATTTTGATTTTTCTTTTATATTTATCCTTTATGTACAATGTATGATGTTCTATTGTAAATATACCTTCTTTATTCTTTATTTAATATTAACATTGTTTACAATTATCTACATTGTAATAGAAAATATTACTTCTTTCTTTCAAATTTAATGACACTTATAGATTCAGTGTTGTCGGTGAATGAATTTGACGTCTGACGTTATCAGTGAATCAATATTTTTACATTCAAATTAACAATCTATAAAATGATGTCTTATAGGTAAAATGTATTCATTTTAACATTTTAGGCCTTAAGTGATGCTCATGGTAATCGAAATAATACACAAACCCCAGTGTATCTAAATTGGTATTAATAGGCTTATTATAGAATATATACATGTATACGTATTCCTTTGTCAATATGAACCTTCAAGTTAAGCACATGCATTACTCTTTATTGGTATGCATTATCTAGTACCTACTTTCACACTGTGTTCCCCAATATCCGGACGGACATTGACAATACCAGCCTGATCCGTTTATCACACACCAACCGCCATTGTAGCATGTTTGACTAGTACATGGAGTGTCTGGAAGAAAAACGTTTCCACAACATAGGTATTCAGACAGGAAGACGCCATTAAACAACACAAGTTATACTATAACGTCGTTAAAGCTTGTGGAAAACTTTACTATGACGTTGCCAAACAAACGGTCTGGCGTCTTTAACGTAGGAACCAATATATCCATGTTTTTCCGCGGCTTTAGACGGAAAGCGTTTGAAGCAGATCATATTAGAATAAATATTATTTTTACTTCTTTCATACAAATTTAATAATACTTATAGATTCAGTGTTGTTGGTGGATGAATTTGCCATGTGACGTTATCAGTGAACTGTATTTTTGCATACAAATTAACAAATCTATAAAATGATGTCTAATAGGTAAAATGTATTAACATTTTCGGCCTGAAGTGATGCTCATGAACACGGTTAATCAAAATTACACAAACCCCAGTGTATTTACATTTGAATTAATAGACTAATTATAGAATATATACATGTATACGTATTCCTTTGTCAATATGAACCTTCAAGTTAAGCACATGCATTACTCTTAATTGGTATGCATTAACTAGTACCTACTTTCACACCATGCTCCCCAATATCCGGATGGACATTGACAATACCAGGTTGGTCCGTTTATCACGCACCAACCACCATTATAGCATGTTTGACCAGTACATGGAGTGTCTGGAAGAAAACCGTTTCCATAATATATTTGAGAAATAAATCACGATGGCTTCAAAATAAACAAGCAGACAGACCTATAATTTTTTTCGCTGTTTTAGTTCCTGTATTAATCCACCATCAATATTTATATCATTTGTTATGAAAAGCTTGTTATTTTGAAACTGAGCAGCGGACATTCTGAAATATATTGTATGCATTGGCAAAAGAAATTATTTAACTGAAACACAGAAGAGTTCACTGACAATAAAATAAACAATGTATTGACAGTAGACAATAAATAATCTCACTTTCACAGGTAGTGCCTGAATAACCATCTGGGCAAATACATCTATAAGAATTCACATCATTGCGACATATTCCTTTGTTTTGACAAGGTCTGATATCACAAGGAGTATCTATAATTTAAGAAAAAATCAACTTTGTATATTTTTCTCTTTAAATTGTTAGTCGTTTTGTGAATATCTAACTTTTCTACCCTTTGTTTCATTTCAAATGGTTTTTATTAATTATTGTCTTTTGCACTTCTGAAATACCTTAAATATTTTGCAAGAGCGGATTTGTCATTTTTTGTGAGCAATTTGTTGATTTTTATATGCAACTAAGGAGTATCTCTCTCGTGCATAGCTCTGCCCTTAGATGGTTTTGGTTTTGCCTCTTTTGGTTATTTTGTTATTACGAATTTGCCTTCAAACATTTGAATTCTTGTTTTGGTTTCAATATTTTAGGCCTTGAACACATCTGATGAGTGTAAATCGACGAAATGTGCACATCTTGTGGATCAAATTGGTATCAAAGAATAATAGTTTGTTCCCAAACGTTCCAGATTTTAAGAACATAGCAAATTTACAGAATGATATGTCCAGAATGGGAATTATATCCGGAGTTTTACATAAAGATTGATATACGGCAGACACAATATATTTTACGGTAGATTTTTTATCAAATAATAATATTTCAAAATTATAGGTTACATATTTAATAAAGATTACTTGCTGGATAGATAAAGAGATCTCTAATATGTAGAATTTATGCCTTGTTTTGAAGCATGGATGGATGAATACTGGCAACCAGGTGCATATCAGGACGAGAACATGTTGATATGATAATAAATGTGATCCCTGCTTTGTACTAGACCGACACGCTAAGTAGGATTTTTAATGTGCTAGCTCATGATGTAACTGTCCACAAGAAGACATATCACCCCACTTGGACACATTATACTGACTCCGAGCCGACCAGTGGATCTTTGCTTTTACTCCTAGATGCCGCGTGCTTGGCGGAGAAGCAGCAAATACCAATTTTAATGTCTTTGGTTTGACCCGGCCGGAGATCGAACCCGTGACCTTCCGCACTCGAAGCGAGCACGTTACCACTAGACAACCGAGGCGGTGCCTTGTTTTGATAAAAAAAACGAGTATCTGATACTGATAAGTAGAAATGTCATTAATTGATAATCATTATATGCATACATGTAACTAACAGTTCGTTATAGTATGTTCTTTGTGGATTTTGTTCAAATCTCACTGATATAAAAGTAACTGAAATTCTCTGCGGATGTAATTTAAAATGTTGATTAATTTTTTTTAGAAACGCTTCAAATCATTCAAATCATTCAAAGTTTTAAAAAAGCTGCATCAGGAACTTTTCCTACATGAAACAATGCAAGTAACACAATAAACGACCACGCTGGAAATTCTGCACAGTTTTAGATTCTCCGTCAAAGCTACGTTGAACAAAAATAGTGTGACACACAATGTAGTACTTTAGGATCTAGAGGAATAACTCCACAGATGGGATCTCTGATTTTTACAGGGAAGACAGTGGTTTCTTAATAAAACGTATCACAAAATACCGAAGTAAATATGATGGCCATTTCGTTGACTAACATCTCATCAGCAATGCTCGAGATAAAAATATTGGAAAACCAGTTAAGGATATAATGATGAATTAATAAGCACAACTATCAAAAATCAAAACAATTAAAACAAACTGGTTTCCAAACTTAGCTAAGGGTTACCTCTGCATCAAAAGGAAGAGCCTTAGACATTTCCGGTAATTTTTGTCAAATTTTGAACTGAAAATTTAAAGGCTTTTGATTAATGAATCATTCCAAGACAAAAGTTCTGGCTACTGGGCTGATAATACCCTCGGGGACTAACAGTCCACCAGCAATGACATAGACCCAGTGGTAATAATAAAACATATCACAAAAACATTAATGACGTATACACATGTGCCACATACAATTAATGTTTAAAAATTTTGTTCCCAACTTATAATATTGGCTTTAAAGGAGATTGACAATTAGTTCTGATCGGTTATCGTATGCAATGAACTAGAATTAAATAAACAAAGTAAAAAATGTTTTATAGCTAATCACATTCTTTGAGTCTTGAAATGAAACAGAAGAATGATGATACCATTATCGATCGTTATGCATAAGAGGGATGAGCAGGTGTGATTAAGTTCTTTAGTTAATGAATCCCTTTTGATCCGATTGTACACCAATATACATTTGTTCTAAGAAGAAGAATGGATAAATCAAACAGGTGTTAAGAATTTCACACGGTAGATTTTCGTACTTTCATAAAAAAAAAATGCGTCCTGTCGTTATTTTGTTTACCATGAACCTATTATTACAACAATCAAATATATTTTGCTAATAATTAAAATGGCACATTTCATCATGTTTTTTCTAAATTTTTTTGGTTGCCTTACGTTTGGTAGACAATAACCTGTGCTTCAAAAAATTCTATAGCTGATAGCGTATTCAAGTAGAAAATAATTTAAGGCATAAATAAATAAGTTTATGATTTTTTTCCCTTTTTTCTAGATTTTTTTTTGTTGGTATATCATTTGCTTGCCAAATGAAGAATTATCCTTTTTGATTTGATTTGATATGTTTGTGTTTTTTTTATATTGTACCGTACACAATTAAATGTTCCACAGATTTCCACAAATATTCTTTAGTGATGTTGTGAACACTTTAATTCCGAATGCCTTTGTACAATATTAAGGAGATAAGATGTTTGACATACAGGAAAATGACCAACGTAACATAATGCTTAACATGGTTAATTATCAAGATCATGTATGATTCACATACCATATGTAACACAGATGAATTGATCATGGTAAGCCGCCTCACATTTTGTACCACTCGTGCATGGATTAGGCCAACATGGACATTTATCCTACATTAAACAGAGAAAAGTTGAAAATTAGAGAAACTTTTCAAATTTCTGTAATTTGTGAGATTTGAACGGATACATCTTCAATAAATATATTGTATCGCATTTATCTGCATAATATTTATACTCTTACTTGTTTCTGGTGAGCTAAACGGTCTTTTTCTAATGTTTTTATCATGTAGAAAGATATTCTGAATGCAAACGTAAGTCTTTTGTAGCACTAAATGCGTCAACGTAGACATGTATTCCTAGATCCAAGTGATGTTAGATAAATCGGGAAGAAAATGTTAACATATGAATGAGAAATATGGAAAATGTAACACATACTACACCTTTTTTAGATTATTATATACCCAATAATAACTTGAATGGAAAAGAATCATTATAAGAAACAATATATATTAATCTAGTTCATTTTGATATCAATTTCTTTCCTATATGATTTATATTATTGAGAATTTATAAGATTTTGTGCAGAAATATACTTTTACTGTTAATATATCAAGCTACATCACTTAATGTTACATTCAGAGTTTACTTTCAAAGCTTTATGAGAATCATGCATGTATCGGTTTACACAAGGTGGCAACCAAAAAGGTGCTTCTAATGTATGCAGAAAGATGTAATCGATCCATGCACCTTTCCTACAACTATATAATTGTTTTAAGTTAATGAAAGGAACTTGAGATAAAACATTTTATTCGGTTATTTTTTACCCATTAAAAGTAATGATTGATGTGTTATGTTCGTATTTTTGTCTGCTTCCCTCTAGTTATTCAATTTTCAAGGCTTTAAACATTTGGACGACCTGCCAACTTGTGCTTCTTGATAAGGCTATATGTTTTCTTTTAATATTTGACAGTGTCCCTACCTGTGTCCACTTATCGATTTCAGAAAAGTAAGTGCCATTAACAGCAGCTAATTCATCTCCAGGATAAGATACGATTAAAAGTTCACATCGTAAGTTTTCCCTTCTGAAGTTTACACCATTACATTCTTTGTGAAGCATACAATCCTTTAAGCACATTTTCGGCCCTACTCTTTCGTAGGCCAAAATGACATGAGAATCCATATATTTATGCTCATGAAAATTTCCACCAGTTACATTTAAACGTAACAAATCCACACTCGAAATGAATTTGAAAACAGATACCGCTAAGAGTAGTTTATTCATTCTCAATAGAATAATTTTAGTTAAGCCTGTCCGCCCGATTGAGTTCAAATGAGAAATGTATGCTCCTTTTCTGCAATAAAATATAAACCTTTTAGCACAATATTGATCTTTATTCCTTATCATATAATTTTCAAATGATTTCTGGTTGTCAAGCAAAACAGTTTAAAATATAAAATTAGATGAAAGAAAAACAATTTGATATGAATATTTATGGATATATTGGACATATTTTTATGCATATGAAATGAAGCATCCTCAAAGGACTCTCATTATCGAATCAATTTACATGTTTTCTAAGGTAAGGTTTGCAGTTTCCATGGCCTTTTATCATTATAATATTTTATAATGTGACATATTTATTTGTTCATTAGGGGGACCTCTCTTATTTCATGCCATTTTAAAGAAAATAACCCGTCCTGCTAAAAATTTGGATTTTTGGTAGTTTTGTCACAATGTATTTATTTTACTATTTTCAACGAATAATTTGTGTAAGTATCAAAACTATTGAATTATTTAATAAAAATGATTATAATCTAGACATTATCTATAAAATTTGCTTGACCTATCTTTTATATCGAACGATAGCGACAGGGTAACTTATAATAGACAATGAGAGACATCTTAAGACAAAACTTTATAACAAACTTCTTGGTTGGTGTCATCATGAAATTTTACGGTTCACTCCTGGTTTTTATAGGAGTTCCTGTTGTTCATTGTTTTTTAGTTTTCAGTGGTTGTTTGTTGTGATTGTGGTTGTTCGTTGTCTTCCAGGGTTTTGTCTGTCTAATGTATTAAGTTTTTTTTTTTTGGATTGCTCCTTCGGTATATTTGTCATCTTTATTAAATATTAAAATCAGTTATTTAGGCTTAAAATAAAACGCACATTCTTCATTGTCCACAAAGTCTTTTCCCAAGGTTATAAACTTGAATGTGATGATTAACCCTTTCTGTAAATGTCGGCTCCTAATCCTCAAAACAGCACCAAACCATTTATTACCATTCACATAGCTATGTTTGGCAGTACAACCAGATATAATTAAAGAATAAAAGTAATTGAATTAATCAAATAGAATGAAACACCACTTGAAAATAAACGAGAAAGAAAACGTCATTAACGGTCAGCTTACTTAACTAACAAAACAGAAACGTATGAGCCATGTAAAAAAACATCGTTTATCGACTTAATTATTGCTCTACTTCTACATCCTAGATAAACCTTTTTATCCATTTTAAAAAGTGAAATTTAAAAAATTTGACGTAACTGATTTGTTGAGCATGATTTTCACGAGAGATGCATGCTATGCAACTTGAAAAGAAGCGTTTCGAAAATTGGTGTTGAATTTATGTATGTTTTTTTAATTTAAAAACTATCAAGTTGAATTTTATAACTTAAATATTGAAATACTTACCCTAAAAAAATCCTATCCAATATATTCCACGTTTTCTTTAAATTATGGAACAGCCATTGACATCAAACAAATGACAATTTAAGATTGATATGATTTTAAGCGAAAATTAAATAACATAATGTGGCCGCAATCGTTCGATGTGCTTAGTATCAGTGGTAATGTAAAGAAAAGAGAACGTTTAAGGCCGACTATCACGTTTAACACATGTCTTATATCAGCAAAATAGTAACGTGGGAAAAGTCCGTAAGGTCGAACTCCAAACACAGGATAAACTCGGGAGATTGGACATTACAGACACATGCCACAAGGATACATGTATAACTAAATGAATAAAAAACATATAATTAAGTTAACAAGACAGCACAGAACCCATATGAGTATATTTATTGTCTTTTTCTTTACTTTCGACTCATGTCGAGGGTTACAAATTTTACTACTTACAAACTTCATAATATCAGTGGAATATGATACAGTAGATAAGGGAGATAATGATGTCGCCAAGAAATACACAGTGTGACGTCATAGTATACTTCCAGAAAAACCCTTACACCATCCTAAAATTTGGGGTTTTACTCAAATATCTCTGCAATAAGCACAAGGACCCCAACATTTTTCAAACAGAAGTTCATTACTTCAACATAATTATACTAAAAAGGAAAAATCAGTAGAGGATTTCTTTCTACATGCATCTAAAAGTTACCAAATCCTTATCAATATTCCTTATTTGGCTTAGGTTTGCATAATTTACTAAATAGTGTACATTTTTTTTCATCAATTATTTATCAGAAAACAATGACTAATTAGTTGGGAATATTTTACAAAAGACCCGGTAAAGTCTTGAAAAATGACAAATTTATGAGTTTTAGCTCAAATATACCAAAATCAGTGTCAAATATCTTTAAATCTAAGTCATGAAGGTATATTTTTCCTTCCGTATTTGAAAAGTATATATAAAAATTGACCATGTGATTCAGCAAACAAACAGTAGATGAACCTTATAGTATCGTATTATTTTAATAATAATACGCAGCTGTTTGTCATAAATGGACGTATGATCTTGATCACTATTCGGTGATACTATTTTTGACGCATACGATGCACATATTGTCGATTTTAGACTCATCAAGAAGGCTGAACCAATGTCTATACTTTTATGGTTTTATTTGTTTTCTTATTTCATCCATCTGTTCAATACATAAGTTGCCGGACAACAGTACAACTTCAGTATTATGTTTTTCAATGAAGCTCAGAGTAAATGCTGTTGATAACAAAAACCAACTGTTGGACAGCAGTAATCCCAAACAATACTATTTGGTGATGAGCAATATAACAGTGGAAATAAAATGGTAATATCTTTATTCTAATAAAGCCAATTTACATGGCACAAAAAGTTAACAAAACATGATGCACACACAAAAATTGTTTAAAATATATACAACAGCGGAATACAACATACCAGTTAAGCAAAGGAGGTCAGACATGACTGTTTGTGTATTTGATAAATTTACAGATTTTATTTAATATTATTTCCTTTTTCCTTGACATAAGCTAAAAAATTGAAGTGTTGTGTTTTTTTAGGTTATAGCTAGGTAGAAAACGCTTGCGACTTTTTTTTTAAATTTACACATTCAAAGAAATAGTTGTATTCATCACCCAGTTTATGACTATTGCACAGATAACAGTGCCGGTTATTGCAATCCATATGTTGCCATCTACTTGTTTCGACTGGTAAAAAGTTTTGTTTTCTATATCCACAGAATCTAATTCAAATGTTTTTTTAATGTTTGAATTCAAACTTTCTCTTAAAGATTCTGTATTTGAGAGATTTTGAAGATTCAAACTTAGTAGAACGCCAATATGTCAAGAACTGGTAATCATAAGGTGAAGAATATACTCTTTGGAGATAATTGTTTAGTTGGTTTCAGAAGTAAAACAGACAACGTTTTCTCGATAGAAAATTCATTTGAAATTTGAAAATCATAGAAAATTTTGCAAGGTAAATTTAAGTGAATTAAATGATTTTCTGACTGGACAAAACATATTTTAATATAAAACAAATTCTTGCAATTTATTTTTTATATACTAAAGAACATATACTAAGAGTTTAAACATGTACATTTGTATTGCTAACGAATCCACGATACCTTACAAAACTTATTTGGTGGGTCAATATTCATGTGAACAAACATTAATGTGTTGAATTACTTTTAGTATTCTAGATCAGGTATAACAAGAGAGGTCACCAATGACACATGAACCTATAAGCAGGATCATTTTAACTGTGAAAAGTAGACAGGAGAGCGAATACAACACATCGATAAAAGCTAGTTATGACATTCTGAAATTATGTAGACACGAAAGAGTGGTAAAGTTAGACCAATTATATGGGTTATAACCTTTTTTATCAATCTTATATTAACGTACGATATATTAATATTTGTTTATCAGACGTTTTGTGTGCGTCGTTCATATTTTTATATTTAAAGTATTGGTACTTTCGATTTAGGCCACAATTGTCCTGTCTTTTTGTAGTTTTGTTCAGTTTATTATACTTTTTACGTTTTTTGTTTTTACAAATTGTTCTTTTTTCTAAATTCAGTTTGGCTATTGAGAAATAACGGAAAAAGAATAACGATGCAACTAGAAAATTAGTACAAAATCAAAAGACAAACTGAAAAACATATATTATTTATTGTGGCAAAATTACTTAATATTTGAAACTTTGTGAATGTTTTTGTATGTATCCGAGTATCCGAGCTCTTGTGACCTCTTTTGAGGTCTCATAGTTTGATAATTCAACATATTGGAACTCAAGTATTTTTCTGTAAGGTTATCTTACCTAGTTTTTCATTTTAATTAGATGTTGTCCAATTGACGCATGCCTAGTATCATGTGATTCTTATATACATACATTACAAAAACAACAATTCTATAAACGACAAAAGTGGTAAAACACTAAAGAATAATTCTAAATGCGAAACTGTACGTATTGAAAAGACCGACTGTAACAAGAGGTTCCATCGTCACATAGTCCAGTGTATCATCAAAAGTCATTTTCAGTATGTGATCATATTTTATCTGAAATGTCAAATAAAAAAACAAATATAAAGAACTAAAAAGTTAGAAGAATATTTAATTTCATAATCAATGCCCATTAACCTACCTCAAATGTCCTACCTGTTGTGTTGTGCATTTGCTCATAATGTTTTACTGTTTAAGTTTTTATGGATGTTAATGACGAAATATGTATTGTACGCAAGGAATTTTGCCGGTGGACTGTTGGTCCCGGTAGGTTTTACTACATTTGTACACTGAGGCGGTAACTACCGGTGGACTATTAGTCCCCGGTAGATTTTACTACATTTGTACACTGAGGCGGTATCTCTGCTGGTTAACTGTTAGTCCCCGGTAGGTTTTATAAACATTTGTACCACTGAGGCTGTATCTCTGTTGGTGGAATATTGGTCCTCGGTAGGTTATATTATATTTGTACCACTGAGACTGTATCTCTATAGGTGGACTGTTAGTCCTCGTTAGTTATAGCATCTGCTATGACATGATTTTCCGATATTGGAAGAAATTTTCAGCTGATAAATTTTAAATTACAGATAAAAGTAGATTTTCATTTCCTTCGGAATTTGGCAAAACATTTTAGGTCAGTTTAGTTCTATTGCTCGCAATATTTTGATTTCTTTTCCTTCCAAAGTTTTAGCAACCATTGTACCTGATGAAGATCTTTCTAGTAATCTAAGGAAATTGGTATTTGAGGTTAATTTTTTTATTTAATACTTAATGGGAAGTCAGCTTTAAATTGTGACAAGTAATAAATGGTTCATGAAGTACATTCATGACATGTGTTAATGAAAATTGAAATTGAATGAAATTGAAGTCTATCCAAAAAAAAAAAAAAAAAAAAAAAAAAAATAGGGATCAATTGAGAAACTATTATAGTTAATCCTTTCCATTTTTAATTATTTAGTTACAACAAAATTAAAATAAAAATAATAGAATTTAAAACATACATATAGAAAAAAAGCAAAAGCGAACAAAATAAAAAATATAAGCAAGGACAGTAAATTGATAAAAATATTAAAAAAAATTAATTTCAACAATGTTTTATGTGTAAATGTATATGTACAATTTATGGGGTTTTAATTTTAATCAATATTGCAGTGATTGTGAGAAAATATAAAATCTCCAACTACAAATTAGTAAAACAAATATGACTAGTGGCCAGGCAAAAGAATTACATCGACTACTGAATGATACGTTGTTACCAAATTCAAAAATTACTTGTATTTTGAACTGAAAGTAAACTTAAAATACAATCATACTAACATTAAACTCTCACAGTTATACTTGGGTGAAGGTGCAAATCACCAAAATAATCGTGTAACATGCGAAACGTGCGCGTGTGACGTGTGGATCGTGTGCGTGTAACGTGTGAATCGTGTGCGTGTGGTTTGCGTGTGGTAATAAAAGTGCGATTTGAATAGTGTAACGTGTACGAGATTTCATTGGTCGAGACAGATTTTAAAACGTGTGAATTCAAATCAGTATATATTTCAAACTCGAATCAAAATATGGATGGATCTAACATTCATCGGTGTCAACTATTTGAAAATGTTTATATTAATACTGGAGCACAGATTCTAATCTTTAGATTTTTTTTTGTGTTTTTTTTTGACAAAATCATTTATTAATTTACATCTGCATAGTACATTTTTACATAAGTAATTATTTGATTATTATGTTCCCAAGACACGTTATTCGCCGCGCGACTACTGGATTAAAACAATATCTAATTAGACAAGGGATAAAGAGGTTCTACATGTATGTATTTACATGTAACTTAACCTGAGATTAGCTTTATGATTGAAGAAAGGAATACATAAGAAATCTGACATAGCTAAATATGTTTCTTCATAAAATTAAGTATACATGAATTTACTGAAAATAAAATAGATCACTAAAAACAATTTATTGACAAAATAAATATTTTATTCAAATGTATACATTTAGAGTTACGCTTTCAGATAACCTTCAATTTATATTATAAATATATTTACATGTATGTACATTTTTTTTTACATAGAGAATAATAAATAAGAATTTGTCCAGTCAGAGAAACTCTTAATCTCTTAGTCTAATTAAATGGTGTTTTAGCCCTGTAGACGTTCGTAGACTACCCCCATTACATGATGTCTTTTCTTTGAAAGAAGCCATAATTGTGGCGTAATGTTTATTTTGCTGACAACTTTATTATTATCATATCAATTTTGGGTCGTATGCCCTAGCTAATTATAATTAGATTAAACTTGAACAAGTTTATTGATTTTAAATAAATTTAAAATTTAATTTTACAGTTCTGTTATAAAGTTTAATAATATTCCCGTTAAAAAATTAGCATATGCAAATAATTATTTGTATTTATGAAAAAAGTGTCATGTGGACCATTTAATTAAACCGTTTTTAATTTCATGCTTTTATCATATTTATTTACTTCATTCAAACTAAATTTTAAATATATTTCACTGCTATTCATATCCGACACAAAATTTAATTAATTCGTTTCGTTACATTCAGTTTGTATCTTACAAACGTAATTAATAGAAATCGAACGATCGGAAATCTTGTATCGTATAACGTGGATCGTGTGGTTTGCGTGTAACATGCCAATCGTGTGCGTGTATCGTGTGAATCGCGTAACGTGCGAACCGTGTGCGTGTAACGTGTGAATCGTGTGAGTGTGGTTTTGTGCGGTACACGCTCAACCATTTGTATTGCCTGAATAACCATTTGGACAGCAGCATGAAAAACTGAAACCGGAAATAGAACATCTACCACCATTTTTACATGGCCGAGATGTGAAAGGAGTGCCTAAAATTTGAAAGAATATATTTTTTTCGATGGCACAAGAAATTTTTTTAACTTACACACATTAACTTTAAAAAGTCTGTATCAGTAAAATACAAAATGTATTGATACAATAAATAATCTCCCTTTTACAGATAGTGCCTGAATAACCATCTGGACAACTGCATAAAAAATGGAATCCCGAATAAAGCAGCTACCGCGATTTGTGCATGGTCCAGGTGTGCACGGATTGTCTAAAACATATATATTGTTTTGCGTTGGCACAAGAAATTGTTTAATTGAAACACATTAATGATATAAAGTATGGCTCAGTAAAATACAAAATGTATTGATAAAATGTAATAAATAATCTCAATTTCACAGGTACATTATTGCCCGAATAACGGTTTGGACAACTGCATGAACAACTGGGAATAAAACAGAGCAGCTATCACCATATTTACATGGCTGAGATTTGCAAGCAGTATCCAAATTTTGAAAGAATATACTTTTTGCGTTTGCACAAGAAACTGAAACGCATTAATGATAAAAGGTCTGGCTCAGTAAAATACAAAACGTATTGATAGTATACAATAAATAATCTCACTTTCACAGATAGTGCCTGAATAACCATCTTGACAACTGCATAAAAAACTGGAATTCTGAATAGTGCAGTTACCACCATTTGTGCATGGTCCAGATGTGCAAGGAGTGTCTAAAATTTTAAGAAAATATTTTTCTAAAAAAATGAATGTTTCTAAGATACAATTTTACTCTGCATTTCTTTGCATAAATGGTTCATTAGAATTGACAAAAGATATTTGAAACAACCACATAATTATGTCAGAGAAGCATTCAATTTAAATTTAGTACTACATTTGAAGAAAACATCCCGAAAATAGATATTTGATTATGTAATTTTTATCACAAATTCAAATCGTATTGGTCGGACGACTAGGGTATTTGTGTTTTTTATTCTAAAGTTCAAATGGAAACCTATTTGAAACTGAATAAAAGATAATGTAATTAACTTATTATCGGGGAGATACTTGCAGGTTGTAGTAAAATGCGTGTTGAGATTGTGTGTTTTGTTTTGTAATTTTTCCTCAGATAAAAATGAAAAGCTTGAAGATAGTCTTTTATTAAAACCAATTATGTATGCAATTATATACCCTTTTAAAATATTCTCCGTATTGCATTGCAGCGGTAACCACGTTGCCGTGAGAGTACGTGCTGAACAAGATTTTGACCTTTATTTGTTGTAATTATTTATTTAATTTTCAGATTTCAATGAAACAAACGTAATTATCTTGAATTCAATAATATCTTCAAAAGGGAATCATATTTATGGAAAATTATGAATTACAAGAAAAGTTAGAATTTGTGTCCATATCTTAACTGTCAAGAAAAATCAAAATAAAAATGATAACTGTTACCATTTGTGGATTAAAGATATGTTCCATTTTTGTAGAGTAAACGTGAAAGGAATGTAATCCTCGAGGTAGCATTTAAATGTAAAAACTTTCCAAATATTACAAAATTGACCAGTTTATTTGGATGATGTCAGAAAATGTATAGAAATGGCATTTCAAGGAGTTACCTCTCATCAGCAGCATTAAGGCCGAATCATTTGGAAGACCAAAAACCAAACTTATTTTAAAAAAGAAGTACTCATAACCGAAAATACCGAATTAGGAGGCCACATTTCAGCTAAGAATTTCCATGTCCAATACAAGGAATGAACCCTTAGTATTTCTATTATTTTTGAATTTTGCTAAATACTGGTAATTTCTGTAACAAATCAATGAATAATCATGTCAGAAAAGTCTGATGACTGGGTTGGCGAATACCCTCGGGGACCTAGGGTCCACCATGCAGAGGCATCGTCCCAGGAGTTTCAAAATAAGAATCCAAAGATACTAATATTAGATAGAGTAAATTTATACTATGCTTTATACGACGCATTTCAAGGAGTTACCTCTCATCAGCAGCATTAAAACCGAAACATTTGGAAGACTAAAAACCAAACTTATTTTAAAAAAGAAGAACTCATAACCAAAAATACCGAATTAGGAAGCCAAATTTCAGCTAAGGAGATCTACAAACTGGAACTAGAAACAGCAGCTATCACCATTTTTACATGGCTGAGATTTGCAAGGAGTATCCAAATTTTGAAAGAATATATTTTTTGCGTTTGCACAAGAAACTGAAACGCATTAATGATAAAAGGTCTGGCTCAGTAAAAAACAAAACGTATTGATAGTATACAATAAATAATCTGACTTTCACAGATAGTGCCTGAATAACCATCTTGACAACTGCATAAAAAACTGGAATTCTGAATAGTGCAGTTACCACCATTTGTGCATGGTCCAGATGTGCAAGGAGTGTCTAAAATTTTAAGAAAATATTTTTCTAAAAAAATGAATGTTTCTAAGATACAATTTTACTCTGCATTTCTTTGCATAAATGGTTCATTAGAATTGACAAAAGATATTTGAAACAACCATATAATTATGTCAGAGAAGCATTCAATTTAAATTTAGTACTACATTTGAAGAAAACATCCCGAAAATAGATATTTGATTATGTAATTTTTATCACAAATTCAAATCGTATTGGTCGGACGACTAGGGTATTTGTGTTTTTTATTCTAAAGTTCAAATGGAAACCTATTTGAAACTGAATAAAAGATAATGTAATTAACTTATTATCGGGGAGATACTTGCAGGTTGTAGTAAAATGCATGTTGAGATTGTGTGTTTTGTTTTGTAATTTTTCCTCAGATAAAAATGAAAAGCTTGAAGATAGTCTTTTATTAAAACCAATTATGTATACAATTAAATACCCTTTTAAAATATTCTCCGTATTGCATTGCAGCGGTAACCACGTTGCCGTGAGAGTACGTGCTAAACAAGATTTTGACCTTTATTTGTTGTAATTATTTATTTAATTTTCAGATTTCAATGAAACAAACGTAATTATCTTGAATTCAATAATATCTTCAAAAGGGAATCATATTTATGGAAAATTATGAATTACAAGAAAAGTTAGAATTTGTGTCCATATCTTAACTGTCAAGAAAAATCAAAATAAAAATGATAACTGTTACCATTTGTGGATTAAAGATATGTTCCATTTTTGTAGAGTAAACGTGAAAGGAATGTAATCCTCGAGGTAGCATTTAAATGTAAAAACTTTCCAAATATTACAAAATTGACCAGTTTATTTGGATGATGTCAGAAAATGTATAGAAATGGCATTTCAAGGAGTTACCTCTCATCAGCAGCATTAAGGCCGAATCATTTGGAAGACCAAAAACCAAACTTATTTTAAAAAAGAAGTACTCATAACCGAAAATACCGAATTAGGAAGCCACATTTCAGCTAAGAATTTCCATGTCCAATACAAGGAATGAACCCTTAGTATTTCTATTATTTTTGAATTTTGCTAAATACTGGTAATTTCTGTAACAAATCAATGAATAGTCATGTCAGAAAAGTCTGATGACTAGGTTGGCGAATACCCTCGGGGACCTAGGGTCCACCATGCAGAGGCATCGTCCCAGGAGTTTCAAAATAAGAATCCAAAGATACTAATATTAGATAGAGTAAATTTATACTATGCTTTATACGACGCATTTCAAGGAGTTACCTCTCATCAGCAGCATTAAAACCGAAACATTTGGAAGACTAAAAACCAAACTTATTTTAAAAAAGAAGAACTCATAACCAAAAATACCGAATTAGGAAGCCAAATTTCAGCTAAGGAGATCTACAAACTGGAACTAGAAACAGCAGCTATCACCATTTTTACATGGCTGAGATTTGCAAGGAGTATCCAAATTTTGAAAGAATATATTTTTTGCGTTTGCACAAGAAACTGAAACGCATTAATGATAAAAGGTCTGGCTCAGTAAAATACAAAACGTATTGATAGTATACAATAAATAATCTCACTTTCACAGATAGTGCCTGAATAACCATCTTGACAACTGCATAAAAAACTGGAATTCTGAATAGTGCAGTTACCACCATTTGTGCATGGTCCAGATGTGCAAGGAGTGTCTAAAATTTTAAGAAAATATTTTTCTAAAAAAATGAATGTTTCTAAGATACAATTTTACTCTGCATTTATTAGCATAAATGGTTCATTAGAATTGACAAAAGATATTTGAAACAACCACATAATTATGTCAGAGAAGCATTCAATTTAAATATGGTACTACATTTGAAGAAAACATCCCGAAAATAGATATTTGATTATGTAATTTTTATCACAAATTCAAATCGTATTGGTCGGACGACTAGGGTATTTGTGTTTTTTATTCTAAAATTCAAATGGAAACCTATTTGAAACTGAATAAAAGATAATGCAATTAACTTATTATCGGGGAGATACTTGCAGGTTGTAGTAAAATGCATGTTGAGATTGTGTGTTTTGTTTTGTAATTTTTCCTCAGATAAAAATGAAAAGCTTGAAGATAGTCATTTATTAAAACCAATTATGTATACAATTAAATACCCTTTTAAAATATTCTCCGTATTGCATTGCAGCGGTAACCACGTTGCCGTGAGAGTACGTGCTGAACAAGATTTTAACCTTTATTTGTTGTAATTATTTATTTAATTTTCAGATTTCAATGAAACAAACGTAATTATCTTGAATTCAATAATATCTTCAAAAGGGAATCATATTTTATGGAAAATTATGAATTACAAGAAAAGTTAGAATTTGTGTCCATATCTTAACTGTTTAGAAAAATCAAAATAAAAATGATAACTGTTACCATTTGTGGATTAAAGATATGTTCCATTTTTGTAGAGTAAACGTGAAAGGAATGTAATCCTCGAGGTAGCATTTAAATGTAAAAACTTTCCAAATATTACAAAATTGACCAGTTTATTTGGATGATGTCAGAAAATGTATAGAAATGATTTTCGTAGATCTACCTCAAGCTATCATTTATTCAATCATCCATGCTATCAAATTGTTTTCCAAATAGTAACTCATCTGATCATAAGTATACTTTTGTTGAATGTTGAATAATTTTGAATAATGTTGTGTTGATTTCAAATATGTTGAATTTATTATATTTTGACGAAAAGGTACTAAAATGTTTTAATTAATTAATAGTTATCGCACCGGTTCACGTTGAAGGCCGGAGAGCTGAGGGGTACATTTGTAAGAAGACACTGACAAAGTCTAAGTGCAATTACTATTTTACATCCCAGCTACTGAAAAATGATTTATAATTATTCATCCTAAGGTTAATATGAAAAATGTCATGTAATAATTTGTACACATTGAATTCAATTGAATTTAGCTGATTATTATATTTTTTTCTTTGGTTTTAATTAATCAACAATTATTGATTTGATATTTATGATATATCACATAAATTTTACATTTTAATGAAATGTACAGTTCGTTTAATATATACATTTGTGCTGCAACTGTATCATGAAAACTACAATAGATATGTGTCCAAAAGAATAAAATTAATCCATAACTTACATTCACAATTTTTTCCATAAAATCCGTCAGGACAAATACATCTATAAGAATTCACATCATTGCGACATATTCCTTTGTTTTGACAAGGTCTGATATCACAAGGAGTATCTATAATTTAAGAAAAAATTAACTTTGTATATTTTTCTCTTTACATTGTAAGATGTTTTGTGAATATCTAAATTTTCTACCTTTTGTTTCATTTCAAATGGGTTTTATTAATTATTGTCTTTTGCACTTCTGAAATGCCTTAAATATCTTGCAAGAGCGAATTTGTCATTTTTTTGTGAACAATTTGTTGAATTTTGGGTAAAATATGACTCCACCAAAAACAAATCTGACGTTGATGAATATATACAACTAAGGAGTATCTCCCTCGTGCATAGGTCTGTCCTTAGATGGTTTTGGCTTTACCTCTTTTGGTTATTTTGGTATTACGAATTTGCCTTCAAACTTTTGAATTCTTCTGGTTTTGGCTTTACGTCTTTTAGATCATTTTGGTATTTCAAATTTGCTGTTCAAACTTTTGGATTGGTGTTTTGTTTTTCAATAATTTAGGCCTTGAACACATCTGATGAGTCGTAAATCGACGAAATGTTCACATCTTGTGCATCAAAATTGGTATCAAAGAATTATATTGTGTTCCCAAACGATGATTTTAAGAACATAGCAAATTTACAGAATGACAGGTCCAGAATGGGAATTATATCCGGAGTTTTTCATATAGATAGATACACTATGCACCCAGTGCTAATAATAAAACGTATCACAAAAATACTAAATAAATGAAGTATACACATGTGACACTTACAATTAATGTTTAAAAATTTTGTTCCCAACTGATATTGGCTTTAAAAGAGATTGACAATTAGTTCAGATTGGTTATCGTATGTAATGAACTAGAATTAAATAAACAAACTAAGGAAAAAATATTTTAGCTAATCACATTCTTTGATTCTTGAAATAAAACAGAAGAATGATGATATTTACCATTATCGATTGTTATGCACAAGAGGGATGAGCAGGTGTGATTAAGTTCTTTAGTTAATGAATCCCTTTTGATCCGATTGTACACCAATATACATTATTTTGTTCTAAGAAGAAGAATGGATAAATCAAACATTGTTCCGTCTGGCAGGTGTTAAGAATTTCACACGGTAGATTTTCGTATTTTCATAAAGAAATTGCGTCCTGTCGTTATTTTGTTTACCATGAACCTTTTATTACAATCAAAACTATTTTGCTTATAATTAATATGGCACATTTCATTATGTTTTTTTTTAAAGTTTTTTGGTTGCCTTACGTTTGGTAGACGATAGCGGATAGCGTATTCAAGTACAAAATAATTTAAGGCAGAAATAAATAAGTTTATGATTTTTTCCCCTCTTTTCTAGATTTTTTTTGTTGATATATCATTTGTTTGCCAATTATCCTTTTTGATTTGATTTGATATGTTTGTGTTTTTTTTTTATATTATTTACAGTACACAATTAAATGTTCCACACATTTCCACAAATATTCTTTAGTGATGTTGTGAACACTTTAATTCTGAATGCCCATGTACAATATTAAGCATATAAGATGTTTGACATACAGTAAAATGACCAACGTAACATAAGCTTAACATGGTTAATTATTAAGATTATGTATGATTCACATACCATATGTAACACAGATGAATTGATCATGGTAAGCCGCCTCACATTTTGTACCACTCGTGCATGGATTAGGCCAACATGGAGATTTATCCTACATTAAACAGAGAAAAGTTGAAAATTAGAGAAACTGTTCAAATTTCTGTAATTTGTGAGATTTGAACGGGTACACCTCCAATATATATATTGTATCGCATGTGTTTGCATTATATTTATACTCGTACTTGTCTGTTCTGAGCTGAACGGTCTTTTGCTAATGTTTTGTATCATTTAATAAAACATTCAGAATGCCAACTTAAGTCTTTTGTAGCACCAAATGCGTCAACGTGGACATGTATTCCTAGATTCAAGTGCTGCTAGATAAATCGGGAAGACAATGTTAACATGTGAATAAGAAAAATGGAAAATGTAACACTTAATACAATTTTTTTTTTCAGATTATTAAATGCCCAATGAAAACAATTGTATTAAAAAGGAGCATTGTAAGTAGCAAAAAATATCAATCTAGTTCATTTGGATATCATTTTTTTTCTATATGATTTATATTATTGAGAGTCTATGATTTTGTGGAGGAATAATCATATTACTTTGACTGTTAATATATCAAGCTACATAACTTTATGATAATTTCAGAGTTTACTTTCAAAACTTTATGAGAACCATACATGTACCAGTTTACACAAGGTAGCAACCAAAACGGTGTTTCGAATGTATTCAGAAAGATGTAATCGTTGCATGTCTCTTTCCAACAACTATATAATTGTTTTAAGTTAATGAAAGGAACTTTTTATTCGGTTACTTTTTAACCATTAAGTTGCAATTGATGTCTTATGTTCGTATTTTTGCCTGGTTACCTCTATTTTGTCAATTTTCAAGGCTTTAAACATTTGGACGTCATGAATTCCCACCATCTTGTGCTTCTTGATGATGCTATATATTTTATTTTTTTTTAAATTTTTGACAGTGTCCCTACCTGTGTCCACGTATCGATTTCAGAAAAGTAGGTGCCACTAACATCAGCTAATTCATCCCCAGGATAAGATACGATTAAAAGTTCACATCGTAACCTTTCCCTTCTGAAGTTTACACCATTACATTCTTTGTGAAGCATACAATCCTTTAAGCACATTTTTGGCCCTACTCTTTCGTAGGCCAAAATGACATGAGAATCCATATATTTATGCTCATGAAACTTTCCACCGGTTACATTTAAACGTAACAAATTCACACTCCAAATAAATTTGAAAACAGATACCACTAAGAGTAGTTTATTCATCATCAACAGAATTATCTTAGTTAAGCCTGTCCGCCCGATTGATTTCAAATGAGAAATGTATGCTCCTTTTCTGCAATAAAATATAAACGTTTTAGCACAATATTGATCTTTATTCTTTCAAATGATTTTTGTTTTCAGGCAAAACATTTTAAAATATAACATTAAATGACAGAGAACAATTTCATATGAATATTTATGTATATATTTGACATATTGTATATACATGACTCTCATTCTCGAATCATGTTTGCCGATATATTATATAATTACCGTTCTATGTGATACTGACATAACGGAGAGTCCTCAATTTGAGAATGCAAGTAATATAATGTATTCAAGCTTCGTGATTGTATTAAATATAATACAAGTATTAATGCATGAAATATTGAATTTACAAAACATTTGTTCATATTTAATTTGAAGTTTAAAATTTCTGGCAAACTTCATGAATTTTATACCTGAAATTTCAAACTCAATTATCTTTTAATCTTCTGTATCAATGTCTCATTTAATTTCGAAATGTTAACAAACAAATCGATGCATAAGATCACGTAATTTTAGTAAAATTATATCTAAGTAAAGTTGTTTACTATTATAAACAATTATAAATCTAAAGTTTAAGAATACACAGCAATGCTTACATGACTTAATTCAAAATATCGGCGAAGAATACCGAAGCGACAAAGCACTGAGAAAAGTTCACAAACTTGAAGTCCAAGGAATAGACAAAGTTAAGAGAATGGAACAAAAAAAAAACACCACAAGGATAAATGAAAAACTAAAAGAATAAAAAGCGTTTAAAAAGCTAAACAAACCTAGAACAAAATTCAAACGAAATTAAATAAAAATAGATATTTATCACTTTCGAATGATTTCGAAAAATTGTTTTTTTGTTTTTGTTTTATATCTTAATGTTACCAGTATAAACGTATCATTGAAGGATTTCGATGGCTTCATACCTAAATGTAAGGACTTCGTTTTGTTATCTTGATTTTGTATACCAATAAACATAATATCCCTTTGGTATTTCTTGACTTTACTTATTTGATAACAATTTTGATGCACAAGTTGTCTATATTTTGTCAGTTTAAAACTCAACAGTTGTACTAAAGACCTAAAATGCCGAAAATCAACATATTAAAGTGCAAATTTAAAAACGGCAAAAGTGGTATCGCTAGACCCATCTAAGGATAGGGCTATACATGCGGGAAATACTCCTTAGCTTTCACAATTTTTTTTAAGTTTTAATTATCAATTTCGGGTTGTATCAAAATATTCAATTACAAATAAAATTGGTTAAAGAAAATTAAAACATTAGAAGAAATGTTAATAATTGTAAAGTAAAATAATTACTTATTTGAATAAAGGAAAACACGGTAAATTATATAAAAAAAATTAAGGAATGACTGCTTTAAGGTAAAAAGTGGACTTTTAGTTTATGTTATTTTTGTACGGCGTTTTGTCAGATGGGTTGCTTTTATTGATTGGTATGTTCATGATGTTATTGTTGACCTTTCATGTTATCCATTTTGTTGTTTATTTTAACACGTATGGACTTTCGATAATGGTTAATATTTATATACATGTGTAAGCTGAAGTAAAATGACATTAGGGACTTTTACAATATTTAAAAATGTGCTTTATATGAACATTAATGAGTTTCGTTATTCGTTTGACCTATATTGCATGACTTGATGACCAGTCCTTCTTGTAAGGCGGTCATACATTTTATATATTTAAAAAAAGAGAATTTCATATTCCAATCCCTTTCGTCACATCATTGGTTTTCTTGTTTCAACGGAAATAAATATAACCTTTTTAAGTGTACTGTAAACCTATGCATAATCAATATTTGTGGATTTTCAGCAAATGCTGACACACCTTTATACGAAATTAAAACATTAATATTATGAGAGTACGATTTAAAGTACCATAAATCCTTCTCTTTCTCATCATAGGCAGCGTATCATGGTGTCGGGCTTTAATGGCAGCTATAAAGTCAAAAAAAGGTTAACCTCAAAAAGTCATCAGAAGTATAGCATTATCTCTTTTTGTTATCAGTTCAGTAATACATTGTATTATTTGAGTTTTTTTGGGCAATAACTCAAGATTTTTATGTATTCCCGTATGTATTGAATTTTATTTAAATATATAAAGGTCTTGTTTGTTAATTGCTTGTCATTTTATATGCCATCCTGATTGAGATTATTTTAGTATAACTAATCGATGATTTTAAATACCAGAAATAAACAACGCGTGACCGAACTACGCAGTAAATTGCGAGTGCGAGTAGCGCACGACTTATTGACAGTTGTAGTTCGGCCACACGTTGTTTATGTATGGTATTTATTCCTAGAGTGAAAGAACGGCGGTTTGTTTTTCCCGTATGATTTACCAAATTTTCTTTCACTCGGTTGCTACGATAAATCAACGGTTACAGTGTATAATCGTTGTTCTTCGTTGAGTTTTCCGTTTTTAGCTTGCCTGGTCGAAAGAGTCATAGCTGTTGTCATCATTAGGTCTTCTTTAACACAAATAGGCCAATTTGGATCAAACTGCAGTTTGCATATCACACGATATTCAATTTTCGAATACTAAAACCATTTATCGCCATAGTTAGGTGCTAAGTTCAGGAAAAAAAATCACGTTCTATACAGAACGGCAAAAAAAAAAACAAGATACCAAATATACACAATAAAATTAGATCGCCATATTTTTGTGTTCTGATTAAATATCAATCCAAATTTCGTATAAAGCACATGCTTATACATTATACAATATTTCAAGCTTGAACTAACTTTTCTTTTAAGATGGCATAAGATATTTTATAACTTAATTTATGTAGTGTATTATATATGTGAAAGTTTTCAAAAACATGTGTCATATAAGAATATATATTTTGGCTATAAAATGCAATGTTATAAAATGTTTGTTGTATTTATCATATCTGAACAATATAATACACGTATTGTGTTATTTGAATTCACCAGTTTATACTGATAACGTAATAATCGACTGGTAGCGCTAGGAACACTTTATTATATTCTAAACAGCCAATAAGTCTTCCTTATTCTTCTTTATTCTTGGGTTTTTGACAACAACATATGTTCTCATTTTTGAGACAATGCAGTTCCTCTTTTACTGGCGTGAGATTTCCTTGTCTAACCCTACGGTGAGACAAAACACCCGAGAATAATTTTGAAACTGTCTCGAGGAGTCTAGATAAATCAGAAATCCATGCCCTTCATATTTTATCAAATTAACGACACACTGCCAAAAGCAAAACGTTTTATCGAATATAGCTGATTGATTGGTACAATGTATGTCATTGTTGATATTTTCTGTTATCCAAATTTTTGTTTATTCGTCTTCCGTTGATCAATTAATTTTTGGAGAGGGAAAACTCAAAGTTCTGCCCTTCACCTAGGATGAAATTGTGTTATTTTAGTGTTGACTATCAATAAAAAGTAAAGGTTGGTAGAATAGGTGTTATTGCTATTGTGTTATACTGTTATATCTTTAGCTATAATATGTATAACTCCGAACATCCATTGGTTGTTAATTTTAAGAATCCTATTTCTTCGGGTTTTTGTTGTTCGGCTTCAAAATAATAATTTCACACAAATGTGACGCGCAATGCTACTTCATTACACAATGGAATGTACACAATCACATTTCGTGAACAAAGTGAGAAACAGAATCAAACATCTGTTCGTAAGTCTTGCAAGGCAGGGAAATATCAGGCACCCTCCGGTAAGATTAATCATTCTCTAACTCGGCTAAATGCTCGTCATCGAACCATTAAATCTTACCCTTTGGTTTCTGAGACTTCCCTATGTAGAGAAATTCGGCTATAGTATAGTGTATGTCAGACGGCCGGGGGAAATAGGGTACCTATTTTGTGTACTTTACTTGTCTTACAGCTATTGATTGGATTTTGGAGAAATTTGCGGATATACTGAAAACGTGGATGACCGGTTATGATGTCTTTTAAGATTTCTGATGATCGTTCATGCTGTGGAATTTGTTCATAATTTGTGACAACTGTGTATTGGTGGTACCAAATTTACATCATCAACTACCTGTACAGCTTTTCCATAATATTCCTTTCAAAAAGGTCAAAAATATATTATTAGAAAAGTAAAGTCACGAAATACCAAATGAATATTCGAAAGCGGCGAACATTGAAAATGACTGACAAACTCCGGAGAACAACGAACACAAGACCAAAACAAAACAGACACTACGCTTAAAAACTAAAAACATATGAACAACAGGGACCCCACCAACAAACCGGGGGTAAACGCAGGAGCCCGGTGCTCCGCAAGAGTAAACAGTCTCTGCTTCCTTCAAGACACCCGCCATGCTGCAAATGTCAAATCCGGTATGAGGAAGGGACATCAATGGAACAGATCCATTTTCTTTTGGGAAACGGTTTTTTCATACCTGTCAACCAAGTCATGATGACTTCCATAAAACTTTAATAAGGATGACTGCAACTGAGAAAAAACAGAAACAGTTTGACTCCTTAATTTTATTTTTTGCGGGGGAATATACCAGTTAATGCCACATTTGTATTGGATACAATTGATATATTGTTAATCAGCCAGGAAGCTCTTTGTCTATCTCATTAACCAATCAAAGCCTGGCTTTTTTCTTTAAATCTGAATATATAATCACATGAAATTCTATGTCTTCGACCAAAAAAACATTTCCATATTTTTGTAAGTATAACAAATATTAACTCATATGTAAATATATTTATTTACACAAACAATAATGAATTTAAATTACACTCAACAAATTATTTGTGAGAGGAGACAATAGACACAACATCTAAAAATATAGGGGGATTAAAAAACTATAGCAAGTGATAAATCCACATGTTTAATTACGAAACTGGAAGGCTCACCTTGTGCAAACAGAAGTACTACAAATATATCCTATGGAATAAATCATCTTCTATTAACATTTATGTACAATATTACCAAATGTTTTCATTCCATTTTAGAAAATTTCTTCAATAAAATCTTTCTTAAAAAATTCAAATTATTTCCAAATAATAAACACATGTCCAGTAACGGATTTGTATTTTGCCAGCTAAGGTTAATAGTTATGGTTTGGAAGGATATAAATTACACATATCTTTTGCAGAATGGCAAATCTTTCTTCTTTCCGGTGTACTGAGTGTTCTTTGCTGGGCTGTTTTTTTTTCGATAAACAGCAAAACTGATAACAGAAAAGGTAAACAATGCCATACCAATCAAACAACCCATTTAATCAACAGACTATCTGATAAAAAAATGTCATACAGAGCATGAAACACAGAGAAAACAGATAGCCAGGATAATCTGACTTGGTTGTGGTTAACATTGTTTTATTGGCACATAAAATATTTCGAAGTTCTATTATACTTCCATGTGTCGAGACCTTAATATTATGTGTAATTGAGGTGTCAGAAAGGTTACCTCAAGTATATGATATGGATATGATAAATATCTACTGTATGTCAGTTGAAATACAGAATCATTATAGATTAATTGATATTTTCAACAATTGTAGGTATCTTGATGATGTACTTAATGTTAATAACACAGAGTTTCTAAAATTGGCAAAAGAAATTTATCCAAAAGAGCGACATTTGAACATAGATAATAGGAATAGTAAATACTGTTCCTTTTTAGATCTTACTTTAAGTATCAAAAATAAAAAGGACGATTTTACTTTTCCCATTACCAACTTCCCCCCTTCTTGACGGAGACATGTCTGTAGTACCATCGTTTGGAGTGTACATATCACAGCTTGCACGTTTTCGCAAGAATTTGCTCAAGGCTAGAATATTTAACGATCGAAACCACACGATTACAAAACAAAACGTCTATTACATGGTTATAGATTTGATAAGCTGATTAATGAGTTGTATAATAGATATCAACATATTTAAATACAGGGCTTCCCGAAAATGACTTTTCATGAATGGGTTTTTTCATTCTAGTTTCTATTGTAATATCGTACGTGTAAATAAATACAAACGTCTCGCAAATATCCCACAGAATATTTGGTAGTTACTTAAGATCTTTTCACAGTAAGGACTACACATATGAAATTATGTGTAATTCTGAAAAAATTGCTCTTTTTCCCAATGACTGGAAGATTTTAAATTCATACTTGCCTCTCATGAATATTTCCGATTTCTTATGCCCTCTATGAAGAGATAGCATTAGTATATATTATCTGCATTGTGACAGCTAGATATCGTAAAATATCATCGCGTGAGCCAGAATATGAAGATTGGGACGAGTGAGCGTAGCGAACCAGTCTCAAATCTTCATATTCTGTCGAGCGGGCTGATATTTTACGATATCTAGTTGTCAAAATGCAGATAATATTTTTTATCATCTTAATTACTTAATCTGAAACGTAAATATTTGTTAAAGTTCTGAATTCTCCCATATTTTCGCGGGAAAAGTATGAATTCCTCATCGCAACAACAAGTCTTCCGTTACGTTGTTTACCATATCAATAAGTATATATTTCCTCAATGTTCATGTAAAATATCTTATAAACGATATAAAAACCGACATTAAGGTGTCTTTTCATCTTTTAAAAAACAAAATCAGTCTGAATATCTTTGTTCATGATTTTCCGGGAAACTAAAGCACCCACTTTCAAACTTGCAACCTCGTTGACGTCATAGTCCGTCTCCATTCGCGAAACAACTTCTGATTAAATATGCGCAACGTAAAATAATCACTCAAAGTTAACCAAAGAGACGACATATTTAAACAACATATAGTCGTTTTGTACTAATTCATGCGAAAATATGGACATATAAAAATAAAGCGTACGTTTAAAAATTTGATTTAATCGCAAATAATGTAATGCAATGGAAAGAGCGGAAAGAAGTCCCAGCAGACATTATCAGCATCGAGGAAAGACACATTTTGTTGATGTCACTTTTAGAAATTTCTTCATTATTCATTGAAATAAAACGCCATAATATAAAAAAGGAACGTCAAATGTTGATATATTTATTAATATTTTGCAATTTTGAAAGCTATTCAATAAGTTCTAAGCTGCCAAACGTTGGAAGAATTTGTTGATTAGTCCTGCTGACTGTTGATAACTCCTCCTCAGCGCACGCGCTTCTTGATACGAATTTTTCGGAGCTGTTCAACAAGCTGATAGAATCACAGGGAAGGATGATAAAGCCCTTTATCGGAGTGTTATTTTGTGCATTTTCGTTAAGTAGATCGACAGTATCCGACCTGCAACCATGAGAGCCTTAGCGAGTTTTATAGATTAAACATTCCGACCCTGCTATCTAAATTATGTCCTGTCCAGTCTACTTTTGCAGTTCTAGCAAGCGGTCACCTTGTTGGTAGTCATACTGTATTTATTTGTATAGTGTGTTTTATAAACCAGTATCTCAGAACAGAAAATGGGAAGGTTTAGGTACCATAAAACTGGTTTAACACCACTCTCCAGTGTCTGTAACAAGTCAGATTATCTTGATTCTCTGTTGTGTTCATGTTTGTGCTTTTTACTTTTTTATGTTATTTTGTGTCCGGAGTTCTGTCGTTTGGGTTACTGTGATTCGTTGGTATGACATTGTTGATCTTTCCTGTTACAATGTATCTATTTTGTTGTATATTCATACTTTATCTGAAACCTAAATTACAATTACATGTATATTCCGAAGGACAGCCCTTAATTCCTTAAATACACCCCACCCTCCCCAATCTATCCTCACCATCTGGTACATTACTGAAAGGTCGCTATATGCAGAATCGGGTAACTTACGCATTCAAAAATAAAATAAATTAATGTTGAAAACGGGTAACATACAACAAATTTGTATGAACAAGTCTGTCTATTTCATACGATAAATGTATCTTTCAAGTTACTTTAAATAAACCAAATATCCTCTATCCTCTGCCTTCAAAATATGAGACAGCTTTATCGTCTTTTCCTTTTACCCCAAACATCATAAGCTATAAAGAGAATACAAAAAGGATTGTAAATTCATTACCAAAAGGTCAAATCTATTCCGTATAAATTAAAAAAAAATAACAGTGGCATTACTTTTGAAACACTTTCGTTTGTTTTTAATTTTTATAATTCGAAGGTTGCAATATAATCAAGATAGCAAGGAAAAACAAGTCATAGATGAATTGCCGTGCAGCCATTCAACACTGGTCAAGACCAGAACATAAAAATTTAGAATGAACAATGCAATGTTTAAGTTTGTACGGCGGAACTCATCTTAATTTGTCTTGATTAACCCATAGACGAAATGCGAATGTTTTTATATCATCTTGTTGTGTCTTGACTTTACTTGAAGTAAAAATGAACAAGACCAGGTACCCGTTTCACAAATATTCGTCCGACTACGATAGAGACTGGTTCCATGACAAATATTGAAAACCGGAAACCGGATCACACTTTCGATTAATTGTAAACGCGACCCAGAATGGTATTTTAAGGATGCTCGCTGGTCATGTTTTAGCGTTTTTGTCAGATTTTCGGAATCCTCGGGTTTTATCCATTTCTTAAACATGAAATTTTTTTGCCTATGAACCCCGACTTTTTCTTTTATAATTCAATCATATATACCTTTAAATGGTATTTGACAAAATTTTATGAAATCCGTTTTATTTTTCATACACCTTTGAGAGACTGAAGTTGTAAATGCAAAGACAATGAAAAATCCAGAGAAAACCCATATCCTGCAAAGCCTTATAGGTCTAAAATAAGCACATGAACATATATTTTTTTCTTGCTTATTTGTTTACTATTCATATGTTCTCTCAAACTAAGACACCTATTTCAAATCCTATTTATTTCCTATTAGACCAGCGATCATCCTTAAGATCACAATTGCGTTACTAAGGAATACAAAATTGTTGTAAACAGATGTATGGGGTTCAATAATAAAATTATACATTGCAAATTCCCTGTTTGTTAACGTAATTCTTGACATGAAGGGTAAACATGACTAATCATAAAACGTTCGGGTAAATTGTTGGTCTTTTTAGTGACGTTCCAATAAACATCGAAAATGTCGTTGCTATACACATCTTCACATGTAGTTATATAAAACATAAAATAATAATATTCATTTTTTTTTCATACTTAAAAATCTATTATCATTTTGACAATGTAATAAAAAGAATTCGTGAATTAAAGTGTTGTTCGGTCACCCGTTAAAGATTTTCGGTATTTGGATTCTAAGCTTAGTCATGTATATAAAGTATGCTTTTGCCACCAGTTTTATTGAATATTTGCTCGTTATAGAAACGCATGTGTGTGGAAGATTCACCGTACATTCTTACATAAAGAACATAGATTGGATAATTTTTCCTTTTTTTTTGGTGTTGTTTTCACGTCCGGAATTGTTTAGAATTTTTTTTTCTTAACAATTGAATGTTTTATATATAAATATGTTTACTGGCCATACAGCTTTTGTTCAGGCAATATTTTAGCATTTTGTATGTTCTTATGCATATGTATGTTTTAATCTAGTCTAAAATTTTAATAAATCGATTCTAAAATCTTAACAGAATCATCTTTGCTTAGTGATATTGTACATGGTTTGTGGAAAAGAAATTTGCATAATCCATCAATAGCTATGGGGGAAAAGGGCTTTAAAGCAGGATAAATAATCGTACTTTCACATCTAGATCCTTTGTAAAAATGAGTACACGAGCAGTACCAGCCGGATCCGGAAACATGGCAAGTTCCGCCATTGTAGCAGCTTTGTCCATAACACGGATTATCTGAAGAGAAATCAACAATAATTTTAAGTATAAACAATTACATTACAAACACTAGTAACTCAATTTGGATCTAAAACGGTTTATTCTTATTTAGTCTTGTTTTTCTGCATGTGCGTAGTTTTCAACAAAGTAAACATAACAAGATCAAATCAAGATATCTTGCCTTGCAGTCAATCAAGATCGGTCAAGACCAGGTAAGATCAGTTCAGCACAGGTATTGTTAAACATTGAATAATTCATTCTTAACTTTTATAAACTGGTCTTAACCAGTCTTGATTGACTGCCAGGCATTATATCTTGTTTTGGTCTTGTTATCTTGATTTTGTTTGAAATCTCAGAAATACTAAAAATCAAGGCAGTCAAGATTAAACAAGACTGACATGGCCGTTTAAGATCAAACTGGTGTTACTAGTGAAATATTGACCTCAATAAGATGCTGACGGATGATGGAGCAGTGTACATGAATACAGTCCTGCTTTCACCCTAAAAATGATTATTTTTAAACAATGAAAAAAAAAAAATTCTAAATGAAAGTTGTTGTACATATCACATGCACGTCAGCAAAGAATTTGCTGTGAAAGTCTGGAGACCTTGGTATCTTAATGAGTTCACCGTTTTAAAGATGATGAAGCAGAAATCATCACGTTTGTCATTAACTTTTTTGTTTGCTTTAATCGCCCATTATTATATATGTACAGGTCTAGATATGAAGTAGAGGTGGGTATATCTGTGGTTTCGTAATTTCAGGGGATATATATGAATTGGGTATTAGGCAATCCTTACAGTTAATATTATTAAGTGACATAACATCGTCTTTATAGCAGACCAATCATTTAACGTCATTAAATCAACAGATCCTTACACAAACTAACATAAAAGACCATGAAACAAAACGTCAGGATACACAGTTGGTATTGAAGGATGTAAACCGGTTTTTATTTTGGTACCCACACCTTCATTTTATGCATCCAGCTGCCACAGTCTATAAAATGGAATGTCAAAGTAAATACAGTATGACTACCGACAAAGCTGACAAGAAATGTTGAAATTGATTTGATGGAACATAATTTATATGTTTATATATAAATTACCAGTATTTAGCAGAATTCAAAAATAATAGAAATACTAAGGGTTTATTCCTTGTATTGCACATGGTAGATCTCCTTAGCTGAAATTTGGCTTCCTATTTCGGTATTTTTGGTTATGAGCACTTCTTGTTTAAAATAAGTTTGGTATTTTGTCTTCCAAATGTTTCGGTTTTAATGCTGCTGATGAGAGGTAACTCCTTGAAATGCGTCATATACAGCATCGTATAAATTTACTATATCTAATGTTAGTATCTTTGGATTGTTATTTTAAAATGAAATGCCAGATAAGGCCGTCAAAATGTGTAAGCTATTTCTATGCAAGGTTTTATTGTGGAATTTTTAACTATTGCACGCTTATTTTGACTATTGAATATGCTCTAACCATGTACCATAAATAATTATAGATTTTTTTAAAAAGATTTATTGTTTTATTTAATCCTTATTAACGTTTTATGGACTTTATCATGACGTGGCTGGCATGTAGGAAAAACCGTTTCCCGAATGAAAATGGACCTGTTTCATTGATGTTGTCCCTTCCTCATACCGGATTTGATTAGTCAGCATGACGGGTGTCCTACAGGAAGCAGACTGCTTACTCTTCCGAAGCACCTGAGTCTACCCCGGATTTTTGGTGGGCTCCAAATTATTTTGGTCTTGTCTTCGTTGTTCTCCGGAGTTTGTCAGTTATTTTCGATTTTCCCTTTTTTCGAATATCCCTTTGGTATTTCTTGACTTTACTTTAGTTTGTTCATTTTCATTTCATTTGAATTTGCTTTTCGAAACACTATCTAACGTATACTGCATCTGAATTATAGTATAGTTTGCGAATATGAATCTATTGCACATATTAGTGAATATGAATTTTCAAGTGGTAGTTATTGTTTACTGTTACAAATGTATGTGTTGATTGGTACCTACATTCACACAATGATCCCCAATATCCGGAAGGACATTGGCAATACCAGCTTGATCCCGATACTACACACCATCCGCCGTTCTGGCAATATATACCGGTACATGGAGTGTCTGGAAGAAGACAAAGGTCATAATATGTCTGTTAAATGTTTTCACACTGTAGATATATATGTAGGATCATTCTTGTTTCTTTTAAATCTAAAGTTATTTTTTTTAAATATTATCTAAAATATATGTATATCAAATTGTTTGGAAATATTGAGAACCCCGGGGTGGAAACATTTCCATTTAGATAATCTTTATGTTTATTGAGATCAATATAATTGCATAATTGATATAAAACGATTTCCGTTCAGTCTGAGAAACTAGTACACGTGTCAAAGATGTGCTAAAGCTATGGACAAACAAGCTCTAATATTGCGCGTTTATATTGTTGCCTCCAACTATTTTATATAATACCTTTTCATATACATGTATTTTCGTCATTTGTATTTGTATTCTACTTACTCCAGATATAAATTGGGTATTCGGACTATAATTTTCCAATGACCTGGATATTCCATGTAAAGCAATGCCAATATCCTCGGTAGTTATCAGTACATATCGTTTTGGCGGAGACAAATAACCCAAAACATCAATAAGTTCATTAAACACAGTACACTGTCTGTAAATATTGTTCTTCTGTGTTTTGAGAGCAAAATCTCGTGAGGTAATCTGCAATTTTCAATGCATTTCCTATTATCACTGACTATTTGTTTACATTGACCACAAGTGATCGCTGCGTTCTGATTAGTGAGGCTAGTTTCAGTTGCATCAAATAAAAATACGTACCGTACGAACTCCAAATTCCGGCTTAATCCGTCGAATTTGAAGATGAGAGAAGCGAGTCGTAACTCTTGGCTAGCGAAGATGGAAACACTATCAAATTAAATTATTTCTATAGAGGTCACATATGCTCGAAGAACTTAACTAATATCTAAGAAATACCTATTTTAGGCATTTAATTGATTCAATGCCTTATTCATTAATATAGGATTGTTAACAATTGGAAGAAATCAATTTCGTAGCACTTACTTTCGCAGTAGGTTCCATAGTAACCACCGTAACAACTGCAGTAATAACCCGACCCAGATATAGCACATGTTCCGTAATTACAATAAATTCCTGTACATGGAGTGTCTACGAATAAAAATCACAATGTATGTGTCAGAAATATGTTTTTGCAACTGGAAAAAATTAATATGTCTAATAAACAATAAAAATAATATTTTATGTATTTTGAATATTTCAATAGTGCAGAGAAATGAAGGATTCAATGGTTAAAAAGGATCGCAGGATGTCTGTTGGTTGAAATGTCAAAGATATTCAAAGTGATTTTTTTTTTTTAAATTTACGAAAACCCGGACAAAAAGGTCTTAGTTATGCCTGATGTAGTACCGATAACTTTTCCACTACAATATTTCATTATTTTCCTCCAGCTATATATCTGGCCTCTTTTGACTAATCCTTTCCAAAACTGTTGTAGTCAGGATCTTCATTACGTAATCCTTGTATTCAAAAGTCAAATATCTTTTCAACGATATGCTTCAACATATTTTTCACAGCTATGGTCGTTTTTCTCCTTTTCAAATGAAAATGTGGCAAGATTAAATTCCTTGTAAATAGAATGACACTCAAATTAATAAACATGTTTATCAATAGAACTTACTTTCACAGTAGGTACCGTAGTAACCACTGTAACAACTGCAGTAATAACCGGCCTCATGTATAACACAGGTTCCGTAATTACAATTTCTCCCTGTACATGGAGTGTCTAGGAAATAAATATATAGAATAAAGAATGGAAACGGGGGATGTGTTAAAGAGACAACAACCCGCCCAAAGAGCAGAAAACAGCTCAAGGCTTCCAATGGGTCTTCAACGCATCGAGAAAATCCCGCAACCGGAGCCGGACTTCAGCTGGCCCCTAAACAATAATGTATACTAAGTAACCAAAATGGACGGCACACTAAACTCCGAAACATAAAAATGAACCAAAATAAAAAAAAACCACACAAGACTAACAAAAGCTAGAGGTTCCTGAATTGGGACAGGCGCAAATATGTGGAGGGGTTAAACATGTTTTGTGAGATCTCAACCCTCCACTATCCCTCCAGCCAATGTGGAATAAACAAACACACAGCGATTCACACAGTAAAACTCAGATCAAAAGATGTCTGAGTCCGATGTTAAAAATGGTAACAGAAGAAACTAAGCAAAATTACAATGATCAATATATATTAGCAAATGACTACTAGTAGATACTGACATGTCAGCTCCAGACCTCAAGTATATAAATGTATTTTAGGGTCTCGTTTCACCAACACCCGTAAGATTACGACCGAGAATGGTTTCAAGATTTTAACAGAAAAGATACGTTGAAGACCGGAAATCAGATTACATTTTCGATTAATCGTAATCGTACGAATGTTTATGAAACGGAGCCCTGATGATAACGAGAGCTTTGTAAGGTTATTTCATTAAATTCATGAAAGTTTGATTACCAATGATGTTTGATATATATATCAGAGAGAGAGAGGGAGAGAGAGTTCACCCTCGCTATCTCAAAGTCGAAGGGACCACCAAAAATAGTTTGAGATAACAGGAGTTTGAGATATTAGGACTACATATAGTTCAAATTTTAATCTAGGGACCAAACCACTATTTTGAGATATTGTAGCTTTTAGATAATAAATGTATGCTGTTTTATAATCGAAGTTAAATGAATGGTGGTTCATTGAAGAAATTAATAGTCGAATAATGACTACAAGACACAATTGTTTCGAGAACAACAATTCTGAATTTTATGTTGACATTTTGACCATTGTTGGACCCAAAATTTTCAAAATCAAATTTCAAGATTTTTGCAAAAATAAGTTGCATTATAATAACATGAAAATGAAATTTAGGTTCCAAATTAACAAGTAATTAACAAGTTTGTACTTGGATTCGTTTCATTGTTTGAAAAACCTGATACGAAAAACGACAGAGCTATTTATGAAAGAATTTACGTACTCCTTAATTTCTACAAATGTTTACAATTTTATGACTGCAGGTTTGAAAGTATCACTTTAAGTATCATTAGTAACATACTTTTGATCTTAAACGGCCATTCTTTGTCTTGATTTTCAAACAATATCAACTTACATTCACAATATCAGAAAAAATAATATTATTTCTATTCAAACTTTTGGAAATACACAGTGCAAAAGTGCAAAAGAAAATAAAAACAATATTTACGACTATTGAAAACAACGGGTAGCATTAAAATGTTCACGTTCATTTTCACGGAATCCTCTGAAATATTACAGAAAAAAAAAATTTGTAGTTTCGTTGACCACATAAATTCGTGCTGCAATTGCATCATGCAGATAACCAGAAAGTATGTATTCAAAAGAACATAATGAACCCGTAACTTACATTCACAATCTTTTCCATTAAATCCGTCAGGACAAATACATCTATAAGAATTCACATCATTGCGACATATTCCGTTGTTTTGACACGGCTCATTATCACAAGGAGTATCTATCAAAAGAACCATACATAATTTGAATACGGAAGACAGACACAAAATTTCTAAGGTAATTTTTTTTTAAATTCTATTGAGACTCACCAAGTTATGGAAGTTAGGTAAAAAAATCATACGATATCAAAAGCTTCTCTGCAACTTACCGTAATATTTGTCTGATAAAAATATTAGATTTTACAGTGAAAAAAAAGTAAACTTTTCAAACATTTTTAAGATGGTACTTAGTTTAATTTTGCCATACCAGATTGTGCGTTATAAGAAAAATGTGATTTTTTTATAATGCTACTGTTTTTGAAAGAAAGCAATACAAGTTTCTACTTGTCATATGCTTATTTTTACTTTCAGTAATTTTTTATAGAAATTTAGTTGTATCCACAGAAACCTCTCTGCAACTTACCGTAAAACTTTTTGGATAAAAACTATTTCAATTTTATTGTGAAAAAACCAAAATCTAGTTTTTTAACCAATATGACAACAGTGATTTCTGTTAAAACAGACGAGTATTTTAAACTGAAAACACAACATGATGGGTACATATTTTATATGTTTAGGAATTTTTTAAATGAATTTAGCTCAAAAACATTCATATGGTATATTAGAAAGCTTCTCTGCAACTTACTGTAAAACTTGTTTGATAAAAATAGTTCCATTTTACATTGAAAAAAAAAAACATTTAGCTTTTCAAACATATACATAGGATAGTACATAGTTAAATCTAGCTTGTGCGATATAAGTGAAATGTGATTTTTATAAGAATGCTACTGTTTTTAGAGAAAAAACAACACAAATTTCAAACTTGATGGGTACATATTTTATACTTTTAGGAATTTTGACAATATTATATTAAAAGGCTTCTCTGCAACTTACCGTAATACTTGTTTGATAAAATAATTCCCTTTTACAGTGAAAACACAAAACATTTAGCTTTTCAAACATATACATAGGATGATACTTAGTTAAAATTAGCTATATAAGCTTTTGCGATATAAGAAAAGTGTTAAAATGCTACTGTTTTTTAAGAAAAAATATGTTTCTAACTTGTCATATATATATGGTTATTTTTACTTTCATTAATTTTCTATAGCAATTTATTTCAAAAATTTGTTACGCTATCCAAAAAAGCATCTCTGCAGCTTACCGCAATACTGTTAGTTGAAACAATTTACATTTCATAGTAACAAAAACACAAAATTTAGCTTTTCAACACATTTTTAGGTTCATACTTAGTCAATTAAAGTGTGCGATATAAGACAAAAGTGATTTTGGTTACCAAAAAGTGTGTTTTTGTCGAGCCTGCGACTTTAGTCGCAGAAAGCTCGACATAGGGATAGTGATCCGGCGGCGGCGTTAACTCATTTCTTAAAAGCTTTATATTTTAGAAGATGGAAGACCGGGATGCTTTATACTTTGTATATAGATGCCTTATGTTACGAACTTTCCGTCTGTCATATGTACATTGTCCTTGACCTCATTTTCATGGTTCAGTGACTACTTGAAAAAAAAGTTAAGATTTTTTGTAATGTTAATTTCTCTCTTATTATTAGTAATAGGATAACTATATTTGGTATGTGCGTACCTTGCAAGGTCCTCATCCCCATCAGACAGTTTTCAATTGACCTCGACCTAAATTCACGGATCAGTAAACAAGGTTAAGTTTTGGTGGTCAAGTCCATATCTCAGATACTATAAGCAATAGGTCTAGTATATTTGGTGTATGGAAGGATTGTAAGGTGTACATGTCCAACTGGCAGGTGTCATCTGACCTTGACCTCATTTTCATGGTTCAGTAAAATATATAAGATATAGTTAAGTTTTTGTGTTTTGGCCTGTTTTTCGAATACTGTATGCAATAGGTCTACTGTATTTGGTGTATGGAAGGATTGTAAGGTGTACATGTCCAACTGGCAGGTGTCATCTGACCTTGACCTCATTTTCATGGTTCAGTGGTTATAGTTAAGTTTTTGTGTTTTGGTCTGTTTTTCGAATACTGTATGCAATAGGACTACTATATTTGGTGTATGGAAGGATTGTAAGGTGTACATGTCCAGCTGGCAGGTGTCATCTGACCTTGACCTCATTTTCATGGTTCGGTGGTTTTAGTTAAGTTTTTGTATTTGGCCTGTTTTTCGAATACTGTATGCAATAGGTCTTCAGTATTTGGTGTATGGAAGGATTGTAAGGTGTACATGTCCACCTGGCATGTTTCATCTGACCTTGACGTCATTTTCATGGTTCAATGGTTATAGTTAAGTTTTTGTGTTTTGCCTATTTTTCGAATACTGTATGCAATAGGTCTACTATATTTGGTGTATGGAAGGATTGTAAGGTGTACATGTCCAACTGGTAGGTGTCATCTGACCTTGACCTCATTTTCATGGTTCAGTGGTTATAGTTAAGTTTTTGTGTTTTGGCCTGTTTTTCGAATACTGTATGCAATATGTCTGATAGCATTTACTTTCATTAGAAATACACGACAGGCGAGACATTTTTATGTGTCCACTCTTGTTTAAAGTAAAAATACAAGTTTCAAACTTGACATATGGTTATTGAATTTATTTATAAAGTTTTGACAGTCATGAATGTTGTTCAGAAAATTTCATGGGGTTTCTCTGCGACTAACCGTAATACTTGTAAGATAAAAATATAATCAATTTCACAGTTGAAAAAAACATGATGATACTTATAGTTCAATTTTGCCATACCAGGAGTGCAAAATAAGACTTTAAAAGATATTGTGATTGTACCTGAGTGTTTTTTAAAGTCAACATAGAAGTTTCCGTATTGACTTGAAATTTTATATACACTTTTTATTTTATTATATATTTCAAAACTTATAATGTATATTTCCTTTAAATAGTATCATCAAGAATTCATATTATTTTTCATTTGACAATAAGAATAACTTTGTGTACATTAGAACTTATTGAAATTGAAACCAAACATACCAATGTAAACATTTTTTAATTTTTGCACGGAATATTATTTACTCATTATAACATGATCAATCAACAATAATAAAATAACATTTTATTTATCCCCGGGTAATCGTTTTTCGTTCTAGGATGGCGCATGCGCATTTAGCAGAGACAGTAAATCGGTCCAGAGATTTTAAAAATCAATAAAGCAGAGATTATGAATGGTCCTAATCTCGGCTATAAAATGTCTAGTGACTAGTCCTAGCTGTTCTAATGTCTGTTTTTTTTTGGTCCTGGAGAAGAAATTTGAACCAGAGATTATGTTAACTTGAAGTTAACTTGAGGTGATGTTTTAAATGAGTCGTACTTTACGTAGAAAACAAAGTTGTATCTTAAATAGGTTTTTTCTAAAATGTTGACGAATTGTAAGTGAACATGCGTTTTTCCACTTCAAATCATGCAATTTGTATACTACGCAGAAAAAGTTAGGTACTTGAAACAATATGAGTATGGATCCATTCAGATAAATGGTGTTCTAATGTTTATTTTGTTCATTTTGTTAATTAGAAGGCAATACATATTTCCCTATCATTATATTGGATCATTGCATTTTTTTCATGATTATGTAAAGATTGTAAATTTTCGTAAGTTTGGTAGATAGGTGTGATATCCCAATCTGTGATTCAAAGTTTGTTTTATGTATTCTATATACAAAATAATTTGAGACATACAAAAAAATACACAATTTGTGATTACTCTTTCATTTAGAAACGTTTGTTAATTATTTATTATTTTTTGGCTTGACTAGTGCACCCTATTTATTCGGCTTTTACTTTGATAAAGTATGAAACGCCATTTGCCACAAAGTTGAAACAATGTTATCTTTGACATACAGAACAATTCGGAGTACATGTATAATCACTCCTTTATTTAGCTTTAGGTTTAATATGTTTAAAAAAGAATTGTATTAATGCTATACAGACCATATGTCACACAAATGAAATGATCATGATAAGCTGACTCGCATTTTGTGCCACTGTTACATGGATTCGGCCAACATTGAGATGTATCCTACATTAAAAAAAGAAGACTGTTTAAATTTGTGAAATTAAGGATGATCGCTGGTCTAATAGGAAATAAATAGGATTTGAAATAGGTGTTTTAGTTTGAGAGAACATATGAATAGTAAACAAATAAGCAAGAAAAAAATATAAGTTCATTTGCTAGTTTTAGAGCTTTCTTGAAAATTTGCAGGAAATAAGTTTTCTCTGGATTTTTCATTGTCTTTGCATTGGCAACATCAGTCTCTCAAAAATGTATGAAAAAATAAAATCTGACAAAAAGACCAGAACATGACCAGTGAGCATCCTTAAACGATTTGAACAGATGAATATTTAATAAACGATACTTTCAGTGTCGACTTAGTTTTATGGGACCTTCCTTTATGTTATAATGACATCAAGTAACACAAGGTTCAGCATGAAGGACGTCCTAGTTCTAAAGTTTGTAGGCAAAAATATAAACAAACTTCGTCGGACAGTCCATCTTCCACCAATTATGTTTATTTAATTGGACGTTCGTGAATGACATTTATATCAATAGGTTTCATTTAGATATAGTCGTAGAATGTCGATTGATGATTTTGTTCTTTTATCTTGTTCCTTCATTCTTTCAAATTTCAAGTGTATAAAGGCAGAACTAGTCTCTTCCTGTTTACAAATTATTTTTATGAAACCCTGCATCCTTGTGTTTTTTTAATATGGCTATTTGTTACATTTATTAAAGGCTCATACCTGTGTCCACATATTGATTTCAGAGAAGTAGTTGCCATTGACATCAGTTAATTCATCTCCAGGATAAGATACGATTAAAAGTTCACATCGAAAGCTTTCTATTCTGAAGTTGACTGCATTACATTCTTTGTAAAGCATACAATCCTTTAAGCACATTTTTGGTCCTACTTCATCGTAGGCCAAAATTACATGAGAATCCATAAATGTATGCTCCTGAAAATTTCCACCAGTAATATTTAAACGTAACAAATGTGCACTAGAAATAAAACACAAAATGCCTATTACAGAGACAGGTATACACATTCTAAATTCGCTACACATGCCACAAAAATGATATTGTTTTGCAATACATACCTTTTTAAAACAAAACTTTATCTTAATTCTAATGACCCTTTAAATGTCACATTGTTTCTTGTCGTCAAGCAAAACATTTTAAAATATTAACAAGAAATATAACAAGACATAAAATTCACATAAAATTCGTTTGAAAAATATTCCTATTATTATGGAAAGTAATCCTCCGGGATTCTCATTATTGAATCATAATCAAAAGTTAGTTTTGTACTTTGTCAAGTAAATATCCGTTACCGTTTATTTTTCTTTCTTACATTATGATATTAATAATGTATTAAAATAATTACTGAGGACATGTTATAGTTTTCGAAAAGATTCTTTTTCAAAATTGCGTAATGTAATTGAACTTGTTTATGGCCTCTGGAGTAAAATAAATATAAATTGCAGTTACTGTTAAATTAACGCTATGGTAAAGTTTAACATTATATACAATGTGTACCGTACTGTAAATTGAGAAATTGTTGCGTGCATTTATTATTGCGATTTTGTCTATTTAGACCAAAATGCGATTTTAATTTTTGCGATATTGAGAAAAATCCCTCTTCATTCATATTAAAAATTCCAAAATGTGAGTTTAACTTATTGCGATTACAGCCCTGTCGCATTTTTCGCAATAATAAAAACATCGCAATAATTTCCGAATTTACAGAATTGTCACGCACTGTTTGTAAATGCACAATAATTTTTCAGAATTTCGATTTTCAAAGCTACAGCGGTCAAAATCGAATTATTTTTCATTTTATATAATTGATTTCTATACAGTATTGTCATACACCATATGTTGTTGTGCAATAAGGATTTATAATTTTGATTTTCAAAAATTCGACCGACAGTTTAGTTTGTGACCTAAACTCCCCTATTATTTTTCACTTCTGCATTTTATGCCAGACCGTATATTCATACATTATATGGAATGTTTTTGACTTTTGATTTTCAAAACATTTTTGGTCCATATTCAAACATATGAATTTGAGTATGGTATAAAATGATATAGCATACGAGAAGTGCGGAGATATATGTCGTTTCCGACTATATCCATCTAGTTTATTTCTGGAACGTTAAATTTTCTCTCTAAATCGTTTCAATGTTATTGCTGACAATATTTGTCGAATTGTATTCTGTAAACAACTATACCAGTATGTTAGATAATGTTTGAAAGGCTGTTGATTTGAAGAGATCAAAGGAATTTATCTAGGTACTAAATTTGATAAGCATTACGTCGGAGGCGTCTAGCTACGGCTCCTTTGTTCATTTTTTATGGACAATTGCCGAAGAAATTTCAAAACCTTAAATGTAGTAGCTGACATCACATTAGCCCTTTATGATCCTACTGTCTTTGAATAGATTCCCAGAAAAACCATATCAACTAAATCACGTCTCAAGATTTTCATTGAAAACAAAATACAAATAAAAAATATCGCTTATGTTGTTTATCAAATAAATTCTTAGATATTTATTAGTGAATATTTTTCTTTTGAAAACTTATTTTTATTATCATTCGTGTCTTATTTGATAACTTTAATGGTATAAAAATAACCAACTGTCAATTCTGCATACTTTAAAACAGTACCTTTTAACTCCTTGAAACAGCTGGTGAGGAAATCGAAATTTTCCGCTGGAAAAGGTAAGTTCATATTTATTTTCGACACAACACTGAAAATTTTATCTGCAAGGGTAGGAAACCACTAAATGTCAAACATACACTCTAAGATTTTCATCTGTTTTTTAATGTTAAGGGTGACACTTAGACGTTGCGAATTAAAGAAAAATACTTTGTTTTTTTCGAAAAAAACATTTTTTATATGAACAGTTTTACGAGCAAAAATGTCTTACCCTTCCGGAGCACCTGTGTTCACTCCTGGGTTTTATTGGAGTTTATCTTGTTAATTGTTTTTTAGTGTTTATTTGTTGTGCTTATGGTTGTTAATTTGTCTTCCCTGGTTTGTCTGTCTAATGTATTGCGTTTTTTGGTTTGCTCCTTAGATATATTTTGTCTACGTTGTAAATGTGTATGTTACAGTATATCATAATTTTCCAACTGCGGACCAGAAATACAACATATGAATATACTAATTAATTTTTAAGATGAAAGATATATGTAAATGAAAATGGACCTGTTCCATTGATGTTGTCCCTTCCTCATACCGGATTTGACATGGGCAACATGGCGGGTGTCCTGCACGAAGCAGAGACTGCTTACTCTTCCTGAGCACCTGAGTCTATCCCGGTTTATTGGTGGGGTCCATGTTGTTCACATGGTTTTAGTTTTTAATTGTATTGCATGTATTGTTTTGGTCTTGTGTTCGTTGTTCTCCGGAGTTTGTCAGTTGTTTCGATTTTCCCCTCCTTCGAATATCCTTTGGCATTTCTTGAATTTACATGTAGCCACAATATAAAGGTGATTCGATATATTGAATGGAGAATAGAAACGTGTCAAATTGACAAAAATACGACCAAACAGCAGACAACAGCAAAAGGCTACCAATGGGTCTTCAACGCAGCGAGAAAAGTTTTGTAAGACCTCAACTCTGCCCTATACACTATCCAATGTGGAATAAACAAACACTCCAATTACTACGGTTTAAATGTGACAGTAATTTTACTGAAATGGGTGTTAAACTCAAATAAATATTGATAAAGAAAAAAATCTTGATATGTATATACCTAGCTGAGAAGAACCATTCAATATGAACAACGGTAATAAAAAGTTCTTATTTTAAAACAACCCTTGGCATGTTAACAAGGATTCATTAATAATTAGATGACATACGAACTACTTTAATTTATTCAAAAAACACATATATATATTAGTATACTTGAAAAAGACAATACATAAACACATCCAGCACAATAGCTTTACCTGTTTATTTGTGTCTTTTAAAATTAATGAATCTTAACATGCAGATAATGCGGAACAAGGAATATGTCACTGGATACTGTAACCAACTCTTGGTGGAATAGGCCCTATCCTTCATTTTCAAATAACGGTAGAAAATTAAATAAATTTAATAAAATATATAAAATATATACATAATAAATAGATTGAAAAAAAATATTTATAAATTTAGTACAGGATTTATATGCTTGAAACTTACGATGATCAAAACAATTTCAGATTCTTTTTCATGGACAAATGACAAAGAAACCAAAGCCTTTAATGTCTTCGCTGATAATACATTAAAAGTTTATGGAAATTCTATCTTTGAAATATATACCCATATAAACAATATCAGATAAATCACGTCACAAGATTTTCATTGAAAACGTATATCAAATCAGCAATATCGCTTACGTAGTTTATAAATAATTCTTTCTTGGATATTTCATATTGAATATTTTTCTTTTTGAACGTATTTTTAGTAGCATTCGTGAATTATTTGATAACTTTAAACGCATATCAAACATCCTATTGTCAAAATATTCTGCATAATTCAAAACAGTACGTTTTAACTTCTGGAAACAGCTGCTTAAAAATTCGAAATTTTTCCAGACGACGAAATTTACCGATGAAAAAGGTTAGTTCATACTTTATTTTCGACACAAAAATGACAATTGTAGAAAGAAAACCTCTAAATGTCACACTTGCACTAAGATTTTTAACCTAGACGTTGCGAAGTAAGGAAAAATACTTTGTTTTCCTCATAAACTTTAATTTTTTGATATAAACAGTTTTACGAGCAGGAATTGTTTACCCTTCCGTAGCACCTGCGTTAACTCCTGGGTTTTATAGGAGTTCATGTTATTCATTGTTTTCAGTTTTCAGTCTTTATTAGTTGTACTTGTGCTTATGGTTGTTCATTTGTCTTGCATATTAGAATATTAAAAATATGCTTATTTAAAATGCTTTAAACAACAAAATATAATAACAATATACGTTACCAATGACATAACAGTCGAAATATTCCATCAAATGTACGGGCTTTCAGACAAAAACTTACATAAAGAGGACAAATATACCTAACAAGCAAATACAAAAAAGATAATCCATTGGACAGACAAACCGGGGAAGACAAATGAACAACCACAAGCACAACAAATAAACACCAAAGACTAAAATGAAACAATTGAGAATCAGGATAGTTTGACTGGTATAGATCTCCTCCTTACCGATCCTCTGATGTACATGTACACTTCGTTGAACGTGTAAATCACCAAAACAATCGTGTAACGTGCAAAACGTGTGCATGTAACGTGCGCGTCATGTTCGTGTAACGTGTGCGTACAACCTGAGAATCGTGAAAGTGAGGTTTTCGTGTGGTAAGCGAATCCTGTCCGTGTAATGTGCGAGTCATCTGTATGTAACGTGCAAATCGTGCGCGTGTAACGTGTGAATCGTACGAGTTTGGTTTAGTACTTTACACGCTAAACCATGTGTGCACTGTTAATCCCAATCGGTATGATTATCAGCAAAGGTGACGCTTGCTAGAAATCTTAAGATTGTTTCACGGTATATAATTCAGATATTCATTATGTGATCGTTTTAACTGTAAACTAAGCCAGGGCATTCACAGACTGTGTTGATAATGTTTTCAGCTTACAATTATATTGATCTCCAAATAAATATCCTCATAATCGTTATATTTGCCTCTTTTTGCATGTCTATTTTGTAAGATGTATTAGACGTAACAAAGTCAAATAAACTTGTTTAATGCTTTCAAATTATTAAGAACTAAAGTTTAAAATTTTACCTTTTTGCCAATTAAAGTGAAATGGTGAATCAAAGTTTTTGGTTTTGATCTTATCCGATATTTGAATTTAAGACCAAAGTTGAAGAATCTAAACGATTTTCTAAAAGTTCCAACTAGGGCCCTTTTAAATCAACTGATTAGCTAATATAGAAAGATCTTCGTCTTTAACTGTTTGTGTAATCTCTAGAATATCCCTAATATTGTCACCAATATATCTTCCTTTAGTTAAACAGTTTTAAGTCATTATATGTTATATTTCTTTTTTTTCATCTGAATGAAAAAAAGATTGGTCATTAGTTTATAGTCGATATTCAAAAGTGATATATAGTACGCCAGTTTTTGTTAAAATCACGTCTGTTGTAGGGGTTGGCTAACACAATGATTATACTTTGCATGTGTGAAATTGACAATTCTGCAAAATCATAGCTATATTGAAAATACTCCAGCATTACATAAATGACATACTTGAAATCAAAAATTAAAAGAAATACTCACACTAAATGTGTTGCATTAACGCACGTCCTTTTTGTAGATTTCCGCAAATACTAACTCATTGTCGTCAAGAGAAACTTCTTAAAGGAGTTATGACAAGGAATTCCCCGAAAGTTCACTTTATTTGAATTGTAAATGCATTTCGTGCATAAATAGGTGAGATGAAACTTTTAGTGACCGTAAACAATCTGATGCGTAAATATGACCTATTTTCACCTCAGTTTTCCTCACCTGTTAATTATTCATATTTTCATTCCGAAAACGAGGCTGTACAACTTGTGACGTAACATGATCAAATAGCTGCCGGCGACAAGAGATTTGTATATTGAATCAAACAAATCAGTGTGCTTATAAAAGCTAGAAAATATCAATATTGAATGAATCTATAAAATTATGTAAAATTAAAGGAGTTTGGTTCATATTGGGAGTTGTTTCAACCATGTGAACAAGGTAAAAAATAGAAGATATCGGATGGTTCACATGCCTGGAATTTACCCTTACAAATTCTGTGAAAAGAGCTTCTTTAAGTTAAAAATGAAAGAAAAATTACTGTAAATTCTAGTTTTTTTTCTCTTATCTTCAGAAACGAATTTGTAAATGTTTATACTTCAAAGTATTTATATGAAATAAATCAACTTATTTTTCAACTAATTTGCAAGTATAATAATAATATGTGATTACAAGTGAGAAAAGTCTAATTGCAGATAAAATCTCTTTGATTTTGGTAAATATGAATCATTTATTAAAAGAAAACACAATATCTATTAAACATTAATCACATTTCCTAATCATTTATTTTATATACATACTAATTTGTATGTATACACGTGTGTATGTTTTCCCAGTGTTACGGATAGTTTTATTGTACATAATTATTTAATTATTTAAAAGAGTTAAATTAAATTAATTAAATAAATGATATTCAAATACGTCTGTAATTTTTTGTTAAATGTTTTAACGATTTTCACAGCTGTCTTTTATTGAATAAATGCTTAAAATGGATTTTTTAAGTAAACTTAATTTCATCTTTTATTATTCTACAATGGTCTTTTTCCATATGTTTTTACTTTGAACATTTGTTTATATTAATTTGATATCCATCATACAGTGATGTCAAAAGTCTACTCAGAAGTGATTCCTTTCACGTGTCGATCCTTGTTTATTGTACTGTTTACCTGTAATATACAACTTACTTGATTACAACATGTAACGGCATGTTAACACCGGGTGATCATGTAAATTCTCTTTCAGGTAAATTGGTATTGATTTCAATTAAATGTGGGTCATTTTAATACACCCATAATGATAGTACCTTTTGCATGTGTTGATAGAGAAAGAAAGTCGTCAATTATTCTCCTATAAACATTACTATTGTCATCAAAGAACCGTTCAAACTTGTAAGGTTTAGTGTTTGGAGGCGTTTTAACATCTGGATATCGCTGTCAAACATTTTCATGTACATATTGTAAGCTTGTGTCATCGAACGTCTATAAAATGTATGTTGCTTTCATGTCCATGTTGGTCTTACTACGTCACACAGTTACGTGACTATTCATCTAATTAAAGTTTGTCTGTTGACAATTGCGGCAACTTTCAAAGTTTATAATTAGCTAAATAAGACATCAATCCAAGGTAAGGTAACATCGATAGCTGTTTTGTTTTGTAATATGAAATCAAAGGGGATCATGTGCTGTCGTGATTAAAAGCCTGTCATAACTCCTTTAATATTCTCTGAGTATAGCCAACATTGATAGCCATATTTCGTGACTTATAAAAGGTCAACTCTTCATCAAGCACACCTTAAAAATTAATTCTTTCTGGTGTTATCCTAAGGGTCGTTTTTCATAGATTGATTCTAGATAATTTAAATCTACTGTTACCAGTAATTTCATGATATATGAAAACTTCTAAATAATTTAGAAACAGAAAGATAATAAGAAGGTAATTCCTGATGTTATGTTTTCACAGTCATGTGGTAAAATTATTCTTTGTTGGTCAATGTGAGGTGAAGTCTCTGCTCGTGTTTTCCTTAGAAATGAACGACTTTTCTTACCCTCTATTATAAACAAATTACTTCGCTGCGATAAGTTTGAAATAATCATTCCTTGATATAAAGATTTTTATGTGGTTGCTTGATTTATATTTAGCGTTTGTTTGTTTTTTAGATGAAAACTACAAGAGAAGTGTTACTTAGGGCATATTTGACAAGTCTGCAACTATGGATTGGTCTTCGGTCTGTAACCGCAAACTGCAATACAGCGGCGGTTATTGTTGAGTGTAAGGAGCAAGGGTTGACTGAAGTACCGTACGGATTCAATAATAGTACAACAGAAATGTAAGGTTTTGTTGATAACAGAATTTTCATCATATAAAAATGTATATAACTAAATGTCAAGTTCATTCAGTGTTTCATTTTGACAGAATTTTCTCTGGAAAATGAAGAATAACATTCATTTTGTACAAACACAGAAGGAAAGCGTCGTTAACACTCTAATAATATGTGTATAGTGTAAACGTGAGCATTTTTTTAAGTTAAAGATTTTTAAATTTAGTACGATTATTTGATTTACTTCTGTGTAGAAAACGACTGATCAATTTGCAAAGCAGAACTTTCCTGTGCTTGTGGACTACCACCGTGGCATATAGAACCTTTACTATATAAGAATGTTCTCCGCATTTTTTGTTTCATTTTAATTTCTATTTTCACAAAGAATGGAATATTGTCGATGCTCAATAGGCATATCCGTCAGATTCACCCATGTGACCTTTTTGTGTTTTCCCTTCTCTTCTTTTTAAAGCTTTAAAGCATGACGGTATGTAATCACCATATTTTTGGATACAATTTAGTAAATATCAATCCTACCTGCACCATTTTGTCCTCCACCTATATTACTCTTACAAGTTGACAATGTACAAAACGTATGATAGAAAAATAACCAAATCAAAATGTATAGCAAACATTAAAAGTATAAATATATAATCTGTATTCATTTAAATATGACACGGTTCAATTTAATAATATATCATTATTTTTTGTTTCTTAAATTATTAAATGATCACAAGTACAAAATTTTGCATCGCATAAGAAGAAGACACAAAGCGACTAAAATTATTACAATATTTTTTTAACAGTGTTTAATATGTTCTTCACCAAGTAAAATATATATCATTTTGGATCATTTTTTATAGGAAACACTATCAATCTTATTTCTATGGGCAGCCATATTGGTTATAATGAGCGAGATATTACTCTAAAAAAGGTCATAAATGTATTGCAAACGAAATGAAATCAGCATTACATTTTTAGAGCGTTCCAAATCCTGCATACCATTACATTTTGTGGGTGTTTTTACCATCAACCTGTCTTCATTTTAATGTACTACGCGATACGTTGGGCTGTGGCGTTCTAATTTTGACGATGACGCCATTTCGCATGACAATGATAATTGTTGTAATTACAGCATACATGTGTCTTTGATCATAAATTCAGTACGTCATATTAGAATTGATTGTTAATTTGATAAAAACTAAATACTTCAGAAACCTGTCATACAACGACATAAAAACTATTCCAGCAGGAGTTTTCGATGAAGCTACATCACTTAGAGTTATGTAAGTGAAATATATGTTACTCTTAACCTAAGTTTTAAGTAACTATTTGATATTGGTTTGTATATTACAGATGGAATCAGTTCTAACCTCTCTGATATTGCTAGGGTAGAACTAACCCTGTCATCAATGAGGTAGAACTGCATACTTTGTAAGAATAGAACTGCCCAGCATTGTTCTAAATAAGAAATTTCCAGAACGGTTCTAGATAAGAACTGTCCAGGACGGGATGGGATTGTTTCAAGGCTATATGTCCATAAATGGTTCTAGGGTAGATTTGCATATATGGTTAATGTTTAGAACTGTCAAGAATGTTTCTAAATCAAAACTGCTTTGAACGGTTAAAAAAGCTAGTTTGTAATATATTGCATCAAATGAAATATTTGAATTCTTCCGATTTTGATATGTTAACGTAGTACACAATATAAGTTATCTTTAAAATGTAAAATTTTACTTTATTTACTCTCTGAACTGTTAAGATACGTAAAACGTGGATTTGTAATGTAACGCAACAAAGTAATTTACCTTATTTCGTATACTATTGGTGTTCACAATTAATTAGCTATCAAAATTCTGGGGTTTTTTTTCTGCAAGTGGTTTTGCGAGAATATTGCAGATATTTTTAGAAGATTTAAGTGAATTATTGTCTTTTCCTTTGCTGAAATGTCCAAAATATTTTACTAGAGCTGATTTTCTAGAAAAGTCATTGATACTGGAGTTTTTCATCAAGAAATAAGACATACGGTAGTCAAGTCTAATCAAACGTTTCGTTTAACAGCTAAATACATAACTGTTTTGCCATGTTTGTGAGAAATTTACCACTTTTCTATATAAAAACGAAAAAGATAACTGAAGAAGAAAGAAGATTACTGCAAGAATATATATTGAAGAGATAAGACATTATGAATTTTGATAGACCGAAAGTGTGAGAACAGTAACACAGAACGCAAAGAACAAAAGATATAACTACCAGATTTGATAAACGTAGCCAACCAAACGGAAAATTAACAGGACCCCACAAAAATTAACAAACATCAGCGACACCATTTCACCGGAAGTAAAAGGAATGCATGACCCTGCTTAAAAAGTTTTTAAACTATAACTCTAGCTTTGTTTTTTTTTACCTGTTTTGGTAATACTACCTCATGGTGCTACTTATTTGAAGAAAAGGCGTTAAAATAATTCTTAGAACTTCGTTTGATCTGCCATGAATTAATTCAGGATTATGTTTCTTATCTGCTAGGGATCTAGGAAAAAATAATCTTGAGCCTCTTCCAGCAAATGTTTTCACAAATCTTGCTAACCTGGAATATCTGTAAGTATTTACAATGATATTGTCAAGCAAATAAAAAAAAATATTTTCATTTGAAATTTTGAAAACTGAGATTTTTCAGTAGATTCTTCTTACTAAAGTATTTAACAAATATTTCTTTTACTAGAGATAATGTATTATGTTTTATTTTATCAGTGTTATTTTCTATCACCAAAACTTGTGTAATTAGTATTTATGTAATTGCATCACGTTTTCATGCAGCAGTGCTATGATCAAGATAGAAGCGGCAACAGTATTCCTAACCAGTGACAAACAACAATTTTTACTGAGCTCTGTGAAGAATGATTTAACACTTAGTTATTTTTGTATTTAAACATATTTCATTGTCAAAAAAAAGAAAAAAGGACCAGGCACAACTTCTACAACTTAGTAACGCCCTTTCCATTACATAAACGTGCTCGCCCCGAGTGCGGAAGGTCGCGGGTTCGATCCCCGGCCGGGTCAAACCAAAGACATTAAAATTGGTATTTGCTGCTTCTCTGCCAAGCACGCGGCATCTATGAGTAAGAGCAAAGACTGGTCGGCTCGGAGTCAGTATAATGTGTCCGAGTGAGGTGATATGTCTTCCTGCGGACAGTTATCTCGTGAGCTAGCACATTAAAAATCAGACTTAGCGTGTCGGTCTAGTACAAAGCAGGGATCATATGCATTATCATATCAACAAGTTCTCGTCCTGATATGCACCTGGTTACCACTGGACGTTAAACAATAATTCATCCATCCATCCATTACATAAATATATATTAAATTATATATGTTAGTATACATGTGACTATAAAAGATACACATAAAATTACAGAGAGTAAGTGAGGAATGTTAGATGAACACTATAAAGTTTCAGTAATTCATAACATGATTATATATATATATATATATATATATATATATATATATATATATATATATATATATATACAGTCGACCGCGTTACAGGGAATTATTTTATTAAAGAGGACAAATATATCTAAGGAGTAAACCAAAAAACGCAATCCTTTAGACAGACAAACACGAAAAGACAAATGAACAACCAGTAGCGCAACAAATAAAAACTGAAAACTAAAAAAAAATGAACAATAAGAACTCCTATAAAGACCAGGAGTGAACTCAGGTGCTCCATAAGGGTAAGCAGTTCATGGTCCGTGTACAGCACCCGTCGTGAAGTTCCAAAAAGTCAATCCGGTATGTCATTTTCGTGAAGACTATATAATTTCCTATATAAGTTATTAAGAGAATACTCAAACCAAATATCAAATATTAGTTTTTATTTAATAAAATCATATTCTGTCGAAGGTTGTTAATATCGGCAAAGAATAACTACAAAATGGTAGGGAAAGTCCGTTAATTCGAAATCCAAGCAAAAGACAAAGTCACAAGAATGGAAAATAAAAACAAACGCGAAAAATTCAACAAAAGTAAGAAAAACATGTAATTAACTAAATAAAAAAAAAAGAACAAGACGGCACCGAAATCAAAGCACTAGCAATGTGCACATTGCTAACAACCGGGAACGCAATCAGGTGCTCCTGAACAGTAAGTATATCATGTTTCGATAACAGAACCCGTGATATTGCCAGTGAGTAAAAGCTAGAGAAGTTTCATGTCCGGAGAGGGATATATATTTCATTATAATTTTTCTTAGCAATAATAAAGATAATATGAACCTTTTCTGTGGAAATAGTTTTGATTCTTTGTTGTCAATATAGAGCAGATTTTTTTCATTTGTAGGTAGGAGTTTTGAGTCAAAACTATATAATTATATTATTTCCTACTAATAATACAAAGACTTTTTTACTTCAAGATGACTTAATTTTAAAGACTCTGATTCACATTTGCCAGGTCTCTTGCTGGAAACGGTCTTATAACTGTTCCAACAGATGTATTTAAAACTCTGATTCTTCTTAAAGAATTGTAAGTATACATGTTTGTACATCTCCAAATGTAGAAAGTCCCTTTTAGTTAGATGTTTGAAAATGGAAATATCTGACAGATTTAACTAAAAATGTGTTTTATTTTATATACATATATAAATATATATATTGATTTAAAAAATAATTATGGAATCGATTATAATTATTTTCATATATACGTCTAAACATTAACCCAGCACTGTTAAAATCGGATTTTTGTGGGTTGATACACTATGCCTCACATTAGCCTAGCACTATATGTAAGTCCAGCACTCTAGACCTCGGCTGTATCTGCTCTTTTAAAGTATCTTTGGATGAACATTGTCAATATATATATATATTCCTTTGGCGATGGAATTTTTAAAAATATTTCTCTGGTATGTATATGACATAAATTTTATTTTGCCTACTTTTGGATGACATTCCATTGTCATACACTTACAGTAAATGCATTATTTAACTGAATCGTCTTAATATTGTAAAAACCACGTAATATATCTGCCTAGTGGATTTTCGAAGAAATGTCGGAGATACAGAGTAGTCCTAAATATTTATATACGTCTTAGCACTAAACAACCAGTGTTAATATCAGACTTTAATACTGTCAAATTTTTGCCTACCTAAGTCGGATCTCGAGTTCCAATCGTTGAAACACTATGACACCTATTCGCTTAGCACTATGTCCAGAGCCCTAGACTACTCTACTTTATTAAAATGTAGCTTCAGTAATCGAAATGTATCTTGGGATGAATAATATTCCTTTGATCTTAGGTGAGGTAGTACTCTATTTGTAGTTGTAGAGCAAGAAATCCTAACATTCCTTCTTGTCCTGTTTTTTTTCCTTACAATTCGATCTTTGACCAAGCCAATATATATATCCTATTTTATACGAAGATGTATCCTCATATTTTGCCTTTAAAGACTATGTTCCTCCTTTTCCAGGGATCTTGGTGGAAATCTTCTTACAAGTCTTCCGGCTGACGTTTTCAGATATCTATTTAATCTTGAAATATTGTAAGTATAAATGTAACAAGATTGAGGCAGTCGGAAACGACAGCTATCCCCGCACTCCCCGCATTATGTATCCATGTACACCTCCCTCACAATCATATCTTTGAAATAAGGTCCAATTTTTGGAAAATCAAAATTATAAAACCTAACTGCACATCTGCATACAGTGTACGACAATACTCTCTAGAAATAAAATGTATAAAATGAAAAATGAAAGAAAAGTTAAGGTCACAAGCTTAAATTTTCAATTTTCGAAATACGAATCCTGTGGGCCCCCATTTTTGAAAATTTAGACCTTATTGTACATCTACATTCAGTACGTGACAATACTGTAGAGAAATTAAATGCATTTAATCAAAAATGAAAAGAGGAGTTTCGGTCACACGCTTAAATTCCTCATTTTCGAAATTTCACCCTTGTGGGCCCCAATTTTTGAAAATTAAAATTCTAAAACCTTATTGGGCATCTACATACAGTTAACTTTAATAAAAAATGAAAGAGGAGTTTAGGTCACAAGCTTAAATTCACAATTTGTTAAATTTGACGCCTGTGGGCCCCAATTTTTGAAAATCAAAATTCTAAAACCTTATTGCACTTCTACAGGTAGTATACAACCATTCTATATAGACATTAAATTCCTAAACCCAAAAGTGAAGGAGGAGTTGATGTCACAAGAAAGTGTATAATCGCTATAATCTCAAACTTTCTTCCAAATTGGGGGGATAAAAAATATTAAAATAAAAACAATAAATAATATTGAAACCTGAATTTCTAATTAATTTAACTAAGAATACTGATTTTATGAAAATTATATGTTATATATTAGATTCAGTAGCATAATGTTTAATTGACACTGCATTAACTACTTGTAAAATAATCACATTCTGGGAAATAAAATTTACGTTTGACAGATCCGTTTCAATTCGTTAATGACTGATCACAATTCTTGATCTAATGTAATTTAGGTCAAATATTTTAAGCTACATCAAGACATGGGTAGTAGGTAAACGGTATCTTATTTCTATGGAGTCCCAAGACGAAGAATCTTACTTTGTTAGAGAAAAAAGTATTTCAGTTTGAAAATGCATGCCAATAACACTTGAAAATCTGTGAATTATATATCTTAAATTGCCCGAAAACCAATATTTTTTTCATTACAACATAGTAAAATGGATATTCATGTACAAACGCGAATCATAATCAAATAATTTTGATATCTTAGTTTATTTGTCTATTTTTATATAACTTTAAAACATATTCTTAGAAATTTGAAGAATTTAATGAATGACATACAGAAAATGTTGTCTATCTGCATTGACATCTAACAATTTCACCAATAATATATTTCGGAGATACAATAAACTTCATTCCATTTTTTTTGCGATTCAAATCTACATTTTATATTCCTTTATTGCAGGGTTATTTACAATTTTGTTAAGGCAATAAATAAACAACTATAACAAGAATTATACATAATTTTAAATACATTTAAACAAAAGATACATCAATACCCTTATGCAATGTATATATTATATAAAAATGTTATAAAGTATGACCAATAGAACAAAAGCACACAAAGTTAATATCTGCTGAATTCTGTGGATATTTGACTGACAATTTTTTAAATTTTACCTGAGTGAGCCCCCGGTTTAAAAATCGATATTCTAAATACTTATTGTGCAACTAAATATAGTGTAGGACAATACTTTATATCAGCAAAATGAAAGGGAAGTTAAAGTCAAAAGCTTAAATTGAAAATTTCAAATTTTGACTCCTGTGGTCGCTAATTTTGGATAATTAAAATTCTAAAACCTTATTGCACATCTGAATATGGTGTTTGAAAATACTGTATAGAAATAAAATGCATAAATTGAAAAACAGAAGACAATTTATGTCACAAATTAAAATTCATAGTTTTTCTCACAATTCGATCGCTGTGGGTGTCATTTTTAGATTATCAAAATTCTAAAACCTTATTGCGCATCTGGATATGGTGCATGACAATACTGTATAGAAATAAAATGTAGAAATTAAAAAATGATAGATCACAAGTTTAAAGTTCAACCCATGTGGGCCCTTTCTTTAGAAAATCAAAATATTATAAAACCTTCTTGCTCATCTACAGGTGGCATGCACGAAATCTAAATAAAAAATCGTTGTTCATATTCAAAATCTGGTGTGTATGGCTGTAACTGGCAAAGATAGTTTTATTTTTGAGATTATTGTAAACACGGATTTTTTTAATTACTCGCTTACGTCCACATGTTACTTATTTTAAGATTGTACTAATTTAACAAATATGATTCTTCAGTTTTAAAGTTTTAAAATAAATTGTCTTTCACTGCACGACACAGACATTAACGTTTAAGGATTTTTTTACGACTTACTTCAACACATTTATAGATTAATAATTACTTAAAACGTCTCTGTACGCCTGCTTTAATATCAAACCATACTTCATAGTTTAGTCAAGACTATAATGTCGGAGGACTGTATTAGATGTATAAATGCCTGCATTTGATGATGTGATATACAATGTACCTCCAAGTTATTGGACAAATAATTTAAACTATATTGGATAGATGATTACGAATATAGTATAATAGGAAACTGCACGACGGGTATCCGAAAAAGATGGAATAGCTTTTCTTATACCCCTTCAATTCGAAATATCACCATTTTCATAAGGTGAGATTTTTATGTCTACAGCGACGTGTGAGAATTATATGTTATCATGTTTTACTGATATATCTATAGATTTGAGAGATATTAATTCGCCATCTAAATGGTTAAGAAATCAGAAATTTTAATAACTCCTCTCTTTCAGCCTCTTTTCTCCCTGTGTCCAGTCCTTGAATAAAGCACGATTTATTGTATATCGCTCAGCCACCTGAAGAATGTGCTTTTTTCTCTGTAACACACCAAGACTTTCATTATTTTTCCTCATCATTTAGAGCATAAATCAAATGTCCAAATATCGTCGACTGGCACAGTATATGGGGAATGGATTGAGAGTGTTGCATCCCACATTCCCCCTTTCTTTTCTCTATATCTCGTACCCCACAATTAACCTTCAGTGTGAATTTTTTTATTGTTTCAGTTATCCTTTAATATTGTGGTGTATTTCTTTCATATATTTTTTTAAAATTGACAGTGCAAGTTATGGGGTGTTGCAGACAAAAGGGGGATTGTCAGAGGAAAAAGAGGGGTTGCATCACACATGTGCTTGTGGTATATCGTCTATGCCTGGAAATAAGTGTGAATGAAAACGGTCTTAACAGAGTAGTCCGAGTAATACATGTAAAAGCTCAAGAAACAAACAAAAAAAACTACATCGACACATCGACACAAGTCCCAAAGGTCCAATTCACATTTTAATCTTCAATTAGTGTAACGCAGTTGCAGCTGTATTTAATCGAAAGAATTATAAGCATCAGAGATAAATGTCAAAAAACTATATTTTAACGAATACAAAATAATCCAGGATGTAGTAACTTAGACGAATGACGGAACATGGAAACATGTCGGATTGAGAACGTTTGAGTTAACTCATCGATAATTCCAGCATTTAAAGACACGTATCGACATAGACGCGTGAAATTTTCAGACAAAACATTCATCCTCAATTAGTTAAGTTCTGATTTGAATAGTGTCTATTGCAGTTGTTAGGACGGCCCAAAGATATCGATCCCTTAATTTTAGTAGTATAGATAAGTCCACCTACAAAAAAGTATTTTGCTTCTTTTTCAGACACCTTTTTACCAATTATCTTTCTACTCTTCCGTCAGGTGTATTCGGAAATCTTGTTAATCTGAAAAAGTTGTAAGTATGAATGTCGACTACGTAGCTGTGAGAAACAGAGAATTTATAATATATTTAACTTCTCCCACTGTTTGTCGAAACAAGGAACAAATATACCTAAGAAGCAAACCATAAAACGCAATCCATTAAACAGACAAATAAATACTGAAAACATGAGTTATCTTTCCTGACAGAAGGTGTTTTGTATTAAACATAATGGCAAAACATACTTTTAATCTTTACTAAAAATATTGGATGCTGGAAGTCCTTCATCAGACATCGAAAAATGTGGGAAAATATCATTAATGTGTGTGGAGGATATTGTTAAGAAGAGAAAATGTTTTGCAGAAAAATGACTATTTGTCAATCGATATCTACGAAATCTACGAAAGACATCTTCTCCAGGAGCAGATAAGTCCAATGTACCAAAATTCTTATCATATTGCACATTATCTTGCTACATCAACAATCTAATGCAGGTATTCTAACTGATAAAATTATTATGCTGGACTGCATTTATGTCACATTAAACCGGATTCCCCTTGGCTTGATTTCAGTAACTGTAAACATCCAATGCTTATATTTTTGTAAGATATTTCGCAGGTGATTTGAGTATGTTTCCGTTTGAATTCTGGACTATTTCTGTTTATAATTTTGATTTTTTTTAGAAAAGGAGGAAATCAAACTAAAAAAATTTAATCACACCACTAAATTATCATTTGAACATACTCAACTCAGGAATATTACAGTCTCTAGCTTGAATCATCTATCTAAATTCTTTAGTTTCTCAACGTCATTTTATGATTTTATGTAGTGTTGTCATGATTGTGTGCACTGAATGGTCCAATTGGGTATTCCTTTGGGGCCAATTAGTGCTTGCGAAAGGGTGATGGGTCGCCCTGGGACAATTAGACCTTTATAGCTTGGTCTGTTCAGTTCGGATATTTGATGCTGTTTCCTTGAAATGGTACTCGAAATCAGATCTTTTTCATATTAACTTAAATGGTGTGTTCTTCTAAACCTAAATATCCAAACGCACCTCAGTTTCAATCGTTTACTACATGTATGCACAAGTATGAACTTCATAATGGCTAAACAATATCCATAGAGTTTGTAAATATTGCAAATACAAGTATTCCAAATTTCATTCATTCAGGAAATATAAACAGTTAATGTGAGGTCAGTATTCTCCGTGTTCTGGATTTTGTTTAGATGAAGAGCAGAAAAATAGTGTTCCCTTCCCTGAGTATGCCACCTGCAAGAATTGATTTACATGACTACATGTATCCACTTTGCTGTTTATCATAAAGATTACTATCTTAGTTCTTACCTTAATTTTTATAATTATTAGCTCAAATTCGATTATGAAAATGAATAATTAATAACATAATAATTATACGACAAAGTTAACAAGATACATGTGTAATACAAGTTTAGTCTTGCAAAAGTTATTTTACCACAAAGTTAAAATTTTATTGAACTTATGTAAATGCATTTTAAACTGATTTGAATCACGATAGACGCCTTTTCAGTACTTTTATTTAATATTATTTTGTTAGAGAATGAAATGTGTTCAATAAGGAAAAGATACAATAAACAAGACTAAAAAGAACATTTATGACTGAATACTTCTATAGCGTAGTTTGGTTGCACTTATTGGTAGCAATTCTTTAACGATCTACCAAGTTTATAGTTTTTCATAAGACCTTCCGCGTGTTTAACATTGTATTTCCAAAGTTAAATAATAATATAAAACATTATAATTGAAAGGGAAAAACATTATTTCTTTGTTTTTAATATCTATATTTTTTTAATATATTTAACAGGGATATGGAATCAAATCTTCTTCGGAGTCTCTCTGTAGACATATTTGAAAACCTCACCAGTTTAAATTCTCTGTAAGTATTAAAATCGCTGATATTCAAGAAAGGGGAATAAATATATAATCTTAATGCAAGTTTCAAAATACTGAATAAACCAACACGGGCATTTTCATTTCACCCGGTCTAAAAAGGGGCCTTACATTAAACTGTTTATCACATATTTGAAACAATCAATTAGATTTCAAGATATGAAATACCGACCAGAAAACCCAGGTTCTCATTCCTACCAGAAAATGTGCCGTCCATTGAATATTTAATTTTTCCTGTTACATTGTAATTAATAACACTCCCTCGTCATCTTATAGCCCTAGCTGAGCTAATTATCCCTCTGCAGAATGTATTAAGAATTTAATGGTGGGCTGATATCTACTGTAATAAGTTAATTTATTCACAGTATTGTGTAAACATGGAACATGAAGATTTATTAAAAATATGATATGATTAACGTATTATCGTTTCTTATTTTCATTCCAAATCTATAATAGCTGTGTGTGCTCCATTCAAACAAACACAAGAAAATCGAGTAAAACATATTTAATTTAACACAGTAGTAAGTATCTTAGAATTCATTAAATAGAAACCGAAAAGGAATTTGAACACAATATGCAAAGTGGTCTCCGGTAAAATTCCCACAAACCGAATATCCTCTCTCCCGGTATGTGGACATGATAAAAAATAAGATATTTTAACTGCAGATTTGATACAAAGTATGCGATACGAGGTGTGTGAAACGGTAAATTCTCTACAGGTATCAGCTAAGGTTCTGTATTAGACATTCAATATATATGTGATAACTAATAAATATATGATAAATAATATATATAACAGATATTAATATCATAGAAAAATAAGCAACTATAATGAAATGAAAGATAATAATAACCTGTTAGTTATCGGTATACGTGTATCAAGTACAAAAATGATAGAAAAAATATAGGTGTATGAAAAAACAGTAGATAACTTTTTCATGTAATGATAATTCTCTTTCCACCAGTAACACGCTGTTGATCTTTAATGGCCATTCTAGTCTTTTTATTCTTAATTTATCTTAATCTTCTGAATTACCACATCTTCAAACAAAAGCAAGATATGTTTCTTGTACAAAATCTACTTAGGGCAAGACAAAGTTAGATCAGTTCAACACAGGTAAAGTTAAACATTGAATCATTCACTTTTAACTGTTACGAATGGCCTTAACTAGTCTTGATTTAGTGCCATTTATTGTCATACTCAAAAATTTTAAAAATAAACAGGCACAGTAACTGATTTATGAATGATAGCTTTATATTATTTCTATCCTGAAAGTCCATTTAAAGTTTTATTAATGAATATTTTTTGGAAAATGTCTTTCGACAAAGAAGTATAGTCACGAAATATCAAAGGTTTATTCGAAGGAGGGGAAAATTGAAAACAACTGACAAACTCCGCAGAACAACAACGACAAAACAATACAAACACTACACTTAAAAGCTAACAACATATGAACATCATGGACCCCACCAAAAAAACCGGGGGTAGACTCAGGTGCTGAGGAAGAGTAAATAGTCTCTGCTTCCTGCAGGACACCTGCCATGCTACCCATGTCATTGCTGTCACAAAAGCTTCTTAACCAGGGTCTTATCAAGGATAAGGATTACTTTGGAAATTTCACGGTCGTCATCATGAACTGACTGACCTTTATAGTGTTCCAATATCTAAGATGATCTTAGGACATATTTGTAACAGTAAATCTAATAAAACGTATCACAAAATACCGAAATAGATTTGATGCACTGTATGACCATTTCGTTGACTGACAACTCATCAGCAATGCTGTAGATCAGTGTTGGAAACCCGGTTAGAGATATAATGATGAAGTAAGAAGCACAACCATCAAAAACCAAAACAATAAAAAGAAACAAGAATCCAAACTCAGCTAATGGTAACCTTTGTATCAAAAGGAAGAGCCTTAGAAATTTCTGATAAATTTGTCAAATTTTTAACGGAATACTTAAAGGCATTTTAACAATGAATCATGCCAGGACAAAAATTCTGGCTACTGGGTTGATAATGCCCTTGGGGACTTACAGTCCACCATCAGTGCCTTACGAAAACCCCTTCAGAAACACAATGTATTCTAATAAAGTCAATATTTCAGCGATTTACTCTTCATCAGTACTCAAGGCCTAAAATTTTGCAAACCAAAACAGAAATCCTATACGTAGAAGATCAAATTACCTGAATGACCAAAAGGGGTAACAAAAAACAATCTTAGGACATATTTATAACAGTAAATCTAATAAAACGTATCACAAAATACCGAAATAGATTTGATGCACTGCATGGCCATTTCGTTGACTGACAACTCATCAGCAATGCTGTAGATCAAAGTGTTGGAAAACCGGTTACAGATATAATGATGAATTAATAAGCACAACCATCAAAAACCAAAACAATTAAAAGAAACAGGAATCGAAATTCAGCTAAGGGTTAAATCTGCATCAAAAGGACGAGCCTTAGAAATTTCTGATAATTTTGTCAAATTTTGAATGGAAAATTTAAAGTCATTTAAGTAATGAATCATGTCAGGACAAAAATTCTGGCTACTGGGTTGATAATGCCCTCGGGGACTTACAGTCCACCAGAAGTGCCAAAGACACGGTGATAGTAATAAAACGTATCATAAAATACCGAAATAGATTTTATGCATTGTATGGCCATTTCGCTGACTGACAACTGATCAGCAGTGCTCTAGATTCAGTGTTGGAAACCCGGTTAGAGATATAATGATGAAGTAATTAGCACAACCATCAAAAACCAAAACAATTAAAAGAAACAGGAATCCAAACTCAGCTAAGGTTTACCTCTGCATCAAAAGGAAGAGCCTTAGAAATTTCTGATAATTTTGTCAAATTTTGAACGGAATATTTAAAGGCTTTTGAGTAATGAATCATGCCAGGACAAAAATTCTGGCTACTGGGTTGATAATGCCCTAGGAGACTTACAGTCCACCGTCATTGCCATAGACACAGTGGTAGTAATAAAACGTATCATAAAAACCGAAATAGATTTGATGCACTTTATGGTCATTTCGCTGACAGACAATGCATCAGCAGTGCTCTAGATCGAGTGTTGGAAACCTGGTTAGAGATATATATAATGATGAAGAAATAAGCATAACCATCAAAACCAAACAATTAAAAGAAACAGGAATCCGAACTCAGCTAAGGGTTACCTCTGCATCAAAAGGAAGAGCCTTAGGAATGTCTGATAATTTTGTCAAATTTTGAACGGAAAATTTAAAGGCATTTGAGTATTGAATCATGCCAAGACAAAATTTCTGGCTACGTGGTTGATAAAGCCCTCGGGAACTTATAGTCCACCACAAGTGACATAGACCCAGTGGTAGTAATAAAACGTTTAACAAAATACCGAAATAGATTTAATGCACTGTATGCTCATTTCGTTGTCTGACAACTCATCAGCAGTGCTCTAGATTAAAGTGTTGGGAAACCGGTTAAAGATATAATAATGAATTAATAAAAACAACCAACAAAAACCAAAACAATTAAAAGTTAGGGTTTCCTATGCATCAAAAGGAAGAGCCTTAGAAAATTCTTATAATTTTGTCAAATTTTGAACGGAAAATTTAAAGGCTTTTGAGTAATGAATCATGCGAGGATAAGAATTCTGGCTACTGGGTTGATAATGCCCTAGGGGACTTACAGTCCACCAGCAGTGGCATAGACCCAGTGGTAGTAATAAAATGTATCACAAAATACCGAAATAGATTTGATGCACTGTATGGCCAATTCGCTGACTGACAACTTATCAGCAGTGCTCTAGTTCAATATGTGTTGGAAAACCGGTTAAAGATATAATGATGAATTTATAAGCACAATCATCAAAAACCAAAACAATTAAAAGAAACAAAATATCAATTTCAGTCTAGTACTTATATACTAGCAACTGAGTTGGTGCTACCCTATTGGACTAGTTGTGCTCGAAGCCTAAGGTGTTGTAAACTAAAACAATAATCCAAACGGTAAAGAGCAACTTTACAGTTCATGTCATTATAGATTAATATAAACATTCTGTACACAGGAATGAAAAATACAGGTGAATTGCAAATACATAAAAAATCTAGAAATTTCAAACCGACATCCATATAATAGTGGTACAATTGAAACTCATTGTTAAATAAATCTTTGGGTAGCCATACATTAAATAATATAAGGTATCATTCAAGATTTATCTATGTTTACCTGTAGAAATGAATGCACAAATTCTAGGTATAATTTTAATTTTTGCTTTAGAAAAATAAGCAAAAATTACATCTACAGTTTTCCAGAAGGCATATTCAAAGGTTTGGTCAATATCCAAAAGTTGTAAGTATACCACAAATTACTAAATACTTCTTGAAAGATAAAATTATTGATATAATCAGCTGCATGTCTTGCATCTTTTTATATTTCTACAAGGACACACGGTAAATAGGTTTCAACATAGTAAGAACAATTTTTGTAAATTTACGGTGTAAATATATACAATTTTCTAAATTTATCCACCCCAGTGAGCTTGAAAGTAAGGATACTACAAATACATCGAAGTCCGCTTCATATTTGGATTTGTTTCTTGAAATAGACAATGATGGACATTTGAAGACAAACATTTATGACAAACATGATGACTTCAACTTTTATATTGTTAACTATCCCTTCTTGGGTTGGAATATACCACATCGCCTGCATATGGCGTCTACGTTTTGACAATGAGGATTAATGCTGTCACAAAAGCTTCTTAACCATGGTTTTACCAGAGATAAGTTGATGTCATCACTTAGGAAATTTTAAGGTCTTTATCACGAATTGATTGACCGTTACAGTTTTCGAATATCTAAGATGATATTGGACCTGTTCCCACTGTAGTAACATTTCATGTACCTCCACAGATGTGTGACTACCAGCGGATTGACTTTGTTGAACTTTACGACGAGAGCCGTATACGGAGCAGGAACTGCTAATCCTTCAGGAGCACCTGAGTACACTCCTGGTTTTTATATGAGTTTTTCATTTTTTTTTAGTTTTCGGTGTTTATTTAATGTGCTTGTGGTTGTGGTTGTGCTTGTGGTTTTTCATTTTTCTTCCCTTGTTTGTCTGTTTAGTGGGTTGCTTTTTGTTTTGGTTTGCTCCTTGGTATATTCGTCCTCGTTCCAAAATTATATCTTATGAAAATATTTTATTATTTTATTATGTCTTCCTGGATTATATATGGAATAGTAGGTGTGTACATGAGGATACGTTCTTTTTTTAACTGAAGTTTTACATATTTTTAAAAATAATAAATCATGAATACATGTCATGTATATTAAATTTCATCTTTTTCAGACAAATAGATGCTGTGTTTGGATGCTCGACAGATCTTCTTTCACTGTACTCCTGGATTACCGAAACTACTGTTACTAATAACTTGGAGCTAAGCTTAAAATTTAACTTAATGTTTTACAGTACTAATGTCTGGTTTTCCCGTATAACCCGTTGTATTACATCACAAGGTAAATGTACATTGTAGTTCTGTTTGATAATATATTTCTTGTGTGGGGTCCAATAGAAGCAATGATTTAGATAAAAAAAAGTTCTGTTGATGAGATGCCTCTGATGTGGCCTTTTTAGAATGATATGGCACCGTAAGAAGTCAGAGAATCTGACCTATGCGACACAAAAGCCTTATGCAATACAGACATTTTCACTTACGTTTGACCAACTGATATATGCCAGTATACCCGTAATTGAGTTATACTTCGTAATTTTCGGGTATTTTCCAAGCGTATCAATCGTATAACGACTTCCGAATTACCTTTTAAACTAATTAAGTTTGTCATTGTTAAATGTTAGTATGACGACATAACAGTAAATCGGTCACACCAACCAAATGTAATTAACAAATATCTCAATATTTAAGATACAATACATTAACTTGATTTTTTTTTTTTTTTTTGTTACTTTCTTAGAAAGATGGTAACATAAAAGAAACAATTTACATTTATGCTGTAGGCATACAAAATAAGAAGGTAGAACAAATATTGATAAATACAGATTGTATACAGAATAAATGTGTGTTCGTCGTTGGCGTCCCATTTTTCACGGCATTAAACATTTTATTAAGATAGGCCATCACTAGAACAAACACAAACAACATAATATTAATAAAAACTTATTTTTACTGAACGTTCATTAATTAATTCTAGTTAATTGACTGACTTATATCTGAAAAAAAAAATTTGAACAGAGGTAAAATATTTGGTTAGAACACCTTTTTGATGTTTAGACTAAAGATTCAAAAATATATAAAACATTTTAGCATTTTTAACTGGTTTTTCTAAGTATTTTTAATAAATATTTCAGAAGCTACGGATATTTCTACAAAAGTGATGGATACAACAAACATTAGACAGGTAACAGAAGGTAGGTTTTATTATGTAATGTAACAAATATGCATTTCATTTTAAAATTGAATAACTAATTTTTAATTTTATCTTTATAGATGTAAACTATTTAGTGGCGCCAGTCTTTCGCTTATTAGACTAGAAATATTCAAGTGTCTGCTGCGTTTAATTTTAAACTTTCTGGATATTTTTAATAAAAAAAATTAGAAGCTGTGGACATCTCTATCCAAACTACAGACGTTACTTATACAACAGACATTAGACTGCCAACAGACGGTAAGTTTTATTATTCAATAGAAAGAAAAAAATACTAACAAGTATCTTCAATTTGTTTATTATGTCCTCAGGTAATTTCGATCAGTTAATTTTTTTTTTTTTTTTTTGGTACTGTTATTATCGTGTTAACAGATCCTTGTCACCATTTGTCCTAAAAGATAAACTAAGAGAGAGGAGTTTAAGTAAAATGAAGACATACCAAGTAACTCCGTGGCTTTGAAATATTTGTAAATGATTTCTGAGCATAATTAACAGGACAACAATGCCGAAGATTGTCAAGTCTTCAATAGACCGATCGCAATACATTGGTTATTTTAGTATCTATTCAAAACCAGCTATACATATAAATACAAATACGCAGTTTATACGTGTTTGACTTTCACGTTTCAGTCTGGTGTCCGTGCACAAGATATGCACATTTCGTCGATTTACGACTCATGAGTTGTGCTCATGGCCTAAAATGTTGAAAACCAAAACAACAATCCAAAAGGTTAATGAGCGTGAGGAGCAAATTTAAAAATAGCAAAATGACCAACAGGTAAAGATAAAACATCTAAGGACAGAGCTATGCTCGACGGAGATACTCTTTAGTTTTCATAAATTTTACAATTTACAGATATAACAAAAACAATAATTTCTCCCAAATTCCAGAACATTTACAAAAAGTAACCAGTCCCGAATTTACAGAAGCAGACAAAATCGAACCGACCACGGATGGTAAATATTGTTATAATGTGATATGTCATCGGAACACAGTCGTTAACTATTTTTGGATATGTTCATATATAAATTAAGAAAACAAATGCTACACAAGTTAAACGACTCTTTTCTTGCAGTCAGAGTGATAGATATATATTGTTTAAAAACAAATGGGAATGAAAGAGTTACATTCCACAATTTTCAATCAATAATGTTTTCGTAGAAATTGTAATGTGGAATAAAAATACTAACAAATGTGATATCCTTACCAAATTCGGAACCGTCTTCTAAATGATAATCAAAACATGACCTGTTCTATTTGTTCCAGGAATTATTGTTACAACGGTTGGAGCTGTGTTGGGAGGTATGGCCTGTATTGTAATTCTTCATCAGATAGTACAGAACATGTTCACTATGGCTTCCTTCATCGAGCATCCGGTAATTTGTTCTGTTTTTAAGAGACTGTCTATGGGGAAAATATAAAAAAAAATCCTAAAGTAAATTATTGACAACCAGTTATCAAAACTTTGTGGCGCAAATATATTATGGGAGAAATTACACCTGTTATTAAAAGATTTTCTAGAAAATATAAATTCATGTTAAACTTTTAAATCTGTTTATTTTGATGCGAATCTATGATATATATTTTGGGGATTTTTTTTTTAATTTATACTTGATATTTTCAAAACATGATAAAAATAAAGCCAAATGCCTAATGTGCTTCAAAATGTCATCTTTGTCAACGCTGGGTGGGATTAAAAAAATCTTTAAGAGGTTCAAGACGGTATGAGTTTTTCTCTCGAGCATATTATTGAATAATATTTTTCGAGTTGATTAATGATGTTAATCAAGGTTTTTCCTATAATACAAAACAGGTTGAACTTAGATGCATTTATCGTATCAATATAAAAAGATTCAAAATTCTACAGGAATCCAAAAACCAGCCATTTTACTACGTATAAATAGTTTCTGATCTAGCCTACGATATTCTATCTTCACACTGAATATTGAATAGTTTGCTGTTCAGAGTACTCTATGTTTGTAAGTTAAGATGTATTTTGCCTTACAAAGAAACAAAATGTGCTGTTTGTTTTATTCTAATGAAATTACGGCAGTAACACACTTTTGTTCTTAGATGGCCATTGATGTTTTGTTTAATCTTTATTAGTCCATCAGTAAATCGTTACCAATAAATTTTAAATTCTATTACATCTATTTGCAGGAAGGTCAACATCAAACCAAAGTTAACAACATTATTACTGATTATGCGGCTGCCGCAATGACTGATTACGACAATGATAATAAGCTGCAGGATGTAAAAATAATCTTTCAGAACAATCCCCCAGAGGACTTTATGGGCATTATTACATATCTCACAATGACCGAGTTAAATTGGATATAAAGGTAGTAAAATCTCAGAGCCGTTTTCCGGAACGACTATTTAAACAACACACGTATGCAAATTTAAATGAATGTAATTTGATTCTAATATTAATTCTGTTTATCCTGCAGTATAAAATTGTTCATAAATAGCTTGAAATACAGTGAATTTCTACATTAAGCGAACAACGTCATAAAATCGCAAAACCGTCGCATTCCACGACGTCATAAGTAAAATTCAAAGGTTTTGTGCTGTGAGCCACAGTAAAAGTGGTTGCCGATATAACACAAATACCGGATAATATTCGTGGGATTGATATATCCGTTTGGTTTTGGTTGTATTAAATTCTGCAGCACGAACGAGGTTTAAGTCTAACTATATTTGTACTCTGTATTTCGTTTCCAATAGATTGTATGACCGTAATACTTCAGGCTTTGTATTTCAACTTTTAAGTAGCAGAAAGATATTTGAGAGCTTGCCGTAATAACGACCGGAATTTAACCATGTCGGTCTTTCTGCGCCTTACAATGTCTATTATAGAAGCTTAAAAAATGTAGTTTATTACATGTTTATTACTAGAGTTGTCATTATGTTGTGTAAAAATCAATTTTGAAATGAATAATGACTTTGGGTTTTTATTACCACTTGTTAAACATATCTTACCTTCTGTTATCCCATCGCCGCCCGTTTTATGCTTTGATTGGATAAGAAATTATCAAAAGAACGTTATCAATGTCATGTCATCTTTTCATTTTCAAATAAAACGACAAAAAATCTGTTGATCAATTTGATTTATACTATTCAATTTAATATATTAAAATTTAGTTTTGTGTTGATATTGGATTGACTTAGTTGAATATTAAAAAGAATCAAATTTTAATAGAACAGTATTGTTGATTCTTCCAGTCGGCCACATCACAACCCCTGTTATACAGTTTTTTGTTGCATTCAAGATTCCCCCATATCCATAAAATTTCAAACAAATACAATATTTCAACGTACATTACCCAGACATACAATGTTTAGATGAATAGGTTTATCCTCAAAATCAGTATGGCCCAAATTTGTATAAGCATATATTAAGCAACGTTTGATTTTTTGTTGTGACGTAGAATTATACACAAAATCAATTAATTGCACGCAAAAAATGGGAAAGGCGTTGTCGTAATATATGTGAGGCATTTGAGCAGCGGAAAGGACAATAATTAGACATTGTTCTTTTACTTTCGTATGAAAAAAAATAGTTGGGATATTTCCAAAACGGAATTGCATTTAAAAAAGAGAAGCTGTAGTTTATATTGTATTTAAAAGCTTTTGGATTGGTTGTACTGGGTCTAAAATAGATTACACTAGCTTTGTATTAAAAAATAATTTTTTACTGCATATCGGTGTCAATTATAATATTTGGAATGATTTGTTTATGTTCGGAAAATGACAGAATCAGGAATTGTGACATGTTTTATAGTCTTAAAAATGTATAACTTTAGTAGTACAATCAAAGATTATTACTATCGGCAAATATATTTATTTAAGTGATACCATTGTCAGGCCCTGTGGATATTTATGTTTTCAATGCCGCTTGCCCATTATCGTCATATTTTCTGAAAATCGTAAATACTATTTGATAAAGTATGATAGTTCTTCGGTAAAAATTTCTGATATGAATTAAAATATTCTAGAATGACCTATCCTGAGCTGAAAATTTTATTAAATTCCTGATGTTCGTGGTTAATGAACAAGATTACGGACTAAACCTTTAAAGGTTTTTTAGTATTCAAATATATACGGAATGAATATACAAATTCTACAGAAAAAGATCACTAACGAGTATTATAATTGTTTTTACCTGCATTGTATAGAATTGGGGTAAAGACTATGATCTTTAGATATTCATATTTGAAGAATGTACTTGTAATTCAATGCTGACAAGTGATGTTAAGATATACAATCACAGATTTATGCCAACCTGTCGACATACACATATCTTTATTCAAAATTTGCTTTAAGGATTTTTAGGTCTATAGAGCTAGATGAAAATAGAAGTAATGCGCAAACTGACAACACTTCAAAGTAACGATACAAAGGATATTGCAAATGGTGTTAATACATAAATGTTTACTGTGAGAGAAGTCCAAATATTGGCAGATATGCACGACATCATCAACAGACGTACACAAAATAAAAATGTATACTGTAGTGTAGCTTCACTGGCAGTAGTATGTACTTATCGTCAATTCGTCAAGCATTCTTAGAAATAAATTACACCTTTTAAATTATTGGAATAGAGTGAAACTTCAACATGAGATAAAGAGTATTTTTACAATTATTGTTAGCTGAACCACCAAGATCTCGTATTAGCAAATCCACGTTTTGTCAGTTTTCAAGGTAAAACCAAATGTAGAAAATAGTAACAGAGACATTGTATTCCAACTGTTTCTTAAATCAAACCATGATTCGTCATATCTTTAACACACGTTAAACAAGTGTAAGACATAGCAAACCTATGCTTGACATATATGATCTGAATACGATTATAAAGGGTTAGTGAGCCGTTGTAAAAGAAAAAAGTCACAGAAAAGGATATCTTTATACATGTACTTCACATTTTCATCAAAGACTGTCTTGTTCATACAAGATACTGTAAAACAACCACTGCTATAAAGTATAAAAGTATTTAAATCAGAAAGGATCCCAATATCAAACTAGTAAATTTTAAAGAATTTTCCTGACCAGATTTATACAACTTAACACACCAGTTACGAGAGAGTAAGAGTCTACCACGTGTAGCAGTTAAGGAGGGTGTACGGATGTAAAAGGAAAAAATGATGGATACGTCTGATGTATAAATACGCTAACAAAGAAAATATTTTCCAAATATGTTCTGTGCAGACCTATAAATTTTGAAAAAAAATATTTGGATGTGCTGAAAGATTCAATAAAGTTCTTATAACACACCTAAGAGTAATTAAATACAGTGATACTTAAAATTCCATCATAGAAAAGCAAAAAGATTAAATCCAACGAAATACAATTATCAAAAGTATATTATTTGTCAGTTTTTTTTACTCTTAACAAACCACAGAGTAAATACTATGACAACTTCAGAATATGTAACAAACGCCATATATCAACACAACATGTACAAAAACGTAGATCGACAAGGAGACTAAGAACAAGCACCGTGATTAAAGACATGAGTAAACAGCATCCCTTCCTCTAAATCATTATGTGCATATAGACTGTCAGCTCAATTTAGGCTATTTCTTAGTTTTAACGATACATTATAGTATTTCACAAAAAATCAATATAATGACGTCATATAAATCCCATGAATTTATGGTATTGTGCAACTCAATATTTAAAAATGCAGATATATAATTAGAAAAACAACATCGTATTTGAACTGTATTGCAGCGCTACTAAAGGAATCAAGATTAAAATTCACGAATGAAATGAATTATATGTATAGAATGTATTTTCATGTTTAGTACAGACAAAAAGGGGCACCAATGACATAGAATATGATTATGCGATGGGATATGTTATTACAAATTTGTACAATAAGAGACTATCAGATAAGTGAAAACAACTTCGATACGTACGAACAATACAGACTTCTCTGATAATTCTGGGTACTTAATATTCAACCCACAGACAAAAACAGAGACGAATTTATATCAGCTTCCTTGTTTTAACAAAAATAAACAAAATCAATGATCGTTAAGTAGAACGATATGCTTAACATGTCACAACACTTGTTGTAACTCCTGATGGTTTATTGTAGTTTCTATGCGCTTTTTATTCTTTGAATTTTATCTTTGTAGCCTCTGTTCTCTGTTCTCACGAGTTTTAAATTTTTATCTTGTGTACTTCCCACTCTGTCTTTTTGATTTTGTTGTCCATATGGAAATTGGAAAATACATTACGGTATATATAAAAAGTATTCAATGCTCAAAACTTCATATCAGTATTATTTAATATGCTAGGCGTAAACGATATTAAAATTAACAAAATTAAAATCTTTATTTAACAGCTTAAAAGTACAGTTTATTAAATATTAAAACCTGTTATTTAGGCCTAAAATAAATTGCACATTCTTCATTATCCCAAAGTTATAACACCTGAATGTAATGATTAACCCTTTCTGTAAATGTTGGCTTTCCAACCTCCTTTTGTTCAGGAAACATCTGTTGTCCAGGTCACAAAGACACTGTCTCTGCTAGTTACAATATCTTCTCCAGTAGAATCTCCACTACGTTTTGCCAGAAGTTTGTCATTTTTAGATGTTCCATCATAAACCTATTTACACAAAACAAACACCATCAAATTATTTATAACAATTCACATAGCTATGTTTGGCTATCAGATATAATTTTTGTCATTTTTAGATGTTCCATCATAAACCTATTTACACAAAACAAACACCATCAAATTATTTATTCACATAGCTATGTTTGGCTATCAGATATAATTAAAGAATAAACGTAATTAAATACATTAAATAGAATGGAAAACGACTTGCAAATAGACGAGAACGACAATCATTATGGTATTTTAACGGTCAGCTTACTTAACTAGCAAAACAGAGATGTGTCAGCTATATAAAAAACATCGTTTATCGGCTTAATTAAGGTCTTTCCCTTTGCAGAAGGAAAGACCTTACTGTATTTCTTATGATTATTAAGGTCTTCCCCTTTGCAGAAGGAAAGACCTTACTGTATTTCTTATGATTATTAAGGTCTTTCCCTTTGCAGAAGGAAAGACCTTACTGTATTTCTTATGATTATTATTATTATTATTATTTTTTTTTTTTTCTGCCGCAGATGTCAAAAAAGTGTCGCGACCTATCATTACGAAACTTAGTACTATTAAACGACACTACTTGGGCTCGACTTGAGTCGGCCTGTGAAACCGATCTATTTTTAGTAATGGAGTTATCTGCCCCAGACCGTAAAACCTTGTTTGCAGATTTACTCAAAAACCGTAACCGTTATCAAAAATCTGAAGTGGGGAAAATGTTGCTCAACTCCTGGACATGATTCGTCATGCAAAAAAAAATGTTCTGATCGACTTCCTGGTTACGCGTTTTTGACCCAAAAAGTGTCGCGACACGTCAAAATTTTTTTCTTCAAAACGGTAAGTCCTAGAGACTTGGGACCTTCACCAATCATCCTGGATGACATATGTTGCATTCAAAAATGTCAAGGTCAAAGGTCAAATTTCAAGGTCAGAGGTCATGGTACACCTTGTTATCAGGTTAACTCAAAAACCATACAAAATTTAAGCAGACATGTAATGGGGAAAATACTTGTCTCATTTAGACCTTTATTTGATTTAAAGGGTCGAACCTTGTACGACAAACGGTTTTAGAGTTATAGCCCTTAACGCGTTTCGGCTAAATGGTTTTTGGCCTATAACTTGAAAATGGTTCGAGATAACATAGTAAACATATGGGTTATTGGTGACCGTCAACTTATTCCCTTCAATTTAAAATCAAACTTGATTGGCTAATGGCGGCCATTTTCAAAATGGCCGACACTATAAACAGTTTTTGTGGAAAAGCACGTAAACCGTACAAAATTGAAGCAGACAATACCTGGGAAAATTGTTCGTCACGTCGAAATCTACAAAAAAGTCTTCAGGACCGAAACCGTAAAACTTGTCGTTTTTGAGTTATTGCACTTGATTTGTATGTTAAAACTGGTTTTTTGCTTATAACTTGAAAACCGTATTAGATAGTATAGTAAACATGTATACTTAAATGAATCAGTATGCAAAGACCTACAATTTGAGTCAAAGGTCAAAGGTCATGGGTCAAGGTCATTCCCTAGCAACAAGGTAACGTTAATGAAAAGTCCATAGCAACCATATGTATTCTTAACCAACACTACCTTCTGAGTTTAGAATTAAGTTTTATAACCGGAAGTGACCTTCGGTCCATAGCAACCGACAAAGTCCTTAACAACCATACTTTTTCTGACACTAGGCCCCTTGATCTTTATTCTGGAACCTATATGATAACTATTGGCAACATTTTATCGTAAACAGAATGACTCAATTGTCTTAAGTATTTGTATAGGACACCATAACACTAACTAGAGACGGGGAAAGACCTCACATTTGTTCTCTGAACAAATGACTTTTTAATTATTATTATTATTATTTTTTTTTTTTTTTCTGCCGCAGATGTCAAAAAAGTGTCGCGACCTATCATTACGAAACTTAGTCCTATTAAAGGACACTACTTGGGCTCGACTTGAGTCGGCCTGCGAAACCGATCTATTTTTAGTAACGGAGTTATCTGCCCCAGACCGTAAAACCTTGTTTGCAGATTAACTCAAAAACCGTCACCGTTATCAAAAATCTGAATTGGGGAAAATGTTGCTCAACTCCTGGACATGATTCGTCATGCAAAAAAAAATGTTCTGATCGACTTCCTGGTTACGCGTTTTTGACCCGAAAAGTGTCGCGACATGTCAAAATTTTTTTCTATAAAACGGTAAGTCCTAGAGACTTGGGACCTTCACCAATCATCCTGGATGACATATGTTGCATTCAAAAATGTCAAGGTCAAAGGTCAAATCTCAAGGTCAGAGGTCATGGTACACCTTGTTATCAGGTTAACTCAAAAACCATACAAAATTTAAGCAGACATGTAATGGGGAAAATACTTGTCTCATTTAGACCTTTATTTGATATAAGGGTCGAACCCTGTAGGACAAACGGTTTTGGAGTTATAGCCCTTAACGCGTTTCGGCTAAATGGTTTTTGGCCTATAACTTGAAAATGGTTCGAGATAACATAGTAAACATATGGGTTATTGGTGACCGTCAACTTATTCCCTTCAATTTAAAATCAAACTTGATTGGCTAATGGCGGCCATTTTCAAAATGGCCGACACTGTAAACAGTTTTTGTGGAAAAGCACGTAAACCGTACAAAATTGAAGCAGACAATACATGGGAAAATTGTTCGTCACGTTGAAATCTACAAAAAAGTCTTCAGGACCGAAACCGTAAAACTTGTCGTTTTTGAGTTATTGCACTTGATTTGTATGTTAAAACTGGTTTTTTGCTTATAACTTGAAAACCGTATTAGATAGTATAGTAAACATGTATACTTAAATGAATCAGTATGCAAAGACCTACAATTTGAGTCAAAGGTCAAAGGTCATGGGTCAAGGTCATTCCCTAGCAACAAGGTAACGTTAATGAAAAGTCCATAGCAACCATATGTATTCTTAACCAACACTACCTTCTGAGTTTAGAATTAAGTTTTATAACCGGAAGTGACCTTCTGTCCATAGCAACCGACAAAGTCCTTAACAACCATACTTTTTCTGACACTAGGCCCCTTGATCTTTATTCTGGAACCTATATGATAACTATTGGCAACATTTTATCGTAAACAAAATGACTCAATTGTCTTAAGTATTTGTATAGGACACCATAACACTAACTAGAGACGGGGAAAGACCTCACATTTGTTCTCTGAACAAATGACTTTTTATTATTATTATTATTATTTTTTTTTTCTGCCGCAGATGTCAAAAAAGTGTCGCGACCTATCATTACGAAACTTAGTACTATTAAACGACACTACTTGGGCTCGACTTGAGTCGGCCTGCGAAACCGATCTATTTTTAGTAACGGAGTTATCTGCCCAAGACCGTAAAACCTTGTTTGCACATTAACACAAAAACCGTAACCGTTATCAAAAATCTGAAGTGGGGAAAATGTTGCTCAACTTCTGGACATGATTCGTCATGCAAAAAAAAATGTTCTGATCGACTTCCTGGTTACGCGTTTTTGACTCGAAAAGTGTCGCGACACGTCAAAATTTTTTTCTTCAAAACGGTAAGTCCTAGAGACTTGGGACCTTCACCAATCATCCTGGATGACATATGTTGCATTCAAAAATGTCAAGGTCAAAGGTCAAATCTCAAGGTCAGAGGTCATTGTACACCTTGTTATCAGGTTAACTCAAAAACCATACAAAATTTAAGCAGACATGTAATGGGGAAAATACTTGTCTCATTTAGACCTTTATTTGATATAAGGGTCGAACCCTGTACGACAAACGGTTTTCGAGTTATAGCCCTTAACGCGTTTCGGCTAAATGGTTTTTGGCCTATAACTTGAAAATGGTTCGAGATAACATAGTAAACATATGGGTTATTGGTGACCGTCAACTTATTCCCTTCAATTTAAAATCAAACTTGATTGGCTAATGGCGGCCATTTTCAAAATGGCCGACACTGTAAACAGTTTTTGTGGAAAAGCACGTAAACCGTACAAAATTGAAGCAGACAATACAAGGGAAAATTGTTCGTCACGTCGAAATCTACAAAAAAGTCTTCAGGACCGAAACCGTAAAACTTGTCGTTTTTGAGTTATTGCACTTGATTTGTATGTTAAAACTGGTTTTTTGCTTATAACTTGAAAACCGTATTAGATAGTATAGTAAACATGTATACTTAAATGAATCAGTGTGCAAAGACCTACAATTTGAGTCAAAGGTCAAAGGTCATGGGTCAAGGTCATTCCCTAGCAACAAGGTAACGTTAATGAAAAGTCCATAGCAACCATATGTATTCTTAACCAACACTACCTTCTGAGTTTAGAATTAAGTTTTATAACCGGAAGTGACCTTCTGTCCATAGCAACCGACAAAGTCCTTAACAACCATACTTTTTCTGACACTAGGCCCCTTGATCTTTATTCTGGAACCTATATGATAACTATTGGCAACATTTTATCGTAAACAAAATGACTCATTGTCTTAAGTATTTGTATAGGACACCATAACACTAACTAGAGACGGGGAAAGACCTCACATTTGTTCTCTGAACAAATGACTTTTTAATTATTTCTCTACATTTCTTTTTTCGACTCACTTATATTATTTATATTTTTGAATTTTTCAGCATAAACATACCATAGTTGGATTCTAAATCCTTAATAAACATTTTTTATTCATGCAAAAAAGTAAAATGTTAAAACTTTTGCAGAATTGACGTATTGAGCATGATTTTAACGATGCGTGCTATGCAACCTGAACAAAAACGTTTCGAACTTTGTGTTGAATTTATATATGTTTTCAGATTAAAAATATCTAGTTGAATTTGATAGCTGAAATATTGAAACACTTACCCTAACAATATCATATCCAATCTCTGTATCAAAGTATATAAATCTTAGAAGAATTTTGTATCCGTAACCACTAGTAACTAGAGTTGGACCAAATTCCTGATAATCATTGTTTGTATACATATCTGATGTCAGTGTATGGCTGTCCCAATAATATACTGCAAAATGATGGAAATTTTTTCAATGAGATTGGAATGAAATATCTCAAAATGTTTGTAACAGGTTTCTGTGTCTTTTTAAATTACCAATTCTTTGGAGAAAACATAAAAAATCTTTATATTAATACAAACAAATCAAAATCTAATTAATGGGGAAATTCCAAAGTACCACAAACAATAATAAATCCCAAGATAAAGACAAAATTGGGACGGAAAAGAACAAGAAAACAGGCAAAAAAAACACGAAAACAAATCACAAAAAAACTTTTTAAAACTGTTGAACAACACGGATTCCATTTAAACAGAAAACGATGAGTAGAATAAGTTAATATATCGATGGTAAGCAGTTCCAGCAAATCTGCGACAAATCAAATTTCATCTAATGATTTTCAAGTTCGTGATGACGACCTAGGGATTTTTTTAGTGATGACTTTACCCAGAGAACATTATGTTAAATTTTCTTCTAAAAACATGAAAACATGGTGGTGCCCAACACCTTGACTAAAATAAATTTGGCTTGTTTAATTTTCATAAATTTTTTAGGAAATATTTACTTTGACCTGTTGACATAAATATTGATTTTTTATAGTAAATAGAATTCCACACTTCACGGGAATAATTTCATTGAATATATAGGAATTTGTCAAACATCAATTTTGATCATAGAGAAGCTTAATTTCTCTTTACTTATTAAATTTGATTAAAATGCTCTGGTGATTTTTAAGAGTTATCTCCCTGTAGTGTTGTATACAACCTTATATCAGCTTACAGTCACAGTCATTTCCGGAGTATCCTTTGTCGCATGAACAAGAATAGGTACTTCCACTTACAGAACACGTGCCATTTGCACATGGCTGAGAGGTACACGGTGTATCTAAAAAAATATAAAACAAATAAAACAAAATGGGGTCGGTATGAGTTAAAGCATAAGCGGGTAAAAGTTACCGATAGTTTTAGACAACAAATTTATCCATTTATTACCAAAGTATATTGCTATAGCTGGCACTGAGTATCAAAAATGTGAGAGACAAAGCTCCATGAAACGCATTTTAACGTAACTAGCTGCTCTTCACATAGATGTGCACAAAATATCTGTCTAGTACATGCAATACCGCTGTAAAAATTAAATATGTTATTTTGAAATTTTATAATAACATATAAAAAAGAATCCCATACCATTTTATGAAAATACAATGTACAATCGTTTCGTAAATATTTGAATCCACAATATGATATGCGTGTTTTTATACGATATGATACAATGTAAGTTAATGACAAATTTTTGGGTTAATGTACAAATAAAACTAACCGAAATATTACTTGGACATACCTTGTTATACATCAAATGGGTTGAGATCTTTGGAAGTTTGTAGACTCGTTTATGTACTTATTTTAAAAAAATATTATTTATTGACGATCTATACGTCGATAACAATATCATAATTTGTACTGAAAAATTACGATTTGCGACGAACTATTAAACCTAAATGTAATTTTCCACTTTCTTATTAAATTTTACATTTTATATATCGTTTCGACAACAATTTAAATGATATTACTCTCACAAAAAGATCCTGAGTAACCTTCGGGACAAATACAGTCACAAGAGGTACCGGAAATAACACAGGATCCGCCATTGTGACAAGGTACCGATGCACAAGGGGTGACTGAAAATAAAAGAAACAGTACATTGTTTTCTATTCGCTAATTAAGATGGCGCTCCTGAACTGATATGTTTTACTAATAGATTTATTTCAAGAAAATCTTAATATCCATAGTTCATGTATCAAGTCAATAAACCCTCATCAATTAGTCTTACATAATGTTACTATAGTAATTTATTATTACGACAAACATTTTAACTGTGATTTATTGTACATTCTTATGTTGTGAATCAATAGGAAATATGGAAAGCCGAAGAATAATCCAAAATGTAAAAAGAAATCAAAGCTGGGTTTTAAACAAGTAAAGTCAAATTCATCTAAGGATTGAGTTAATTTCAAAGTTTTAACACATTTTTAACTACTCATTTGAAATACTATCAGTGGAAATGGATACATTCTAATCCGCGGGCTGAGGCATTTACCCAAGTGTAGCAATAATTGTACAATGATGACAAATTTGAATTTCAGACACGTGGCCTCATGCCATATGTGTGTCAATCACCATGAATCTCGAAATTTACAGTGTCTATGTTATGACATTTATACATATACATTTTTTGTTCATGTTCTGGTAGTGTTAAGATTTATTCTTTCAGTTCTTTGGTTATTTCAGAAAGTGTAATTTCTGTTGATGTCACATTTTCTATTATCTCTGATTTTAATCATTAATACGCTATAATGTAAACAAATTTAAACTAACAATTTAAGTAGTTTGAAGAAGGATCAGTGTTTTTCACATTTTAAGTGCTTTAGAATAATATCACTTTAGTGGTGACATTGAAACAAGATTTTTTTTCTTTTCATAATATAGTTAGAGTTGTTTGAAATATTGGAATTTATTTCTTTTAGAACTTTTGGATACAATGCTAATACCTTGACATTCTGATCCAGAAAATCCAGGGAAACATGTACAATTGTACAATGTACGTGAAATTGGTGTACATGTTCCTGAATGGAGACAGGGGTTAGAAGAACATACGGACTCTGAAATTAAACATATTTCTATATAAAGCAATGTAAAATGATGACTAAATATGCAAATGATGAAAATATATTATTAGAATTTGATATGAGAAATAAATACGAAATAAAATAACTTTTTTAAATTTGACAACACTTATCAAAGTTTACAAAGTGGTTAAAACAATAACATAATTAGGGGAAATCTTAACATATGGCCTTTAGATTAAAGATGTATATTGCATATTTGTAGAAAAACTTAGGTGAACGCTTTAACCAAATTATACGGAAATGTAAGAAAATTGGTTTGCAAAGTACAGTTTTGTAAAAATTTGTTTGATCTCGAGCACTGCTGATGAGTTGTCAGTGAACGAAATGGCCATACAGTGCATCAAATTTATTTCGGTATTTTGTGAACTTAAAAAAATTGGCTTTTCGTATAAAACTGACAACTGTGTTTTGCACATATATCTGTATTTACGTCAAAGTACCCTTCGTTTTATTGAGTAGTAAACACACATTTATCGTAAGGAAATACTCTAATTTAAATTGGCACATAAATTCTACAAAACAAAATTCCCGTTATTTACTTTTGACAAAAATTTCAAACAGAATAATTTTATCTTACCATACGGTGGGCAAAGTTTCTCATTACGATAGGCGACGATACAGCGTGTTCCAGTTTGGCATGGTGTTTGGCCAGTATACACTGGTTCCCTGTCAATAGAACATTTTACAGAACAACAAGAACGCAACAAGTACAACAACAACATTAATCATAGTTATAGTTTTGTAATGGCATGATTCATTATTCAAATGCCTCTAAATTTTCCGTTCAAAATTTGACAAAATTATCAGAAATTTCTAAATCTCTTCCTGTTGATCCATAGGTAACCCTTAGCTTATTTGGATTCATGTTTGTTTTGATTATTTTGGATTTTAATGGTTGTGCTTATTAATTCATCATTATATCCTCAACGGTTTTCCAACACTTTGATCTCGAGCATTTCTGATGAGTGTCAGTCAACGAAATGGCCATAAAGTGCATCAAATTTATTTCGGAATTTTGTGATACGTTTTATTATGCCAAAACAATTGTATTGTAACTTAAATTATTATTTTTGTTCATCTAAAATTGAACGTTTGGCATAACCAAAGAAAACTGGAGACTTTTATTCAGACATTTATTAAATGATATAACAGAAGAAGTCGTTAATTCCTAGAATTGCTATATGTCTCTCTCCCTAACATTAGATATTTTCTGTATAAGCTACTGTCTAAATAAATAATGAGAATTAAGCGAAAATGAATAACTCTTAGAGAATAAAATCCTGTTTTCAGAAATCTCGATATTGTTCAGCTCTTCGTATCAAAACTTTTCAAACGTTTGTGAGTTGCACTTGCTTAAACTTCTAAACCGAAGAGAAATGTTTTAAAGGTCCTAAAGCCATCCCATTTAATTCGAAGATTTATTAATGTGTAGTATTTTAAACATATATTTACCAAATTCCAGTTTTCTGTTAGTGTAAAGAAGTATCCATCCTTGTTGATTAATTCATCATCAGACAAAGACATGTTCAAAAGCTGACAATTGTATTTATCCTTATCAAAATTCACAGCGTTACAGTCGACGAACGACAGACAGTTCCTGATACACATTTTCGGACCAACATTGTCAAAAGCGTATAAAATATGCGAATTCATGTATTTATTTTTCTGATAAATGCCACCAAAAACGTTGTCAGTTTTTCCATTGCACATTGATTGACCACAAGGTAGATTGAGTAGAAGAACAGAAATTATTAGATAATATCTTTTCATATTTTACGCTATGCATGCAGCTTCTTCAGTGACGAAAGTTTCATATACATTGCATTGATATCAGGGAATCATACGTTCTAGCCAATAAAATTTCAGCTTATCCAGATGACCCAGGAGCCGATAAGACATCAAAATCACACATTGGCGTTATTTTTTATTAGATACAAGTAGAAATTGATCAATTATATAATAGCTCCTTTAGAAGATTGTTTGTGAACAGTTTTTACACTAAAATTAGTCTTTTGTTTCACATCAATGTCTTTTTTACTGATATTTAAACAGATTAAAATGTTAAACACTGAAAACTTTAATTTGGTCTCTGTGTTCTTTAAATTATAGCACAACTATTGATATCAAACAAATAACAATTTAGATTTGATAAAATATAAACATATAATTCAAAGTGAAATTTAAACAAAAGAATGTGATCTCAATTGTCCGATGTGCTAAGTACCACTGGTAATGTAAAATAAGAGAACGTTTATGACCGACTATCACGTTTGAAACAAGTCTTATATCAGCATAATAATACCGCGGGAAAAAGTCCGCAAGATCTAACTCCAAAGACAAGACAAACTCGGGAGACCGGAACATTACAGACAAATGTCACAAGGATACATGTATAACAAAATGAATTAAAAAAATAACCAACTAATCAGGACAGCAGAGAAAAATATTGTTTTTTACTTACGACTCATAACGAGGGTTACATATTTTACTACTTAAATCATAACATCGACAAAAAATACCGAAGCAACAAAAAAGCGGGAAAAGGCCACATATTCGAAGTCCAAAAGAAAGACAAGTCAGGAGAATGTAACACGACAAACAAACTCCACAACGATACATGTAAAACTAAAAGAATAAAAAAAAGTATAATAAACTAAAAGAAACTAGCACAAGATTGCACAGAAATTCAAGCACTAGCAATGTGAACTCCCATTAAAAATCGGGAGTGACATCAGGTGTTCCGGAAGGGTAAGCAGGTCCTGCTCCGTTAACGACACCCGTCACATTGCCATTGAGGAAAACCCAGTGAAGTGTCAAATTTGGTGGGGTGTCAAGTCCGATGAGCTGTCACTTCTAGAAGGACGTGAAATCTAACTGACGATATATTAATATTAAACAGCTGTTTGTCATTTTTGGTGAAACCATTTTTGATGCATACGATGCACATATCGTCGATATTAGACTCGTCAAGAAGAATGAACCAAAGTCTATACTCTTATTGTTTTAATTATGTTCTCATTTCATCCATTTTTTAAATAGATATTTAAAGTTGGCAGACAAAATTAGATGCTGAATAATATATTTTTCAATGAAAATCAGAGTAAACGTTGGTGAAAAAAATAACTAAATTGTGGATAGCAGTAATCAAAAACTATACTATTTGGTGATAAACATTATTGAAATATATCCAGGTATAGTCTTATATTAAACAGGACAAACTGCGTGATTAAGTGAGATTGCGTTGTGATTGTGTTAATACGCACACCGAAAAATGTTATTGTCATTCCGGTACCCGAATTTCTTATTATATTTCCTGCATTTTTCTTTAGCATTAGATGTGACGGTTCTCTATTTGGGTGTAGATAACTTTCTGATTTGTCGTTTTCAAGATATGGGACATTAAACGTCTAAAATTTCATAATTCCTCCACATTATAGTCATTGCTTGAAAATGTGCATTAACGCAAAAGAAAAGAATTGTACTATAGTATGCATATCAAAAGCTTGTCAAAACTTTTAATAAATTTTTTCATCGGTACAAGGATCTCATTCGTAAATATAAATCAACGTGCAAACATCTTATAAGTTCATGTATTTCACATCCCATCTTTTATGGTAATATTCTATACAAAGCACAAAATGTCGTCATTCACCTGAAAAGCTAATCAAACCTTTGAACAGAGTTTTAAACAAGGGATATAGTTACGATACTGTTGTCAAGTCATTAAAGATGGCATATAGACTTTGTTAGTCTTATATGTTTTTTTTTCGGAGTTTAGTGTGCCGTCCATTTTGCTGCACTAGTATACATTATTGTTTAGGAGCCAGGTAAAGCCCGCCTTCGGGTGCGGGATTTTCTCGCTGAGTTGAAGACCCATTTGTAGCCTTGCACTGTTTTCTGCTCTTTGTCGAGTTGTTGTCCCCTTGACACATTCCCCGTTTCCTTTCAGCAGTCAGTATTTTGAGACAGTGCACAAACTGCTCCAGTTTTGTCTTAAGGTATATCACGTTTGTTTTTAACTGAATATGACCTAATCGTAGCTTGTGTGTTGTCTATATCTCTAAAGTTGAAATGTAATTTCCGTGTTTTCTTCTTTGGCATGAAAGCATAAACATGTTTTCTACGAATTGATCTTTTATAATGTGTAATCTCTACGTAATCATAAAACAACTATATTCATTATTCTTGAATAAATAAAATTTTAGGGAAAGCACGAAATGTTATATGTAGGAAAATAAATTCGAATATCCACAGTATGTTATACATACCATGCTGTGTACATTAATTATTCCTGATAACAAATAAAACGATAATATCTTTATTTTCATAAATCCAATTTACATTGTCACAGAGAATGTTAACAAAACATAATACACAAACACACAAAAACTATTTACAATATTTATAACACAGCAACAGTGTTAAATACAACATACCAGTTAAGGTGGTACCCAACACCTAGACTAAAATAAAATTGGCTCGTTTAATTTTCATAAAATTTTTAGGAAATATTTACTTTGACCTGTTGACATAAATGTTGATTTTTTTTAGTAAATAGAATTTCAAACTTCGCGGGAATAATTTCATTAAATATATAGCAGTTTGGCAAACATCATAGAGAAGCTTAATGTCTCTTTACTTATTAAATTTGATTAAAACGCTCTGGTGATTTTTAAGAGTTATCTCCCTGTAGTGTTGGGTACCACCTTAAGCAAGGAGGTCAGACATGACTGTTTGTCTATTTGATAAATTTAAAGAGTTTATTTAATAGTATTTTCTTTTTCCTTGTCATCAGCTCAAAAATTTAAAACGTTGTGATATTTTAGGTAATAGCTAGGTTGAAAACGCTTGCACTGTTCTTTTTAAATTTACACATTCAAAGAAATAGTGGTATTCATAATCCAGTTTTGAAAATTGCACAGATGACAGTGTCGGTTATTGCGATCTATATGTGGCCATCTACCTGTTTCGACTGTTAAAAAATGATTAATTGTTCTTAATCTACAGACTCTCAGTTAAAATGTTTAAGTAATGTTCGAATTCAAACTTTGTCTTGAAGATTCTGTAAGAGATTGATGTTTAAGTAATGTTCGAATTCAAACTTTGTCTTGAACATTCTGTATGAGAGCTTTTGAAGATTCAATCATAGTATAACGCCAATATTGCAAGAACTGGTAACCTTAAGGTGAAGAATATAACGTTTGGAGACCATTTTTTCAGATGTAAAACAAACAAGGTTTTCTTGACAGAAAATGAATTTGAAATTCGAAAATCACAGAAAATGTTGCAAGATAAATTTAAGTGAATTAAATGATTTTCTGACTAGACAAAACATGCATTTTAATATAAAACAAATTTTATGTACTAAACAACATATACTAAGAGTTTAAACATGTACATTTCTATTGCTAGCAAAATCCATTTAGTGAATGTGGACATGTATTAATGTGTTGAATTATTCTAGATAATGTATAACAAGACAGGTCACGAATGACATAAACCGATAAGCAGGATCATTTTAATATAGAAACCTAGACAAGAGGGTGAATACAACACATTGATAAAATCTAGTCATATGCATGACATTTTGACATTATATAGACACAAAAGAGTTGTAAAGTTAGAGCAGTTAAACTTTTTTTTAATCTTAGCTCTCTAATCATATATTAACGTATTGTATACATATTTGTTTATAAGCCGTTTTGCGTACGTCGTTCATATTCTTATATTTGAAGTATCATTACTTCCGATTAGGCCACAATTACATATTGTTTTTTTTATATATATAAACAATTCAGTGCTTATTGAGAAATATCGGAAAAAGAAGACTGACGCAACTGGACATTAAGGCCAAATTCCAACGACATGGTGAAAAAAAGATATTATTTATTGTGTCGAAATTACTCAATATTTGAAACTTTGTGAAACCGAGTTTTTGTATTTATCCGAATATCCGAGCTCTTGCGACCTCTTGTGAGTCTCATAGTTTTATAATTCAGCAGATCCGAACTCAAGTATTTTTATGAAAGTTTATCATCATTAGTCTTTTAGTTTAATTGGATATTGTCCAATTGACGCGTGCTAATATAACATGATTATTATATACATATATTACAAAAACAGCAATTCTATCAAATACAAAAGTGGCAAATCACTAAGGATTATTTCTAAAAGCGAAATTGTACGTATGAAAAGACCGACTGTAACGAGAGGTTCCATCGTCACATAGTCCAGTGTATCATCAAAAGCCATTTTCAGTATGTGATCATATTTTATCTGAAATGTCAATTAAAAAAACATGAAAAATCACGATACATAAATACATAAAACCTTAGGAGATAAATGAATATTTCATTTCATAATAAAATAAAAAATGATAGTTTAAGTCGTCCTAACTTTTCAATATTTCGTTTTCCCATTAACCATCCTTAAATGTTGTGCATTGACTCACAATGGTTTGGTTTTAATTTTTGATGGAGGTTCATCAAGAAATATGTATTTTACGCAAGGAAAATTTCATCTGATTTTGTTTTACTACGTTTATACCACTGAGGCGGTATCTCTGCTGGAGGACTGTTAGTAACCTGATGTTTTATAACAATTGTACCACTGAGGCGGTATCTCTGCTAGTATATTTTTAGTCCCCCGTAGGTTTTACTGCATTTGTACCACTAAGGCGGCATCTCTGCTGGTGGACTGTTATTCCTCGGTAGGTTTTACTACAATTGTATATGAGACGTTATCTCTGTTGGTCGACTGTTAGTCCTCGGTAGATTTTACAACGTTTGTACCACTTAGCGTATCTCTACTAGTAATTGATTCTCCTATAGCATGAATATCAGATATTTGTTGAATTTTCAGCTGATAAATTTGAAATTTCAGATAAAAGGACAGTTTCAGTTCCCTCAGGATTTGGCAAAACTTTTAAGGCTGTTTTGTTCTATTGTACATAATATTTTGATTTTTGGATTATTTTTGTTTGCCTCCAAAGTTTTGGCCACGATTGTACCTGATCCTAGTAATCCTAGGAATTTGGTATATGGGGTTATTTTTATTTATTTTTTTTGTAACAAATTGTGAAACGTACTATATGATTCACTAAGTACACATGTTAATGAAAATGGGTCAAAGTCACAAAAGGCTGGGTTGCAAAGAATGGGTTATGAACCATGGAGAAGTTAACAGTATCTTTCAAGATGAAATCAATTTGGAATGTTGATACTTTAACTGTAGATTGTTGTTGTATAATGCATTTATTGTTTTTAATTCATTAATGCAAAAAAAGGTAACAACAAATTTCAAAAATGACAGACCCCACAACAATACGCAAACAACAAACCACTATGCATTAAAAGCATATAACATATAAAAAATAAAAACAAACATCAAAACAACAAAGATTGACGAAAAAGTTACTAAGTTCCTAAGTCTGGAAAAATTGGGGAAAAAAATATTCAAACAATTCCATAATAACAGGTGCACAGCTTCAATATGTGTAAAATCTTCCTGTGAAGTTTGATAAAGATTGAAAACTGTAGGAGGAGTTGATGACACAAAATGGGTAATCCCAAGTAGCACAAAACATTTTCATGATATTTTTAAAGGGTCAGATAGATGTTTTTCAAAACTGTTATCAAAATAATATTTTCAGGATGTCATGTAAATGTTTTTTTGGATAATCTTTATAATGTTCTCTTGAAACATTGATGGGAAACGTTTCAAAAATATTTTTAAAACGTTTCAAATAAATATTACTATATCACTTTATAAGAACATCTTATTTCAATGTTTTAAAAATATTTTATAATATTTTCCTAGTTTTAACATGATATTTTAAGAATAAGAATAAAATGTTAGAGAAAAAGGTTTTTATATAACATTTTCTATACATGAAATAAACATTCTGTAAAATAATTTTTCAAAAATATCTGAAAAACTTCTTTTTAAAAATGTATAATAAATATCATGCAGAAATATTTTTTTGAAAAATGTATTTAAAACATTATGTTTCATGTTGTGGTAACATTTCTATAAAATATTTGACAGATATATTTTTAAAATGTGAAAATAAATTTCTGTAAAAATATTTTCCCCAAACATTCTAAAAACATTTTGGAAAAATATTTCTGTAATGTTTATGATAAATATTATTGATTCATGTTTTAAGAATATTTCATTTAAAATGTTATTAAAATATGCTCATGATATTTTTCAAATATCAATATAATGTTTCAAAAAATATTTTTATTTAATGTTTTCTATATGTGAAATAAACATTCTGGTAAAATATTTTTTAAATTTGGAAATAGATTATAATTTATTGTAAAAAGATTTTTTTGCAAAACGTTTTCAGAACATTTTTGAAAAATATTGCCTGGATATCAGATAAAAATAGTTTATCATAACGTTAAGATAATGTTTTTAAAACATTGTTTATGTCTGTCTGCAAAATTATATCCATTGCCATGTTAAATCGAATTGGGGTACAATAACCGATAAACGTTTTTTTTTTAAATATCAGACCTTGGCGTGTCGGTGTAAATCTTTGTATTTTCGGTTTTCGGTTTTAAAATGTAACTGGTTCCAGATGGTGTACCAGCTTGCAAACAATCGACAATATTCATTGGAAACCAGTGACCGGAAGTGTATTTCCGCGGTTTGAAACAAAGAAATTTGAAGTTGAGGACGACGCCTAATTTCTACAAGTATCAGTAAATCAGTAGTGTTTATTATCTTCTGGTGATAATAGTAGGTAAGAAAATAAGCTCAGATAATGACCTGTTTCTGTACACATCGCTTTCTGTGTGTTATTTCTTCACTCGACGGTCATTACAATGACAAAGTCGAAAGACGATGAAATAATATCAACAACTTGAACAGTGACAGAGTGGACACCTTTTGGCCATATATTAAAACAGGAAACAAAACTACCTGTACAATAAATGTAGAGATGTATCTGTTGAACCCTGGATTAAACTTAATTTTATTTTGTCAAGTTGTGAAAAGAATTGGGGGGTGGGGTGTTATTATCCTCCCTTTCAGAGTTTTTTTCTCTTTTCATTTAAAAACAAACAGGCATATAAAATAAATCTATATGACTAAATTGTATGAAGGTCATCCGCTGTGTGACCGACACACTTCGGCACATGATTTATTGATGAAAATCTCTGGAGATTATTACAATTATTTACATTTCAAATAACATTTTGGTATATGTTGAAAATAAACATGGTTCAAAGTCTTTGAAACAAAACTTTTGGATTTCATACTTTTTTCCAGATTGGAGGTAGATATTACATGTGTATGTACATTGTATTTTTGGTCTTATTTTTATATCTGGGGAAGATTTTAATACTTATAATATTTTCTTTTCCAGACAAATCATGAACAAGTAGAAGAGTAAGAAATGAATGCGTCATTTAGAACAATAGAAAGGAGTTTGATAGCTGTTAGAATAGTACTTGGTAATTTGATATTTATTAAATATTTGTAAAATAAAAGGCCATCTTACATGTTATGTTAGAAAACTTGTTTTATTTTTTGAAATTATTTTACACAGAAGAAATTTTAGATGTAAAGTGCTTACTGAAATTAGGGGGGGAAAAGTTATTGTTGGGGTCTAAATGATAAAATAGTAAAATAAAGCACAGTCTGTATACATACTGTATAATACTACTAAAAATATCACATTTCTCCCATTTTTTCGAGGTAATTTTGAAAACTTCAGGCGACTGTGAATAAAGACAAAATAAAGACTTTTTGCCAGCTGATTGTTATGCTTAAGTTTAAGTTTTAAAACTTCAAAGTATTTACAGTGAAACTTGACTGTTGAAGTGTCAGAGAACTTAGAGAAAACTGTAACTTAGCCTGTGCTTCAGCTCATTTATATTCAGTCGTACATACATAATTGAATGCATTTTGATCGTTAACATAAATCATTTAATAATCATTTTCAGTAATAAAAGGTGTGAAAATAATTTACATTTGACTGTTCTATGAATACTGGTACCTTTGTACTATGTAATGTTAGAACAAAAATCACCTGATACATGTATTTTAATGAAAATTGCTTTTATCCTCTTTTCAGATAATGCTTTATGATACAAATTAATTTGAAGAAGACCCAGTGTCTATTGCAAGATCAACCTGATGAACAAAAAGAAAATGAATTAGTTGTGCATAATTCCGGAAAGTGTTTCTTTATGTAAGTTGATTTTAACAACATTTTTATTTCAACTGAACAAATCATTTAGCATCTGTGTGTGAATTACAGTTTTGTTTTCTCCTATCTGAAGTCTTGGACTGTTATGGTGTATATGGAGGCCTGTTTCATATTTAAAATCAGGCCATCAACCAAATCTTGCTTGGAGCTTCATAATATTAATTCTTAAGTAGTCATCATTCAGAATGAAATTTATTTGATATAACCCCACCCAGTGGAGCAGTATAGGCTTTGAAATTCTCATTTCTATCAAAGTCTGATATCTTTGGAGTTGTTTGAACTGTCTTATAGATTGTTTTCAGTTTGATAATAAATTTTAATTGTGTATTGCCTGCTTATCAATGTAGACATGTACATGTAGTAATCTCACATTTTTGTGATTAAAGGTCATAACAATTTCTAAGCCTGTAATACATTTTTATTTTTAAATGTTTTCAATTCAATTTTTGCAGATGCAAACAGGAAGTCAAAGATATGAACAAGACAGGAGTTGCAGGAGGATGTATAAAATTATGAACTTTTTATGAAATATTGATGAGACTAAATTGTAAATACAGATTTGTAAAATTTGTTTGAATTTCAATACGAACAGAAAAAAATAAATGATTAATCAAAATATCTTTTCATTTCATTTATATCCCATGGTAAAATGTAGCTGTTTGAATTTGATTACATTACATTACAATACATCAATGAGAGAAAATCATTTGCAGAAAGTTGGGAAATTAGATTTTTCCCGAAAAACATAAACGTTACAGTCTGACAGGAACATTGTAGAACATTTTATTTGAAATGTCCAAATGGTCAGCTGCACACTCAAAGGGTATCTAAAAATGTAAGGAGGATATTTTTCAAACATTTATGCAATAATGTTTATGATATTAAAAAAACATTGGACTTATGTTTTGCAGTATGAAAATATAATAAAAATATTTTCAGAATGTTATGGGAACATTTTTACAACATTTTAAAAATATTTTGCTGTGCTGAAGGGAGAAATGTTTTCAGGATATTTATTAAATGTTTTGGATTTTTTTATGACAAATATTTAAATGATATCAAAATAACATTGACATATAAATATTCTAAGAACAATTCACTGATGTTTTAAAGTACAGAAAATATTTTTAGAACATTTTTCATAAATGTTATTTAAAAGTTTCTAGAAAATGTTTTCCAGATGTTTATTGAAAAATCAAGGCATATGTTTACATGATATAATAAAAATATTCACATTTTGATATCCTGAAAACATTTAACTGATGTTTTGAAATACAAAAATGTTATTAAAATGTTGTATGAATGTTATCAAAATGTTTTTTAAAAATTTTTAAAACATTTTTCATTAAATGATATTTTAGAAAATGTTTTTATGATATTTATTACATATTTTCCGATCATTATAAAAATATTGGGGCGATGTTTTAAAAATATTTTGGAAAAATTGGAAAAAAAATCAAACAATACCATAACAGCAGGTGCGCAACTTCAATATGTGTACAATCTGCCTATGAAGTTTGATAAATATCGATTGAAAACTGTAGGAGGTGTTGATGAAACAAAATTTGTACTGTGTTTTCACATTTTGATTGAAAAATTACTAACTTTCCAAATCTAGAAAAATTGGTAAAATATTATTCAAACATTTCCATAATAACAGGTGCTCAACTTCAATATATGTACAATCTTCCTGTGATATTTGATAAATCTGGGTTGAAAACTGTAGGAGCAGTTGTTGGCACAAGATTGGTACCCTATTTTCCCCGCCCAAAAAACCCCACCACCCGACCGCCCGCCCACCCGCCCGACATCACTAGACTATAACCAGGATTTGCACTTCGTGCAACCCGGTCAAAAATCAAAATTGAATAAAATTGGACAAAAACAAAAACAAAGACTGTACAAAAAATTCGGGAATAGTTGTGTAGAGATTCGAACTCACAACCCCAGAGTTGACAGGCCAGTGATCATTAGTAGTCATAACGAACTACCTAGACCAATCGGCCACCGATAGGCAATTAAAGCGATTTTATAAAATGAATATTGCACATGAAATTTTAAAAATAATTTTCATGATCGAAATAACATCCGTCAACATTAAGCCATTTTATAAAGGGGTTGAATTTAATACAAACAGATATCTCCCGGGCAAACTTTCAATCTTCTTTTTCTATGTGTCATCAACAGAAGCTTTATGGATTTTCGCTGGTCATGTTTGAATGCCATAAATTTTTTTTCCCGATAACACACATTTTTCTTTTCATAAATATTTTGCATGCAGAATAATAAGCCATTTGGAAAAATCTTATAAAATCATTATTATTATTTAATGGTTTTTGACAAATAAAATTTGTCAATGATAAAGTTATGTAAAATCAATAGAGAATATTTCCCCCGCCAAATTTTCAATTGCTTATATCTCGAAAACAAGTACACGGACCTATATTTTTTTCGCTCTTTTAGTTCCTTTTTTTATCCACTATAAACTGAGCAGCGAAAATCCTCAAATAATGTTCTTCATTGGCTTTGATCTTATTTATCCAATTTTATAATTGTATAATAGGATATGAGTCTTAAAATTATAAATTCTATAAAGTAAGAATTCACATCGCTTAGGTATATAGCATTTGGCTATCACAATCCAAAGCTTTTTAAATGAATAAAATCAATATTGCATACCAAGATGAAAAATATAAAATAAATATAAAGTTATGTTTGTAATCAATTCGTTACGTTCTTATTCAGTTTTAATGAAGTCCTTTCCGTCTTATGCGAACAACCTGGATCTTACATATATGTCTCAAGGTTACATGGGCAGCATGACGAGTGTGCTGCTGGAAGCAGAGACAGTTTACTCTTTCGGAGCACCTGAGTATACCCCCGGTTTTTATGTGGGGTCCATGTTGTTCATATGTTTTTAGTTTTTAATAGAAGTGTTTTGGTCTCGTCTTCGTTGTTCTACAGAGTTTGTCAGTTGTTTCGATTTTCCCCTCTTTCGAATATCCCTTTGGTATTTCTTGACTTTACTTTTAACTGTCATCAAGTTGTTATTTGAAGCCTTACTGAATACTTCCTTCACAACGATTTCCAGAGTAGCCTGCTGGGCAGTTACAGGAATACTTTGAACCAGAAACTACACACGTTCCCCCATTTTCACAAGGCTGACCAAAACAGGGATCTTCTGTAATAAGTATTTACAATGTGTTTGTATTTCATTCTAACACATACATTCTCTCATATACACACACTGTAGAACAAAGTACATTGGACATGTGTATGAAATAATACATAGTGCATACATGAATCACATCCTGTAATGCTATAGAAGTGCAATTGTTTCAGATGAGTTACAAAATCGACGTTGAAACCATTTAATAGAACATATCCTATCAAAAATTCATGACATTTTTATATTATAATATTTTCATTTTGCACACATGCCTAGTGGTCAAGCAAAATAAGTACTGAATAAAATGTTACCAAATTTAAAAAATACCACCCTACATGTATTTTGAATTGTAAGTGAACTCAAAATGGCCCATTTTAAATGTAAAAATACATTTTACAAGCATACTAGCATTAAACTAAATGTTATGCAACACAACAATGAAGCAACATAACATCAAATAAAATATTCTTACGTTCACATGTCGTTCCAGAATAGCCTGTAAGACAGTTGCAGTTGTATCCTGAACCGGAAATAGAACATGTTCCTCCATTGTTACAAGGTCGTGGGGAACATGGCGTTGCTGTAACAAATTTACAGAAAGAAAAAACATATTATGAATTACGCATTTTATCGAAACCAAATATTTTGTTTATTTCTTTTATTGCGAACCATTTAAATATATTTTATGCGTTTGCACAAGAAATTGTTTAACTGAAACACATTAATGTCAAAAAATTTTGACTCAGTAAAATATAAAATGTATTGATACAATAAATAATCTCACTTTCACAGGTACTGCCTGAATAACCATGTGGACAACTGCATGAAAAAGTGGAACCGGAAACAGAGCAGCTACCACCATTTTTACATGGCTGAGGTGTGCAAGGGGTGTCTAAAATTTGAAAGAATATATTTTTGCGTTGGCACAAGAAATTTGTTAACTGAAACATATTAATGATAAAAAGACTGGGCCAGTAAAATACCAAATTTATTGATAGTATGCTAGTATAAATTAACTCACTTTCACAGGTAGTGCCTGAATAACCATTTGGACAACTGCATGAAAAACCGGAACCGGAAACCGAGCAGCTACCATCATTTGTACATGGTTGAGATGTGCAAGGAGTGTCTAAAATTTAAAGAAAAGATTTTTCCATGAAACAATTTCACTCAGCATTACTTTGCATAAATGTACATTAGATTTGATTAAAGAAATATTTGAAAAATTCATATCATTATGTCAGAGAGGCAGTTTCTTTAAATTGAGTAGTGCATTTGATAAAAAATCTCGAAAATAGGTATTTGATTATGCATTTTTTATCACAAATTCAAACCGATCTAACTTGCATTTGTGTTGTTTATTTTTAAATGAATGAAACATAATGCAATTTACTTATCGGTGAGCTAGTTTGTAGTAAACTGTGTAGTCTGCTGTGTTTTGAAATTTTTCCACATATAAAAATAAAAAGCTTTAATAAAAACGAATTATGTATACAAATACCGACGTTCACCATTGTGATAGTTCATCTTAGTATTTTAATAATGTCTATATTTTATGTTTGGATGTTGAGAAATTTGACATTGATGTTGTTAAAAATGTTTTTAATAAAAGGTTAATTACTTGCTGCCAAAAATATTATAAACGATAATGCAAGTGTGGAAAATTGCGTGTCACAAAAGCTTCTAAACCAGGGTTTTATCAGGGATAAGTTGATGTTAGAACTTAGGAAATTTTACTGTCGTCATCACGAATTGATTGACCGCTAGAGTGTTCCAATATCTAAAATGATGTTGGACCTGTTACCACTGTCGTAACATTTCATGTGCCTCCACCGATTTGTGACTTCCACCGGATTGATTTTGTTGAACTTCAAGATTGGGTGCCGTATACGGAGCAGGAACTGCTTGCCCTTCCGGAGCACCTGGGTTCACTCTTGGTTTTTATAGGAGTTCGTGTTGTTCATTGTTTTTTTAAGTTTTCAGTTTTTATGTGTTGTGCTTGTGCTTGTGCTTGTTCATTTGTCTTCCCGGGTTTGTCTGTCAAATGTATTACGTTTTTTTATTTGCTCCCTAGGTATATTTGTCCTCTTTATTTAATAATTGAATGATTCATTTTTTTTGTAGTTTTATTTGGGGAGTAAAAATCTTCACCGAAGCATGTTATGTATGAAACAAATCTAAAAATGAGGTACCATCAAGGCATGCAATTCCTATTATTACATTTTATATTTGACAAGTAAAAAAATTACTAGCCCTTTAAAATATTCTCCGTTTTGTCTCGAAATATTACTCCGCTGCATTGCAACGTCATCAAAGTTGTCCTGGGAGCACGTGCTGAACAATATTTTGACTTTTATTTGTTGTGTCAGAAACATTAATTTTTAGAACAACGTGACTAGCGTCTTCCAATAAAAATTACGTATTTCAAAGAAACAGAGAATTATTTTAATTATTTTGAATTCAAAAATATCTTAAAGAAATACCATACCTATGACAAATTAAGAATGTTAGATATCAGAAAAGTCCGAATTGGTGTCAATACCTAAGCTGTCAAGAAAGATCAATATAAAAAAATGATAACTGTAAAATTGTCGGATTAAAGATAAGTTCCACTTTAGAAAGAGTAAACGTGAATTGAATGTAATCCTATAGAAAATAAGTATTCCTTATTGAGGATATTCATTCATATTTTTTAAATTTTGAGGAATTTTGATTTTTTATTAATTGGTAGAAATGATTTTCGCAGTTCTACCCCAAATATAGTTCATACCGAGGACTTGAAAGGTTTATTCTGGATTTCATTATTGACTAATCATGGGCGAATGAACCATGCTATCAATTTGTTTTCCAAATAATACTTATCTGATCAGGAAGATACTTGTGTTGGATGTTGATTAATTTTGAATAGTGTTGTGTTGATTTTACATTTGTTAAATGTATTATATTATGAAGAAAAAATGGGAAAGTGTTTAAATTAATAGTTATGGTACTTGATCTCAGTTAACAACGAAAGCCTGAGAGCTGAGAGGTGAGCAGACACTGACCAAAGTCTGAGTGCGATTACTATTTTACATCCTAACTATTGAAACATGATTTATATCATAATTCATCCTCAGTTGTATTTAAGTTTGAATGCAAACTAAAGGTGGAATGAAATATCTTAAATACTATTATATATATATATATATATATATTATGTATCCTTAATGAGAATCAGACAGAATGTTAAAATGGTCTGAAAATTACACCAGAATTTAGCACTCGTAACTCAGTAGTTTGGTCGTCTAGTTTCTTAAAAAAAAATTAGGAGGTCCTAGCTATGAATCCCGCTGTAGGCATTCAAAGGTTTCCAAATAACTTTTTTCTGCATAGTTAATTAGACTTATCATTTTCGAAATTTTAATAGCAAGTTAAATGTTCCCATCACATTTTTCTGGAACAAAAAAGAGCTGAGATGTTATATTGTTTAATAATTAAAGCAGTTACTAACTTTGGATGAGGTCTAATCATGACGAATTTTAAATCTCGGTCAACCAATATCTAACTGGGTGATGAGTAAACCTTATTGAAGTTACATCTTACATTTTATTCATGATATCATAATTGTAACATGCTCCTAATTTGGTTTAATAAATCATTCGTAGGTCTAATTATTAATCATTTTATATGGATGCTTACACACATAACAATACGCAAACATAAGTCCAATTGTATCAAAATACATTGCACATGTAGTAATATTCAATCTTGTTAAAATTTCACTTTACAAAAATTTCAAACATACTCTCACAGAATGTGCCATAATGGCCAGCATGGCAGTTGCAGACAAAAGAAGCACCGTTAATTGCGCAGGTTCCATGCTGACATGGTGATTCTGTACATGGTGTACCTAGAATTAAAAAGAAAGATTTAGTATATAGTTAAATATTAAATTGAAAAGTGAAGTATATTTGGAGGTCTGACAAACTCATATTTATAAATATATTATGGGCAAAGCACAAAGCAATAGAATAATTTATTTGTTTACTTTGTTCAGTCCTACTGTTACGAAGGGTCACCTGTTACAAAAGCAAAAACAAGCATCACAGTTACCTAAGCTGAGAAATAGAAGCTTAATCCTTCGCCACATATGTATAGGGATTTAATATCAAGAATTGATCATTACTATTCTCTGTCTTTCCATAAACTGGGATTTATTGTTGAATCTCGAAAAACTGAAGATAGATTATATCATGCGGTTGGCAACGATAACTTGATGGACGGATTGATTATTATTGAACGCCCGGTGGTAATTATTGCATGCATATGGGACAAGACAGGCAATTGTTTTCCTGTGAAAGAAATCATGAAATAAAAGGCTGCCATTAAGTTCTGTTGAGATATGGGAGTTGGCTCAAAGCGATCACCATACACTGACACATATCCAGTGAAAATTTCCGGTTTGGATGTCATATCACTTTTTCAACAATTTGACAAATCACGAGCTATTTTTAAAAATATCTCCTTCCACAAAGCAAAATGTACCTCTTTCAAGCTCTCCATGCAGAATAAAAATGTTCTTGGTTTTATTTATTTAATCCTTTCAAACTTTTTATTGAAAATGCATCAAGTAAATACAGTTTTAATACAGCACTTGTTATTCAGTTATCATGGTTGGTTTGTTACAGTAGGTTCATAAATCATGGTGCAATAATATTTTTTTGTATTCCTCAGGTCTTGAGCCATATAAGGACGGAAACGAACGAGCAACCTTCCTCGCTTGAAACGAACTAGCTACCGCGAGAAGACTAACAAGGTGGTTTAAAGATTAATTGAAAGGATAGCATCTCCGCCATCCAATCTAGATTTTGTCTTTCCTTCATATCATTCTCCATGTTTTGATCATTAGCATAGCTTTCAACCAAAATTTTAGAACGATTTTTTTTTTTGGTATTTCTATCTTAAATTGCGACCTTTTTATATTTAGTTGGCACAAACGGAACAGTGATTATTGTGAAATGTAAGGACGTGGGATGGTGGGTAAAATATGAATAGGAAAACTAACCGATTTTCAGGATAAAAGACACTTGAATAACATAGACAGGAGATGGACATTGCTATTTTGTTGTATGTCATATATATCTCTAGAACTGTTAACTGTAGGAATGTGGTCATTTTTAAAACACCAAACAAAATCGTACATGTAACACCATTATTTTTTTTATGGTAACATAGACTCATACAGATAAACACAATATTGCCATATTATAATGGCGATGTTGTGCACAGCAATTGTAGAACATAACACTCATTTAGCCTAATACTGAAAAATGTATTTTTCACCATTGTAAACCAATTTCGTTTGAAGAACATTGAAATAGTGGCATTTATTACCTTTCCTCTGAGAGTCGTTTGAGAATCCTCAATGATGAGACAAAAGCCAAAAAAAAACATAACTGTCCTAATCGTTAAACGCAAAGGACATTTTAGACTACAAGTTATGTTGTCGATGATGCCTGATTCTAATATGCTCTAAACCCTTTCAGTCTACTACAACCGTGGTAAAATAACGATATTTTCATTTTAATATCACAAAATGTCAGATGGCTTGTTTTACAACGCCATAGTAAAGTTTTCCACAATCTTTAACGAACTCATAGTATAACTTGCGTAGTATAATGGCGTCTTCGTGCCTGAACACCTATGATCCACCGTTTCAAAATTTCCAAATAGAAACTGTCCTAATAGAATAGAAATAATTCAATCTAGCTTTAACATAATACTATCATGATTTTACCACGTTAGGCTCTTTATGGTGATATTTTACGACACGATATTTTCAAATGACAAGAACTCTGATTTATAACTATTCTACGACAAAACAAATTACTTTTTTTGCAAACTTTTTGCAGGAGAACTTGTGCATTGATTACATTATCAATAATTAACTAGACATTTATTGATATAACTTCCCATTCAATTTCTTCCTACAGATTCTAAAGCAACTGAAGGGTTTCTCTTTAGGAAAATTTAATGAACTGTATCAAAAATGCTGATTAGAATCATAAAATTTTATATAGTCCCATTATTTTATTATATGTAATTCCATGACTTGAAAAATTAATGAGAATTTTTCGAGTGAATATCGTAGTCATTTGTTGAATATTTTTTTGCAAACTTTTTGGAGTAGAACTTGTTCATTGATTACATTATCAATAATTAACTAGATATTTATTGATATAACTTCCCATTCAATTTCTTCCTACAGATTCTAAAACAATTGAAGGGTTTCTCTTTGGGAAAATTTAATGAATTGTATCAAAAATGCTGATTAGAATCATAAATTTTTATATAGTCCCATTATTTTATTATGTGTAATTCCATGACTTGAAAAATTAATGAGAATTTTTCGAGTGAATATTGTGGTCATTTGTTGAATATTTTTCTATGGGTTTTCAAAGTGAATATCTTGTAATGAGTTAGGATGTTGTTGATTGCTATAAATGAAAGGATGATCCCAGGATGTTCTAATTTTTTGTCGGGTTTAACCCAACAGGAAGTTGTCACAATGAGGCATATCTCATATCTTTACAGATTTGGATAAGTTGCTAACAATAACTAAGCATGATGATTAAATTTAAACAAAATCCACACAGACAAGTAAATCTAACAAATAGTTAATTTACCAATAAATTGAATATCACGATACTTCAGATTCAAACAATATTACTTTTTTCTAATCTAAATATTATATCGTTTATGCAATATGTTTCCCTGGAATACATGTATCCTTTAACATCAGAAGATTTGATATTTTTGTTACAATTCCTAATTGCGAATTCCTAATTCTGTTTTTCAGTAATTTGTGTGCAACGTCTTTTTTATATACAAATGAATACCAAAACTGTAAGAGGGGAAGTCTATAAAATCTAATTTAAAGCCACACCGACATCGTGACAACAACTATACAAAATACCTATCCCAAACAGATATAACAAAAGAATAATAAAAGACAAATAATATCCCAAATATTTGTACAACTACTCGTTCATCAGCTCGTTTACTTTAAACCCCTGCAAAAGACCCTTATGGATTGACCCATAAATTTGTGTGCACATCCCACATGCAGGAATTAAATATTTTAGATGTCGTAAATAGTTGTATTTCAGAACCCTGTTGTAATTTACAAGATAATATTTTACTTATATGTGAATTTTAACGGGCATTGCGGGACCTTAATTCCGATGACCTCAAGTCTAAACCCCCTGACTGCTCCTGTTCGACATCTCCATTCAATTATAGTCCTGTGGGTCATGTTATCACTGGAGATCTCAATCTAGTTGATAATCAAAAGCTTAAAAATATGCTAGCTAAAGGCCCCAAATACCGAGAACCTCAGCCAATTAATTGGAAATACAGTTTCAAGTTACTTATGGATTCGGTTGAGGACTATGCCAGAAAATGGACTTCAAAAGAACAGGAGCCTGCTGACACACTTTCAGAGTGGGTGAAGGCTATTAGGTCAATGATACAAATCAGAATTAAAAGCCTCCAAGGGTCTATGAGCACTAAAGCTATATCCATCTTTAAAGACCCTAAGGTTGTTGAAAACTTGACTCGCCTCCATGACAAATATGTAGTTGTCCCAGCTGACAAGGCCCCCAATAACATCGTTTTTGTTTGTAAGAACTATTATTTTGAGTGTCTTAGAAACGAATTGGGAATAGATAACACTGCGGGTAACCCAACTTATACACCGACCACACTCACTAAGCAGGAAGTCCTTGATAACCACAAGACCGTTCTTCATTCCTTTGGCATTTCTACAAAGGATGAAGAAATGGACCTTCCTGCTCTTTATTGGATTCCTAAACTACATAAGAATCCGTTTAAACAAAGGTACATTGCTGGGTCAGCTAATTGCTCTACAAAACCTCTTTCAAAGATTTTAACATCCATATTGACATGTGTTAAAGAGGGCCTTCAGAATTACTGTGAAACATCATATTCCACCAGTGGCGTCAATCAGATGTGGATTCTTAAAAACTCCAAAAATTTACTTTAATATCTAAAATCAAAATCTTTGGCTACATGCAACAGCATAAAAACTTTCGACTTCTCTACACTCTACACTACCATACCACATTCTCAATTAAAAGATCGCTTAAAGCAACTAGTTCATCAATGTTTTTTTCAAGAAAAATGGGACACGCAGGTATAAATTCCTTGTTCTAGGTAGAGAAAAGTCTTATTTCGTGAAGAACCACTCTGATTCTGACAAAAAGTATTCTGAAGATGAAATTACAAACATGTTAGATTTTCTCATAGACAACATATTCGTTGAATTTGGCGGTCTAATTTTTCAACAAACAATCGGCATTCCAATGGGAACCAACTGTGCTCCTCTCCTCGCCGATCTGTTTCTGTACTCATATGAAGCGGACTTCATTCAAGGGTTACTACATGAAAACAAAAAGAAACTAGCCCAATCCTTTAATTTCACTTTTCGTTATATAGATGATGTGTTGTCGTTGAACAACGACAAATTCCAAGACTTTCTACATCTTATCTACCCCAGTGAGCTTGAAATTAAGGATACTACAGATACACCAAAGTCCGCTTCATATTTGGATTTATTTCTTGAAATAGACTATGAGGGACGTTTGAAGACAAAACTTTATGACAAACGTGATGACTTCAACTTTCCTATTGTTAATTTTCCCTTCTTGAGTAGCAATATACCAGCATCGCCTGCATATGGCGTCTACGTTTCTCAGCTTATCCGATTTTCAAGGGCATGCGTGAGTTACCCTGACTTTCGACAAAGAGGATTACTGCTGTCACAAAAGCTTCTTAACCAGGGTTTTATCAGGGATAAGTTGATGTCATCACTTAAGAAATTTTACGGTCGTCATCATGAATTGATTGACCATTACAGTGTTCCAATATCTAAGATGATGTTTGACCTGTTCCCACTGTCGTAACCTTTCATGTGACCCCTACGATTTGTGACTTCCACCGGATTGACCTTGTTGAACTTCACGACGGGTGCCGTATACGGAGCAGGAACTGCTTACCCTTCCGGAGCACATGGGTTCACTCCTGGTTTTTATAGGAGTTCGTGTTGTTCATTGTTTTTAGTTTTCTGTGTTTATTTGTTGTGCTTGTGGTTGTTCGTTTGTCTTCCCGGGTTTGTCTGTCCAATGGATTACGTTTTTTTGATTGCTCCTTAGGTATATTTGTCCTTTTTAATTCCCTCTTACTGAACATAGCAAAATAAAATAATAAGGGAAAAAGCTGGCAATGTGAACTTCCCAAAAAATCTGGAGTGATATCCGGTGCCCAGAAATACAAGTAGTAAACATGGTCCTCTTGCTTATTATTTAAAATTAATAATTTGTACGAGATTATAAAGCTTGAAGCACTTACCCTCACAGTACTCGCCGTAGTAACCATCGTGACATTTACAGATGTATCGTCCAACATCATTTACGCATTCCCCACCATTCTGGCAATCATTTTGATAATTGTCACATGGTGTCGCTAAGAGATAAAAATTAGGAAAGATTATAAGAAGTGTATTTCGCCATCTTTTAAATAAAGTGCTTTACTAAGCACAACATGATACGACGGCAACATGTCGACAAGTAAAGTGTGACCAAACTATTATGCTAGATCAAATAAAGTGAATATATATTACCCAGAAATATGTGACCTACAAAACCAGACGAAAAACAAGGAAATTTAGAAGTCAAGCGACTTTGCTTTTTTTGCACTTTTAACACTATATATTTCGAAAGCTAAGAAAACTCTGATGACATACTATTGAAAGCAATCATCAAGATGAATTGAAATTAGAAGAACATTTTTATGTTTCGTCCAAAATTGATAACTTTCACCCATCATTAATACGTGTACGAAATCTTGCATTTTAGTAAGTAAAATCGACCTTTGTGCGGTATTCTTATTTTCACTGAGTGAACTAAAGTGATGCTTCAGTGTCATATTAATGTCTTCAGTATCAGTTATCATCTCTGAATTGTTTTACAGATCAAAAATTAGTACTGGGTTGTCAATTTTATTATTATCTTTCAAGAATTTCAAAACATCTCTTGCTTGTTTTTTGGCAGTGACGCATTTTGTCATTAATCCTCTTCATTTTTGTAAGAATGTTCTTTTCTTTTGATGGCTTCCTGAACTTTAGATTTTCTTGTTCTATATATTTCTGTATGGCGTTTACCGAGTTCGTCATCGGGACTTCTGCACTTATTGTGTGCCCGTTTTGGTCTATTCGTGTCTCAGCTACCTATCCATAAACCTACTCCAATTCTTAACTGGTTTGGCTTTTCTAACACATATTGATTTGCTGTTCTAGTGACCACGGCTTTCCATGTTTCCTAAATTTGCTTGATATCATCACTAAGTTTTAAAAAGTGTTTATTCTTACCAAAATTCGCAGAACTTTTGAAACTTAGACCAATTCGTGTCCTCGTTAATGTTCTAGGAATCTTGGTGTCTTTTTAGTAATTCTGACTGTATTCTCAAAATATTAAAAAGTGATTCTTACAACAAAGTGGTTACTGTATAGATCAAACCAACCGTTCGATATAAATTTGGACCACTTTGTGACCTAATCTGTAGGACAAGAAAATATAGTCTGTCGCCGATTGCGATCGTTCAGAATCCTCGTATAATGACCTTCGCAACAAGCGTAATATATTTGCCACGGTTAACTGACTATATTAAATAAACTGTAGTAAACATTTACCGTTATAGAACGGAATCTCATTTAGAATATTTTCCCTAAAGAATCACACTTTTGCAGGCACCGACGATTTCATAGCCCAGTGCTTCCAAAACATACATAAGCACACCCCTTTTGTTTTTATTTACTTCGTCATTTGAGAAATAAGCAATGTCAACGGCCGTGTAGATGCCATTCAGTCGTATGAGCACCCATAATCGCTCAAACTTGTACTGTTTACTACCAAGCAGATTATGATCCAAGATGAAAATATCAGATTTAATGCATATTCCAAATCCACCTTTCTCGAAGTCCGTTTTGCGACATTTACCGTTTTACCTACCCATTACATTTGATTAACCCCCCCTCCCCGGACACAGTCGGAAGAAAGCACTTTCATCGATTGATATATTGATTGGCGTTTAAAAAAAACTCAGCAATATTATTACATGCTAGTGGAATACCCTAATTGTAGAAAAAAAATTCTCTAATTATTTGAATGTTTTCATGTTATCCAATCGGTTTAAGGAGAAAATTTGATAATCTGTGTGTGTTTTTTGTTCAAGATAACTGACTATTTTCTGAAACTCCCCTTGGGATTTCTCAATGCTTTTCGAAGATTCCTTAAACAAACTATCGCTGACGGTTTATCGCCTCCAATATTCTGTATAAAAACTCTTGACGAGAACTTACAGCGGGGATTCAAATTAAGGCTTCTAGATGGAGTAACGGAGATAAGTAAAGGATGAAGCTATGTGCGGGGCAAATATTGCTATAGTTGTCAACCTTGTGAGTTCGAAACCCGCCGAAGGTGGACATAAACATGACAGTATAAAATTTATTTTAAACATTGTTGGGCTAGTATGCATTTGTGTGTGTATATATCTATATCTATATATATATACCCTGTGTAAAAATGCAAGAGTTCCTTGAAACGTTAAATATTGATTTTAATTTTACAGGAAATTTTTTTCTAAATTTGATATAGCTTTTTATTCAAAGACATAATACAAGTGAAATAATCAAATACTGTTTAAAATTTTAATGCAGTCTGCATTGTCACTAAACTATGAAACATTCATTTTTGGATAATACAATGTCTGATTAGAAACTTGGCCCTATAAATATACACCTATATAGCCGATATGATTATGTCATTTAAATGCGTTTTCTTCCGTTTGTACACTGACAAGTTGTTATGAAAATCGTTAAGTAAACAACTGACATGATTATAAAAGTGTTTAGTTGTTTGTTTAACAAATGATGATTGATCGGCTAGCCATTATTATAAAAATGTCAACATTGTTTAATAGTCTAGAATAAAGTTAAACAATAGTATTACCAGGGTGGGAGATGGTTACTGTGTAAATAATGTTCATAAAAAGTACATTAACGAAAGACTAAAATTACTAATTTGCATTTTGGGATACAGCAAACATAACAAAATCGGTTTGGAATAAATATTTGCATAGAAAATTATGAATATTTCATTTAACTGACTATTCAAGCAATAAGCAAGAGTATTGTTTCATAAAAATAACATTCCAGATCGGTTTTCGAAAGTATCTCTCCATCATTTTAATATGATCAGAGTATAGAGAGTATATTCATGTACATCACCAACATGGTGAAAAAAAATCCAATTGTATTACGTTGAAATAACAAAAAGTACAGTTAGTTTCAAACGAACACCTTAATGCTGGATTAGGAAACAGGTATTACAATATATATAAAATGAGAAAACTGAAAATTCGAAACATCTGCTTAACTGTACAAGATATTTAGAAACTTCAAACTACAGTTTTATAAAGAATATCAATACTGTCATACATTTAATTGCAATCCAGCATTTAAATGAATAACGTAATTTATGCACATAAGGTGTGTCCCAATTATTTCCACTTTTGAAAATGTATTTAAAATGCTGGAAATAGTGGGACTTGCAGGGAAAGTCTAATATATATACACCACGCTTTTCATTGCCCTTTCAAATAATTTCCCACCTTTTAGTTCTACAAATATTTCAATCAGAACTAAAGCTCATTGAATGCAGAGGGGCAAATGGAGAATGAAATTTTAATATGACTTAATCATATATATATTTTATTGAAATACATGTACCAATAAATGTCGATATCTTAATTAAACATTTATGTCATATATGTGAAGTTTGGATGTAAATGAATCGGATCGTTTATCGCAAACTTATAAAACCATTTATCGAATAATTAACACTTGCAAATGTTTTATTGATGTTGATTAAAATATCATTTTACTTTAGTAAATTTCATGCATAGTGAGATCAGATTTGTTTTAAATAAGTTTCGTCTAATAATAATATGTTTTGTAGCAATGTAAAATTTACATTAATTAATTATGACAATTTATATGTGGTAATTATGAAATTCAACGATGTAAAGTTGTCTACCTAATAATTTTATCTATGAAAAAATATTTGTCATTTAATTTGGGTAAATCCACCACCGCAAATATTCCAGATTTATAATAAGAAAACGTTTTGTTCATACTCACTGTATTCATGGCAAAATGGTTCGTTTCCATACATAACGTAACACACTGTTCCACTAGGACAACCATTAGGCCAACAAGCATCTGCGTCCTGACAGAAAGAATATGTCGTAAATTATACATGTATGTAATTTCTGTAGACAAAATTATGATGAGTAATGATGAATCATAATTCGACGAAATAAAATAGTCCTTTCCAATTGTATTTGTTTATAACCATAAAAGTCAAATAAAGTCCTGATATAAATGTTTTAGGTATTTCGTCATAATAAAGATAAAAAAGTATTTCGTCATATTAAAGATGAAAAAGAGTATTTTTTCATAATACAGATAAAAAAGGGTATTTTTTCATAATAAAGATAAAAAAGTGTATTCATAATAAAGATACAAAAGGTATTTTGTCATAACAAATATGAAAAAGGGTATTTTTAATAATTAATATAAAAAAGGGGTATTTTTATAATAAAGATGAAAAGGTATTTTGTCATAATAAAGATAAAAAAGGTATTTTGTCATGACTTCTAATCAACTATCAGGTCATAAGTTCGCGTCCAAATTTGGCGATGAGTTTTCGACTCTGATCATATTTGAGAAGAATTGTCAGTGTTTCTGTGGTAGCATTCCATAAAAAAAATTTCTTAATTTAAAAAAAAATAGCCGACGCGATTTATCAAATTGTACTAGAACCACAATATACCAAACAAATGAATTCTTATTTAATCAGTGCGTCTATCTTTTAAATCCTTCCAAACAAAAAATACTTCTATCCCCTGATTAAGACTTTTATTCTTTATCAATACGTCTATTTTTTCATCCTTTCTCACAAAAATTTACTTGTATTCTTTGATTAAGAATTATTCTTTATCAGGACTTCTATGTATTCATCCTTCCACACAAAATTTATTTTTATCCCTTTTGTTAGATTTTTATTCTTTATCTGGAGTTCTATTCTCATCTTTCCCCATACAATGTACTTTTATCCATTTAATAAGATTTATTTTGAACCCTTAGGTCTGGAATTTATAATAAATATCATACTGGTATAGATATATGTTATGCCTTCTAAATGTAAGTTTTATTTTTCACGTAACCAAATTTTATCTGTTGTGTTTTTGATATTTTTTAGAATCTTTCACTGCCAAGTAATTATTGGAAAGACTACCTTTGACTGCCAAAAGATCGGCCCTGATATTCAAATCCGGTCCCCAGGCGATGTTATTGTTCTACGGGATAATATGTAACGTCACGGTGATTGTGGTAGTGATCTCACAACTTCTGTTTTTTTTCTCCGATGAATTGTTGTAAAGAATTTAGGTTTTAGATTAGATGTCGATTGATGCCACATGAGCAATTTTACCTAATATGTCTTTATGATTCACTGGCATGCAATATCGCTTTCAAAACTTCATTTCAAAAGGACCTTCCTGTCTGTTATAACGAGCAGAGGGAAGGAAAAAATGTTAACACAATATTATCCCTTTAAATTTACAGATAACTGTAGGTAACGAACCTGCACAACATTTTGTAACCGAAAATGCATTTTTCGGTGATTTAAATATGAATCTTGTCCTATAATACATGGAAGGGGGTCCATCATACTACCAGAGGTGTCGAAACATGTATACCTGACAGAACTAATATGTTTTACTTCACTTCACATGTGTTTCATTATAAGTAGAGGACGCTATCGGTATACTTTGTCTCAGCTTCCGGTATCTGTGGATATCGAGTGTTGAAGTTGTTTTAGTTTTTAAGTAGTTCGTGTCATTTTTCTTGGTTTTGTCTTTCTTCCGACTTTTCACCTTTAATTTTACTCGAATGGCGACAGAAAATCCGAAGAATATACATATTACGATTTACTGAAACAGACATAATGATTTTTGCATAGGATATTCGAAAGAGAACTGGAAAATATTAAAGATGAATAGGAATAAAATGTGTACGTTTTAGTCAAAATAAAGCAAACCAAATAAAGATGATCCATTAATGTGTTATTTCTAAGAAACCCTACTTTAAAAAATAATTTTATTTATTTTTTACTTTCAAACAGGGAAAACAAACTGTGTACTGAAGGAAAGTTTTCCTGGTTTATTTATCCTATTGTCGCATTTATTTTAAAGTTAAAATCTTTACAAATATATTTGTCATTTACGGCGAAAACTTCAGCGTTTGAAATAATTCAAGAACAAGTATTTTATATAATGTATGATGGCGAATTTTAAAATGTGACGAGTGTGTTGGTATTTGTTTTAAAAAAAACTTCTAAAATGATCTAAAATACATGAAAAAGATTTCAGAAACATGTGTGTACATGGACCAAATACAAGCGGCTCATTCATCAACATTTGTTTAAGGATATGTAAGAGAACGATGGAATATGTGTGCAGTCCGTGGTTTTACTAAACGTTCGTCGATTGAAACACCAATATAGTCTACTCTCATTATGTTGATATACGTACTTCACGCTAGATATACATCTATACCCTAACGATTCCAAACTTTTCAGGACAAAACTACACTTTCAATCGTATACATTTTTGTCATAATTCTTCCTTAAATTGTAACGGAGTCTGGAATTTACTAATAAAGACCAATTTGTAAAGTAATTTAGAGTCTTCCTGTCTCGGGACTGGGATAACATACAAGAATTACCTCCTGACCTACAGATATTTGAACATATTTGGAACATGTGTCAAAAGTAATTAGTTGTGTTATCTCACCATAACACTATAATGACGTTAGAAAAACTGTTTTGTTGTGTTCTTTTTCTTTTCTTTGTTGTTTTACCCCTTTCACTTGACAATTGCAAAATATGCTAACTGCAATCTAAAGTTCCTTGTCATGCAGGTCGGAGTTAAACGATTTTCTGTCCTGTATGATATTACACTTATGGCTTAATAATGATAATAATAATAAATATTTGAAATGCAAAATTATACTCCAAAAGAGTTTAAAGCATTACTAGTATTAAAAATTTTAAATAAAATAAATACAAAGTGAAATACAAATCAATTAATACAGTAATTATATATTGGTTAAAGAAACAAATACATATTATGCCGTTGTAGAATTCACTTTCCTCGTTACTATGGACTTTTTGTTATAAATGGAGCAACAAACGCTTTTAGTATCTAGCTTTAGTATCTGTCCATTTTCTGTCGAAATGATGTGGAAGCACGTTATTCCGTTCTTATGTATAGCTACGCCACTGGGTCCTGCTGGATCACCATCAACTGCTTAAACTCTGGAACATCTAGTGGTTCTGTTGCGAAAGCTTGAACCGAACTTGAGGGTGTATCTCTGACATGTAAGCGATAACCATGAGACATTAGGTAGAGGTTTATTTGACACAAGATGAAACATGTATAAAATACGTTACTGGGGTCAATTGTAACCTATGTTATTTAATGTGTGATAATAATAGTAATGATAAAATGATTACTTATGAAACTTGTTATGGTAGAGTGCATTATATATGTTCTGTGTTACCGTGGTATTTCTTAAGTATTATAAATTAGGGAAGATTTAAATAGCTGTGTTGCAAGTGTAGTGTGGGTGATGGCACTTTCGGGAATTGAAATTGCATTGATAAAATCTGCTTAAAAATGAGACTTTGATGCATAAGGACTCTCTAATACCCCTGCAAGTAGTACAAGTGTTGATGTTAAGCGCAGATATAGAATATACGCAGGAATATGATAGTGTTCAAAATATGATTACGTTGCATAAACTGAACATAACTCATTTAAATGTGTGTGGTATAAAGTCGAAGTTACTGAACCCTGAACTTCACTTGTTGAAAAAAAAATTTGATTTTCACAGAGACAAATTTGATAACTTAAATATTCCAATGGAATATGATGTTCATTAAAAACATAGGAAAAAAATTAAAAATAAGCCTGGTGGAATTGTTATATTTATTTAAATTAAAAATAAGCCTGGTGGAATTGTTATTATATTTAAAGATTCTTTAAAAAAAAATGAGATGTTGATTCAGATTCAGAGTTTGTACATTGAATAGAAATTCCTGAAAACATTTCAAGCATTTACTCAAAAATTATATTGTGATGTAGTTATATCTCATCTGAATCATCGATTTATTCTTCTGATGAATGTTTTACAGAAATCGAAGATGAACTTGTAAAACTTTCAGAAAACATTCAGCATATTTCAATTTTTGGTGATATGAATGCTCGTCCTTTTACTTTGGACGATCATATTGTACCAGACGAGCAACTTTTGGAAACTTTGTAGATTTTTGATGAACACTCAAACGATATATTTGGTTATTCTTATTTATCCAATAAAATAAACCTCTTGCACGGTGTAGCGAAGATACTGGACCTGTAAATAAATTTGGGACAAAACTTCTAACTTTTTGTAAGAGGTGTGATTTATTTATAGCGAACGGTCGTATCTGTAATGACCGAGGTATTGGGCGTGTAACTTGTAAAGACGTTAGTTTAGCTGATTATTTATTGATTTCACCTGTTATGTTTGATATTATAAATGAATTTCAAGCTGTTGGTTTTAACCCCATGTTTTCAGATGTCCATAATAACTTGCACTTTTCCGTGAACTAGCCAGAGAGAAATTGAGTTGTGATCATAATGCTATTTCAAAAAATAATAATTTAAATGAAAAAGTCAAATGGAAAGCGAATAAAGCTCTAAAACTGTATTTGGTAAGCGCAAACAACCCGGATCTTCTTCAATTGATAATAAGCCTTGATTTACTAAAGAATGTAGTGCAAAGCCTAATGCATTTTACCACAGTAGGAAACAATATAATAACAAGAAATCTGTGGAAAACAAATATCTTTAAAATATAAAGTCGAAGGAATATAAAAAACAGAACTTAATAATAGCTATCGTTCATTTCGAGAAAAATGTGCCGAGGAGTTGAGAACTCATTCGAAACACGATACCAAGGCTTTTTAGAGAACAGTTAAAAAGTTCCCCGGTTCATCAAACCAAAACCCCTCTATTTCTATAGACACGTTTTATGAATATTTCAATATATTAAATGACACGAAGGACTACTACGATGATAATGATTTGGATGATGAGTTTGATTTGCATCGAGTGTGTGAAAACCTTCTGTATGACGCCATGTTGAACAGTGAGATGACTGAGGCGGAAATTTTAGAAGCGATTAGAAACTTAAAAAATAATAAGACCTCTTGTCTTGATAATTTTTTTATGAAGATTTTAAAAACGCGCCTCCGTCGCTGATACGTGTTTAAGATAGAATTTCAACCTAGATTTAGAAACGGGAATTATACCAGAAAACTGTACTATTGGTATACTAAAGCAAGTATACATGAATAAAGGTGATAAAATATCAGACCAAAAACGTTGATAACTTGATTTGGCAAGTTATTTACTTCTATCCTTAACAACAGATTGACCTTTTTTGCTACTGAAATTTCACTGTTATCCAACAATCAAGCCTTGTTCCGTAAAGGACGCTCAACCATTTGCAATATTTTTGTTTTAAATTTTCTTATCTCTGTACCAGTCTTTCGGGAAAAAAAATATTTTGTACTTTTATTGAATTTCGAAAGGCTTTCGAAATTGTGTGGAGAACTGGGCTGTAGAAAACGCTTATAAAAAGTGGTGTAAAAGGAAACATATTTACCGTTATATACAACATGTATGATATTTTAACATCATGCGTTCAATACGCTTGGTTGAGCGTTTAAATCACAAAAAATATCGTGTAATGTGCGAAACGTGTGCGTGTAACATGCGAATCGCTTGAATTGTCTTTTCTGATAGTATGTGATTAAAACGTTCAGCTGATTTTTAAAGAGTTAACTCCCTAACGTGTTCTGTACCCCTTTAAAACGTGTGAATTCAAATCAGAGCATATTTCGAACTCGAATTATAAGATTGCTGGAACGAACTTTCATCAGTGTCAAATATTTGAAAATGTTGCGAGTTTATATTTTTTTTCTATTACTAATGCAATTCATCAAATCAATTCGGTTTGAAAAAATATATTAGCATACAACATGTGCAAGTTAAAGATAGATTTGAACTTTAAATTGTTTGTAAAAATGATCAAATTTATATCGTCATAGTACATTTGTTTTATATGAGCAATTGTTTGGTTATTATGTAACCAAGACGGTGTGTTATCCGATATGACCTGGACTAAAACAACATCTAATTAGACAATGGATTAAGGTGTCCTGTGAATGGCAAATATGTGTTTATTTGTACATCTACCTCAGATTTACCTGTACGTAAGAACGGTAACATATAGTTTTTAGAATTAAAATACCATCGTCTTTTTATATGATTATATTTTATAAACTATGAATTTGGATTCATTATACATGTAAGTTAATTTTTTTTTAAATTGTATTTTATTGAATTAAAAAATATATTAAAAAGTATTAAAGGTTAATATATGTATGTTGATATAAATATTATATTTTATTATTTATTTAAAATAAAATTAAACCAAACAAAAACATTGTAATTATTTTTTATAATTGCCAAGAGTTAGTGAGTTGGGTAGTCCAAGCTATTGAGATTCATTCTTTATATAAAGCATTTGAACAATAAATATTTTTACAATGAGTTGAACGTTTTCTAAAGAAATAACTATACATTTATCAATTTATCAATAATATTTGTTCTGTCAATGAATTGTTTTGGATTTATATTTCATTTTTATAAATGCTTAACGTGAAAAAAATAACTTTGTCAAATTTCTTAAGTATTCCTTTTTAGGATTATGGTTAGAGTTAGCTAAATAGACATTTTCCCTTTAGATTATCTCATTCTTTGTTTAATTAGATGTTTTATAGACCAGTAGTCATTCGGGGAATAAATTAATAAGCACAACCATCAAAAATCAAAACAATTAAAACAAACGGGTATCCAAACTCAGCTAAGGGTTACATCTGCATCCAAATGAAAAATAAATCGCACGATCGGTCATCATGAATCGTGTGACGTGAATCGTGTAACGTGAATCGTGTGGTTTGCGTGTAACGTGCATCGTGTGGTTTGCGTGTAACGTGCGAATCGTGTGAGTGTGGTTTGGTGCATTACAAGTTCAACCATGTGTACACTAGTGAACAGTCAGATCTTTTCCCGTGTTTAAAAGGTGTCAGCCATCTTTTTGAATGATTTGGAGGCATTTTTGATTAACTATAATTGTTCACCATAAAAACTGGTACAAGATGTAAATGAGCAAGATTTGAATCGATTATTTAAAATGTTTGTTATTTTATATGCTGATGACACCGTTCAGAGCGCTGTAGATATATTTCAGTTATACTGTAATGATTGGAAACTTGAGGTTAATGTAAATAAAACTAAGGTCATGATATTTTGTAAACGGATATCGAATACAAAGTTTGAACTTAAGTTACAAAATACTATTTTAGGAATTGTTGACTCATTTTCATACTTAGGCATATTGTTTAAATATAACGGTAATTTTTCTTATGCTAGAAAAAAATTAGTTAATCAAGCCAAAAAACCATTATTCATCATTAACAAAAGCATCAGACATCAAACTATCCCAACAGCTCTACAACTTAAATCATTTGATGCTATGGTTGAGCCTATTCTACTTTATAAGAAATTTTGGGTGACGAAAATATTTTGATTATCGAACAAGTACATTTGAATTTTTTTAAGCGAATTTTAAAAGTTAGATCTTTTACACCAAACTTTATGGTGTACTAAGAATTAGGTTCCGTTAAAATTAAAATTCAATGTTGAAGTATTGGTGTAAACTTAATGACAATGAAAAGTTGAGTAGTTCAATGTATTCTGTATTATATACTTTGAAACATAATGGCATGCACTGTTTCAAATGGCTTAATTAAATTGAATCCATATTGAATGATATTGATCTTTCTGGACCAAACTGGGTCTATTGGGACTGGTAGTTGGTCGAAAGTACCACGACATGGTAGGTTATGTGCACTTTTCAAAACAAATGTTGGGGATGAATATCACGTTTTACTCGAATGTCAAAATTCATCTTTGGTAGAACTCAGGAACAAATGTTTGCCAAAATACTATTTACAATATCCACATGTTAACAAGATGACAGGTTTACTAGAATTTTGTCATGCAGAAGTTTAAAAGCATTTAGCAATTTTTATTCGTAAAATCAATGAAATGTTTTGAAAAGGAATGAATTGATACATATATTCTCGTATTGTTCGTTTTGTCATCTAGATCTTAAAATGTATTATGTCCTTATGTTACGCATCATTTGTCTGAGAGTTATTCAACAAAATCTTGAAATCTTGAATCTTGAACAACTTTACATTCCGTAAACGCTATCTGTATCTTTACCACAATTTGAAGTCGTTACCCATTATCTCACTGTGACGTTCTATGTATGACGTAATTTGATACACCTTGACTGGGATCATGAATTCAAAGCCATTAGTACATGCTTGTAGTACTAAAAATCTAGTCACTTGCTTTCCGTAACGCTTTTATTTCAATATTGAAAATTATGATCACAAGAAATGCTATAGGAACATATTTGTGACCAGTAATAATTAAAAAGGCAATGCATTCGGCGGGATGAATAAAATTTGAAATTTAATCGGCAGTTTCTAGGACAAAATCTTTATATTTCGCTACGGTTTTATAAATTACATTTGTATACATTGTACATGTTTGGCCCAACATTTTTGGAACGTAATTAGACGAAAAAGTTCCCACGTGTACATGTATTAGCCTATTTAGATACACACATGTTTTGATGACAAATTTGATTCGAACATAACATCCCATGTGAAAGAGATTCAGAGCGGAATTGCCATATCTACACGTATGTAATTACAAATCAGTAACAAGCATTGAACGAACACACTACTATGAGGAACCAGAGTGAGTTATCTTTTCCTAACCAATGTAGGTAAGGGAGATAATTAATTCTTACCTTTTGTTCTGATGCTGAAAAAGTGACAAATTTATTATCTCCCTTACCTACATTGGTTAGGAAAATATAACTCACTTTGGTTTCTCATTGAATTACATTTCTGGATTTTTTTAATATAAGCAGAATAATCTGAATGTCCAATATCATCAATTGTTATGCATTGGAGAGATAACCAGGAATTCTGTGGCATGCACAGTGATAAAGTGTATTACATAATTTTGTCTTCCCAGCCTGCAAGATAACGTTACAATTTTTCCCTCTCACAATACATGTACCATGTTCCGCAGTCTAAAATAATCTGGTGACTAGAAATGTTATGAGAAAGGATGTTTTTGTACGTATAAAAATAAATGTTGTTATAGAAATGTCATTTTTTAACAAATCCATTTAAAACAAATATAGGGTATATTTTAATGAAGTTACGATAACAATAAACATTGTAAAATAGAAAAAAGTAAACTTTTGGCGTTAAAATATAAATTACAATCTTCAACAGCAGTTACCAAGAAATCGAAAACGGGACCACAAAATATTTTTAGATCAGAAAACTCGTGAATGTGGCAATATGTTTTTTTGTTATCGAAATTGTCTGAATTTCGACGTTTTCCTCTTATATCCTAGGAAAAAGTTATATTCAGAACGTATTTTCAAAGTGTTATACAATGTAGTATAAAAATAAATACGGATAGCCCCTCTTTTAATTCATATATCAATTACATTGTAACTCTATATAGGGACAAAAAATTAGAAAACTATACGATACTTTCAATTAATTCGAATTAAATAAAATGCCACGAAATACGTGAGGATATGATCGGATGCAAAAATTAATTTAATCTGTGTTAATTGAAGATTCATAATGTTTTTGGCTTTCCAAAGTTTCTAAGGCGTCTTCCAGTTTTAAGTATATATAGTTTTCCCTCCTGCAAGGAAAGCTCAATTCTGGACTGATTGACATTATTGTTCCCAATTTTGTACGATGTTTTAAGTTTGAACAGGGCGGAGTTTTTTTTTAAAAAAAACTTAAATTAAATTCCCCTACGAGCATCTTCATGATTTAGTGAAATTTAATTCTAGAACCCTCATGCTTATCTGCTTATCTCCATTTTCTATTTAATTTATACTGTAATAACAATTACTTCGAGAAGTAAGGAGCTTAACTCTGAAAACACGAGAAGTAAGCAGCTTAACTCTGAAAACACGATAAGTAAGCGGCTCAACTCTGAAAACAATTACAATTATTCGAAGGTGACTGGTTTATATAGGAGAACTCGTCATTTTGTTGTCAAAATTTTAAGTGGCTGTTACACGAGAAGTAAGCAGCTTAACTCTGAAAACACGAGAAGTAAGCGGCTCAACTCTAAAAACAATTACAATTACTTCATTCGAAGGTGACTGGTTTATAGGAGCACTCGTCATTTTATTGTCGACTTTTTAAGTGACTGTTATCTTCAACGTTTTGGATTATTGTTTTAATTCGCAAAACATGTACGTCTTGTCCACAACAGATGAGTCGTAAATGGACGAGGTGTGCATCAAAATTAGTATCATAGTATCAAAGAATTTGTTTTAATAAAAAAAAAAATGCGCCATCCAAATTTTTGTTACAACATACAATGTCCATACGTACATTTTGTGTACAGAATTTCTTTTAGTTACGAGTTTCATACAAGACATACCTTTGTCCAATTTCCTATTTCTGTAAAATGAACTCCTGTATTGTCTTTTACAACATCACCAGGATACGAAACACTCAGAAGTTGACAAATGAAGCTTGTTGTGTAAAAATTGACGGCATTACAATCTGCATTCATCATGCATTTTTTCACACACATTTTCGGACCCGTGTTGTCATATGCCAGAATGACATGGGAATCCATATATTTATTTTTCTCGTAGACTCCTGTCACATTCAGAACTCTTGCTGCAAAAACTGAGCTATACGTAGCCCAAATTATAGTTAAGCTTAAAGAATAATATTTTTTATACATTTTGGTAAAAAAAAGTTAAATTTCAACACTATTTTACACATATATTGTCAATTTTCTAGGAGCAATTTCGGTTGCAAATATTTATAAAATTAAACTGACTATAAGTGTCTCCATGTCGGTGTGCGTTCAATAACAGAATTTCTTTCAACTACAACGATTATCTACCACATTGTTAATTAATTTTCACACAGACTGCCTTCAAACCTATTATGCATACAGACATTTATGGACAACATAGATTTTAAACAAACATTTTAGTATTCGTCAATAGATTTTCTGATCACAACCAATTATATTTGTCCATCATTATTTCTCAAATTACTTTTCTCTCTCTAATTAAAATGTTCAATATTCTTGATTTTTAAATGATTTTATTCTATATGAGACATTTAATATGCACGTATTGATATGCTAGATGTGTAACCCAAGATTACATTTTGAAAATTATTCTAGTGTTTCATCTCCAGTAAAAGTGATGAAAGAGACACCTATTATCGATATATAATGCTTAAATATTGTAGCACTTCACAGTGAAATATTTGGCATAATGCTAAACTGGAGATAGCGTCTAATTTTATATAAGGTAATAAACAAGATATAACAGTTAAAAGTAATCACTCTTGACCGTCAGTGCTAGATCGGCCTCTGTATGGGCATCGTAGCCTACAGGTTTTGGCATCTGCTTGCCAATAATCTACTCACCTTTTGCATGTAACGCGGTTTTGTCCCTATGTGACGTACAAAGCTGCGTTTTTGATACTATCCACTCAATTTTGTCTTGAAATTATGAACGTTGAATTAGTGCATGATGCCGCTGTATTAATGTCCCAGTTGGTGGCGGATGCAGTGGCTAATATTTCTTTTTGGTAAACTCGATGGTTTTGTCTATTCTGTAATGAATATGGAGCTTGCTGTCAGTTAACTTCACGGTGGATATATTGCCTACGTTTGTGTATTTTTAAGATATTTCAGTTGTGAATTGTGTTTCTGTGCAAATATTCGGTATCCGTGTGTATATTTATTTCTACATTGGCCTGACACCAGGGACACCAGGGACAAGTAAGAAGGTTCGCCAAAGACAATTTGGTTTTACCCACCGCACGAGTCATGCGCCTGTCCCAAGTCAGGAAATTGTTATCACAGAAAATCTTTATAACTGTATCGCACATGTCATGCATGTCATGGTAAAAAAGGAAAAAATTAATTCCTTGATGTCATCATATTGCCGACAATTTCGTGTGTATTTCAAAATTTATAAGATTAAATTTAAAATCTAATCCAATGACATGTTGCAGCTCCATTCGCAATTTTAATATGAACGTTAGCACCGCCATAAAACAAGCTTCGCATAATTTTCTCGCCAAGTGGGAACTTTCTGATTTGACCGTAAGCTCTTGTCAGTAACGTCACAGCAACAACAACCATGGCAAAGTAAGCGCGTCATTTGGAAGACTGACTGATTATGTTGTTAATTTTTTTTGTTTGTGATTCCGTTTTGATTAAAAGCATTCTATGTCAAAACTGATTGATAAACATAGATTGGTTTGCAACTTGAACAACATGGGATGAAAAGTATCTATAAGAAAGCAATGTAATTCTCTGTTGTGGCATATATGTACGTATATATTTACGTTTTGCCCTTCTGTGTGTTGTTCCTACATTCACTTGTTCAATCACACTTCGTTTGTGAATTTCCTTTCAACGATTGTTTTGTTTGTGCATAATGATACGTTTGATTTCTACTTTTCTTCCTTGTATTGCACATGGTAGATCTCCTTAAGGATGATCGCTGGTCTTATAGGAAATAAATAGGATTTGAAATAGGTGTTTTAGTTTGAGAGAATATATGAATAGTAAACAAATAAGGAAGAAAAAATATAGGTTCATGTGCTCATTTCAGAGCTATAAGGCCTTGAAAATTTGCAAGAAATCTCTGGATTATTCATTGTCTTTCATTGACCAACTTCAGTCTCTCAAAAATGTATGAAAAAATAAACAGGATTTCATAAAATTTTGTCAAATACCATTTTAAGGTATATATGATTGAATTATAAAAAGTGGGGGTTCATGGGCAAAAAATTTCATGTTCAAGAAATGGATAAAACCCGAGAATTCCGAAAATCTGACAAAAAGACCAAAACATGACCAGCGAGCATCCTTAAATGAAATTTGGCTTCCTATTTCGGTATTTTTGGTTGAGTACTTCTTATTTAATATAAGTTTGGTTTTTGGTCTTCCAAATGGTTCGGTTTTAATGCTGCTGATGAGAGGTAACTCCTTGAAATGCGTCGTATACAGCATAGTATAAATTTACTATATCTAATATTAGTATCTTTGGATTGTTATTTTGAAACTCCTGGGATGATGCCTCTGCTGGTGGACCCTAGGTCCCTGAGGGTATTCGCCAACCCAGTCGTCAGACTTGTCTGACATGATTATTCATTGATTTGTTACAGAAATTACCAGTATTTAGCAAAATTCAAAAATAATAGAAATACTAAGGGTTCATTCGTTGTATTGTACATGGTAGATCTCCTTAGCTGAAATTTGGTTTCCTATTTCGGTATTTTTGGTTGAGTACTTCTTATTTAATATAAGTTTGGTTTTTGGTCTCTCAAACGGTTCGATTTTAATGCTGCTGATGAGAGGTAACTCCTTGAAATGCGTCGTATACAGCATAGTATGAATTTACTATATCTAATATTAGTATCTTTGGATTGATTGTTATTTTAAAACTCCTGGGATGATGCCTCTGCTGGTGGACCCTAGGTCCCTGAGGGTATTCGCCAACCCAGTCTTCAGACTTGTCTGACATGATTATTCATTGATTTGTTACAGAAATTATCAGTATTTAGCAAAATTCAAAAATAATAGAAATACTAAGGGTTCATTCCTTGTATTGCACATGGTAGATCTCCTTAGCTGATTAGCTGAAATTTGGCTTCCTATTTCGTATTTTTGGTTGAGTACTTCTTATGTAATATAGCCTTTCTACTTAAAAAAATGAAACTTTATTAATAAGTACATGAACACATTTTTATTATTGTTTCCAGGATAAATATTCATAATTATTCTAAAAAACTTAAATCATCCTTACTAAAATGGTGAAAAATGGTTAAAAAATATTGCCAAGTTCTTTGTATCTGTGATCAAAAATTGAAGTTGCTAAAAAGACTCACTAGACTGAATTTCCTTAGGCTCCTCTATCATGTCTATACTGTTACCATATTAAAGTCAGATGTTGTTCTGGAGTTATGTCGCCTTGTCCGTAAAAAAATCAAATGTGCACGAAAAATCACAAAATTAACAATTTTTGGGTAAATTAAAAATCGTGTAGACTTCGATGTGCTCAATATATCTTGTTAAAATTTGAAACATACTTTGTTAAGATAAGTATCTTTAAATGGTCAACTGCTAATCAATGCTAAACATATAGCTTCAACTCCTATTTTGTGTTTTAATTTAATGAAGTTTACCCTTCACTAAATGACAAACGTCAAGTGAAAAGCCTATTTAATATAAGTTTGGTTTTTGGTCTTCCAAATGGTTCGGTTTTAATGCTGCTGATGAGAAGTAACTCCTTGAAATGCGTCGTATACAGCATAGTATAAATTTACTATATCTAATATAAGTATCTTTGGATTGTTATTTTGAAACTCCTGGGATGAAGCCTCTGCTGGTGGACCCTAGGTCCCAGAGGGTATTCGCCAACCCAGTCGTCAGACTTGTCTGACATGATTATTCATTGATTTGTTACAGAAATTACCAGTATTTAGCAAAATTCAAAAATAATAGAAATACTAAGGGTTCATTCGTTGTATTGCACATGGTAGATCTCCTTAGCTGAAATTTGGCTTCCTATTTCGGTATTTTTGGTTGAGTACTTCTTATTTAATATAAGTTTGGTTTTTGGTCTCCCAAACGGTTCGATTTTAATGCTGCTGATGAGAGGTAACTCCTTGAAATGCGTCGTATACAGCATAGTATGAATTTACTATATCTAATATTAGTATCTTTGGATTGATTGTTATTTTAAAACTCCTGGGATGATGCCTCTGCTGGTGGACCCTAGGTCCCTGAGGGTATTCGCCAACCCAGCCTTCAGACTTGTCTGACATGATTATTCATTGATTTGTTACAGAAATTATCAGTATTTAGCAAAATTCAAAAATAATAGAAATACTAAGGGTTCATTCCTTGTATTGCACATGGTAGATCTCCTTAGCTGATTAGCTGAAATTTGGCTTCCTATTTCGTATTTTTGGTTGAGTACTTCTTATGTAATATAGCCTTTCTACTTAAAAAAATGAAACTTTATTAATAAGTACATGAACACATTTTTATTATTGTTTCCAGGATAAATATTCATAATTATTCTAAAAAACTTAAATCATCCTTACTAAAATGGTGAAAAATGGTTAAAAAATATTGCCAAGTTCTTTGTATCTGTGATCAAAGTTTGAAGTTGCTAAAAAGACTCACTAGACTGAAATTTCCTTAGGCTCCTCTATCATGTCTATACTGTTACCATATTAAAGTCAGATGTTGTTCTGGAGTTATGTCGCCTTGTCCGTAAAAAAATCAAATGTGCACGAAAAATCACAAAATTAACAATTTTTGGGTAAATTAAAAATCGTGTAGACTTCGATGTGCTCAATATATCTTGTTAAAATTTGAAACATACTTTGTTAAGATAAGTATCTTTAAATGGTCAACTGCTAATCAATGCTAAACATATAGCTTCAACTCCTATTTTGTGTTTTAATTTAATGAAGTTTACCCTTCACTAAATGACAAACGTCAAGTAAAAAGCCTATTTAATATAAGTTTGGTTTTTGGTCTTCCAAATGGTTCGGTTTTAATGCTGCTGATGAGAGGTAACTCCTTGAAATGCGTCGTATACAGCATAGTATAAATTTACTATATCTAATATAAGTATCTTTGGATTGTTATTTTGAAACTCCTGGGATGATGCCTCTGCTGGTGGACCCTAGGTCCCAGAGGGTATTCGCCAACCCAGTCGTCAGACTTGTCTGACATGATTATTCATTGATTTGTTACAGAAATTACCAGTATTTAGCAAAATTCAAAAATAATAGAAATACTAAGGGTTCATTCGTTGTATTGCACATGGTAGATCTCCTTAGCTGAAATTTGGCTTCCTATTTCGGTATTTTTGGTTGAGTACTTCTTATTTAATATAAGTTTGGTTTTTGGTCTTCCAAATGGTTCGGTTTTAATGCTGCTGATGAGAGGTAACTCCTTGAAATGCGTCGTATACAGCATAGTATAAATTTACTCTATCTAATATTAGTATCTTTGGATTGTTATTTTGCATTTCTGATCTGTAATCCGATAGAATGCACAATTCATTATTTTTTGACACAAAAATGTTCTTGTATTTGTTGATCAGAACGATGATAAACGAACTGGTTTGTGAACAATCATATAAGAGTTAGGGCACAAATTACAGATCAAACTTAAAAAATTAAACCATAGAATGCAAAGAGTAAGTACAAAGCAACTGTATCACAAAAATGTTTTATCATGTATACTACCTTCTCATTGTACCGTTAGTTCCATTTTATCGTGTATTCACGTGTTTTTTCAACGTAAATTCGACGCCATTTTGACGTCCTTAATGATGGCGATATCGTGAACTACCGGTATACCTGTTGAAATGATTTGACAGTTTCGTTTTATCTCCACCGGAAATGACGATTGGAAGGCAATTTCAGAGTCGGGCGATGGGAAAAACTTTTCCAATGCTTGTGTGATAGAGTTGTTTTCCTTTAGTATCATATTTTACTTTTCATAGTGTTTTTTTTTATTCAGTTAATAACTTGATATTTAAATTTATACAAAATAGTTTCTCATATATTGTTTGATAATTTCATATGGGTAATATTGCTAGACAGTTGATTTTACAATTTGTTTTGTAATATCTGCAACTTTTTTACCTGTTTATGTAAGTGAATTTATAATATGTATCTGTGTAGTTTTAATGACAAATTAAGGGTCCAAGAACGGCTGAATTCAAGACGGCTTTGTCGTCTGAGTGGTTCGAAGGATTTCTAAGGCGGCCCTGTCGTCTGAGTTATACAGCAGTCAACACAGGTTTCACGTCTGAATGGACAATTGGTCCATTGTCTGTACTTCAAATGTAAGTTTGATGTTCAAGCAAGTTCTGGCATTTGTCCGGGTTGTTTTGTAAATAGTTTGTCTCGTCTTGATTATCCCAGCTCTTTCGAAGAAAGATCGGGGGGATATAGCTTCCGGTCTAATTCTTTCATCTATACGGTGACCAGATCTAGAGATAACAGAAAAAGCGCAAAATACTTTCGTTTCTAAATATTAAAATAGCAGGTGATTTTGATATGTTTGATAATGATAGGGTAAACCAATGCGCTGAGTATTTTTACACAATACGGACTAATAATGTAACAATTAATTAAGAAAACTTTCCACTCCAGGATAAAATATAATATTATAAGATTTAGTAAGCCTCTAAAACGAACATACAAGCACATTTCAAAAAATTAACGGGAATTATAGTATTTTGGTTTATGTTTTAATATTTTTCAATTCGTTACAATAAATGATTATAGACATGTCATAGTAACAACTAAGTAGGGTGAATCCGCTTGGACAAACAATACACAAGAAACCAATACTCTCCGAAAATGGCGGGATGCTCTACGGTGTAAGAAAATATATTCCGTCTTCTGAAATGATGAAATCATTGCTTGCACGGGTAGTTACCTAGTTAAATATTAAATGAACATAAATGGACTTTAAATTTGTAAACAATTATAAAAGCTTTTTAATACATTGTATTCTATATATATTTAACAGAGACATTTGAATAAGGCAGTTTTTAGGTCCTATTTCTATTTATTTTTAACGTTGCGGTCACATTTAAAAATAAAACATTTGAAGGTAAGGTTATCTAGTTCGAAATTTAAAACGTTAATGTAAAAATTAAAAAACGAAACTACTGATCTGGACATTTTCCAACAAGAATTTATAGGTTAGTCTGAAATATTTTAAGATAAATATGAACTCATGTGTTATAATTTTTTTTTCTTAAGATACCTGTACCTGGAACTATATATTCAAGGCGGAATGAACTCGGGACTGTTGCACTTACTTTAATAAGTAATTATTGCATTACATTAGTTCTACTTCTGTCGGACAATATAATGTCTATAGGGTTCAATAAATTTCAAAGCTGACGTCACAAGACCAAACCAGCTTATACAGTATAACCAATGTTGCTATATACTGATCAGCCAATTAAAATACAGTATTCAAATCAAATCAAATTATTAATAGTAAGTTCTACATTTTTCAAATACTTTTAAGCAAACATATTCTTAATAGACACAATTTTCGTTTCTTTACATATACAGTACATGTATATCAACATTTTTTAAAAGTATATGTATATTTGAAAACAATTATAAATCCCTTGGAAATCATGTCTCATTTTGTTTCTGTTCATTTATAAAATTATAGGTAACAGAGACATTTAAAATTGCCAGTTTGTATAAATTTTTTTATATATTGCATACGTCACGTTTAAAAATAGGACAATAATCAGATCATACAAAGTAAGATTATCGAGTTCTAAATTTAAAACGCACTTAACTTCTTACGTCACAATCTAAACTTTAAGGAACGAAACCGAAACTACTTTGGAAAATTCACTGATCTAGACGTTTTGGTACAAGAATTGGTGTGTAAGTTTTTAATTTTATAAGACATATTTTCAGGAATTTATTCAAAATCGTGTTTTTTATTATAATTTAACTGATGGTTTCTCAAAATACCTCAAACTATGTATTGTAAGCGAAAGTTAAACGTAAGTAATCAATGAAAGACATTAGTTCAACTTGATCTATCCGACAATATAACTTCTCAAGGGTAAAGAAATTTCATTGCTGTAAATTTTAATGGTATGGTCTAGCCTTTTGGCATGTTTTGTACAGATACATGTTTGTTAATAATTATTTATTTATTTATTCGAATTCCTTTCTTGGAAAATACCTTATTTAGTTATATCCATTTATTTTGATTTTGCAAGAGAAAGCAGTTGAAGTTTATATACATGTAGTTAGTGTCAACCAAATGATTTTTTTTATCTATTAATATGAAACACAGACCTACTTAAATGAAAGCTTATGTATTTTCAGTACGAACAATTTCGAAGGGTCTACGAACTACAAGAGGAATATACGACCGTTATTGTAATCATTGGTAAGAACTGTTTAACAGACCATTAAAGGCGCTAATACAGCATGATACTTATACAAGACTTACATTACACAAATAAATTCAAATTATACAAGATCTGCAAACAATAAAATAATTACAATTATCAGGTTTTCAGAACATGTGCAACATGGATTTATTAGACGAAGGACTTTCTTTAAGAGTCTACCAGTATGTCTGTAATATTATTGGATCAGAAAACGTCGTGAAAACAAGGCGGAAACTTCTTTCTACTTTCGATAGTGTTCAATTTGTCAAACATTCAACGTTTATTAGTAGTGGCAGTAAAGCTGAAGGTTTGGACTTCAAAACAAGCGACATTGATGTAATTCAGTGCCTTAATTTTGTTCGTGTGTATGAAAATTCTAATAATATACCTTCATCCTGTAACGCTATAATAAAACTTGTAATGGAGAACAGGGAGACAAAACCAGGAATTACCTTACTTAAAACTGTTAAAATTCACAGTGCAAATTCCAACACTATTTCTATCAATCTTTATCAATATATTAGAGAGGACTCTTATGTGTCTTCCAAACGTTTCAGGGTGTATTTTAAAAATGAAGGTGCATCCGTCATTCATGGTCCTTGCATTTCTACGCCTGATGGAATGTTTGATTTTGCATATTGTTTCCGTTGCCATGAATGGATTTCATCTGCACAAGAATGGTTTCATAGATCGAGGAATCATGGCCGAGTAATGAATTAATTAGTAATATTATTGATAACGGCGTTCTATTCGTACCTATTGGATGTAAAGGTTCACCAAATGAGGATATCGAATGGCGGATATCGTTCTCTGTTGCAGAAAAACAATTAATACATTCTTTTAATCATGACCAGTTTTTATGCTGTGGTCTGCTAAAAATTATCCTAACGGATTTAATTAAACCCAAACATGGTGACCTGGTATGTTCATATTTTCTTAAAACTATGATGTTGTGGCTGTGCGAAGAAACTGAACAATGTGAATGGAGAAGAGAAAATATTTTGTATTGCTTTATGAACTGTTTCAGAAGATTGATTTATTGTGTTGAACATAAAACCCTTCTGCATTACTTTATGCCAGAGAATAATTTCTTCGAGGAAAGATTTACTGCTATACAACATTCACATTTATTATGTACTTTATGGAGCATTTACAATCTTGGATGGAGATGTATCTTACTTACAGATACTTTCAAGTCATTTTCCATCACAGTTGTATCTTACAGTTTAGCCAATTTTCCCAGGGCTTCTTCAATCGGTGTTCTCTTTAATATAGTTCCGTCTGTCATTAATCTTAAAAATGATTTATTTAACATTTGTTTAGATCAACCTTCCAGACAGTTTTATGGTTACTTTTGTGCCGTCGGCAGTCAGTGGGAATCTCAAAAATTACCTTTAAATATCAACTCTACAAACAATAAGTATTTCAACAAACAATACAAAAGAATTCGTTCTTATTTACTGATAGGTTTGAACAGTGATGCTGTGTCTGGATGGTTGTTGTTAGCATCATTCTATTATACATGTAAACAGTACCGTGAATGTATGTACATTGTAGACTACCGTATATCTAAGTGCACACCAGATAAATCCTTGCAACTTGTAATCCTGACATAGAACAACAGAGTGGTTTTGAGAGAAACCTTCACCTTGTCGGGAAGCGTAATTACTTTAGCGCTGTGAGGCACTTTGTACATGTACGGTGGCCTTCCTTCGTTCCTCCGTCATTCTACCTAATGAACTCAAATGTTATACTGATACCGACAAGAATCTGTGGGTTCCTTGTGTTGTATTTGCTTACTTTCTGAAGTTTCTTTGTTGTCACCATCAACATGATAGAAGAGGACGATATCTTTCATTTCGTGAGCTAGAACTAACAGTAGCTGAGAACTATTTTATTGTGGAAAACGAACATCAGATTCAAATAGCCAACCAATGTCTAGAGATCGTTAGATTGTTGATAGATATATGATTCTTATGTTCAAAATGTATTACAGGTGTTGTAAATGGTAATTAGAAACATTTTTGTTGAAGGCAAATGATCAATTTGAAACGTATAATTCGCATATAATAAAAACCATTTCGACGAAATGTGCACATTTTGTGCATCAAAATTGGTATCAATGAATTTTATTTTACCACGGAGCTGATGACACTGGTGTCGGGTGTATCCCTTATTCAGTTAGTAGTATTTCGATACTATCCCGATATTGATACTTTAAATTTACCTATACAAAATTCCAAAAAAATCTCCCTTGTGCGCAGCTCTGTCCATGGTTTTGGTTTCAACCCCTTTTGGTCATTTTGGTATTTTGAATTTGCTCAGCTATTTGGATTGTTGTTTTTTTTAAGGCCTTGAACACAACTGGTGAATTTTACATCGACGAAATGTGCATATCTTGTGCATCAAAATTAGTATCAAAGAATTGTATTAATTATATCACTGGCCTTTATACACACTGGGAATGTAACAGGTGCTGGACATGCTTTCCCTTTAGGAACACCTGCGTTCACTCCAGGTTTTTAATGGGAATTCACATTTTTGTTTGGTTTATTATATGTTTTTTTGGTTATACAATTTTTGTACATGTATCCTTGTGGCGTTTGTTTGTTGTTTTCCATTCTTGTCTTTGTCTTTTCCTTGGATATCTAATTTATTGACTTTTCCACTGTTTTGTCGCTTCGGTATTCTTTTATATAGTTCAATTATATGATATGGGCAAAGCAACTATAAGTAAATGAGAAAATCAAGCATACCAGTACACATGCAATACCTCATTGACAATTCAGACTTCGATAACGTAGAATAATAATGTATTTGATCGAAGTAAAACAATAAGACGACAGTTCTGTTTATAAAACTAGGGGCCGTTTTCCCTCTTTGTACACAAATATACTTTATTAGGTCAGAGATATCTGAGGTGAGACAATAATGTAGTATGCTACTTGTTTATTAGGTAACAATGAATTATGTTCCTTCCCACTACTTGGTTTTCTGTCTTATATTCCGTAAAAGAATTTTGCCGATTAAAAGAGCTATAAACTGGTTAGATTCTGTGTACTGCGAATTACAGGGGATATATGTTCCCTACTTGCACAAAATTCATTAGCTCGAACTACCGATACTTCAACCAGATTCCGTCTTTTAAAGTTTGAGCTATCGGAGATCTTCTGTACATGTATCTATTACTCTTTTTTTCTACATCAGCAACATTGTCAAGGCAATGAAGAAGAGGATAAATATACCTAAGGAGCAAACCAAAAAATGGAATCCATTAGACAGACAAACACAGGAAGACAGATGAACAATCACAAGCACACTAAAAACTAAAAACAAATGAACAACACGAACTCCTATAAAAACCATGAGTGAACTCAGATGCTCCGGAAGGTTAAGTAGTAACAGCTCTGTATACAACACCCGTCGTGAAGTTCAACACATTCAATCTGGTGGTAGTCACAAATCGGTGCAGGGATTGTAACAGTCAATCAATTCATGATGACAACCGTAAAGTTTCCTAAGTGATAACATCAACTTATCCTTAATAAAACCCTTGTTAAGCAGCTTTTGTGACAGCAGTAACCGTCTTTATCGAAAGTCAAAAATTGTAACTCACGCAATATCGAATAAGCTGAGAAACGTAGACGCCGTATGCAGGCGATGTTGGTATATTGCTTCTCAAGCAGGGAAAACTAACACTAGGAAAGTTGAAGTCATCACGTATGACATAAACTTTTGTCTTCTAATTTGTTTTCGATTTTCCCCTCCTTGGAATATCCCTTTGGTATTTCTTGACTTTATTTACATTTGAAAAAAACACGCTTAAACATCCTTAAGTAGTAGCAAACGATAGACAATCCTCTCTACGGTATTTGCACTCGTTTTGAGCATACAGTGTCTTATAACTGGACCCTTTCACAAATTCATACATAAAATGTAGGCCAGGGTGATCTAATTTTTATATGGATCTTCGTTTATTTTCCAAGACGCACCCACTGGTGAAATATTATACCTATATGACTTACAGTGTTTTAGAACAATCCGAACGCTATATCCTATCCAAAACTTAATTTTATACATTTGGCCTTTAAATTTTCATGTTTCTGTCAGTTTTATATTTTGTACCTTTTTTGTCCGATTGATTCAGATTATTTGACACAAAATATATTTTAAAAATTCAGATCAACTGTATATAGTGAAATACATTACCGGTTTCGGCCCGGTTGATAACGTTTTCCGTATTGTCCCGTATTAAAAAGCAGGGCCAATTACGAGACTTTTCACTTCCGGGTGACCCGGAATAGACCTTGCGGAACTTGTGCCGAATTTATTGTGATTTCATTAATTTCCGTTGTAAACAACGCTGCTTGAAAAATTGTGGATGTCTTGAGAATTATTTTTCGTCATATACCTTTCTGAGAAGACATCATGTTGTAATTTTACATTCAGTGTCTCAACTGGTCACGCTGTCTTGCCATGTACATGTATTGTGACTTAAATCATTATTGTTGTTCATCTAAAATTGAACGTTTGGCATAACCAAAGAAAACGGGAGACTTTTATTCAGACATTTATTAAATGATATAACAGAAGAAGTCGTTAATTCCTAGATTTGCTATATGTCTCTCTCCCTTATAATAAGACAATCTTTTCTGTATAACCTACTGCCTAAATAAATAATGAGAATTAAGCGAAAATGAATAACACTTAGAGAATAAAATCCTGTTTTTCTGAAATCTCGATATTGTGCAGCTCTTCGTATCAAAACTTTTCAAACGTTTGTGAGTTGCACTTGCTTAAACTTCTAAACCGAAGAGAAATGTTTTAAAGGTCCTAAAGCCATCCCATTTAATTCGAAGATTTATTAATGTGTAGCATTTTAAATATATATTTACAAAATTCCAGTTTTCTGTTAGTGTAAAGAAGTATCCATCTTTGTTGATTAATTCATCATCAGACAAAGACATGTTCAAAAGCTGACAATTGTATTGATCCTTATAAAAATTCACAGTCGACGAACGACAGACAGTTCCTGATACACATTTTCGGACCAACATTGTCAAAAGCGTATAAAATATGCGAATTCATGTATTTATTTTTTTGATAAATGCCACCAAAAACGTTGTCAATTTTTCCATTGCACGTTGATTGACCACAAGGTAGATTCAGTAGAAGAACAGAAATTATTAGATAATATCTTTTCATAATTTACGCTATGCATACAGCTTCTTCAGTGACGAAAGTTTCATATACATTGAATTGATATCAGAGAATCATACGTTCTAACCAATAAAATTTCAGCTTATCCAGATGACCCAGGAGCCGATTAGACTTCAAAATCACACATTGGCGTTATTTTTTTTTATTAGATACAAGTGGAAATTGATCAATTATATAATAGCTCCTTTAGAAGATTGTTTGTGAACAGCTTTCACACTAAAATTAGTCTTTTGTTTCACATCACTGTCTTTTTTACTGATATTTAAACAGATTAAAATGTTAAACACTGAAGACTTTATTTTGGTCTCTGTGTTCTTTAAATTATGGCACAACTATTGACATCAAACAAATAACAATTTAAATTTGATAAAATATAAACATATAATTCAAAGTGAAATTTAAACAAAAGAATGTAGCCTCAATTGTCCGATGTGCTAAGTATCACTGGTAATGTAAAATAAGAGAACTTTATGACCGACTATCACGTTTGAAACAAGTCTTATATCAGCATAATAATACCGCGGGAAAAGTCCGCAAGATCGAAATCCAAAGACAAGACAAACTCGGAGAACGGAACATTACAGACAAATGTCACAAGGATACATGTATAACTAAATGAATAAAAAAAACATAATCAAGTAATCAGGACAGCAGAGAAAAATATTGTTTTTTACTTACGACTCATAACGAGGGTTACATATTTTACTACTTAAATCATAATATCAACAAAAAATACCAAAGCAACAAAACAGCGGAAAAAGGCCACATATTCTAAATCCAAGGGAAAGACAAGTCAGGAAAATGTAACACAACAAACAAACTCCACAACGATTATGTAAAACTAAAAGAATTAAAAAAAGTATAATAAACTAAATGAAACTAGCACAAGGTGGCACAGAAATTCAAGCACTAGCAATGTGAACTCCCATTAAAAATCGAGAGTGACATCAGGTGTTCCAGAAGGGTAAGCAAGTCCTGCTCCGTTAACGACACCCATCACATTGCCATTGAGTAAAACCTAGTGAAGTGTCAAATTTGGTGGGGTGTCAAGTCCGATGAGGTGTCAATTCTAGAAGGACGTGAAATCTAACTGACGATATATTAATATTAAACAGCTGTTTATCATTTTCGGTGAAACCATTTTTGATGCATACGATGTATATATCGTCGATATTAGACTCGTCAAGAAGAATGAACCAAAGTCTATACTCTTATTGTTTTAATTATTTTCTTATTTCATCCATTTTTTAAATAGATATTTAAAGTTGGCAGACAAAATTAGATGCTGAATAATATATTTTTCAATGAAACTCAGAGTAAACGTTGGTGAAAAAGATAACTAAATGGTGGATAGCAGTAATCAAAAACTATACTATTTAGTGATAAGCATTATTGAAATATATCCGGGTATAATCTTATATTAAACAGGACAAACTGCGTGATTAAGTGAGATTGCGTTGTGATTGTGTTAATACGCACAGCGAAAAATGTTATTGTCATACCGGTACCCGAATTTCTTATTATATTTCCTGCATTTTTCCTTAGCATTAGATGTGACGGTTCTCTATTTGGGTGTAGATAACTTTCTGATTTGTCGTTTTCAAGATATGGGACATTAAACGTCTAAAATTTCATAATTCCTCCACATTATAGTCATTGCTTGAAAATGTGCATTAACGCAAAAGAAAAGAATTGTACTATAGTATGCATATCAAAAGCTTGTCAAAACTTTTGATAATTTTTTTCATCGGTACAAGGATCTCATTCGTAAATATAAATCAACGTACAAACATCTTATAAGTTCAGGTATTTCACATCCCATCTTTTATGGTAATATTCTATACAAAGCACAAAATGTCGTCATTCACCTGAAAAGCTAATCAAACCTTTGAACAGAGTTTTAAGCAAGGGATATAGTTACGATACTGTTGTCAAGTCATTAAAGATGGCATTTTTTGGAATTAATATTGATTCACTCATAGGGTCTTTGCATCGGAAATAAACACATTTATTCTAAAACCAGTTGTTGGCATGATACGGGTTATGTTCTTCTCGCATAATTTATGATGGCATGATACTAAACCCCTAACGGGGGGAATTGTGGTCGATTTTCTATATGATATGGACATAATCTTTCGATCAGTTTAATTGAGGGAACTGGCATATCAGTAACTGCTAGTAGTTCTTTGTTAATATATATTGATCATTGTCATTTTGCTTAGTCTTTTCTGTTATCGTTTTTAACTGAGTTTTACTGTGTGTATCGCTGTATGTTTCTTTTTTCCACAATGGCTAGAGGTATTGGCGGAGTGTTGAGATCTCATAAAACATTTTTAACCGTGACGCATTTTTGTGCCTGTCTCAAGTCAGGAACCTCTAGACTTTGTTAGTCTTATGTGTTTTTTTTTCGGAGTTTAGTGTGCCGTCCATTTTGCTGCACTAGTATACATTATTGTTTAGGGGCCAGGTAAAGCCCGCCTTCGGGTGCGGGATTTTCTCGCTGAGTTGAAGACCCATTTGTAGCCTTGCACTGTTTTCTGCTCTTTGTCGAGTTGTTGTCCCCTTGACACATTCGTCGTTTCCTTTCAGCAAACAGTATTTTGAGACAGTGCACAAACTCCTCCAGTTTTGTCTTAAGATATATCACGTTTGTTTTTAACTGAATATGACCTAATCGTAGCTTGTGTGTTTTCTATATCTCTAAAGTTGAAATGAAATTTCCGTGTTTTATTCTTTGGCATGAAAGCATAAACATGTTTTCTACGAATTGATCTTTTATAATGTGTAATCTCTACGTAATCATAAAACAACTATATTCATTATTCTTGAATAAATAAAATTTTAGGGGAAGCACGAAATGTTATATGTAGGAAAATAAATTCGAATATCCACAGTATGTTACACATACCATGCTGTGTACATTAATTATTCCTGATAACAAATAAAACGATAATATCTTTATTTTCATAAACCCAATTTACATTGTCACAGAGAATGTTAACAAAACATAAAACACAAACACACAAAATCTATTTACAATATTTATAACACAGCGACAGTGTTAAATACAACATACCAGTTAAGGTGGTACCCAACACCTTGACTAAAATAAAATTGGCTCGTTTAATTTTCATAAAATTTTTAGGAAATATTTACTTTGACCTGTTGACATAAATGTTGATTTTTTTTAGTAAATAGAATTTCAAACTTCGCGGGAATAATTTCATTGAATATATAGCAGTTTGGCAAACATCATAGAGAAGCTTAATGTCTCTTTACTTATTAAATTTGATTAAAACGCTCTGGTGATTTTTAAGAGTTATCTCCCTGTAGTGTTGGGTACCACCTTAAGCAAGGAGGTCAGACATGACTGTTTGTCTATTTGATAAATTTAAAGAGTTTATTTAATAGTATTTTCTTTTTCCTTGTCATAAGCTCAAAAATTTAAAACGTTGTGATATTTTAGGTAATAGCTAGGTTGAAAACGCTTGCACTGTTCTTTTAAATTTACACATTCAAAGACATGGTGGTATTCATAACCCAGTTTGGACAATTGCACAGATGACAGTGTCGGTTATTGCGATCTATATGTTGCCATCTACCTGTTTCGACTGTTAAAAAATGATTAATTGTTCTTAATCTACAGACTCTCATTTAAAATGTTTAAGTAATGTTCGAATTCAAACTTTGTCTTGAAGATTCTGCATGAGAGCTTCTGAAGATTCAATCATAGTAAAACGCCAATATTGCAAGAATTGGTAATCTTAAGGTGAAGAATATAACGTTTGGAGATAATTTTTTCAGAAGTAAAACAAACAAGATTTTCTTGACAGAAAATTAATTTGAAATTCGAAAATCGCAGAAAATCCTACAAGATAAATTTAAGTGAATTAAATGATTTTCTGACTGGACAAAACATGCATTTTGATATAAAACAAATTTGTGCAATTTATTTTTTATACACTAAAGAACATATCCTAAGAGTTTAAACATGTACATTTCTATTGCTAGCAAAATCTATTTAGTGAATGTGGACATGTATTAATGTGTTGAATTATTCTAGATAATGTATAACAAGACAGGCCACGAATGACATAAACCGATAAGCAGGACCATTTTAATATAGAAAACTAGTTAAGAGGGCGAATACAACACATCGATAAAATCTAGTCATATTCATGACATTCTGACATTATATAGACACAAAAGAGTTGTACAGTTAGAGCAGTTAAACTTTTTTTTAATCTTAGCTCTCTAATCATCTATTAACGTACGGTATATATATGTGTTTATAAGCCGTTTTGCGTGCGTCGTTCATATTCTTATATTTAAAGTATCATTACTTCCGATTAGGCCACAATTACATATTGTTGTTTTTTATCTATATAAATAATTTAGCTTGCTTATTGAGAAACATCGGAAAACGAAGAACGACGCAACTGGACATTCAGGCCAAATTCCAACGACAAGATGAAAAAGTGAGTCTCATAGTTTTATAATTCAGCAGATCGGAACTCAAGTATTTTTATGAAAGTTTATCATCCCTAGTCTTTTATTTTAATTGGATATTGTTCAATTGACGCGTGCCTAATATAACATGATTAGTATATACATATATTACAAAAACACCAATTCTATAAAATACAAAAGTGGCAAATCACTAAGGATTATTTCTAAAAGCGAAAGTGTACGTATGAAAAGACAGACTGTAACGAGAGGTTCCATCGTCACATAGTCCAGTGTATCATCAAAAGTCATTTTCAGTATGTGATCATATTTTATCTGAAATATCAATTAAAAAAACATGAAAAATCACGATACATAAATACTTCAAACCTTAGGAGATAAATGAATATTTCATTTCATAATAAAATAAAAAATACTAGTTTAAGTCATCCTAACTTTTCAATATTTGGTTTTCCCATTAACCATCCTTAAATGGTTTGCTTTTAATTTTTGATGGAGGTTAATCAAGAAATGTGTATTGTACGCAAGGAAAATTTCATCTGATTTTGTTTTACTACGTTTATACCACTGAGGCGGTATCTCTGCTGGAGGACTGTTAGTAACCTGATGTTTTATAACAATTGTATTACTTAGGTGGTATCTCTGCTAGTATATTTTAGTCCCCCGTAGGTTTTACTGCATTTGTACCACTAACGCGGCATCTCTGCTGGTGGACTGTTATTCCTCGGTAGGTTGTACTACAATTGTTTATGAGACGTTATCTCTGTTGGTCGACTGTTAGTCCTCGGTAGATTTTACAACGTGGATTATTTTTGTTTGCCTCCAAAGTTTTGGCCACGATTGTACCTGATCCTAGTAATCCTAGAAATTTGGTATATGGGGTTATTTTTATTTATTTTTTTTTTTTTTGTATCAAATTGTGAAACGTACTATATGATTCACTAAGTACACATGTTAATGAAAATGGGTCAAAGTCACAAAAGGCTGGGTTGCAAAGAATGGGTTATGAACCATGGAGAAGTTAACAGTATCTTTCAAGATGAAATCAATTTGGAATGTTGATACTTTAACTGCAGATTGTTGTTGTATAATGCATTTATTGTTTTTAATTCATTAATGCAAAAAAGATAACAACAAATTTCAAAAATGACAGACCCCACAACAATACGCAAACAACAAACCACTATGCATTAAAAGCATAAAACACATAAAAAACAACAAACATCAAAACAACAAAGATTGACGAAAACGTTACTAAGTTCCTAAGTCTGGAAAAATTGGGAAAAAAATATTCAAACAATTCCATAATAACAGGTGCACAGCTTCAATATGTGTAAAATCTTCCTATAGGTTTGATAAAGATGGAAAACTGTAGGAGGAGTTGATGACACAAAATGGGTACTGTGTTTTCACATTTTGATGTAAAAATTACTAAGTTTCCAAGTCTGGAAAAATTGGAAAAAATTATTCAAACAATACCATAACAGCAGGTGCGCAACTGCAATATGTGTACAATCTACCTATGAAGTTTGATAAATATCGATTGAAAACTGTAGGAGGAGTTTATGAAACAAACTTTGTACTGTGTTTTCAGATTTTGATGGAAAAATTACTAAGTTTCCAAATCTAGAAAAATTTGTAAAATATTATTCAAACATTTCCATAATAACAGGTGCACAACTTCAATATATGTACAATCTTCCTGTGATATTTGATAAATCTGGGTTGAAACTTGTAGGAGCAGTTGTTGGCACAAGATTGGTACCCTATTTTCCCCGCCCACAAAACCCGCCGCCCGACCGCGTCCCCACCAGCCCGACATCACTATACTATAACCCGGATTTGCACTTCGTGCAACCCGGTCAAAAATTAAAATTGAATAAAATTGGACAAAAACAAAAACAAAGACTGTACAAAAAATTCTGGAATAGTTGTATAACTATTATAGTTAATCCTTTCAAGTTTTCATTATTAAATTAAAATGTTTGTTTGTTTAGTTGAGGTTTTACGCAGTTTTCAGCACATTTGGCTATTTCGCGGGGGCCAATTTTTATTGGTGGAGGAAGCCGGAGTACCCGGAGAGAACCACGACCTTCGGTAGGAAAATTGGCATTTCTTCGGAGTCGAACACACCCCGCCACAAGTGAGATTCGAACTACAACCCCAGAGTTGACAGGCCAGTGATCATTAGTAGTCATAACGAACTACCTAGACCAATCGGCCACCGATAGCGATTAATGCGATTTTATAAAATAAATATTGCACATGAAATTTTAAAAATAATTTTTATGATCGAAATAACATCCGTCAACATTAAGCCGTTTCATAAAGGGGTTGAATTTAATACAAACAGATATCTCCAGGGCAAACTTTCAATCTTCTTTTTCTATGTGTCATCAACAGAAGCTTTAAGGATTTTCGCTGGTCATGTTTGAATGCCATAAATTATTTTCCCCGATAACACACATTTTTCTTTTCATAAATATTTTGCATGCAGAATAATAAGCCATTTGGAAAAATCTTATAAAATCATTATTATTATTTAGTGTTTTTTGCCAAATAAAACTTGTCAATGATAAAGTTATGTAAAATCAATAGAGAATATGTCCCTCGCCAAATTTTCAATTGCTTATATCTCGAAAACAAGTACACGGACCTATATTTTTTTCGCTCTTTTAGTTCCTTTTTTTATCCACTATCAGTATTTACCAGTGTTATGAAAAGCTTGTTATTTTGAAACTGAGCAGCGAAAATCCTTAAATAATGTTCTTCATTGGCTTTGATCTTATTTATCTAATTTTATAATTGTATAATAGGATATGAGTCTTAAAATTATAAATTCTATAAAAGTAAGAATTCACATCGCTTAGGTATATAGCATTTGGCTATCACAATCCAAAGCTTTTTAAATGAATAAAATCAATCATGCATACCAAGATCAAAAATATAAAATAAATATAAAGTTATGTTTGTAATCAATTCGTTACTTTCTTATTCAGTTTTAATGACGTCCTTTCCGTCTTATGCGAACAACCTGGATCTTACATATACGCCTCAAGGTTACATGGGCAGCATGGCGAGTGTGCTGCTGGAAGCAGAGACAGCTTACTCTTCCGAAGCACCTGAGTATACCCCCGGTTTTTATGTGGGGTCCATGTTGTTCATATGTTTTTAGTTTTTAATTGTAGTGTTTTGGTCTCGTCTTCGTTGTTCTACAGAGTTTGTCAGTTGTTTCGATTTTCCCCTCCTTCGAATATCCCTTTGGTATTTTTTTACTTTACTTTTAACTGTCATCAAGTTGTTATTTGAAGCCTTACTGAATACTTCCTTCACAACGATTTCCAGAGTAGCCTGCTGGGCAGTTACAGGAATACGTTGAACCAGAAACTACACACGTTCCCCCATTTTCACAAGGCTGACCAAAACAGGGATCTTCTGTAATAAGGATTCACAATATGTTTGTATTTCATTCTAACACGTACATTCTCTCATATACACACACTGTAGAACAAAGTACATTGGACATTAGTATGAAATAATACATAGTGCATACATGAATCACATCCTGTAATGCTATAGAAGTGCAATTGTTTCAGATGAGTTACAAAATCGACGTTGAAACCATTTAATAGAACATATCCTATCAAAAATTCATGACATTTTTATATTATAATATTTTCATTTTGCACACATGCCTAGTGGTCAAGCAAAATAAGTACTAAGACTACTGAATAAAATGTTACCAAATTTAAAAAATACCACCCTACATGTATTTTGAATTGTAAGTGAACTCAAAATGGCCCATTTTAAATGTAAAAATACATTTTACAAGTATACTAGCATTAAACTAAATGTTATGCAACACAACAATGAAGCAACATAACATCAAATAAAATATTCTTACGTTCACATGTCGTTCCAGAATACCCTGTAAGACAGTTGCAGTTGTATCCTGAACCGGAAATAGAACATGTTCCTCCATTGTTACAAGGTCGTGGGGAACATGGCGTTGCTGTAACAGATTTACAGAAAGAAAAAACATATTATGAATTAAGCATTTTTATCGAAACCAAATATTTTGTTTATTTCTTTTATTGCGAACCATTTAAATATATTTTATGCGTTTGCACAAGAAATTGTTTAACTGAAACACATTAATGTTAAAAAATTTTGACTCAGTAAAATATAAATTGTATTGATACAATAAATAATCTCACTTTCACAGGTACTGCCTGAATAACCATGTGGACAACTGCATGAAAAACTGGAACCGGAAACAGAGCAGCTACCACCATTTTTACATGGCTGGAGTGTGCAAGGAGTGTCTAAAATTTGAAAGAATATATTGTTTGCGTTGGCACAAGAAATTTGTTAACTGAAACATATTAATGATAAAAAGACTGGCCCAGTAAAATACCAAATGTATTGATAGTATGCTAGTATAAATTAACTCACTTTCACAGGTAGTGCCTGAATAACCATTTGGACAACTGCATGAAAAACTGGAACCGGAAACCGAGCAGCTACCATCATTCGTACATGGTTGAGATGTGCAAGGAGTGTCTAAAATTTAAAGAAAAGATTTTTCTATGAAACAATTTCACTCAGCATTACTTTGCATAAATGTACATTAGATTGATTTAAAGATATTTGAAAAATTCATATCATTATGTCAGAGAGGCAGTTTCTTTAAATTGAGTAGTGCATTTGATAAAACATCCCGAAAATAGGTATGATTATGCATTTTTTATCACAATTTCAAACCGATCTAACTTGCATTTGTGTTGTTTATTTTTAAATGAATGAAACATAATGCAATTTACTTATCGGTGAGCTAGTTTGTAGTAAACTGTGTAGTCTGCTGTGTTTTGAAATTTTTCCACATATAAAAATGAAAAGCTTGAAGATGGTCTTTTATAAAAACGAATTATGTATACAAATACCGACGTTCACCATTGTGATATTTCATCTTAGTATTTTAATAATGTCTATATTTTATGTTTGGATGTTGAGAAATTTGACGTTGATGTTGTTAAAAATGTTTTTATTAAAAGGTTAATTACTTGCTGCCAAAAATATTATAAACGATAATGCAAATGTGGAAAAATGCGTGTCACAAAAGCTTCTTAACCAGGGTTTTATCGGGGATAAGTTGATGTTAAAACTTAGGAAATTTTACTGTCGTCATCAGGAATTGATTGACCGCTACAGTGTTCCAATATCTAAAATGATGTTGGACCTGTTACCACTGTCGTAACGTTTCATGTGCCTCCACCGATTTGTAACTTCCACCGGATTGATTTTGTTGAACTTCAAGATTGGGTGCCGTATACGGAGCAGGAACTGCTTGCCCTTCCGGAGCACCTGGGTTCACTCTTGGTTTTTATAGGAGTTCGTGTTGTTCATTGTTTTTTAGTTTTCAGTGTTTATGTGATGTGCTTGTGCTTGTGGTTGTTCATTTGTCTTCCCGGGTTTGTCTGTCAAATGTATTACGTTTTTTTTATTTGCTCCCTAGGTATATTTGTCCTCTTTATTTAATAATTGAATGCTTCATTTTTTGTAGTTTTATTTGGGGAGTAAAAACCTTCACCGAAGCACGTTATGTATGAAACAAATCTAAAAATGAGGTACCATCAAGGCATGCAATTCCTATTATTACATTTTATATTTGACAAGTAAAAAAATTACTAGCCCTTTAAAATATTCTCCGTTTTGTCTCGAAATATTAATCCGCTGCATTGCAACGTCATCAAAGTTGTCCTGGGAGCACGTGCTGAACACGATTCTGACTTTTATTTGTTGTGTCAGAAACATTAATTTTTAGAACAACGTGACTAGCGTCTTCCAATAAAAATTACGTATTTCAAAGAAACAGACAATTATTTTAATTATTTTGAATTCAAAAATATCTTCAAGAAAATCATACCCATGACAAATTAAGAATTTTAGATATAAGAAAAGTCTGAATTGGTGTCAATACCTTAGCTGTCAAGAAAGATCAATATAAAAAAAAATGATAACTGTAAAATTGTCGGATTAAAGATAAGTTCCACTTTAGAAAGAGTAAACGTGAATTGAATGTAATCCTATAGAAAATAAGTATTCCTTATTGAGGTTACTTATTCATATTTTTTGAATTTTGAGGAATTTTGATTTTTTATTAATTGGTAGAAATGATTTTCGCAGTCATACCCCAAATATAGTTCATACTTGAAAGGTTTATTCTGGATTTCATTATTGACTAATCATGGGCGAATCAACCATGCTATCAATTTGTTTTCCAAATAATACTTATCTGATCAGGAAGATACGTGTGTTGAATGTTGATTAATTTTGAATAGTGTTGTGTTGATTTTACATTTGTTAAATGTATTATATTATGAAGAAAAAATGGGAAAGTGTTTAAATTAATAGTTATGGTACTTGGTCTCAGTTAACAACGAAAGCCTGAGAGCTGAGAGGTGAGCAGACACTGACCAACGTCTGAGTGCGATTACTATTTTACATCTTAGCTATTGAAACATGATTTATATCATAATTCATCCTCAGTTGTATTTAAGTTTGAATGCAAACTAAAGGTGGAATGAAATGTCTTAAATACTATTATATATATATATATATATATATATATATATATATATATATATATATATATATATATTTTATGCATCCTTAATGAGAATCAGACAGAATGTTAAAATGGTCTGAAAATTACACCAGACTTTAGCACTCGTAACTTTTTTCTGCATAGTTAATTAGACTTATCATTTTCGAAATTTTAATAGCAAGTTAAATGTTCCCATCACATTTTTTGGAACAAAAAAGAGCTGAGATGTTATACTGTTTAATAATTAAAGCAGTTACTAACTTTGGATGAGGTCTAATCATGGCGAATTTTAAGTCTCGGTCAACCAATAGCTAACCGGGTGATGAGTAAACCTTATCGAAGTTACATCTTACATTTTATTCATGATATCATAATTGTAACATGCTCCTAATTTGGTTTAATAAATCATTCGTAGGTCTAATTATTAATCATTTTATATGCATGCTTACACACATAACAATACGCAAACATAAGTCCAATTGTATCAAAATACATTGCACATGTAGTAATATTCAATCTTCTTAAAACTTCACTTTACAAAAATTTCAAACCTACTCTCACAGAATGTGCCATAATGGCCAGCATGGCAGTTGCAGACAAAAGAAGCACCGTTAACTGCGCAGGTTCCATGCTGACATGGTGATTCTGTACATGGTGTACCTAGAATTAAAAAGAAAGATTTAGTATATAGTTAAATATTAAATTGAAAAGTGAAAGTATATTGGGAGGTCTGACAAACTCATATTTATTAATATGCAATAGAATAATTTATTTGTCCTACTGTTACGAAGGGTCACCTGTTACAAAAGCAAAAACAAGCATCACAGTTACTTAAGCTGAGAAATAGAAGCTTAATCGTTCGCCACATATGTATAGGGATTTAATATCAAGAATTGATCATTACTATTCTCTGTCTTTCCATAAACTGGGATTTATTGTTGAATCTCGAAAAACTGAAGATAGATTATATCATGCGGTTGGCAACGATAACTTGATGGACGGATTGATTATTATTGAACGCCCGGTGGTAAATATTGCATGCATATGAGACAAGACAGGCAATTGTTTTCCTGTTAAAGAAATCATGAAATAAAAGGCTGTCATTAAGTTTTGTTGAGATATGGGAGTTGGCTCAAAGCGATCACCATACACTGACACATATCCAGTGAAAATTTCCGGTTTTGGTGTCATATCACTTTTTCCACAATTCCACAAATCACGAGCTATTTTAAAAAATATCTCCTTCCGCAAAGCAAAATGTACCTCTTTCAAGCTCTCCATGCAGAATAAAAATGTTCTTGGTTTTATTTATTTAATCCTTTCAAACTTTTTATTGAAAATGCATCAAGTAAATACAATTTTAATACAGCACTTGTTATTCAGTTATCATGGTTGGTTTGTTACAGTAGGTTCATATATCATGGTGCAATAATATTTTTTTTGTATTCCTCAGGTCAAAGTTCATTCCAGGTCTTGAGCCATATAAGGACGGAAACGAACGAGCAACCTTCCTCGCTTGAAACGAACTAGCTACCGCGAGAAGACTAACAAGGTGGTTTAAAGATTAATTGCAAGGATAGCATCTCCGCCAACCAATCTAGATTTTGTCTTTCCTTCATATCATTCTCCCTGTTTTGATCATTAGCATAGCTTTCAACCAAAATTTTAGAACGATTTTTTTGGTATTTCTATCTTAAATTGCGACCTTTTTATATTTAGTTGGCACAAACGGAACAGTGATTATTGTGAAATGTAAGGACGTGGGATGGTGGGTAAAATATGAATAGGAAAACTAACCGATTTTCAGGATAAAAGACACTTGAATAACATAGACAGGAGATGGACATTGCTATTTTGTTGTATGTCATATGTATCTATAGAACTGTTAACTGTAGGCAGATGTCATTTTTAAAACACCAAACAAAATCGTACATGTTACACCATTATATTTTTTTTATGGTAAGATAGACTCATACAGATAAACACAATATTGCCATATTATAATGGCGATGTTGTGCACAGCAATTGTAGAACATAGCACTCATTTAGCCTAATACTGAAAAATGTATTTTTCACCATTGTAAACCAATTTTCTTTGAAGAACATTGAAATAGTGGCATTCATTACCTTTCCTCTGGGAGTCGTTTGAGAATCCTCAATGATGAAACAAAAGCCAAAAAAAACATAACTGTCCTAATCGTTAAACGCAAAGGACATTTTAGACTACAAGTTATGTTGTCGATGATGCCTGATTCTAATATGCTCTAAACCTTTTCAGTCTACTACAACCGTGGTAAAATAACGATAGTTTCATTTTAATGTCAGATGGCTTGTTTTACAATGCCATAGTAAAGTTTTCCACAATCTTTAACGAACTCATAGTATAACTTGCATAGTATAATGGCGTCTTCGTGCCTGAGCACCTATGTTCCGCCGTTTCAAAATTTCCAAATAGAAATTGTCCTAATAGAAGAGAAATAATTCAATCTAGCTTTAACATAATACTATCATGATTTTACCACAGGTAGGCTCTTTATGGTGATATTTTACGACTCGCTATTTTCAAATGACAAGAACTCTGATTTATAACTATTCTACGAGAAAACAAATTACTTTTTTTGGCAAACTTTTTGCAGGAGAACTTGTGCATTGATTACATTATCAATAATTAACTGGATATTTATTGATATAACTTCCCATTTAATTTCTTCCTACAGATTCTAAAGCAACTGAAGGGTTTCTCTTTGGGAAAATTTAATGAATTGTATCAAAAATGCTGATTAGAATCATAAAATTTTATATAGTCCCATTATTTTATTATATGTAATTCCATGACTTGAAAAATTAATGAGAATTTTTAGAGTGAATATTGTGGTCATTTGTTGAACATGTTTCTATGGGTTTTCACAGTGAATATCTTGTAATGAGTTAGGATGTTGTTGATTGCTATAAATGAAAGGATGATCCCAGGATGTTCTAATTTTTTGTCTGGTTTAACCCAAAAGGAAGTTGTCACAATGAGGCATATCTCATATCTTTACAGATTTGGATAAGTTGCTAACAATAACTAAGCATGATGATAAAATTTAAACAAAATCCACACAGACAAGTAAATCTAACAAATAGTTATTTTACCAAAAAATTGAATATCACGATACTTCAGATTCAAGCAATATTACTTTTTTCTAATCTAAATATTATATCGTTTATGCAATATATTTCCCTGGAATACATGTATCCTTTAACATCAGAATATTTGATATTTTTGTTACAATTCTTAATTGCGAATTCCTAATTCTATTTTTCAGTAATTTGTGTGCAACGTCTTCTTTATATACAAATGAATACCAAAACTATAAGAGGGGAAGTCTATAAAATCTAATTTAAAGCCACACCGACATCGTGACAACAACTATACAAAATACCAATCCAAACAGATATAACAAAAGAATAATAAAAGACAAATATTATCCCAAATATTTGTACAACTACTCGTTCATCAGCTCGTTTACTTTAAACCCCCGCAAAAGACCCTTATGGATTAACCCATAAATTTGTGTGCACATCCCACATGCAGGAATTAAATATTTTAGATGTCGTAAATAGTTGTATTTCAGAACCCTGTTGTAATTTACAAGATAATATTTTACTTATATGTGAATTTTAATTCCCTCTTACTAAACATAGCAAAATAAAATAATAAGGGAAAAGCTGGCAATGTGAACTTCCCAAAAAATCTGGAGTGATATCCGGTGCCCAGAAATACAAGTAGTAAACATGGTCCTCTTGCTTATTATTTAAAATTAATAATTTGTACGTGATTATAAAGCTTGAAGCACTTACCCTCACAGTACTCGCCGTAGTAACCATCCTGACATTTACAGATGTATCGTCCAACATCATTTACGCATTCCCCACCATTCTGGCAATCATTTTGATAATTGTCACATGGTGTCGCTAAGAGATAAAAATTATGAAAGATTATAAGAAGTGTATTTCGCCATCTTTTAAATAAAGTGCTTTACTAAGCACAACATGATACGACGACAACATGTCGACAAGTAAAGTGTGACCAAACTATTATGCTAGATCAAATAAAGTGAATATATATTACCCAGAAATATGTGACCTACAAAACCAGACGAAAAACAAGGAAATTTAGAAATCAAGCGACTTTGCTTTTTTGGCACTTTTAACACCATATATTTCGAAAGCTAAGAAAAATCTGATGACATACTACTGAAAGCAATCATCAAGATGAATTGAAATTGGAAGAACATTTTTATGTTTCGTCCAAAATTGCTAACTTTCACGCATCATTAATACGTGTACGAAATTTTGCATTTTAGTGAGTAAAATCGACCTTTGTGCGGTATTCGTATCTGCTAGATATCATCACTAAGTTTTAAAAAGTGTTTATTCTTACCAAAATTCGCAGAACTTTTGAAACTTAGACCAATTCGTGTCCTCGTTAATGTTCCAGAAATCTTGGTGTCTTTTTAGTAATTCTGACTGTATTCTCAAAATATTAAAAAGTGATTCTTACAACAAAGTGGTTACTGTATAGATCAAACCAGCCGTTCGATATAAATTTGGACCACTTTGTGACCTAATCTCTAGGACAAGAAAATATAGTCTGTCGCCGATTGCGATCGTTCAGAATCCTCGTATAATGACCTTCGCAACAAGCGTAATGTATTTGCCACGGTTAACTGACTATATTAAATGAACTGTAGTAAACATTTACCGTTATAGAACGGAATCTCATTTAGAATATTTTCCCGGAAGAATCACACTTTTGCAGGCACCGACGATTTCATAGCCCAATGCTTCCAAAACATACATAAGCACACCCCTTTCGTTTTTATTTACTTCGTCATTTGAGAAATAAGCAATGTCAACGGCCATGTTGATGCCATTCAGTCGTATGAGCACCCATAATCGCTCAAACTTGTACTGTTTACTACCAAGCAGATTATGATCCAAGATGAAAATATCAGATTTAATGCATATTCCAAATCCACCTTTCTCGAAGTCCGTTTTGCGACATTTACCGTTTTACCTACCCATTACATTTGATTAACCCCCCCCCTCCCCGGACACAGTCGGAAAAAAGCACTTTCATAGATTGATATATTGATTTCATGTTATCCAATCGGTTTAAGGAGAAAATTTGATAATCTGTGTTTGTTTTTTGTTCAAGATCACTGACTATTTTCTGAAACTCCACTTAGAATTTCTCAATGCTTTTCGAAGATTCCTTAAACAAACTATCGCTAACGGTTTATCGCCTCCAATAGTCTGTATAAAAACTCTTGACGAGAACTTACAGCGTGGATCCAAATTAAGGCTTCTAGATGGAGTAACGGAGATAAGTAAAGGATGAAGCTATATTTATAGCGACGTGCCAAGTGGTGTAGTGCACTGGACATTGTGCGGGGCAAATATTGCCATAGTTTTCAACTTTGTGAGTTCGAAACCCGCCGAAGGTGGACATAAACTTGACAGTATGAAATTTAATTTAAACATTGTTGGGCTAGTATGCATTTGTGTGTGTATATATCTATATCTATATATATATATATACCCTGTGTAAAAAGTTCCTTGAAACGTTAAATATTGATTTTAATTTTACAGGAAATTTGCATTTTTTCTAAATTTAATATAGCTTTTTATTCAAAGACATAATACAAGTAAAATAATCAAATACTGTTTAAAATTTTAATGCAGTCTGCATTGTCACTAAACTATGAAACATTCATTTTTGGATAATACAATGTCTGATTAGAAACTTGGCCCTATAAATATACACCTATATAGCCGATACGATTATGTCATTTAAATGCGTTTTCTTCCGTTTGTACACTGATAAGTTGTTATGAAAATCGTTAAATAAACAACTGACATGATTATAAAAGTGTTTAGTTGTTTGTTTAACAAATGATAAATGATCGGCTGGCCATTATTATAAAAATGTCAACATTGTTTAATAGTCTAGAATAAAGTTAAACAATAGTATTACCAGGGTAGGAAATGGTTACTGTGTAAATAATGTTCATAAAAAGTACATTAACGAAAGACTAAAATTACTAATTTGCATTTTGGGATACAGCAAACATAACAAAATCGGTTTGGATTAAATATTTGCATAGAAAATTATGAATATTTCAATTAACTGACTATTCAATAAGCAAGAGTATTATTTCATAAAAAATAACATTCCAGATCGGTTTTCGAAAGTATTTCTGCATCATTTTAATATGATCAGAGTATGGAGAGTATATTCATGTACATCACCAACATGGTGAAAAAAAATCCAATTGTATTACGTTGAAATAACAAAAAGTACAGTTAGTTTCAAACGAACACCTTAATGCTGGATTAGGAAACAGGTATTACAATATATATAAAATGAGAAAACTGAAAATTCGAAACATCTGCTTAACTGTACAAGATATTTAGAAACTTCAAACTGCAGTTTTATAAAGAATATCAATATTGTCATACATTTAATTGCAATCCAGCATTTAAATGAATAACGTAATTTATGCACATAAGGTGTGTCCCAATTATTTCCACTTTTGAAAATGTAGTTAAAATGTATGCTGGAAATAGTGGGACTTGCAGGGAAAGTCTAATATATATACACCACGCTTTTCCTTGCCCTTTCAAATATTTTCCACCTTTTAGTTCTACAAATATTTCAATCAGAACTAAAGCTCATTGAATGCAGAGGGGCAAATGGAGAATGAAATTTTAATATGACCTAATCATATATATATATATAATTGAAATACATGTACCAATAAATGTCGATATCTTAATTAAACATTTATGTCATATATATGAAGTTTGGATGTAAATGAATCGGATCGTTTATCGCAAACTTATAAAACCATTTATAGAGGAATTAATCACTTGCAAATGTTTTATTGATGTTGATTAAAATATCCTTTTACTTAAGAAAATTTCATGCATAGTGAGATCAGATTTGTTTTAAATAAGTTTCGTCTAATAATAATATGTTTTGTAGCAATGTAAAATTTACATTCGTGTTAATTATGACAATTTATATGTGGTAATTATGAAATTCAACGATGTAAAGTTGTCTACCTAATAATTTTATCTATGAATAAATATTTGTCATTTAATTTGGGTAAATCCACCACCGCAAATATTCCAGATTTATAACAAGAAAACGTTTTGTTCATACTCACTGTATTCATGGCAAAATGGTTCGTTTCCATACATAACGTAACACACTGTTCCACTAGGACAACCATTAGGCCAACAAGCATCTGCGTCCTGACAGAAAGAATATGTCGTAAATTATACATGTATGTAATTTCTGTAGACAAAATTATGATGAGTAATGATGAATCATAATTCGACGAAATAAAATAGTCCTTTCCAATTTTATTTGTTTATAACCATAAAAGTCAAATAAAGTCCTGATATTTCGTCATAATAAAGATAAAAAAAAGTATTTCGTTATAATAAAGATGAAAAAGAGTATTTCGCTAGAATAAAGATAAAAAAGAGTATTTTTTCATAATACAGATAAAAAAGGGTATTTTTTTCATAATAAAGATAAAAAAAGTGTATTCATAATAAAGATAAAAAAAGTGTATTCATAATAAAGATACAAAAGGTATTTTGTCACAATAAATATGAAAAAGGGTATTTTTCATAATTAATATAAAAAAGGGGTATTTTCATAATAAAGATGAAAAGGTATTTTGTCATAATAAAGATAAAAAAGGTATTTTGTCATGCCTTCTAATCAACTATGAGGTCCTAAGTTCGCGTCCAAATTTGGCGATGAGTTTTCGACTCTGATCATATTTGAGAAGAATTGTCAGTTTTTCTGTGGTAGCATTCCATAAAAAAATTTTCTTAATTTAAAAAAATATAGCCGACGCGATTTATCAAATTGTACTAGAACCACAATATACCAAACAAATGAATTCTTATTTAATCAGTGCGTCTATCTTTTAAATCCTTCCAAACAAAAAATACTTCTATCCCCTGATTAAGAGTTTTATTCTTTATCAATACGTCTATTTTTTCATGCTTTCTCACAAAAATTTACTTGTATTCTTTGATTAAGAATTATTCTTTATCAGGACTTCTATGTATTCATCCTTCCACACAAAATTTATTTTTATCCCTTTTGTTAGATTTTTATTCTTTATCTGGAGTTCTATTCTCATCCTTCCCCATAAAATGTACTTTTATCCATTTAGTAAGATTTATTTTGACCCTTAGGTCTGGAATTTATAATAAATATCATACTGGTATAGATATATGTTATGCCTTCTAAATGTAAGTTTTATTTTTAACGTAACCAAATTTTATCTGTTGTGTTTTTGATATTTTTTAGAATCTTTCACTGCCAAGTAATTATTGGAAAGACTACCTTTGACTGCCAAAAGATCGGCCCTGATATTCAAATCCGGTCGCCAGGCGATGTTATTGTTCTACGGGACAATATGTAACGTCACGGTGATTGTGGTAGTGATCTCACAACTTCTGTTTTTTTTTTTCTCCGATCAATTGTTGTAAAGAATTTAGGTTTTAGATTAGATGTCGATTGATGCCACATGAGCAATTTTACCTAATATGTCTTTATGATTCACTGGCATGCAATATCGCTTTCAAAACTTCATTTCAAAAGGACTTTCCTGTCTGTTATAACGAGCAGAGGGAAGGAAAAAATGTTAACACAATATTATCCCTTTAAATTTACAGATAACTGTAGGTAACGAACCTGCATAACATTTTGTAACCGAAAATGCATTTTTCGGTGATTTAAATATGAATCTTGTCCTATAATACATGGAAGGGGGTCCATCATACTACCAGAGCTGTCAAAACATGTATACCTGACAGAACTAATATGTTTTACTTCACTTCACATGTGTTTCATTATAAGTAGAGGACGCTATCGGTATACTTTGTCTCAGCTTCCGGTATCTGTGGATATCGAGTGTTGAAGTTGTTTTAGTTTTTAAGTAGTTCGTGTCATTTTTCTTGGTTTTGTCTTTGTTCCGACTTTTTTGCATAGGATATTCGAAAGAGAACTGGAAAATATTAAAGATGAATAGGAATAAAAGCTGTATGTTTTAGCCAAAATAAAGCAAACCAAATAAAGATGATCCATTAATGTGTTATTTCTAAGAAACCCTAATTTAAAAAATAATTTTATTTATTTTTTACTTTCAAACAGGGAAAACATACTGTGTACTGAAGGAAAGTTTTCCTGGTTTATTTATCCTATTGTCACATTTATTTTAAAGTTAAAATCTTTACAAATATATTTGTCATTTACGGCGAAAACTTCAGCGTTTGAAATAATTCAAGAACAAGTATTTGATAAAATGTATGATGGCGAATTCTAAAATGTGATGAGTGTGTTGGTATTTGTTTTAAAACAAAAACTTCTAAAATGATCTAAAATACAAGAAAAAGATTTCAGAAACATGTGTGTACATGGACCAAATACAAGCGGATCATTCATCAACATATGTTTAAGGATATACATGAAAGAGAAAAGATAGAATATGTTGTTTTACTAAACGTTCGTCGATTGAAACACCAATAATCTACACCCATTGTGTTGATATACGTACTTCATGCTAGATATACATCTATACGCTAACGATTCCAAACTTTTCAGGACCAAACTACACTTTCAATCGTATACATTTTTGTCATAATTCTTCCTTAATTTGTAACGGAGTCTGGAATTTACTAACAAAGACCAATTTGTAAGTAATTTAGAGTCGTCCTGTCTCGGGACTGGGATAACATACAAGAATTAGCTCCTGACCTACAGATATTTGAACATATTTGGAACATGTGTCAAAAGTAATTAGTTGTGTTATCTCACCATAACACTATAATAACCTTAGGAAAACTGTTTTGTTGTTTTCTTTTTCTTTCCTTGGTTGTTTTACCCCTTTCACTTGACAATTTCGAAATATGCTAACTGCAATCTAACGTTCCTTGTCATACAGGTCGGAGTTAAACGATTTTGAATAATCAATTCGATTTTCTGTCATGTATGATATTACACTTATGGCTTAATAATGATAATATTAATAAATATTTGAAATGCAAAATTATACTCCAAAAGAGTTTAAAGCATTACTAGTATTAAAAATTTTAATAAAATAAATACAAAGTGAAATACAAATCAATTAATACAGTAATAATATATTGGTTAAAGAAACAAATACATATTATGCCGTTGTGGAATTCACTTTCTTCATTACTATGGACTTTTTGTTATAAATGGAGCAACAAACGCTTTTAATATCTAGCTTTAGTTTTTGCCCATTTTCTGTCGAAATGATGTGGAAGCACGTTATTCCGTTCTTATGTATAGCTACGCCACTGGGTCCTGCTGGATCACCATCAACTGCTAAAACTCTGGAACATCTAGTGGTTCTGTTGCGAAAGCTTGAACCGAACTTGAGGGTGTATCTCTGACATGTAAGCGGTAACCATGAGACATTAGGTAGAGGTTTATTTGACGATTCCTTGTCACAAGATGAAACATGTATAAAATACGCTACTGGGGTCAATTGTAACCTAGGTTGTTTAATGTGTGATAATAATAGTGATAAAATGATTACTTGTGAAACTTGTTATGGTAGACTGCATTATATATGTTCTGTGTTACCGATTTTCTTAAGTATTATAAATCAGGGGAGATTTAAATAGCTGTGTTGCATGTGTAGTGTGGATGATGGCACTTTCGGGAATTGCAATTCCATTGATAAAATCTGCTTGAAAAATGAGACTTTGATGCATAGGGACTCTCTAATACCCCTGCAAGTAGTACAAGTGTTGATGTTAAGCGCAGATATAAAATATACGCAGGAATATGATAGTGTTCAAAATATGATTACGTTGCATAAACTGAATATAACTCATTTAAAGGTGTGTGGTATAAAGTCGACGTTACTGAACCCTGAATTTCACTTGTTGAAAAAAAAATATATTTTTGATTTTCACAGAGACAAAGACTGACAAATTTGATAACTTAAATATTCCAATGGAATATGATGTTCATTAAAAACATAGGAAAAAAAATAAAAATAAGCCTTTGGAATTGTTATTATATTTAAAGATTCTTTAAAAAAAATTGAGATGTATTGATTCAGATTCAGAGTTTGTACATTGAATAGAAATTTCTGAAAACATTTCAAGCATTTACTCAAAAATTATATTGTGATGTAGTTATATCTCATCTGAATCATCGATTTATTCTTCTGATGAATGTTTTACAGAAATCGAAGATGAACTTGTAAAACTTTCAGAAAACATTCAGCATATTTCAATTATTGGTGATATGAATGCTCGTACTGTTACTTTGGACGATCATATTGTACCAGACGAGCAACTTTTGGAAACTTTGAAGATTTCTGATGAACATTCAAATGATATATTTGGTTATTCTTATTTATCCAATAAAAATATTCCTCTCGCACGGTGTAGCGAAGGTACTCGACCTGTAAATAAATTTGTGACAAAACTTCTAACTTTATGTAAGAGGTGTGATTTATTTATAGCGAACGGTCGTATCTGTAATGACCGAGGAATTGGACGTGTGATTTGTAAAAACGTTAGTTTAGCTGATTATTGTTTGATTTCACCTGTTATTTTTGATATTGTAAATTAATTTCAAGTTGTTGGTTTTAACCCCATGTTTTCAGATGTCCATAATAAATTGCACTTTTCCCTGGACTAGCCAGAGAGAAATTGAGTTGTGATCATAATGCTATTTCACAAAATAATAATTTAAATGAAAAAGTCAAATGGAAAGCGAATAAAGCTAATGATTGTTTGAATATATTAGTAGATGATACGGATAATGTATTAGACAAAATCAATAGTACAATGGATAATTTGAATATTGAAGTAATGGTTGAAAAGGTTAATAGCATTGTGAGTGAGCTAAGTTGCTTTTTAAATGTAAGCGCTAATACTGTAGTTGGTAAGCGCAAACAACCCGGATCTTTTGCAAGTGATGATAAGCCTTGATTTACTAAAGAATGTAGTGCAAAGCGTGATGCATTTCACGACAGTAGGAAAAATTGTAATAACAAGAAATCTGAGGAAAACAAATATTTTTAATATATAAAGTCGAAGAATTATACCAGAAAACTGAACTATTGGTATACAAAAGCCGGTATACAAGAATAAAGTTGATAAAATGGACCCAGATAATTTCAGACCAAAAACGTTGATAAGTTGTTTTGGCAAGTAATTTACTTCTGTCCTAAACAACAGATTGACCTTTTTTGCTACTGAAATTTTACTGTTGTCCAACAATCAAGCTGGGTTCCGAAAAGGACACTCAACCATTGACAATATTTTTTTTTTAATTCTTTTATATCTCTGTACCAGTCTTTCGGGAAAAAATTGTACTTTTATTGAATTTCGAAAGGCCTTCTAAACTTTGTGGAGAACTGGGCTGTGGAAAAAGCTTATAAAAAGTGATGTAAAAGGAAAATTTTTACCGTTATATACAACATGTATGATAATATAAAATCATGCGTTCAATACACTTGGTTGAGCGTTTAAATCACCAAAAATATTGTGTAACGTATGAATCGTGTGGTTTGTTTGTGGTCATAAACGTGCGATTTGAATCGTGTAACGTGTATGAGATTTCATTGGTGAAGAAAAATATTAAGGGGGTACCCAACACTTTGACTAAAATAGATTTTGCTCGTTTAATTTTCATAAACTTTTGCCGAAATATTTACCTTGACCCGTTGACATAAATATAAAAAATTCAAGAAATTGGAACCACACACTTTACGAGAATAGTTTCATTGGATATATAGCAGTTTGACATACACTAATTTTGATCATTGAGAAGCTTGAATTCTCTTTACTAATAGTATGTGATTAAAACGTTCAGCTGATTTTTAAAGAGTTAACTCCCTTAGGTGTTCTGTATCCCTTTAAAACGTGTGACTTCAAATCAGAGCATATTTCTAACTCGAATTAAAAGATTGCTTGAACGAACTTTCATCAGTGTCAAATATTTGAAAATGTTGAGAGTTTATATTTTTTTCAATTACTAATGCAATTCATCAAGTCAATTTGGTTTGAAAAAATATATTATAATAAGTGAAATGTTTCCTAAATTAATTGATCGTATAACGTGCATACAACATGTGCAAGTAAAACATAGATTTGAACTTTAAATTGTTTATAAAAATTATTAAAGTTCTTCGTCATAGTACATTTTTTATATGAGCAATTGTTTGGTTATTATGTAACCAAGACGGTGTATTCTCCGATATGACCTGGACTAAAACAACATCTAATTATACAAGGGATTAACGGGTCCTCTGAAGGGCAAATATGTGTTTATTTGTACATCTACCTCAGATTTACCTGTACGTAAAAAAGGTAACATATATTTTTTAGCATTAAAATACCATCGTCTTTTTATATGATTATATTTTATAAACTACAATGAATTTGGATTCATTATACATGTAAGTTAATTTTTCTTTTTTTTTAAATTGTATTTTATTGAATTAAAAAATATATTAAAAAATATTAAAGGTTAATATATATAGGTTTATATAAATATTATATTTTATTATTTATTAAAATATAATTAAACCAAACAAAAACATTGTCATGATTTTTTATAATTGCCGAGAGTTAGTGAGTTGGGTAGTCCAAGCTATTGAGAATCATTCTTTATGTAAAATATTTGTACATTAAATATTTTTACAATCAGTTGAACGTTTTCTAAAAAAGATAAATGTACATTTATCAATTTATCAATAATATTTGTAATGTCAATGAATTGTTTTGGATTTATATTTCATTTTTAAAAATGCTTCACGTGATAAAAAAAATACTTTTGTCAAATTTCTTACGTATTCCTTTTTAGGGTTAGGGTTAGGATTAGATAAATAGACATTTTCCCTTCAGATTATATCTTAATCCTTTGTTTAATTAGATGTTTTATAGACCAGTAGTCTTTCGGGGAATAAAGCCCAAGACATTATGTCCTTTGTTTTAAAGAAGCCATAAAATATTGTGGCGTAATTTTTGTTTTACTAACTTAGACCCAGTGGTAGTAATGAAACGTATCACAACATACCGAAATAAATTTGATGCGCTTTTCGTTGACTGACAACTCATCAGCAGAGCTCGAGATCAAAATATTGGAAAACCGGTTAAAGATATAATGATGAATTAATAAGCACAACCATCAAAAATAAAAACAATTAAACCAAACAGGTATCCAAAAATCAGCTAAGGGTTACATCTGCATCCAAAAGAAAAAAAATCTCACGATCGGTCATCATGAATCGTGTAACGTGCATCGTGTGGTTTGCGTGTAACGTGCGAATCGTGTGAGTGTGGTTTGGTGCATTACACGTTCAACCATGTGTACAATAGTGAACAGTCAGATCTTTTCTGGTGTCTAATAGGTCTCAGCCTGGGAGAAAATGTGTGATATTTTTATTTTCCATCTTTTTGAATGATTTGGAGGCATTTTTGATTAACTCTAATTGTTCACCACTAAAACTGGTACGAGCTGGAAATGAGCAAGATTTGAATCGATTATTTAAAATGTTTGTTATTTTATATGCTGATGACACTGTTCAGAGCGCTGTAGATATATTTCAGTTATACTGTAATGATTGGAAACTTGAGGTTATTGTCAATAAATCTAAGGTAATGATATTTAGTAAACGGAAATCGAATACAAAGTTTGAACTTAAGTTACAAAATACTATTTTAGGAATTGTTGACTCATTTTCATACTTGGGCATATTGTTTAAATATAACGGTAATTTTACTTATGCTAGAAAAAAATTGGTTAATCAAGCCAAAAAACCATAATTCACAAAAACATCAGACATCAAACTATCCCAATAGATCTACAACTTAAACTATTTGATGCTATGGTTGAGCCTATTCTACTTTATCAGAAATTTTGGGTTACGAAAATATTTTGATTTTCGAACAAGTACATTTGAATTTTTGTAAGCGAATTTTAAAAGTTAGATATTTTACACCAAACTTTATGGTGTACTGAGAATAAGGTCGATTTCCGTTAAATATTAAAATTAAAATTAGAATGTTGAAATATTGCTGTAAACTTACATTGTATTAATGACAATGAAAGGTTGAGTAGTTCAATGTATTCTATATTATATACTTTGAAAAATAATGGCATGCAATGTTTCAAATGGCTTTATCAAATTGAATCCATATTGAATTATATTGGTCTAAACTGGATCTATTGATGTTAATTCTATCACAAAAATATTATAAGACCAATTTATCCAACAATGGTTCAGTGAAATTAAAAATGCCTCTAGGAGTGAATTTTATTCTTTATTTAAAAGGGATTTAAGTTTGGAGAAGTATCTATTAAAATTACCAGAACAAAAACGTATCTAGATTACAAAATTTCGTACTTCTAATTTACGCTTACCTATTGAGACTGGGAGGTGGTCAAAAGTATCACGACATGATAGGTTATGTACACTTTGCAAAACAAATGTTGGGGATAAATATCACGTTTTACTCGAATGTCAAAATTCATCTTTTGTAGAACTCCAGAACAAATTTTTGCCAAAATACTATTTACAATATCCACATGTTAATAAGATAGCAGGTTTAGTTGAATTTTGTCATGCAGACGTTTATAAGCATTTAGCAATTTTTATTCGTAAAATCAATGAAATGTTTTGATAGAGTATGAACGAATTGTTCGTTTTGTCATTTATATCGTAAAATGTATTATGTCTTTATGTTACGCATCATATATCTGAGAGTTATTCAATAAAATCTTGAAATCTTGAATCTTGAAAAAATTTAGCCGATTGGGAGTATTATGACATCATAATAGGGAGAACTTCATAGAGAAAAAAAAACATTTGTTGTTTTCGGCCGATGCTTGACCGTCAACGGTTTAGTTTTAAATCGGCCCAATCGCCCCGGTGGCAGAGAATATGTTAAGTCAAGTCGAGGTAATTCAACGTTCTGCTGAGTAATTTGTTTACACAATTTGAAGTCGTTACCTATTGTCTCACTGTGACGTTCTATTTATGACGTAATTTAATACACCTTGACTTGGGATCATGAATTCGTGCTTGAAGTACTAAAATCTAGTCACTTGCTGTCCGTAACGCTTTTATTTCAATATTGAAAATTATGATCACAAGAAATGCTACAGGAATATATTTGTGACCCGTAATAAATAAAAAGGCAATGCATTCAGCGGGATGAATAAAATTTGAAATTTAATCGGCAGTTTCTAGGACAAAATCTTTATTTTTCGCTACGGTTTTATAAATTACATTAGTATACATTGTACATGTTTGGCCCAACATTTTTGGAACGTGATTGGATGAAAAAGTTCCCATGTGTATTAGCCTATTTAGATACAGACATGTATTGATGACAAATTTGATTGGACATAACATCCTACGTGAAAGAGATTGTAAGTTCGTTCAGAGCGGAATTGGCATCTCTACTCGTATGTAATTAGAAATCAGTAACAAGCATTGAACGAACATACTACTATTAGGAACCAGAGTGAGTTATCTTTTCCTAACCAATGTAGGTAAGGGAGATAATTAATTCTTACCCTTTTGTTCTGAGGCTAAAAGGGGGACAAATTTATTATCTCCCTTACCTACATTGGTTAGGACAATATAACTCACTTTGGTTTCTCATTGAATTACATTTCTGGATTTTTTTAACTTAAGCAGAATAATCTGAATGTCCAATATCATAAATTGTTATGCATGAGAGAGATAACCAGGAATTTTGTGGCATGCACTTTTGTCTTCCCAGCCTGCAAGATAACGTTACAATGTTTATTTTTCCCTCTCACAATACATGTACCATGTTCCGCATTCTAAAATACTCTGGTGACTAGAAATGTTATGAGAAAGGATGTTTATGTACGTATAAAAATAAATGTTGTTATAGAAATGTCATTTTTTAACAAATCCATTTAAAACAAATATAGGGTATATTTTAATGAAGTTACGATAACAATAAACATTGTAAAATAGAAAAAAGTAAACTTTTGGCGTTAAAATATAAATTACAATCTTCAACAGCAGTTACCAAGAAATCGAAAACGGGACCAAAAAATATTTTTAGATCATCAGAAAACTCGTGAATGTGGCAATATGATTTTTTGTTATCGAAATTGTCTGAATTTCGACGTTTTCCTCTTATATCCTAGGAAAAAGTTATATTCAGAACGTATTTTCAAAGTGTTATACAATGTAGTATAAAAATAAATACGGATAGCCCCTTTTTTAATTCATATATCAATTACATTGTAACTCTATATAGGGACAAAAAATTAGAAAACTATACGATACTTTCAATTAATTCGAATTAAATAAAATGCCACGAAATACGTGAGGATATGATCGGATGCAAAAATTAATTTAATCTGTGTTAATTGAAGATTCATAATGTTTTTGGCTTTCCAAAGTTTCTAAGGCGTGTCCAGTTTTAAGTATATATAGTTTTCCCTCCTGCAAGGAAAGCTCAATTCTGGACTGATTGACATTATTGTTCCCAATTTTGGACGATGTTTTAAGTTTGAACAGGCCGGAGTTTTTTTTATAAAAAAAACTTAAATTAAATTCCCCTACGAGCATCTTCATGATTTAGAGAAATTTAATTCTAGAACCCTCATGCTTATCTGCTTATCTCCATTTTCTATTCAATTTATACTGTAATAACAATTACTTCGAGAAGTAAGGAGCTTAACTCCGAAAACACGAGAAGTAAGCAGCTTAACTCTGAAAACACGATAAGTAAGCGGCTCAACTCTGAAAACAATTACAATTATTCGAAGGTGACTGGTTTATATAGGAGAACTCGTCATTTTGTTGTCAAAATTTTAAGTGGCTGTTACACGAGAAGTAAGCAGCTTAACTCTGAAAACACGAGAAGTAAGCAGCTCAACTCTAAAAACAATTACAATTACTTCATTCGAAGGTGACTGGTTTATAGGAGCACTCGTCATTTTATTGTCGACTTTTTAAGTGACTGTTATCTTCAACGTTTTGGATTATTGTTTTAATTTGCAAAACATCTACGTCTTGTCCACAACAGATGAGTCGTAAATGGACGAGGTGTGCATCAAAATTAGTATCAAAGAATTTGTTTTAATAAAAAAAAAAATGCGCCATCCAAATTTTTGTTACAACATACAATGTCCATACGTACATTTTGTGTACAGAATTTCTTTTAGTTACGAGTTTCATACAAGACATACCTTTGTCCAATTTCCTATTTCTGTAAAATGAACTCCTGTATTGTCTTTTACAACATCACTAGGATACGAAACACTCAGAAGTTGACAAATGAAGCTTGTTGTGTAAAAATTGACGGCATTACAATCTGCATTCATCATGCATTTTTTCACACACATTTTCGGACCCGTGTTGTCATATGCCAGAATGGCATGGGAATCCATATATTTATTTTTCTCGTAGACTCCTGTCACATTCAGAACTCTTGCTGCAAAAACTGAGCTATACGTAGCCCAAATTATAGTTAAGCTTAAAAAATAATATTTTTTATACATTTTGGTAAAAAAAAGTTAAATTTCAACACTATTTTTCACATATATTGTCAATTTTCTAGGAGCAATCTCGGTTGCAAATATTTATAAAATTAAACTGACTATAAGTGTCTCCATGTCGGTGTGCGTTCAATAACAGAATTTCTTTCAACTACAACGATTATCTACCACATTGTTAATTAATTTTCACACAGACTGCCTTCAAACCTATTATGCATACAGACATTTATGGACAACATAGATTTTAAACAAACATTTTAGTATTCGTCAATAGATTTTCTGATCAAAACCAATTATATTTGTCCATCATTATTTCTCAAATTACTTTTCTCTCTCTAATTAAAATGTTCAATATTCTTGATTTTTAAATGATTTTATTCTATATGAGACATTTAATATGCACGTATTGATATGCTAGATGTGTAACCCAAGATTACATTTTGAAAATTATTCTAGTGTTTCATCTCCAGTAAAAGTGATGAAAGAGACACCTATTATCGATATATAATGCTTAAATATTGTAGCACTTCACGGTGAAATATTTGGCATAATGCTAAACTGGAGATAGCGTCTAATTTTATATAAGGTAATAAACAAGATATAACAGTTAAAAGTAATCACTCTTGACTGTCAGTGCTAGATCGGCCTCTGTATGGGCATCGTAGCCTACAGGTTTTGGCATCTGCTTGCCAATAATCTACTCACCTTTTGCATGTAACGCGGTTTTGTCCCTATGTGACGTACAAAGCTGCGTTTTTGATACTATCCTCTCAATTTTGTCTTGAAATTATGAACGTTGAATTAGTGCATGATGCCGCTGTATTAATGTCCCAGTTGGTGGCGGATGCAGTGGCTAATATTTCTTTTTGGTAAACTCGATGGTTTTGTCTATTCTGTATTGAATATGGAGCTTGCTGTCAGTTAACTTCACGGTGGATATATTGCCTACGTTTGTGTATTTTTAAGATATTTCAGTTGTGAATTGTGTTTCTGTGCAAATATTCGGTATCCGTGTGTATATTTATTTCTACATTGGCCTGACACCAGGGACAAGTAAGAAGGTTCGCCAAAGACAATTTGGTTTTACCCACCGCACGATTCATGCGCCTGTCCCAAGTCAGGAAATTGTTATAACTGTTATCACAGAAAATCTTTATAACTGTATCGCACATGTCATGCATGTCAAGGTAAAAAAGGAAAAAATTAATTCCTTGATGTCATCATATTGCCGACAATTTCGTGTGTATTTCAAAATTTATAAGATTAAATTTAAAATCTAATCCAATGACATGTTGCAGCTCCATTCGCAATTTTAATATGAACGTTAGCACCGCCATAAAACAAGCTTCGCATAATTTTCTCCCCAAGTGGGAACTTTCTGATTTGACCGTAAGCTCTTGTCAGTAACGTCACAGCAACAACAACCATGGCAAAGTAAGCGCGTCATTTGGAAGACTGACTGATTATGTTGTTAATTTTTTTTGTTTGTTATTCCGTTTTGATTAAAAGCATTCTATGTCAAAACTGATTGATAAACATAGATTGGTTTGCAACTTGAACAACATGGGATGAAAAGTATCTATAAGAAAGCAATGTAATTCTCTGTTGTGGCATATATGTACGTATATATTTACGTTTTGCCCTTCTGTGTGTTGTTCCTACATTCACTTGTTCAATCACACTTCGTTTGTGAATTTCCTTTCAACGATTGTTTTGTTTGTGCATAATGATACGTTTGATTTCTACTTTTCTTCCTTGTATTGCACATGGTAGATCTCCTTAAGGATGATCGCTGGTCTTATAGGAAATAAATAGGATTTGAAATAGGTGTTTTAGTTTGAGAGAATATATGAATAGTAAACAAATAAGGAAGAAAAAAATATAGGTTCATGTGCTCATTTCAGAGCTATAAGGCCTTGAAAATTTGCAAGAAATCTCTGGATTTTTCATTCTCTTTCATTGACCAACTTCAGTCTCTCAAAAATGTATGAAAAAATAAACAGGATTTCATAAAATTTTGTCAAATACCATTTTAAGGTATATATGATTGAATTATAAAAAGTGGGGGTTCATGGGCAAAAAATTTCATGTTCAAGAAATGGATAAAACCCGAGAATTCCGCAAATCTGACAAAAAGACCAAAACATGACCAACGAGCATCCTTAAATGAAATTTGGCTTCCTATTTCGGTATTTTTGGTTGAGTACTTCTTATTTAATATAAGTTTGGTTTTTGGTCTTCCAAATGGTTCGGTTTTAATGCTGCTGATGAGAGGTAACTCCTTGAAATGCGTCGTATACAGCATAGTATAAATTTACTATATCTAATATTAGTATCTTTGGATTGTTATTTTGAAACTCCTGGGATGATGCCTCTGCTGGTGGACCCTAGGTCCCAGAGGGTATTCGCCAACCCAGTCGTCAGACTTGTCTGACATGATTATTCATTGATTTGTTACAGAAATTACCAGTATTTAGCAAAATTCAAAAATAATAGAAATACTAAGGGTTCATTCGTTGTATTGTACATGGTAGATCTCCTTAGCTGAAATTTGGTTTCCTATTTCGGTATTTTTGGTTGAGTACTTCTTATTTAATATAAGTTTGGTTTTTGGTCTCCCAAACGGTTCGATTTTAATGCTGCTGATGAGAGGTAACTCCTTGAAATGCGTCGTATACAGCATAGTATGAATTTACTATATCTAATATTAGTATCTTTGGATTGATTGTTATTTTAAAACTCCTGGGATGATGCCTCTGCTGGTGGACCCTAGGTCCCTGAGGGTATTCGCCAACCCAGTCTTCAGACTTGTCTGACATGATTATTCATTGATTTGTTACAGAAATTATCAGTATTTAGCAAAATTCAAAAATAATAGAAATACTAAGGGTTCATTCCTTGTATTGCACATGGTAGATCTCCTTAGCTGAAATTTGGCTTCCTATTTCGTATTTTTGGTTGAGTACTTCTTATGTAATATAGCCTTTCTACTTAAAAAAATGAAACTTTATTAATAAGTACATGAACACATTTTGATTATTGTTTCCAGGATAAATATTCATAATTATTCTAAAAAACTTAAATCATCCTTACTAAAATGGTGAAAAATGGTTAAAAAATATTGCCAAGTTCTTTGTATCTGTGATCAAAGTTTGAAGTTGCTAAAAAGACTCACTAGACTGAAATTTCCTTAGGCTCCTCTATCATGTCTATACTGTTACCATATTAAAGTCAGATGTTGTTCTGGAGTTATGTCGCCTTGTCCGTAAAAAAATCAAATGTGCACGAAAAATCACAAAATTAACAATTTTTGGGTAAATTAAAAATCGTGTAGACTTCGATGTGCTCAATATATCTTGTTAAAATTTGAAACATACTTTGTTAAGATAAGTATCTTTAAATGGTCAACTGCTAATCAATGCTAAACATATAGCTTCAACTCCTATCTTGTGTTTTAATTTAATGAAGTTTACCCTTCACTAATTGACAAACGTCAAGTAAAAAGCCTATTTAATATAAGTTTGGTTTTTGGTCTTCCAAATGGTTCGGTTTTAATGCTGCTGATGAGAGGTAACTCCTTGAAATGCGTCGTATACAGCATAGTATAAATTTACTATATCTAATATAAGTATCTTTGGATTGTTATTTTGAAACTCCTGGGATGATGCCTCTGCTGGTGGACCCTAGGTCCCAGAGGGTATTCGCCAACCCAGTCGTCAGACTTGTCTGACATGATTATTCATTGATTTGTTACAGAAATTACCAGTATTTAGCAAAATTCAAAAATAATAGAAATACTAAGGGTTCATTCGTTGTATTGCACATGGTAGATCTCCTTGGCTGAAATTTGGCTTCCTATTTCGGTATTTTTGGTTGAGTACTTCTTATTTAATATAAGTTTGGTCTTTGGTCTCCCAAACGGTTCGATTTTAATGCTGCTGATGAGAGGTAACTCCTTGAAATGCGTCGTATACAGCATAGTATGAATTTACTATATCTAATATTAGTATCTTTGGATTGATTGTTATTTTAAAACTCCTGGGATGATGCCTCTGCTGGTGGACCCTAGGTCCCCGAGGGTATTCGCCAACCCAGTCTTCAGACTTGTCTGACATGATTATTCATTGATTTGTTACAGAAATTATCAGTATTTAGCAAAATTCAAAAATAATAGAAATACTAAGGGTTCATTCCTTGTATTGCACATGGTAGATCTCCTTAGCTGAAATTTGGCTTCCTATTTCGTATTTTTGGTTGAGTACTTCTTATGTAATATAGCCTTTCTACTTAAAAAATGCAACTTTATTAATAAGTAAAATGGTGAAAAATGGTTAAAAAATATTGCCAAGTTCTTTGTATCTGTGATCAAAGTTTGAAGTTGCTAAAAAGACTCACTAGACTGAAATTTCCTTAGGCTCCTCTATCATGTCTATACTGTTACCATATTAAAGTCAGATGTTGTTCTGGAGTTATGTCGCCTTGTCCGTAAAAAAATCAAATGTGCACGAAAAATCACAAAATTAACAATTTTTGGGTAAATTAAAAATCGTGTAGACTTCGATGTGCTCAATATATCTTGTTAAAATTTGAAACATACTTTGTTAAGATAAGTATCTTTAAATGGTCAACTGCTAATCAATGCTAAACATATAGCTTCAACTCCTATTTTGTGTTTTAATTTAATGAAGTTTACCCTTCACTAAATGACAAACGTCAAGTAAAAAGCCTATTTAATACAAGTTTGGTTTTTGGTCTTCCAAATGGTTCGGTTTTAATGCTGCTGATGAGAGGTAACTCCTTGAAATGCGTCGTATACAGCATAGTATAAATTTATTATATCTAATATAAGTATCTTTGGATTGTTATTTTGAAACTCCTGGGATGATGCCTCTGCTGGTGGACCCTAGGTCCCAGAGGGTATTCGCCAACCCAGTCGTCAAACTTGTCTGACATGATTATTCATTGATTTGTTACAGAAATTACCAGTATTTAGCAAAATTCAAAAATAATAGAAATACTAAGGGTTCATTCGTTGTATTGCACATGGTAGATCTCCTTAGCTGAAATTTGGCTTCCTATTTCGGTATTTTTGGTTGAGTACTTCTTATTTAATATAAGTTTGGTTTTTGGTCTTCCAAATGGTTCGGTTTTAATGCTGCTGATGAGAGGTAACTCCTTGAAATGCGTCGTATACAGCATAGTATAAATTTACTATATCTAATATTAGTATCTTTGGATTGTTATTTTGAAACTACGGGGATGATGCCTCTGCTGGTGGACCCTAGGTCCCCGAGGGTATTCGCCAACCCAGTCGTCAGACTCGTCTGACATGATTATTCATTGATTTGTTACAGAAATTACCAGTATTTAGCAAAATTCAAAAATAATAGAAATATTAAGGGTTCATTCCTTGTATTGCACATGGTAGATCCCCTTAGCTGAAATTTGGCTTCCTATTTCGGTATTTTTGGTTGAGTACTTCTTATTTAATATAAGTTTCGTTTTTGGTCTTCCAAATGGTTCGGTTTTAATGCTGCTGATGAGAGGTAACTCCTTGAAATGCGTCGTATACAGCATAGTATAAATTTACTCTATCTAATATTAGTATCTTTGGATTGTTATTTTGCATTTCTGATCTGTAATCCGATAGAATGCACAATTCATTATATTTTGACACAAAAATGTTCTTGTATTTGTTGATCAGAACGATGATAAACGAACTGGTTTGTGAACAATCATATAAGAGTTAGGGCACAAATTACAGATCAAACTTAAAAAATTAAACCATAGAATGCAAAGAGTAAGTACAAAGCAACTGTATCACAAAAATGTTTTATCATGTATACTACCTTCTCATTGTACCGTTAGTTCCATTTTATCGTGTATTCACGTGTTTTTTCAACGTAAATTCGACGCCATTTTGGCGAGCTAAATGATGGCGATATCGTGAACTACCGGTATACCTGTTGAAATGATTTGACAGTTTCGTTTTATCTCCACCGGAAATGAAGATTGGAAGGCAATTTCAGAGTCGGGCGATGGGAAACACTTTTCCAATGCTTGTGTGATAGAGTTGTTTTCCTTTAGTATCATATTTTACTTTTCATAGTGGTTTTTTTTATTCAGTTAATAACTTGATATTTAAATTTATACAAAATAGTTTCTCATATATTGTTTGATAATTTCATATGGGTAATATTGCTAGACAGTTGATTTTACAATTTGTTTTGTAATATCTGCAACTGTTTTACCTTTTTATGTAAGTGAATTTATAATATGTATCTGTGTAGTTTTAATGACAAATTAAGGGTCCAAGAACGGCTGAATTCAAGACGGCTTTGTCGTCTGAGTGGTTCGAAGGATTTCTAAGGCGGCCCTGTCGTCTGAGTTATACAGCAGTCAACACAGGTTTCACGTCTGAATGGACAATTGGTCCATTGTCTGTACTTCAAATGTAAGTTTGATGTTCAAGCAAGTTCTGGCATTTGTCCTGGTTGTTTTGTAAATAGTTTGTCTCGTCTTGATTATCCCAGCTCTTTCGAAGAAAGATCGGGGGATATAGCTTCCGGTCTAATTCTTTCATCTATACGGTGACCAGATCTAGAGATAACAGAAAAAGCGCAAAATACTTTCGTTTCTAAATATTAAAATAGCAAGTGATTTTGACATGTTTGATAATGGTAGGGTAAACCAATGCGCTGAATATTTTTACACAATACGGACTAATAATGTAACAATTAATTAAGAAAACTTTTCACTCCAGGATAAAATATAATATTATAAGATTTAGTAAGCCTCTAAAACGAACATACAAGCACATTTCAAAAAATTAACGGGAATTATAGTATTTTGGTTTATGTTTTAATATTTTTCAATTCGTTACAATAAATGATTATTTTTATTGGGAATAGACATGTCATAGTAACAACTAAGTAGGGTGAATCCGCTTGGACAAACAATACACAAGAAACCAATACTCTCCGAAAATGGCGGGATGCTCTACGGTGTAAGAAAATATATTCCGTCTTCTGAAATCATGAAATCATTGCTTGCACGGGTAGTTACCTAGTTAAATATTAAATGAACATAAATGGACTTTAAATTTGTAAACAATTATAAAAGCTTTTTTAATACATTGTTTTCTATATATATTTAACAGAGACATTTGAAAAAGGCAGTTTTTAGGTCCTATTTCTATTTATTTTTAACGTTGCGGTCACATTTAAAAATAAAAAATTTTAAGGTAAGGTTATCTAGTTCGAAATTTAAAACGTCAATGTAAACATTAAAAAACGAAACTACTGATCTGGACATTTTCCAACAAGAATTTATAGGTTAGTCTGAAATATTTTAAGATAAATATGAACTCATGTGTTATAATTTTTTTTTCTTAAGATACATGTACCTGGAACTATATATTCAAGGCGGAATGAACTCGGGACTGTTGCATTTACTTTAATAAGTAATTATTGCATTACATTAGTTCCACTTCTGTCAGACAATATAATGTCTATAGGGTTCAATAAATTTCAAAGCTGACGTCACAAGACCAAACCAGGTTATACAGTATAACCAATGTTGCTATATACTGATCAGCCAATTAAAATGCAGTATTCAAATCAAATCAAATTATTAATAGTAAGTTCTACATTTTTCAAATACTTTTAAGCAAACATATTCTTAATAGACACAATTTTCGTTTCTTTACATATACAGTACATGTATATCAACATTTTTTTAAAGTATATGTATATTTGAAAACAATTATAAATGCCTTGGAAATCATGTCTCATTTTGTTTCTGTTCATTTATAAAATTATAGGTAACAGAGACATTTAAAATTGCCAGTTTGTATAAATTTTTTTATATATTGCATACGTCACGTTTAAAAATAGAACAATAATCAGATCATACAAAGTAAGATTATCGAGTTCTAAATTTAAAACGCACTTAACTTCTTACGTCACAATCTAAACATTAAGGAACGAAACCGAAACTACTTTGGAAAATTCACTGATCTAGACGTTTTGGTACAAGAATTGGTGTGTAAGTTTTTAATTTTATAAGACATATTTTCAGGAATTTATTCAAAATCGTGTTTTGTATTATAATTTAACTGATGGTTTCTCAAAATACCTCAAACTATGTATTGTAAGCGAAAGTTAAACGTAAGTAATCAATGAAAGACATTAGTTCAACTTGATCTATCCGACAATATAACTTCTCAAGGGTAAAGAAATTTCATTGCTGTAAATTTTAATGGTATGGTCTAGCCTTTTGGCATGTTTTGTACAGATACATGTTTGTTAATAATTATTTATTTATTTATTCGAATTCCTTTCTTGGAAAATACCTTATTTAGTTATATCCATTTATTTTGATTTTGCAAGAGAAAGCAGTTGAAGTTTATATACATGTAGTTAGTGTCAACCAAATGATTTTTTATCTATTAATATGAAACACAGACCTACTTAAATAAAAGCTTATGTATTTTCAGTACGAACAATTTCGAAGGGTCTACGAACTACAAGAGGAATATACGACCGTTATTGTAATCATTGGTAAGAACTGTTTAACAGACCATTAAAGGCGCTAATACAGCATGATACTTATACAAGACTTACATTACACAAATAAATTCAAATTATACAAGATCTGCAAACAGATTGATAAACAAAATTTACTTTCAATAAAATAATTACAATTATCAGGTTTTCAGAACATGTGCAACATGGATTTATTAGACGAAGGACTTTCTTTAAGAGTCTACCAGTATGTCTGTAATATTATTGGATCAGAAAACGTCGTGAAAACAAGGCGGAAACTTCTTTCTACTTTCGATAGTGTTCAATTTGTCAAACATTCAACGTTTATTAGTAGTGGCAGTAAAGCTGAAGGTTTGGACTTCAAAACAAACGACATTGATGTAATGCAGTGCCTTAATATGATTCGTGTGTATGAAAATTCTACTAATATACCTTCATCCTGTAACGCTATAATAAAACTTGTAATGGAGAACAGGGAGACAAAACCAGGATTTACCTTACTTAAAACTGTTAAAATTCACAGTGCAAATTCCAACACTATTTCTATCAATCTTTATCAATATATTAGAGAGGACTCTTATGTGTCTTCCAAACGTTTCAGGGTGTATTTTATAAATGAAGGTGCATCCGTCATTCATGGTCCTTGCATTTCTACGCCTGATGGAATGTTTGATTTTGCATATTGTTTCCGTTGCCATGAATGGATTTCATCTGCCCAAGAATGGTTTCATAGATCGAGGAATTCATGGCCGAGTAATGAATTAATTAGTAATATTATTGATAACGGCGTTCTATTCGTACCTATTGGATGTAAAGGTTTACCAAATGAGGATATCGAATGGCGGATATCGTTCTCTGTTGCAGAAAAACAATTAATACATTCTTTTAATCATGTCCAGTTTTTATGCTATGGTCTGCTAAAAATTATCCTAACGGATTTAATTAAACCCAAACATGGTGACCTGGTATGTTCATATTTTCTTAAAACTATGATGTTGTGGCTGTGCGAAGAAACTGAACAATGTGAATGGAGAAGAGAAAAAATTTTGTATTGCTTTATGAACTGTTTCAGAAGATTGATTTATTGTGTTGAACATAAAACCCTTCTGCATTACTTTATGCCAGAGAATAATTTCTTCGAGGAAAGATTTACTGCTATACAACATTCACATTTATTATGTAATTTATGGAGCATTTACAATCTTGGATGGAGATGTATCTTACTTACAGATACTTTCAAGTCATTTTCAAACACAGTTGTATCTTACAGTTTAGCCAATTTTCCCAGGGCTTCTTCAATCGGTGTTCTCTTTAATATAGTTCCGTCTGTCATTAATCTTAAAAATGATTTATTTAACATTTGTTTAGATCAACCTTCCAGACAGTTTTATGGTTACTTTTGTGCCGTTGGCAGTCAGTGGGAATCTCAAAAATTACCTTTAAATATCAACTCTACAAACAATAAGTATTTCTACAAACAATACAAAAGAATTCGTTCTTATTTACTGATAGGTTTGAACAGTGATGCTGTGTCTGGATGGTTGATGTTAGCATCATTCTATTATACATGTAAACAGTACCGTGAATGTATGTACATTGTTGACTACTGTATATCTAAGTGCACACCAGATAAAATCCTTGCAACTTGTAATCCTGACATAGAACAGCAGAGTGGTTTTGAGAGAAACCTTCACCTTGTCGGGAAGCGTAATTACTTTAGCGTTGTGAGCCACTTTGTACATGATACGGTGGCCTTCCTTCGTTCCTCCGTCATTCTACCTAATGAACTCAAATGTTATACTGATACCGATAAGAATCTGTGGGTTCCTTGTGTTGTATTTGCTTACTTTCTGAAGTTTCTTTGTTGTCACCATCAACATGATAGAAGAGGACGATATCTTTCATTTCGTGAGCTTGAACTAACAGTAGCTGAGAACTATTTTATTGTGGAAAACGAACATCAGATTGAATAGCCAACCAATGTCTAGAGATCGTTAGATTGTTGATAGATATATGATTCTTATGTTCAAAATGTATTACAGGTGTTGTAAATGGTAATTAGAAACATTTTTGTTGAAAGCAAATGATCAATTTGAAACGTATAATTCGCATATAATAAAAACCATTTCGACGAAATGTGCACATTTTGTGCATCAAAATTGGTATCAATGAATTTTATTTTACCACGGAGCTGATGACACTGGTGTCGGGTGTATCCCTTATTCAGTTAGTAGTATTTCGATACTATCCCGATATTGATACTTTAAATTTACCTATACAAAATTCCAATAAAATCTCCCTCGTGCGCAGCTCTGTCCATGGTTTTGGTTTCAACCCCTTTTGGTCATTTTGGTATTTTGAATTTGCTCAGCTATTTGGATTGTTGTTTTTTTTAAGGCCTTGAGCACAACTGGTGAATTTTACATCGACGAAATGTGCATATCTTGTGCATCGAAATTAGTATCAAAGAATTGTATTAATTATATCACTGGCCTTTATACACACTGGGAATGTAACAGGTGCTGGACATGCTTTCCCTTTAGGAACATCTGCGTTCACTCCAGGTTTTTAATGGGAATTCACATTTTTGTTTGGTTTATTATATGTTTTTTTGGTTATACAATTTTTGTACATGTATCCTTGTGGCGTTTGTTTGTTGTTTTCCATTCTTGTCTTTGTCTTTTCCTTGGATATCTAATTTATTGACTTTTCCACTGTTTTGTCACTTCGGTATTCTTTTATATAGTTCAATTATATGATATGGGCAAAGCAACTATAAGTAAATGAGAAAATCAAGCATACCAGTACACATGCAATACCTCATTGACAATTCAGACTTCGATAATGTAGAATAATAATGTATTTGATCGAAGTAAAACAATAAGACGACAGTTCTGTTTATAAAACTAGGGGCAGTTTTCCCTCTTTGTACACAAATATACTTTATTAGCTCAGAGATGTCTGAGGTGAGACCATAATGTAGTATGCTACTTGTTTATTAGGTAACAATGAATTATGTTCCTTCCCACTACTTGGTTTTCTGTCTTATATTCCGTAAAAGAATTTTGCCGATTAAAAGAGCTATAAACTGGTTAGATTCTGTGTACTGCGAATTACAGGGGATATATGTTCCCTACTTGCACAAAATTCATTAGCTCGAACTACCGATACTTCAACCAGATTCCGTCTTTTAAAGTTTGAGCTATCGGAGATCTTCTGTACATGTATCTATTACTCTTTTTTTTCTACATCAGCAACATTGTCAAGGCAATGAAGAAGAGGATAAATATACCTAAGGAGCAAACCAAAAAATGGAATCCATTAGACAGACAAACACAGGAAGACAGATGAACAATCACAAGCACACTAAAAACTAAAAACAAATGAACAACACGAACTCCTATAAAAACCATGAGTGAACTCATATGCTCCGGAAGGTTAAGTAGTAACAGCTCTGTATACAACACCCGTCGTGAAGTTCAACACATTCAATCTGGTGGTAGTCACAAATCGGTGCAGGGATTGTAACGGTCAATCAATTCATGATGACAACCGTAAAGTTTCCTAAGTGATAACATCAACTTATCCTTAATAAAACCCTGGTTAAGTAGCTTTTGTGACAGCAGTAATCGTCGTTATCGAAAGTCAAAAATTGTAACTCAGGCAATATCGAATAAGCTGAGAAACGTAGACGCCGTATGCAGGCGATGTTGGTATATTGCTTCTCAAGCAGGGAAAACTAACACTAGGAAAGTTGAAGTCATCACGTATGACATAAACTTTTGTCTTCTAATTTGTTTTCGATTTTCCCCTCCTTGGAATATCCCTTTGGTATTTCTTGACTTTATTTACATTTGAAAAAAACACGCTTAAACATCCTTAAGTAGTAGCAAACGATAGACAATCCTCTCTACGGTATTTGCACTCGTTTTGAGCATACAGTGTCTTATAACTGGACCCTATCACAAATTCATACATAAAATGTAGGCCAGGGTGATCTAATTTTTATATGGATATTCGTTTATTTTCCAAGACGCACCCACTGGTGAAATATTATACCTATATGACTTACAGTGTCTTAGAACAATCCGAACGCTATATCCTATCCAAAACTTAATTTTATACATTTGGCCTTTAAATTTTCATGTTTCTGACAGTTTTATATTTTGTACCTTTTTTGTCCGATTGATTCAGATTATTTGACACAAAATACATTTTAAAAATTCAGATCAACTGTATATAGTGAAATACATTACAAGTCTTTAACGTTCTTACTTCAGTCAATGGAAAATTATTGAAAAATATTTTCCATATATTGCAGTTTTTCCCTGCGCCATGTTTAATTAAAGATTTCTTTAATTACATTTGTTTAATACGTTTAATACGGCTTTTCGGCCCGGTTGATAACGTTTTCCGTATTGTCCCGTATTAAAAAGCAGGGCCAATTACGAGACTTTTACTTCCGGGTGACCCGGAATAGACGTTGCGGAACTTGTGCCGAATTTATTGTGATTTCATTAATTTCCGTTGTAAACAACGCTGCTTGAAAAATTGTGGATGTCTTGAGAATTATTTTTCGTCATATACCTTTCTGAGAAGACATCATGTTGTAATTTTACATTCAGTGTCTCAACTGGTCACGCTGTCTTGCCAGGTACATGTATTGTGACTTAAATCATTATTGTTGTTCATCTAAAATTGAACGTTTGGCATAACCAAAGAAAACGGGAGACTTTTATTCAGACATTTATTAAATGATATAACAGAAGAAGTCGTTAATTCCTAGAATTGCTATATGTCTCTCTCCCTTATAATAAGACAATCTTTTCTGTATAACCTACTGCCTAAATAAATAATGAGAATTAAGCGAAAATGAATAACACTTAGAGAATAAAATCCTGTTTTTCTGAAATCTCGATATTGTGCAGCTCTTCGTATCAAAACTTTTCAAACGTTTGTGAGTTGCACTTGCTTAAACTTCTAAACCGAAGAGAAATGTTTTAAAGGTCCTAAAGCCATCCCATTTAATTCGAAGATTTATTAATGTGTAGCATTTTAAATATATATTTACAAAATTCCAGTTTTCTGTTAGTGTAAAGAAGTATCCATCTTTGTTGATTAATTCATCATCAGACAAAGACATGTTCAAAAGCTGACAATTATATTGATCCTTATAAAAATTCACAGCGTTACAGTCGACGAACGACAGACAGTTCCTGATACACATTTTCGGACCAACATTGTCAAAAGCGTATAAAATATGCGAATTCATGTATTTATTTTTTTGATAAATGCCACCAAAAACGTTGTCAATTTTTCCATTGCACGTTGATTGACCACAAGGTAGATTCAGTAGAAGAACAGAAATTATTAGATAATATCTTTTCATAATTTACGCTATGCATACAGCTTCTTCAGTGACGAAAGTTTCATATACATTGAATTGATATCAGAGAATCATACGTTCTAACCAATAAAATTTCAGCTTATCCAGATGACCCAGGAGCCGATTAGACATCAAAATCACACATTGGCGTTATTTTTTTTATTAGATACAAGTGGAAATTGATCAATTATATAATAGCTCCTTTAGAAGATTGTTTGTGAACAGTTTTCACACTAAAATTAGTCTTTTGTTTCACATCACTGTCTTTTTTACTGATATTTAAACAGATTAAAATGTTAAACACTGAAGACTTTATTTTGGTCTCTGTGTTCTTTAAATTATGGCACAACTATTGACATCAAACAAATAACAATTTAAATTTGATAAAATATAAACATATAATTCAAAGTGAAATTTAAACAAAAGAATGTAGCCTCAATTGTCCGATGTGCTAAGTATCACTGGTAATGTAAAATAAGAGAACGTTTATGGCCGACTATCACGTTTGAAACAAGTCTTATATCAGCATAATAATACCGCGGGAAAAGTCCGCAAGATCAAAATCCAAAGACAAGACAAACTCGGAGAACGGAACATTACAGACAAATGTCACAAGGATACATGTATAACTAAATGAATAAAAAAAACATAATCAAGTAATCAAGACAGCACAGAAAAATATTGTTTTTTTACTTACGACTCATAACGAGGGTTACATATTTTACTACTTAAACCATAATATCAACAAAAAATACCAAAGCAACAAAACAGCGGAAAAAGGCCACATATTCGAAATCCAAGGGAAAGACAAGTCAGGAAAATGTAACACAACAAACAAACTCCACAACGATTATGTAAAACTAAAAGAATTAAAAAAAGTATAATAAACTAAATGAAACTAGCACAAGATGGCACAGAAATTCAAGCACTAGCAATGTGAACTCCCATTAAAAATCGAGAGTGACATCAGGTGTTCCGGAAGGGTAAGCAAGTCCTGCTCCGTTAACGACACCCATCACATTGCCATTGAGTAAAACCTAGTGAAGTGTCAAATTTGGTGGGGTGTCAAGTCCGATGAGGTGTCAATTCTAGTAGGACGTGAAATCTAACTGACGATATATTAATATTAAACAGCTGTTTATCATTTTCGGTGAAACCATTTTTGATGCATACAATGCGCATATCGTCGATATTAGACTCGTCAAGAAGAATGAACCAAAGTCTATACTCTTATTGTTTTAATTATTTTCTTATTTCATCCATTTTTTAAATAGATATTTAAAGTTGGCAGACAAAATTAGATGCTGAATAATATATTTCGTGAAGAACCACTCTGATTCTGACAAAAAGTATTCTGAAGATGAAATTACAAACATGTTAGATTTTCTCATAGACAACATATTCGTTGAATTTGGCGGTCTAATTTTTCAACAAACAATCGGCATTCCAATGGGAACCAACTGTGCTCCTCTCCTCGCCGATCTGTTTCTGTACTCATATGAAGCGGACTTCATTCAAGGGTTACTACATGAAAACAAAAAGAAACTAGCCCAATCCTTTAATTTCACTTTTCGTTATATAGATGATGTGTTGTCGTTAAATAACGACAAATTCCAAGACTTTCTACATCTTATCTACCCCAGTGAGCTTGAAATTAAGGATACTACAGATACACCAAAGTCCGCTTCATATTTGGATTTATTTCTTGAAATAGACTATGAGGGACGTTTGAAGACAAAACTTTATGACAAACGTGATGACTTCAACTTTCCTATTGTTAATTTTCCCTTCTTGAGTAGCAATATACCAGCATCGCCTGCATATGGCGTCTACGTTTCTCAGCTTATCCGATTTTCAAGGGCATGCGTGAGTTACCCTGACTTTCGACAAAGAGGATTACTGCTGTCACAAAAGCTTCTTAACCAGGGTTTTATCAGGGATAAGTTGATGTCATCACTTAAGAAATTTTACGGTCGTCATCATGAATTGATTGACCATTACAGTGTTCCAATATCTAAGATGATGTTGGACCTGTTCCCACTGTCATAACCTTTCATGTGACCCCTACGATTTGTGACTTCCACCGGATTGACCTTGTTGAACTTCACGACGGGTGCCGTATACGGAGCAGGAACTGCTTACCCTTCCGGAGCACCTGGGTTCACTCCTGGTTTTTATAGGAGTTCGTGTTGTTCATTGTTTTTAGTTTTCTGTGTTTATTTGTTGTGCTTGTGGTTGTTCGTTTGTCTTCCCGGGTTTGTCTGTCCAATGGATTACGTTTTTTTGATTGCTCCTTAGGTATATTTGTCCTTTTCAATGAAATTCAGAGTAAACGTTGGTGAAAAAAATAACTAAATGGTGGATAGCAGTAATCAAATACTATACTATTTAGTGATAAGCATTATTGAAATATATCCGGGTATAATCTTATATTAAACAGGACAAACTGTGTGATTAAGTGAGATTGCGTTGTGATTGTGTTAATACGCACAGCGAAAAATGTTATTGTCATTCCGGTACCCGAATTTCTTATTATATTTCCTGCATTTTTCCTTAGCATTAGATGTGACGGTTCTCTATTTGGGTGTAGATAACTTTCTGATTTGTAGTTTTCAAGATATGGGACATTAAACGTCTAAAATTTCATAATTCCTCCACATTATAGTCATTGCTTGAAAATGTGCATTAACGCAAAAGAAAAGAATTGTACTATAGTATGCATATCAAAAGCTTGTCAAAACTTTTGATAATTTTTTTCATCGGTACAAGGATCTCATTCGTAAATATAAATCAACGTGCTAACATCTTATAAGTTCATGTATTTCACATCCCATCTTTTATGGTAATATTCTATACAAAGCACAAAATGTCGTCATTCACCTAAAAAGCTAATCAAACCTTTGAACAGAGTTTTAAGCAAGGGATATAGTTACGATACTGTTGTCAAGTCATTAAAGATGGCATTTTTTGGAATTAATATTGATTCACTCATAGGGTCTTTGCATCGGAAATAAACACATTTATTCTAAAACCAGTTGTTGGCATGATACGGGTTATGTTCTTCTCGCATAATTTATGATGGCATGATACTAAACCACTAACGGGAGGGATTGTGGTCGATTTTCTATATGATATGGACATAATCTTTCGATCAGTTTAATTGAGGGAACTGGCATATCAGTAACTGCTAGTAGTTCTTTGTTAATATATATTGATCATTGTCATTTTGCTTAGTTTTTTCTGTTATCGTTTTTAACTGAGTTTTACTGTGTGTATCGCTGTATGTTTCTTTTTTCCACAATGGCTAGAGGTATTGGCGGAGTGTTGAGATCTCATAAAACATTTTTAACCGTGACGCATTTTTGTGCCTGTCTCAAGTCAGGAACCTCTAGACTTTGTTAGTCTTATGTGTTTTTTTTTTCGGAGTTTAGTGTGCCGTCCATTTTGCTGCACTAGTATACATTATTGTTTAGGGGCCAGGTAAAGCCCGCCTTCGGGTGCGGGATTTTCTCGCCGAGTTGAAGACCCATTGGTAGCCTTGCACTGTTTTCTGCTCTTTGTCGAGTTGTTGTCCCCTTGACACATTCCTCGTTTCCTTTCAGCAGTCAGTATTTTGAAACTGCTCCAGTTTTGTCTTAAGATATATCACGTTTGTTTTTAACTGAATATGACCTAATCGTAGCTTGTGTGTTTTCTATATCACTAAAGTTGAAATGTAATTTCCGTGTTTTCTTCTTTGGCATGAAAGCATAAACATGTTTTCTACGAATTGATCTTTTATAATGTGTAATCTCTACGTAATCATAAAACAACTATATTCATTATTATTGAATAAATAAAATTTTAGGGGAAGCACGAAATGTTATATGTAGGAAAATAAATTCGAATATCCACAGTATGTTATACATACCATGCTGTGTACATTAATTATTCCTGATAACAAATAAAACGATAATATCTTTATTTTCATAAACCCAATTTACACTGTCACAGAGAATGTTAACAAAACATAAAACACAAACACACAAAAACTATTTACAATATTTATAACACAGCGACAGTGTTAAATACAACATACCAGTTAAGGTGGTACCCAACACCTTGACTAAAATAAAATTGGCTCGTTTAATTTTCATAAAATTTTTAGGAAATATTTACTTTGACCTGTTGACATAAATGTTGATTTTTTTTAGTAAATAGAATTTCAAACTTCGCGGGAATAATTTCATTGAATATATAACAGTTTGGCAAACATCATAGAGAAGCTTAATGTCTCTTTACTTATTAAATTTGATTAAAACGCTCTGGTGATTTTTAAGAGTTATCTCCCTGTAGTGTTGGGTACCACCTTAAGCAAGGAGGTCAGACATGACTGTTTGTCTATTTGATAAATTTAAAGAGTTTATTTAATAGTATTTTCTTTTTCCTTGTCATAAGCTCAAAAATTTAAAACGTTGTGATATTTTAGGTAATAGCTAGGTTGAAAACGCTTGCACTGTTCTTTTAAATTTACACATTCAAAGACATAGTGGTATTCATAACCCAGTTTTGACAATTGCACAGATGACAGTGTCGGTTATTGCGATCTATATGTTGCCATCTACCTGTTTCGACTGTTAAAGAATTATTAATTGTTCTTAATCTACAGACTCTCATTTAAAATGTTTAAGTAATGTTCGAATTCAAACTTTGATTCTGCATGAGAGCTTCTGAAGATTCAATCATAGTAAAATGCCAATATTGCAAGAATTGGTAATCTTAAGGTGAAGAATATAACGTTTAGAGATAATGTTTTCTGATCTAAAACAAACAAGATTTCTTGACAGAAAATTAATTTGAAATTCGAAAATCGCAGAAAATGCAGCAAGATAAATTTAAGTGAATTAAATGATTTTCTGACAAGACAAAACATGCATTTTAATATAAAACAAATTTTATGTACTAAACAACATATACTAAGAGTTTAGACATGTACATTTCTATTGCTAGCAAAATCTATTTAGTGAATGTGGACATGTATTAATGTGTTGAATTATTCTAGATAATGTATAACTAGACAGGCCACGAATGACATAAACCGATAAGCAGGACCATTTTAATATAGAAAACTAGTTAAGAGGGCGAATACAACACATCGATAAAATCTAGTCATATTCATGACATTCTGACATTATATAGACACAAAAGAGTTGTACAGTTAGAGCAGTTAAACTTTTTTTTAATCTTAGCTCTCTAATCATCTATTAACGTACGGTATATATATGTCTTTATAAGCCGTTTTGCGTACGTCGTTCATATTCTTATATTTAAAGTATCATTACTTCCGATTAGGCCACAATTACATATTGTTGTTTTTTATCTATATAAATAATTTAGCTTGCTTATTGAGAAACATCGGAAAACGAAGAACGACGCAACTGGACATTCAGGCCAAATTCCAACGACAAGATGAAAAAGTGAGTCTCATAGTTTTATAATTCAGCAGATCGGAACTCAAGTATTTTTATGAAAGTTTATCATCCCTAGTCTTTTATTTTAATTGGATATTGTTCAATTGACGCGTGCCTAATATAACATGATTAGTATATACATATATTACAAAAACACCAATTCTATAAAATACAAAAGTGGCAAATCACTAAGGATTATTTCTAAAAGCGAAAGTGTACGTATGAAAAGACACACTGTAACGAGAGGTTCCATCGTCACATAGTCCAGTGTATCATCAAAAGTCATTTTCAGTATTTTATCTGAAATATCAATTAAAAAAACATGAAAAATCACGATACATAAATACTTCAAACCTTAGGAGATAAATGAATATTTCATTTCATAATAAAATACAAAATAATAGTTTAAGTCATCCTAACTTTTCAATATTTGGTTTTCCCATTAACCATCCTTAAATGTTGTGCATTGACTCACAATGGTTTGCTTTTAATTTTTGATGGAATTTAATCTAGAAAAATTTGTAAAATATTATTCAAACATTTCCATAATAACAGGTGCACAACTTCAATATATGTACATCTTATGCGAACAACCTGGATCTTACATATATGCCTCCTACCGAAGGTCGGTGGTTCTCTCCGGGTACTCCGGCTTCCTCCACCAATAAAAACTGGCCGCCGCGAAATGGCCAAAATGTGCTGAAAACGGCGTTAAACCCCAACTAAACAAACAAACAAACATATATGCCTCAAGGTTACATGGGCAGCATGGCGAGTGTGCTGCTGGAAGCAGAGACAGCTTACTCTTCCGGAGCACCTGAGTATACCCCCGGTTTTTATGTGGGGTCCATGTTGTTCATTTGTTTTTAGTTTTTAATTGTAGTGTTTTGGTCTCGTCTTCGTTGTTCTACAGAGTTTGTCAGTTGTTTCGATTTTCCCCTCCTTCGAATATCCCTTTGGTATTTTTTGACTTTACTTTTAACTGTCATCAAGTTGTTATTTGAAGCCTTACTGAATACTTCCTTCACAACGATTTCCAGAGTAGCCTGCTTGTCAGTTACAGGAATACGTTGAATTAGAAACTTCACACGTTTCCCCATTTTCACAAGGCTGACCAAAACAGGGATCTTCTGTAATAAGTATTCACAATATGTTTGTATTTCATTCTAACACGTACATTCTCTCATATACACTCACTGTAGAACAAAGTACATTGGACATTAGTATGAAATAATACATAGTGCATACATGAATCACATCCTGTAATGCTATAGAAGTGCAATTGTTTCAGATGAGTTACAAAATCGACGTTGAAACCATTTAATAGAACATATCCTATCAAAAATTCATGACATTTTTATATTATAATATTTTCATTTTGCACACGTGCCTAGTGGTCAAGCAAAATAAGTACTAAGACTACTGAATAAAATGTTACCAAATTTAAAAAATACCACCCTACATGTATTTTGAATTGTAAGTGAAGTCAAAATGGCCCATTTTAAATGTAAAAATATATTTTACAAGCATACTAGCATTAAACTAAATGTTATGTAACACAACAATGAAGCAACATAACATCAAATAAAATATTCTTACGTTCACATGTCGTTCCAGAATAGCCCTTTCGACAGTTGCAGTTGTATCCTGAACTGGAAATAGAACATGTTCCTCCATTGTTACAAGGTCGTGGGGAACATGGCGTTGCTGTAACAGATTTGCAGAAAGAAAAAACATATTACGAATTAAGCATTTTTTTCGAAACCAAATATTTTGTTTATTTCTTTTATTGCGAACCATTTTAATATATTTTATGCGTTTGCACAAAAAATTGTTTAACTGAAACACATTAATATTAAAAAATTTTGACTCAGTAAAATATAAAATGTATTGATACAATAAATAATCTCACTTTCACAGGTACTGCCTGAATAACCATGTGGACAACTGCATGAAAAAGTGGAACCGGAAACAGAGCAGTTACCATCATTTGTACATGGTTGAGATGTGCAAGGAGTGTCTAAAATTTAAAGAAAAGATTTTTTCTATGAAACAATTTCACTCAGCATTACTTTGCATAAATGTACATTAGATTTGATTAAAGATATTTGAAAAATTCATATCATTATATCAGAGAGGCAGTTTCTTTAAATTGAGTACTGCATTTGATAAAACATCCCGAAAATAGGTATTTGATTATGCATTTTTTATCACAAATTCAAACCGATCTAACTTGCATTTGTGTTGTTTATTTTTAAATGAATGAAACATAATGCAATTTACTTATCGGTGAGCTAGTTTGTAGTAAACTGTGTAGTCTGCTGTGTTTTGAAATTTTTCCACATATAAAAATGAAAAGCTTGAAGATGGTCTTTTATAAAAACGAATTATGTATACAAATACCGACGTTCACCATTGTGATATTTCATCTTAGTATTTTAATAATGTCTATATTTTATGTTTGGATGTTAAGAAATTTGACATTGATGTTGTTAAAAATGTTTTGATTAAAAGGTTAATTACTTGCTGCCAAAAATATTATAAACGATAATGCAAATGTGGAAAATTGCGTGTCACAAAAGCTTCTTAACCAGGGTTTTATCAGGGATAAGTTGATGTTAGAACTTAGGAAATTTTACTGTCGTCATCACGAATTGATTGACCGCTACAGTGTTCCAATATCTAAAATGATGTTGGACATGTTACCACTGTCGTAACATTTCATGTGCCTCCACCGATTTGTGACTTCCCCCGGATTGATTTTGTTGAACTTCAAGATTGGATGCCGTATACGGAGCAGGAACTGCTTGCCCTTCCGGAGCACCTGGGTTCACTCTTGGTTTTTATAGGAGTTCGTGTTGTTCATTGTCTTTTAGTTTTCAGTGTTTATGTGTTGTGTTTGTGCTTGTGGTTGTTCATTTGTCTTCCCGGGTTTGTCTGTCAAATGTATTACGTTTTTTTATTTGCTCCCTAGGTATATTTGTCCTCTTTATTTAATAATTGAATGCTTCATTTTTTTGTAGTTTTATTTGGGGAGTAAAAAATTTCACCGAAGCACGTTATGTATGAAACAAATCTAAAAATGAGGTACCATCAAGGCATGCAATTCCTATTATTACATTTTATATTTGACAAGTAAAAAAATTACTAGCCCTTTAAAATATTCTCCGTTTTGTCTCGAAATATTACTTCGCTGCATTGCAACGTCATCAAAGTTGTCCTGGGAGCACGTGCTGAACACGATTTTGACTTTTATTTGTTGTGTCAGAAACATTAATTTTTAGAACAACGTGACTAGCGTCTTCCAATAAAAATTACGTATTTCAAAGAAACAGACAATTATTTTAATTATTTTGAATTCAAAAATATCTTCAAGAAATATCATACCTATGACAAATTAAGAATTTTAGATATAAGAAAAGTCCGAATTGGTGTCAATACCTTAGCTGTCAAGAAAGGTCAATATAAAAAAATGATAACTGTAAAATTGTCGGATTAAAGATAAGTTCCACTTTAGAAAGAGGAAACGTGAATTGAATGTAATCCTATAGAAAATAAGTATTCCTTATTGAGGATATTTATTCATATATTTAAATTTTGAGGAATTTTGATTTTTTATTAATTGGTAGAAATAATTTTCGCAGTTCTACCCCAAATATTGTTCATACCGAGGACTTGAAAGGTTTATTCTGGATTTCATTATTGACTAATCATGTGCGAATCAACCATGCTATCAATTTGTTTTCCAAATAATACTTATCTGATCAGGAAGATAGGTGTGTTGAATGTTGATTAATTTTGAATAGTGTTGTGTTGATTTTACATTTGTTATATGTATTATATTATGAAGAAAAAATGGGAAAGTGTTTAAATTAATAGTTATGGTACTTGGTCTCAGTTAACAACGAAAGCCTGAGAGCTGAGAGGTGAGCAGACACTGACCAAAGTCTGAGTGCGATTACTATTTTACATCCTAGCTATTGAAACTTGATTTATATCATAATTCATCCTTAGTTGTATTTAAGTTTAAATGCAAACTAAAGGTGGAATGAAATATATATATATATATATATATATATATATATATATATATATATATATATATATATATATATATATTATGTATCCTTAATGAGAATCAGACAGAATGTTAAAATGTTCTGAAAATTACACCAGACTTTAGCACTCGTAACTCAGTAGGTTGGTCGTCTGGTTTCTTAAAAAGTCTAGAATTTAGGAGGTCCTAGCTATGAATCCCGCTGTAGACATTCAAACGTTTCCAAATAACTTTTTTCTGCATAGTTAATTAGACTTATCATTTTCGAAATTTTAATAGCTAGTTAAATGTTCCCATCACATTTTTTGGAACAAAAAAGAGCTGAGATGTTATATTGTTTAATAATTAAAGCAGTTACTAACTTTGGATGAGGTCTAATCATGACGAATTTTAAGTCTCGGTCAACCAATATCTAACCGGGTGATGAGTAAACCTTATCGAAGTTACATCTTACGTTTTATTCATGATATCATAATTGTAACATGCTCCTAATTTACTTTAATAAATCATTCGTAGGTCTAATTATTAATCATTTTATATGCACTAGACATTGAACCCGCGCCGGCGCGGGAAAATAGGCATTTTTTTGTTTTGTGGGGGTCATATATAAAAAGTTGTTGCGGCCATGTCATTCATGGAACAGGAACTCAATATCGATGTTGTGGCAGGCTTTCCATAAACTTTCCTGTCAAAGTGATAGTTTCATGTCTACATATGCTGTAGTATTCCAGAAATGGATGTTAATGCAAATTTTAACCGAAGTCAATGGAGCGTGAAATTTAGGTCAACGTGACCCAATTGTCATATGGCTGTTCGTTACTACCGAAGATTATCCACTGATGAAGTAGACTGTATGCCACGTAGAATTACCAAAAATGGACCTTCAGGTTCCATCAAATTCAAAATCTATGACGAAAACACAACCACATAAAGTCAATATTTTTATTGTTACAATTAATTCTGAACAGGAACTTTATGAATACACATTTCATAATGCATTACGTTTTTTTTTCAGAATAAATATGAAATGAAATTGTAGATGTAAACATTTCCTTAATGACGGATGATTTTTTCAAAAGATGCCGTGAGTTAGGTAGAGCATATTTTTGGAAAATAATTGTTCCAATTGTTCCGTTGTCATCATGGGCGGTTCAAACGAGGCTTAATTTCACAAATATATCCAATAATCAGACAATAAAAGCATTTTTATTGTGTGGCTGCGTGTGCTGTCCACATTTATATTTATCAAAGATGTCCGAGATAAATTTCGTCATTAATGATAAAGATGACCATTTGTTAAAAATATTTTTATCTAGGGCATGGTAGAGATATATTTAGACAGGTCACATGACAAATAATGTAAAAATAGATAATGGTGGGTTTTATCAATTTGTGCAAGGTAAATATCCGAGCAATTCAAAAAACAACTAAGTTAGGAATTCCTCTGAACTTTACCTTACTTCTTCATAATCTTCAAAGTTCATAACCTTTACAGTTAGGAGAAATTACGTTATTGTAGAAAAAACAATCTTGAATACATGAAGCGGAAACATCCCACTCGAAGGAGAATGTTTTTAATTTGTTTTATTCTTCTTCTTCCGTAATTTCAAACAGAAATACATTTAAAATATGTCCATACTTGTTTATTTACATCAATGTGTTAAAATGATGCATTGGAGAACCTCCTAAGGGATATGTTGGGAGAACTCATTTCGGAAAAATGCATACAAATTCCATTTGCACATAAACAAAACTGAAGTTTAAATTTATAAATGCAGATTGTCAAATCCGATAATAACCTTAATAATCTGAACAATACATCGTTTATTTTGAACCACGCGTTTTGCCGCCTATTCGGCTAATTCGTAAATTTAGTATTATAGATGCTTACACACATAACAATACGCAAACATAAGTATAATTGTATCAAAATACACTGCACGTGTAGTAATATTCAATCTTGTTAAAATTTCACTTTACAAAAATTTCAAACATACTCTCACAGAATGTGCCATAATGGCCAGCATGGCAGTTGCAGACAAAAGAAGCACGGTCAATTTCGCAGGTTCCATTCTGACATGGTGATTCTGTACATGGTGTACCTAGAATTAAAAAGAAAGATTTAGTATATAGTTAAATATTAAATTGAAAAGTGAAAGTATATTGGGAGGTCTGACAAACTCATATTTATTAATATATTATGGGCAAAGCACAAAGCAATAGAATAATTTATTTGTTTACTTTGTTCAGTCCTACTGTTACGAAGGGTCACCTGTTACAAAAGCAAAAACAAGCATCACAGTTACTTAATCTGAGAAATAGAAGCTTAATCGCTCGCCACATATGTATAGGAATTTAATATCAATAATTGATCATTACTATTCTCTGTCTTTCCATAAACTGGGATTTATTGTTGAATCTCGAAAAACTGAAGATAGATTATATCATGCGGTTGGCACCGATAACTTGATGGACGGATTGATTATTATTGAACGCCCGGTGGTAATTATTACATGCATATAGGACAAGACAGGCAATTGTTTTCCTGTTAAAGAAATCATGAAATAAAAGGCTGTCATTAAGTTTTGTTGAGATATGGGAGTTGGCTCAAAGCGATCTCCATACACTGACACATATCCAGTGAAAATTTCCGGTTTGGATGTCATATCACTTTTTCCACAATTTGACAAATCACGAGCTATTTTAAAAAATATCTCCTTCCGCAAAGCAAAATGTACCTCTTTCAAGCTCTCCATGCAGAATAAAAATGTTCTTGGTTTTATTTATTTAATCCTTTCAAACTTTTTATTGAAAATGCATCAAGTAAATACAGTTTTAATACAGCACTTGTTGTTCAGTTATCATGGTTGGTTTGTTACAGTAGATTCATATATCACGGTGCAATAATATTTTTTTTGTATTCCTCAGGTCAAAGTTCATTCCAGGTCTTGAGCCATATAAGGACGGAAACGAACGAGCAACCTTCCTCGCTTGAAACGAACTCGCTACCGCGAGAAGACTAACAAGGTGGTTTAAAGATTAATTGCAAGGATAGCATCTCCGCCAACCAATCTAGATTTTGTCTTTCCTTCATATCATTCTCCATGTTTTGATCATTAGCATAGCTTTCAACCAAAATTTTAGAACGATTTTTTTGGTATTTCTATCTTAAATTGCGACCTTTTTATATTTAGTTGGCACAAACGGAACAGTGATTATTGTGAAATGTAAGGACGTGGGATGGTGGGTAAAATATGAAAAGGAAAACTAACCGATTTTCAGGATAAAAGACACTTGAATAACATAGACAGGAGATGGACATTGCTATTTTGTTGTATGTCATATATATCTCTAGAACTGTTAACTGTAGGCAGATGTCATTTTTAAAACACCAAACAAAATCGTACATGAAAAACCATTATATTTTTTTATGGAAAGATAGACTCATACAGATAAACACAATATTGCCATATTATAATGGCGATGATGTGCACAGCAATTGTAGAATTAACACTCATTTAGCCTAATACTGAAAAATGTATTTTTCACCATTGTAAACCAATTTCGTTTGAAGAACATTGAAATAGTGGCATTCATTACCTTTCCTCTGAGAGTCGTTTGAGAATCCTCAATGATGAGACAAAAGCCAAAAAAAAACATAACTGTCCTAATCGTTAAACGCAAAGGACATTTTAGACTACAAGTTACGTTGTCAATGATGCCTGATTCTAATATGCTCTAAACCCTTTCAGTCTACTACATGGTGATATTTTACGACTCGCTATTTTCAAATGACAAGAACTCTGATTTATAACTATTCTACGACAAAACAAATTACTTTTTTTTGCAAACTTTTTGGAGGAGAAAATGTGCATTGATTACATTATCAATAATTAACTGGATATTTATTGATATAACTTCCCATTCAATTTCTTCCTACAGATTCTAAAACAACTGAAGGGTTTCTCTTTGGGAAAATTTAATGAATTTGATGAATTGTATCAAAAATGCTGATTAGAATCATAAAATTTTATATAGTCCTATTATTTTATTATATGTAATTCCATGACTTGAAAAATTAATAGTGAATATTGTGGTCATTTGTTGAATATTTTTCTATGGGTTTTCAAGTGAATATCTTGTAATGAGTTAGGATGTTGTTGATTGCTATAAATGAAAGGATGATCCCTGGATGTTCTAATTTTTTGTCGGGTTTAACCCAAAAGGAAGTTGTCACAATGAGGCATATCTCATATCTTTACAGATTTGGATAAGTTGCTAACAATAACTAAGCATGATGATAAAATTTAAACAAAATCCACACAGACAAGTAAATCTAACAAATAGTTAATTTACTAATAAATTGAATATCACGATACTTCAGATTCAAGCAATGTTACTTTTTTCTAATCTAAATATTATATCGTTTATGCAATATGTTTCCCTGGAATACATGTATCCTTTAACATCAGAATATTTGATATTTTCGTTACAATTCTTAATTGCTAATTCCTAATTCTGTTTTTCAGTAATTTGTGTGCAACGTCTTTTTTATATACAAATGAATACCAAAACTATAAGAGGGGAAGTCTATAAAATCTAATTTAAAGCCACACCGACATCGTGACAACAACTATACAAAATACCAATCCCAAACAGATATAACAAAAGAATAATAAAAGACAAATACTATCCCAAATATTTGTACAACTACTCGTTCATCAGCTCGTTTACTTTAAACCCCTGCAAAAGACCCTTATGGATTAACCCATAAATTTGTGTGCACATCCCACATGCAGGAGTTAAATATTTTAGATGTCGTAAATACTTGTATTTCAGAACCCTGTTGTAATTTACAAGATAATATTTTACTTATATGTGAATTTGAATTCCCTCTTACTAAACATAGCAAAATAAAATAATAAGGGAAAAGCTGGCAATGTGAACTTCCGAAAAAAATCTGGAGTGATATCCGGTGCCCAGAAATACAAGTAGTAAACATGGTCCTCTTGCTTATTATTTAAAATTAATAATTTGTACGAGATTATAAAGCTTGAAGCACTTACCCTCACAGTACTCGCCGTAGTAACCATCCTGACATTTACAGATGTATCGTCCAACATCATTTACGCATTCCCCACCATTCTGGCAATCATTTTGATAATTGTCACATGGTGTCGCTAAGAGATAAAAATTATGAAAGATTATAAGAAGTGTATTTCGCCATCTTTTAAATAAAGTGCTTTACTAAGCACAACATGATACGACAAGTAAAGTGTGACCAAACTATTATGCTAGATCAAATAAAGTGAATATATATTACCCAGAAATATGTGACCTACAAAACCAGACGAAAAACAAGGAAATTTAGAAATCAAGCGACTTTGCTTTTTTGGCACTTTTAACACCATATATTTCGAAAGCTAAGAAAAATCTGATGACATACTACTGAAAGCAATCATCAAGATGAATTGAAATTGGAAGAACATTTTTATGTTTCGTCCAAAAGTGCTAACTTTCACCCATCATTAATACGTGTACGAAATCTTGCATTTTAGTGAGTATAATCGACCTTTGTGCGGTATTCGTATTTTCACTGAGTGAACTAAAGTGATGCTTCAGTGTCATATCAATGTCTTCAGTATCAGTTATCATCTCTGAATTGTTTTACAGATCAAAAATTAGTACTGGGTTGTCAATTTTATTATTATCTTTCAAGAGTTTCAAAAACTCTCTTGCTTGTTTTTTGGCAGTGACGCATTTTGTCATTAATCCTCTTCATTTTTGTAAGAATGTTCTTTTCTTTTGATGGCTTCCTGAACTTTAGATTTTCTTGTTCTATATATTTCGGTATGGCGTTTACCGAGTTCGTCATCGGGACTTCTGCACTTATTATGTGCCCGTTTTGGTCTATTCGTGTCTCATCTTCAACGAGCTACCTATCCATAAACCTACTGCTATTCTTAACTGGTTTGGCTTTTCTAACACATATTGATTTGCTGTTTTAGTGACCACGGCTTTCCATGTTTCCTAAATTTGCTTGATATCATCACTAAGTTTTAAAAAGTGTTTATTCCTACCAAAATTCGCAGAACTTTTGAAACTTAGACCAATTCGTGTCCTCGTTAATGTTCCAGAAATCTTGGTGTCTTTTTAGTAATTCTGACTGTATTCTCAAAATATTAAAAAGTGATTCTTACAACAAAGTGGTTACTGTATAGATCAAACCAACCGTTCGATATAAATTTGGACCACTTTGTGACCTAATCTGAAGGACAAGAAAATATAGTCTGTCGCCGATTGCGATCGTTCAGAATCCTCGTATAATGACCTTCGCAACAAGCGTAATATATTTGCCACGGTTAACTGACTATATTAAATGAACTGTAGTAAACATTTACCGTTATAGAACGGAATCTCATTTAGAATATTTTCCCTAAAGAATCACACTTTTGCAGGCACCGACGATTTCATAGCCCAATGCTTCCAAAACATACATAAGCACACCCCTTTCGTTTTTATTTACTTCGTCATTTGAGAAATAAGCAATGTCAACGGCCGTGCTGATGTCATTCAGTCGTATGAGCACCCATAATCGCTCAAACTTGTACTGTTTACTACCAAGCAGATTATGATCCAAGATGAAAATATCAGATTTAATGCAGATTCCAAATCCACCTTTCCTGTTGTCCGTTTTGGGACATTTACCGTTTTACCTACCCACTACATTTGATTACCCCCCCCCCCCCTCCCCGGACACAGTCGAAAGAAAGCACTTTCATCGATTGATATATTGATTGGCGTTTAAAAAAAACTCAGCAATATTATTACATGCTAGTGGAATACCCTAATTGTAGAAAAAACAATTCTCTAATTATTTGAATGTTTTAATGTTATCCAATCGGTTTAAGGAGAAATTTTTATAATCTGTGTGTGTTTTTTGTTCAAGATCACTGACTATTTGCTGAAACTCCCCTTGGGATTTCTCAATGCTTTTCGAAGATTCCTTAAACAAACTATCGCTAACGGTTTATCGCCTCCAATATTCTGTATAAAAACTCTTGACGATAACTTACAGCGGGAATTCAAATTAAGGCTTCTAGATGGAGTAACGGAGATAAGTAAAGGATGAAGCTATATTTATAGCGACGTGCCAAGTGGTGTAGTGCACTGGACATTGTGCGGGGCAAATATTGCCATATTTTTTAACCTTGTGAGTTCGAAACCCGCTGAAGGTGGACATAAACTTGACAGTATGAAATTTAATTTAAACATTGTTGGGCTAGTATGCATTTGTGTGTGTATATATCTATATCTATATATATATATACCCTGTGTAAAAATGCAAGAGTTCCTTGAAACGTTAAATATTGATTTTAATTTTACAGGATATTTGCATTTTTTCTAAATTTAATATAGCTTTTTATTCGAAGACATGATACAAGTAAAATAATCAAATACTGTTTAAAATTTTAATGCGTTCTGCATTGTCAGTAAACTATGAAACATTCATTTTTGGATAATACAATGTCTGATTAGAAACTTGGCCCTATAAATATACACCTATATAGCCGATATGATTATGTCATTTAAATGCGTTTTCTTCCGTTTGTACACTGACAAGTTATTATGAAAATCGTTAAGTAAACAACTGACATGATTATAAAAGTGTTTAGTTGTTTGTTTAACAAATGATAATTGATCGGCTGGTCATTATTATAAAAATGTCAACATTGTTTAATAGTCTAGAATAAATTTAAACAATAGTATTACCAGGGTGGGAAATGGTTACTGTGTAAATAATGTTCATGCAAAGTACATTAACGAAAGACTAAAATTACTAATTTGCATTTTGGGATACAGCAAACATAACAAAATTGGTTTGGATTAAATATTTGCATAGAAAATTATGAATATTTCAATTAACTGACTATTCAATAAGCAAGAGTATTTTTTCATAAAAAATAACATTCCAGATCGGTTTTCGAAAGTATATATGCATCATTTTAATATGACCAGAGTATGGAGAGTATATTCATGTACATCACCAACATGGTGAAAAAAATCCAATTGTATTACGTTGAAATAACAAAAAGTACAGTTACTTTCAAACGAACACCTTAATGCTGGATTAGGAGACAGTTATTACAATATATATAAAATGAGAAAACTGAAAATTCGAAACATCTGCTTAACTGTACAAGATATTTAGAAACTTCAAACTGCAGTTTTATAAAGAATATCAATACTGTCATACATTTAATTGCCATCCAACATTTAAGTGAGTAACGTAATATATGCACATAAGGTGTATCCCAATTATTTCCACTTTTGAAAATGTAGTTAAAATGTATGCAGGAAATAGTGGGAATTGCAGGGAAAGTCTAATATATATACACCACGCTTTTCATTGCCCTTTCAAATATTTTCCCACCTTTTAGTTCTACAAATATTTCAATCAGAACTAAAGCTCATTGACTGCAGAGGGGCAAATGGAGAATGAAATTTTAATATGACCTAATCATATATATTTTATTGAAATACATGTACCAATAAATGTCGATATCTTAATTAAACATTTATGTCATATATGTGAAGTTTGGATGTAAATAAATCTGATCGTTTATCGCAAACTTATAAAACCATTTATAGAGTAATTAATCACTTGCAAATGTTTTATTGATGTTGATTAAAATATCATTTTACTTTAGTAAATTTCATGCATAGTGAGATCAGATTTATTTTAAATAAGTTTCGTCTAATAATAATATGTTTTGTAGCAATGTAAAATTTACGATGTAAAGTTGTCTACCTAATAATTTTATCTATGAAAAAATATTTGTCATTTAATTTGGGTAAATCCACCACCGCAAATATTCCAGATTTATAACAAGAAAACGTTTTGTTCATACTCACTGTATTCATGGCAAAATGCTTCGTTTCCATACATAACGTAACACACTGTTCCACTAGGACAACCATTAGGCCAACAAGCATCTGTGTCCTGACAGAAAGAATATGTCGTAAATTATACATGTATGTAATTACTGTAGACAAAATGATGATGAGTAATGATGAATCATAATTCGACGAAATAAAATAGTCCTTTCCAATTTTATTTGTTTATAACCATAAAAGTCAAATAAAGTCCTGAGATAAATGTTTTAGGTATTTCGTCATAATAAAGATAAAAAAGTACATTGTATTTCGTCATAATAAAGATGAAAAAGAGTATTTCGTCATAATAAAGATAAAAAGGGGTATTTTTTTCATAATACAGATAAAAAAGGGTATTTTTTCATAATAAAGATAAAAAAAGGTGTATTCATAATAAAGATAAAAAAAGGTGTATTCATAATAAAGATACAAAAGGGTATTTTGTCATAATAAAGATAAAAAAGGTATTTTGTCATGACTTCTAATCAACTATGAGATCATCAGTTCGCGTCCAATTTTGGCGATGTGTTTTCGACTCTGATCATATTTGAGAAGAATTGTCAGTTTTTCTATGGTAGCATTCCATAAAAATTTTTCTTAATTTAAAAAAAAATAGCCGACGCGATATATCAAATTGTACTAGAACCACAATATACCAAACAAATTAATTCTTATTTAATGAGTGCGTCTATCTTTTAAATCCTTCCAAACGAAAAATACTTCTATCCCCTGATTAAGACTTTTATTCTTTATCAATACGTCTATTTTTTCATCCTTTCTCACAAAAATTTACTTGTATTCCTTGATTAAGAATTATTCTTTATCAGGACTTCTATGTATTCATCCTTCCACACAAAATTTATTTTTATCCCTTTAGTAAGATTTTCATTCTTTATCTGGAGTTCTATTTCATCCTTCCCTATAAAATGTACTTTTATCCATTTAGTAAGATTTATTTTGAACCCTTAGGTCTGGAATTTATAATAAATATCATACTGGTATACATATATGTTATGCCTTCTAAATGTAAGTTTTATTTTTAACGTAACCAAATTTTATCTGTTGTGTTTTTGATATTTTTTAGAATCTTTCACTGCCAATTAATTATTGGAAAGATTACCTTTGACTGCCAAAAGATCGGCCTTGATATTCAAATCCGGTCGCCAGGCGATGTTATTGTTCTACGGGACAATATGTAACGTCACGGTGATTGTGGTAGTGATCTTACAAATTCTTTTTTTTTTCTCCGATGAATTGTTGTAAAGAATTTAGGTTTTAGATTGGATGTCGATTGATGCCACATGAGCAATTTTACCTGATATGTCTTTATGATTCACTGGCATGCAATATCGCTTTCAAAACTTCATTTCAAAAGGACCTTCCTGTCTGTTATAACGAGCAGAGGGAAGGAAAAAATGTTAACACAATATTATCCCTTTACATTTACAGATAACTGGAGGTAACGAACCTGCATAACATTTTGTAACCGAAAATGCATTTCTCGGTGATTTAAATATGAATCTTGTCCTATAATACATGGAAGGGGGTCCATCATACTACCAGAGGTGTCGAAACATGTATACCTGACAGGACTAATATGTTTTACTTCACTTCACATGTGTTTCATTATAAGTAGAGGACGCTATCGGTATACTTTGTCTCAGCTTCCGGTATCTGTGGATATCGAGTGTTGAAGTTGTTTTAGTTTTTAAGTAGTTCGTGTCATTTTTCTTGGTTTTGTCTTTGTTCCAACTTTTCAGCTTGAATTTTACTTGAATTGCGCCAGAAAATCCAAAGAATATATTAATTACGATTTACTGTAATACAGACATAATAATTTTTGCATAGGATATTCGAAAGAGAACTGGAAAATATTAAAGATGAATAGAAATAAAATGTGTATGTTTTAGTCAAAATAAAGCAAACCAAATAAAGATGATCCATTAATGTGTTATTTCCAAGAAACCCTACTTTAAAAAATAATTTTATTTATTTTTTACTTTCAAACAGGGAAAACAAACTGTGTACTGAAGGAAAGTTTTCCTGGTTTATTTATCCTATTGTCACATTTATTTTAAAGTTAAAATCTTTACAAATATATTTGTCATTTACGGCGAAAACTTCAGCGTTTGAAATAATTCAAGAACAAGTATTTTATCAAATGTATGATGGCGAATTCTAAAATGTGACGAGTGTGTTGGTATTTGTTTTAAAACAAAAACTTCTAAAATGATCTAAAAGACAAGAAAAAGATTTCAGAAACATGTGTGTACATGGACCAAATACAAGCGGATCATTCATCAACATATGTTTAAGGATATACATGAAAGAGAAAAGATAGAATATGTATGCAGTCCGTTGTTTTACTAAATGTTCGTCGATTGAAACACCAATAATCTACACCCATTGTGCTGATATACGTACTTCATGCTAGATATACATCTATACGCTAACGATTCCAAACTTTTCAGGACCAAACTACACTTTCAATCATATACATTTTTGTCATAATTCTTCCTTAATTTGTAACGGAGTCTGGAATTTACTAACAAAGACCAATTTGTAAGTAATTTAGAGTCTTCCTATCTCGGGACTGGGATAACATACAAGAATTAGCTCCTGACCTACAGATATTTGAACATATTTGGAACATGTGTCAAAAGTAATTAGTTGTGTTATCTCACCATAACACTATAATAACCTTAGGAAAACTGTTTTGTTGTTTTCTTTTTCTTTCCTTGGTTGTTTTACCCCTTTCACTTGACAATTGCGAAATATGCTAACTGCAATCTAACGTTCCTTGTCATACAGGTCGGAGTTAAACGATTTTGAATAATCAATTCGATTTTCTGTCATGTATGATATTACACTTATGGCTTAATAATGATAATATTAATAAATATTTGAAATGCAAAATTATACTCCAAAAGAGTTTAAAGCATTACTAGTATTAAAAATTTTAAATAAAATAAATACAAAGTGAAATACAAATCAATTAATACAGTAATAATATATTGGTTAAAGAAACAAATACATATTATGCCGTTGTGGAATTCACTTTCCTCATTACTATGGACTTTTTGTTATAAATGGAGCAACAAACGCTTTTAATATCTAGCTTTAGTTTTTGCCCATTTTCTGTCGAAATGATGTGGAAGCACGTTATTCCGTTCTTATGTATAGCTACGCCACTGGGTCCTTCTGGATCACCATCAACTGCTTAAACTCTGGAACATCTAGTGGTTCTGTTGCGAAAGCTTGAACCCAACTTGAGGGTGTATCTCTGACATGTAAGCGGTAACCATGAGACATTAGGTAGAGGTTTATTTGACGATTCCTTGTCACAAGATGAAACATGTATAAAATACGCTACTGGGGTCAATTGTAACCTAGGTTGTTTAATGTGTGATAATAATAGTGATAAAATGATTACTTGTGAAACTTGTTATGGTAGACTGCATTATATATGTTCTGTGTTACCGATTTTCTTAAGTATTATAAATCAGGGGAGATTTAAATAGCTGTGTTGCATGTGTAGTGTGGATGATGGCACTTTCGGGAATTGCAATTTCATTGATAAAATCTGCTTGAAAAATGAGACTTTGATGCATAGGGACTCTCTAATACCCCTGCAAGTAGTACAAGTGTTGATGTTAAGCGCAGATATAAAATATATGCAGGAATATGATAGTGTTCAAAATATGATTACGTTGCATAAACTGAACATAACTCATTTAAAGGTGTGTGGTATAAAGTCGACGTTACTGAACCCTGAATTTCACTTGTTGAAAAAAAATATATTTTTGATTTTCACAGAGACAAAGACTGACAAATTTGATAACTTAAATATTCCAATGGAATATGATGTTCATGAAAAACATAGGAAAAAAATTAAAAATAAGCCTGGTGGAATTGTTATTATATTTAAAGATTCTTTAAAAAAAAATTGAGATGTATTGATTCAGATTCAGAGTTTGTACATTGAATCATTTCAAGCATTTACTCAAAAATTATATTGTGATGTAGTTATATCTCATGTGAATCATAGATTTATTCTTCTGATGAATGTTTTACAGAAATCGAAGATGAACTTGTAAAACTTTCAGAAAACATTCAGCATATTTCAATTATTGGTGATATGAATGCTCGTACTGTTACTTTGGACGATCATATTGTACCAGACGAGCAACTTTTGGAAACTTTGGAGATTTCTGATGAACACTCAAATGATATATTTGGTTATTCTTATTTATCCAATTAAAATATTCCTGTCGCACGATGTAGCGACGATACTGGTCCTGTAAGTAAATTTGGGACAAAACTTCTAACTTTTTGTAAGAGGTGTGATTTATTTATAGCGAACGGTCGTATCTGTAATGACCGAGGTATTGGACGTGTGACTTGTAAAAACGTTAGTTTAGCTGATTATTATTACCTGTTATGTTTGATATTGTAAATTAATTTCAAGTTGTTGGTTTTAACCCCATGTTTCCAGATGTCCATAATAAATTGCACTTTTCCCTGGACTAGCCAGAGAGAAATTGAGTTGTGATCATAATGCTATTTCAAAAAATAATAATTTAAATAAAAAAGTCAAATGGAAAGCGAATAAAGCTAATGATTGTTTGAATATATTAGTAGATGATACGGATAATGTATTAGACAAAATCAATAGTACAATGGATAATTTGAATGTTGAAGTAATGGTTGAAAAGTTTAATAGCATTGTGAGTGAGCTAAGTTGCTTTTTAAATGTAAGCGCTAATATTGTATTTGGTAAGTGCAAACAACCCGGATCTTTTCCAAGTGATGATAAGCCTTAATTTACTAAAGAATGTAGTGCAAAGCGTGATGCATTTCACGACAGTAGGAAAAATTATAATAACAAGAAATCTGCGGAACAAATATCTTTAATATATAAAGTCGAAGGAATATAAAAAAAAAGAATTTAATAATAGCTATCGTTCCTTTCACGAAACACGATACCAAGGCTTTTTGGAGAACAGTTAAAAAGTTATCCTATTCATCAAACCAAAACCCCTCTATTTCTATAGACACTTTTTATGAATATTTCAATATATTAAATGACACGAAGGACTACTACGATGATAATGATTTGGATGATGAGTTTGGTTTGCATCGAGTGTGTGAAAACCCTCTGTATGACGCCATGTTGAACAGTGAGATCACTGAGGCGGAAAATTTAGAAGCGATTAGAAACTTAAAAAATAATAAGACCTCTGGTCTTGATAATTTTTTGAATGAGGATTTAAGGCCAAGGCGAAGTAATTGAACGCCATCTAGTGTTCATTTGTTTACCGTTTCAAGGGTAACATCCCCTTATCATTGTTTTACGTCCCCGACTGATTGTCTGACGTCGTAGTCGTTATGACGTGACATCGGAGGGGCGTCGCTCCAATGTAGAAATAATAGAGAATAACAAATATCCAGATGGTAGATGGCCAGTCTTCATTGTCCTTTTAAAAAATATTGATCCTTTTATTTTTTATTAAATGTATTAAATTTCTTTGTTCTCACGAATTTGCCTGGTGGAATTAATTCGTACCGCTTCGGTATTTTTTCGGTATTTAAATATTGAGAATCTAATTCAATCGATTGACATTGTGCGTATAATCAACATACAGACCTACCAAGGCTATCTGAATTTTATTACCTCAAAATGCATTGAAAATGTACATTTATTTTTATTTTATCTTATTTTGTTTTTTTTTTTTTTTTTTTTTTTTTTGGTTAATAATTAGGCCACATAAAATTGATTTTTAGTTCTTTGGATTTTATGGTAAATATAGGAAGAGCAAAAAGTAAAAAAAAAAATTTGCAGACTATTTTTTTTTAAACCGAAGATCAAACTTAAGTGCGACCCAATTTTTAACTAAAGTATTGCAAAAAATGGAAGAAAATCACATTTTTACCAAATTTTAGGATCCGGAGAAAAAATTCCTTTTAATTTGTTGAAAAATGAAAAATAAGAGGCGAATTTTGAGCATTTATTTCTAGATGAAGCGACAAATAAATTTTAGCGGCCAAATCCAAAGACCTATGAATCAATTTTGTTTTGGCATAAATTGTTAGAGATTTAACGGCGAATATTTCAGTCAAAATAAGACATCAGCTCCCACTGTTTGAAAAATGTTTCCAGGCGTGAGTTATCCTTACGGTTCTTTACACCCCTGCTTATCTCTCGAATGCCAGAAGGTTTTGGTTAAATGCTTTAATTTTGTGATAATGACAATACCCTCTAAATTTAACTCACTTTGAAACAAAAAAAAATGGTGTTTCAAATTACGCGGAGTTGGTTCACTTGACGCAATTGACTTGAATTTGGAAAATATAAGTAATAAGTAGTAACTCGACAAAATATATCAAAGATATTACTTCTTATACACAATGTATCTAGATTCCATATAGCGGGGTGGATTAAAGGAAAAATGTAGGTTTTAAACGTAAGAAACTTTTGAATGCTTTTAAATATTTTACGGGACTATAAGGATACAGTGGTAATACAAATCATCCATCGACATGAAAATCAAACACCGTCATTCAACAATTAATAGATAAAATCTGCAACTCATTTAAGAAAGTTAAACAAAATATCAATTATTAAATAGAATGATAACTAAATAAATAAATAAAAATAAATATATAATAAAAAAACATTAAAAAATATAAAAATATATATCAGATGAAAGGAAAAGATTTGCTGTTCGTCCTGTAATTATTATCTGCAATACATTATGCAAAACGTTATCGAACGCCGGACGTGATGACGTTGCCCGAAAAATCACCAAAATTAGTACCTTGATGTTATGTTCAGCAGCAGATACCACGAAATCGAGCATGGGGACCCCTAAATATTTTTATATCATCAGAAATGTCGTGGATGAGGCAATATAATATTAGTTTTTCACGAAAGTGTAGGATTAACATCGATGGTTTTAATAGACTTTTCGAACAAAATTTTCGAAAATTTGACGTTTTCCCTATATATCCTATGTTAAAAGTTAATTTCAGAACGCATTTTGAAAGGGTTATAGCAAAAAAATAAGCATGGGTACCCCCCCCCCCCCCCTTTTTATTTCATATTCCAATGTATTTCGATTAGCTTAACATACTGACAGAAAATTAGAAAACTGTAGGATACTTTCAATTACTTCGCCTTGACCTTAAAAAACGCGCCTCCATCGCCTATACGTGTTTTATATAGAATTTTCAACCTAGATTTAGAAACGGGAATTATACCAGAAAACTAGACTATTGGTATACTAAAGCCAGTATACAAGAATAAAGGTGATAAAATGGACCCAGATAATTTCAGACCAAAAACGTTGATAAGTTGTTTTGGCAAGTAATTTACTTCTGTCCTAAACAACAGATTGACCTTTTTTGCCACTGAGATTTTACTGTTGTCCAACAATCAAGCTGGGTTCCGAAAAGGACACTCAACCATTGACAATATTTTTGTTTTAAATTCTCTTATATCTCTGTACCACTCTTTCGGGAAAAAATTGTACTTTTATTCAATTTCGAAAGGCCTTCTAAACTTTGTGGAGAACTGGCTGTGGAAAAAGTTTATAAAAAGTGATGTAAAAGGAAAATATTTACCGTTATATACAACATGTATGATAATATAAAAAGGACAAATATACCTAAGGAGCAATCAATAAAACGTAATCCATTGGACAGACAAACCCGGGAAGACAAACGAACAACCACAAGCACAACAAATAAACACAGAAAACTAAAAACAATGAACAACACGAACTCCTATAAAAACCAGGAGTGAACCCAGGTGCTCCGGAAGGGTAAGCAGTTCCTGCTCCGTATACGGCACCCGTCGTGAAGTTCAACAAAGTCAATCCGGTGGAAGTCACAAATCGTAGGAGGCACATGAAAGGTTACGACAGTGGGAACAGGTCCAACATCATCTTAGATATTGGAACACTGTAATGGTCAAAATCATGCGTTCAATACACTTGCTTGAGCGTTTAAATCACCAAAAATATCGTGTAACGTATGAATCGTGTGGTTTGTTTGTGGTCATAAACGTGCGATTTAATCGTATAACGTGTATGAGAAGGTGAAGAAAAATATTAGGGGGTACCCAACACTTTAACAAAAATAGATTTTGCTCGTTTAATTTTCATAAACTTTTGCCGAAATATTTACCTTGACCCGTTGACATAAATATAAAAATTTCAAGAAATTGGAACCACACACTTTACGGGAATAGTTTCATTGGATATATAGCAGTTTGACAAACACTAATTTTGATCATTGAGAAGCTTGAATTCTCTTTACTAATAGTATGTGATTAAAACGTTCAGCTGCTTTTTAAAGATTTAACTCCCTTAGGTGTTCTGTACCCTTTTAAAACGTGTGACTTCAAATCAGAGCATATTTCTAACTCGAATTAGAAGATTTCTGGAACGAACTTTCATCAGTGTCAAATATTTGAAAATGTTGAGAGTTTATATTTTTTTTCTATTACTAATGCAATTCATCAAGTCAATTTGGTTTGAAAAAATATATTATAATAAGTGAAATGTTTCCTAAATTCCATGAATTAATTGATCGTATAACGTGCATACAACATGTGCAAGTAAAAGATAGATTTGAACTTTAAATTGTTTATAAAAATTATTAAATTTATATCGTCATAGTACATTTTTTTATATGAGCAATTGTTTGGTTATTATTTAACCAAGACGGTGTAGTCTCCGATATGACCTGGACTAAAACAACATTTAATTATACAAGGGATTAAGGGGTCCTCTGAAAAGCAAATATGTGTTTATTTGTACATCTACCTCAGATTTACCTGTACGTAAAAAAGGTAACATATATTTTTAGCATTAAAATACCATCGTCTTCTTATATGATTATACTACAATTAATTTGGATTCATTATACATGTAAGTTAATTTTATTTTCTTTAAATTGTATATATTGAATTAAAAAATATATTAAAAAATATTAAAGGTTAATATATATAAGTTGATATAAATATTATATTTTATTATTTATTTAAAATATAATTAAACCAAACAAAAACATTATAATGATTTTTTTATAATTGCCAAGAGTTAGTGAGTTGGGTAGTCCATGCTATTGAGAATCATTCTTTACGTAAAATATTTGTACATTAAATATTTTTACAATCATTTGAACGTTTTCTAAAAAAAATAACTGTACATTTATCAATTTATCAATAATATTTATATCAATGAATTATTTTGGATTTATATTTCATTTTTAAAAATGCTTCAGTGATCCAAACTCAGCTAAGGGTTACATCTGCATCCAAAGGAAAAAGAAATTGCACGATCGGTCATCACGAATCGTGTAACGTGCATCGTGTGGTTTGCGTGTAACAAGCGAATCGTGTGAGTGTGGTTTGGTGCATTACAAGTTCAACCATGTGTACGATAGTGAACAGTCAGATCTTTTCCCGTGTCTAATATGTGTCAGCCTAGGAGAAAATGTGTAATTTATTTATTTTCCATCTTTTTGAATGATTTGGAGGCATTTTGTATTAACTCTAATTGTTCACCACTAAAACTGGTACAAGATGTAAATGAGCAAGATTTGAATCGATTATTTAAAATGTTTGTTATTTTATATGCTGATGACACCGTTCAGAGCGCTGTAGATATATTTCAGTTACACTGTAATGATTGGAAACTTGACGTTAATGTAAATAAAACTAAGGTCATGATATTTTGTAAACGGAAATCGAATACAAAGTTTGAACTTAAGTTACAAAATACTATTTTAGGAATTGTTGACTCATTTTCATACTTGGACATATTGTTTAAATATAACGGTAATTTTACTGATGCAAGAAAAACGTTAGTTAATCAAGCCAAAAAATCATTATTCGTCATACACAAAAGCATCAGACATCAAACTATCCCAATAGATCTACAACTTAAGTTATTTGATGCTACGGTTGAGCCTATTCTACTTTATCAGAAATTTTGTATGGAACGCCATGACTGCCTTATGTTAATAATCAGCATTATATGTAGTGGTCACAGCATTATATGCAGTGCTCACAACATTATATGCAGTGCTCACAACATTATATGCAGTGCTCACAGCATTATATGCAGTTCTCACAACGTTATATGCAGTTCTCACAACATTATATGCAGAGCTCACAACATTATATGCAGTGCTCACAGCATTATATGCAGTGATCACAACATTATATGCAGTGATCACAGCATTATATGGAGTGGTCACAGCATTATATGCAGCGGTCACAACTTTATATGCAGTGTTCACAACATTATATGCGGTGTTCCCAACATTATATGCAGTGCTCACACCATTATATGCAGTTGTCGGAACATTATATATAGTGGTCACAGCATTATATGCAGTGTTCACAACATTATATGCAGTGTTCACAGCATTAAATGCAGCGGTCACAACTTTATATGCAGTGTTCAAAACATTATATGCAGTGTTCACAACATTATATGAAGTGTTCACAACATTATATGCAGTGATAACAACATTATATGCAGTGCTCATAACATTATACATTTTTTGTCGATGAAGGTGATGATCAGTGATGGTGATGGTGATGATTGATGTTAGTGATGGTGGTGGTTCAGTTTCGGTAAACATCGGAAATTTTATCGGACATTGCCGAATCCGGTCAAAAATATAAGACAAAAATTGATAATGCACTACCAAAATTTCAAATGGAACAGTTACTGAAGTCCTGTAATTTAGGCAATTTAGCCGAAACGTTTATAAGAGAAAAATTTAAACCCAATCTAATTAAAAACCGATCTCTCATCGCTCCCGTTTTCTGATATGTCGCGTGGGAGATCTAACGAAACCCGCTTTGAGGTCACATGTGAGTGACCTCGTAGGTGTGTCCTGTTCGACGAATGAAATTGCGACTTAGGCGATCTTGTAAGTTGATCGTGTGATAAAGGGATGTAACTCATTTTATTAACGAAGAAATCGTCAGTTCCCAGAATTCATAAACTTTTTTGATTGGCTTAATAATAGGAAGTCAACTCATTTGCATTTCATTATAAATTCATAAGTTCCAGTTCACTCATATGTGACCTCAAAGCGGATTTCGTTAGATCTCCCACGCGAAATATCAGAAAACGGGAGCGATGAGAGATCGGTTTTTAATTAGATTGAATTACACCGGATATTATCTGCAAATTGGACAGACATGATTTTTATAATTTACAGGTAGTTCATTCAGATGAAATGATGAAACTAAGAATTGCGTGCAGCAATTTCATAAAAAAAATAATAAACACACCGACAAAATATAGCTTGGATCCAAGCTTGTTACTGACAGGGTTAAACACCCCCCCCCCCCCACTCAATCAGAAATTATTAAAATATGAGTGCACAAGACCATTTTTCATCTTAACATTCATTTAATTCCATAGACTTTTCAGACTGATAATTTCGGAAGCCGATGATAATTAATGGAGGCCTAATGTCCAGCGGAAAATTAATATGCATATTGAGGACAAGAACTTAACAGCTTAAGGGCATACTTATCTAACTTCAAAACGAGTTCATTGACCCCTCTGTTTTAAGGCCATTTGGTTTGATTACGAAAGAAGATTATGTGTGCCAATTTTCATAAAAACGTAAATAGTGCATTTTTTTAAATTTGATAAATATGCAGCAAAAATGACGTTTTTTTACTACTTTCGTGAACATTTGATAAATATGAGTTATTTGAAAAGAAATTGCACACATTTAAATGACATTTATATAAAACAGAATTTACAAATAATTTAACAACAGCTTGTGTTTATCTTTTAAAACAAAACAGTTACTGTAAATTCGGAAATTATTGCGATGTTTATATTATTGCGATAAATGCGACAGGGTTGTAATCGCAATAATTTAAATTCGCATTTTGGAATTTTTTTATATGAATGAAGCGTGATTTTTCTCAATATCGCAAAAATTAAAATCGCATTTTGGTATAAAATGACAATATCGCAATAAAAAATGCACGCAATAATTTCAGAATTTACAGTATGTATTTCTGTCGAAAAGAAAAATATGTCCACAAATCCAAATTATGAGTAAATATATAAAATTTGGACATCATTTTACTCAAAAAAGTAGCACATGAAGGTATATTTTTTATTTCATATTTGATTTAATCAGGCAAAAAATATCCTATATGCAAATTGTGATCAAATTTTCGATATGAGATCAAAACTGTATCGTATGCCCTTAATGTTAAATGAATATTAACCCTGTTTTGTACTAGACCGCAGTCAGACATGTCACCTTACCCAGACACATTAAACTGACTCTGAGCGTACATTCAGTCTTAATGCTGTGTCAATGCTTAGGGCAGAAGCAAGAAATACCATTTTTTAGGTCTTCAGTTTGACCCAGCAGGAACCCATGACTTCCTGCACTCCGTGTGAACACGGTACCTGCGGTAGTTACAGAAGGAGGACGTCTATCCTCCAAAATTTATTCAAGTCAATATATATGAGTTGGATGTATTAATTTCTCATATAAAAATTACTATACACCATGGCTTTGTTTTACAGTCTAATTGCATCGTAATTGTGTATGCAAATTCTATTCTTAATTGAGTAAAAATATATATCTTATCTTCCAATACAACAGAAATACCAAAGTATATCTTTTGAAATGGGAACTTCTCGAGGTGAAATTACACATTACAAAACAATCTAAGTGTATGTCTTCTCATAGTATCCTCAGTGACTTCTCATGCTTTAAGCTGGATCATAAACAAAAAAATTAACCAGAATAGTTAATGCGTAAAAAAGTCGGTCCCAATGACCTACTTTGTTTCAAGGTCTTTTGTTACTGTTCAATTTGCGGGTCACAGTTTACATGCAGGACACACACAACAGATAGAATCAATAGGGGGAAAGTCACTGTTCCCGAAACAAGAAAAATTAACACCTTCATCACAGAGAACGTGTATCAAATACACTGACTATAGTGCTGCCTCCTGGCTCAAGTAACCCTACTATCTCTTTATATATATTAAACATGAGACTTGTCATCAGTCTACTCATACCAAATTGAATTAAAATCGAGTCACGAAAAATACACTAATCACTAATCACGGATAACAAATCAATGAAAAAAAACTTAACGAATCACAGACAACAAATCCATGGAAAAAAGTCATGGAAAACAAAATTCAACGATCACAAAGAAAGAAAATATCCCATCATTCCCGTCAAAGTAGCATTCCTCTATATATATGACATGTACTGCTGTATTTGCTTATAGATTCCGTATCTTATGCAAAGCTTAATGGACTGAGGTAATTCTGCATAAAATGTAGGTCGAGATGACCCACTTTTATTGGACCATTGTTACTACCCAAGATGTGCACATGAACAGTAACAGAACATCTTTCATCTTTAATTTAATTCGCAGTTAATTTATATATATATAGACCTTGACGCAAAACTTGACCGTGACGGATGGACGGATGAACGAACGGGCGGAGGAAATGCTACATTCATTTCAAAACTCCGATTGACGAAGAGATGATAATTAAAGGGGACGACTAGTCTATTTGATGTCTGTGATATTTTAAGGGATTTGTTTTCGGATTGATTGTTTATTTTCCTCTGCTGCTACATATGCTTATTAATTTATCTTTTACCGCTATTGTACTGTGGTAAAATTGTTCATTTTTAAAATTCTACTGATATTTGATGTTTGATGTAATCTATGATTACATATATCATTAGTATTGATTGTTTGTTTTTTTTTTTTACTCACTTTATTCCTTGTGTATTTCTCTGGACGAACAGTACCATAACTAATGCACGCAATTCTTAGTTTCATCATTTCATCTGAATGAACTACCCCTAAATTATAAAAAGCATGTCTGTCCAATTTGCAGATAATATCCAGTGTAATTTTTTCTCTAATGAACGTTTCGGATAAATTGCCAAAATTACAGGACTTCAGTAACTGTTCCATTTGAAATTTTGGTAGTGCATTATCAATTTTTGTCTTATATTTTTGACCGAATTCGGCAATGTCCGAAATAAAATTTCCGATGTTTACCGAATCTGAACCACCACCATCACTAACATCAATCATCATCATCACCATCACTGATCATCACCTTCATCGACAAAAAACGTATAATGTTGTGACCACTGCATATAATGTTGTGAGGACTGCATATAATGTTTTGAACTCTTCATATAATGTTGTGAACACTGCATATAATGTTGTGAACACTGCATATAAAGTTGTGACCGCTGCAAATAATGTTGTGAACACTGCATATAATGTTGTGAACACTGCATATAATGCTGTGACCACTGCATATAATGTTGTGAACACTGCATATAATGCTGTGACCACTGCATATAATGCTGATTATTAACATAAGGCAGTCATGGCGTTCCATAATTTGGTGTTACGAAAATATTTTGATTTTCGAACAAGTACATTTGAATTTTTGTAAGCGAATTTTAAAAATTAGATATTTTACACCAAACCTTATGGTGTACTGAGAATAAGGTCGATTTCCGTTTAATATTAAAATTAAAATTAGAATGTTGAAATATTGGTGTAAACTTATTAATGACAATGAAAGGTTGAGTAGTTCAATGTATTCTATATTATATACTTTGAAAAATAATGGCATGCAATGTTTCAAATGGCTTTATCAAATTGAATCCATATTGAATGATATTGGTCTAAATCATATCTATCTGGACCAAACTGGATCTATTGATGTTAGTTCTGTCACAAAAATATTATAAGACCAATTTATACAACAATGGTTCAGTGAAATTAAAAATGCCTCTAGGGCTGAATTTTATTCTTTATTTAAAAGGGATTTAAGTTTGGAGAAGTATCTATTAAAATTACCAGAACAAAAACGTATCTGGATTACAAAATTTCGTACTTCTAATTTACCCTTACTTATTGAGACTGGGAGGTGGTCAAAAGTATCACGACATGATAGGTTATGTACACTTTGCAAAACAAATGTTGGGGATAAATATCACGTTTTATTCGAATGTCAAAATTCATCTTTTGTAGAACTCCGGAACAAATTTTTGCCAAAATACTATTTACAATATCCACATGTTAATAAGATAGCAGGTTTAGTTGAATTTTGTCATGCAGACGTGGACCGCCTCGGTGGTCTCGTGGTAGCGTGCTCGCCCCGAGTGCTCAAGGTCGCGGCCGGGTCAAACCAAAGAAATTAAAATTGGTATTTGCTGATTCTCCGCCAAGCACGCGGCATCTAGGAGAAAGAGCAAAGACTGGTCGGCTCGGAGTCAGTATAATGTGTCCGAGTGAGGTGATATGTCTTCCTGCGGACAGTTACCTCGTGACCTAGCACATTAAAAATCCGACTTAGCGTGTCGGTCTAGTACAAAGCAGGGATCATATTCATTATCATATCAACATGTTCTCGTCCTGATATGCACCTGGTTGCCACTGGACGTTAAACAATAATTCATCCATCCATCCATCCTGCAGACGTTTATACGCATTTAGCAATTTTTATTCGTAAAATGAATGAAATGTTTTCAAAAGGTATGAATGTATACATATATTGTCGTATTGTTCGTTTTGTCATTTATATCTTAAAATGTATTATGTCCTTATGTTACGCATCATATATCTGAGAGTTATTCAATAAAATCTTGAAATCTTGAATCTTGAACAATTTTAGCTTCCGTAAACGCCGATTGGGAGTATTATGACATCATAATAGGGAGAACTTCATAGAGAAAAAACATTTGTTGTTTTCGGCCGATGCTTGGCAGTCAACGGTATTGTTTTTAAATCGGCCCAATCACCCCAGTGGCAGAGAATATGTTAAGTCAAGTCGAGGTAATTCCACGTTCTGCTGAGTAATTTGTTTATACAATTTGAAGTCGTTACCCATTGTCTCACTGTGATGTTCTATTTATGACGTAATTTAATACACCTTGACTTGGGATCATGAATTCAAAGCTACTAGTACGTGCTTAAAGTACTAAAATCTAGTCACTTGCTGTCCGTAACGCTTTTATTTCAATAATAAAAATTATGACCACAAGAAATGCTACATGAACATATTTATGACATGTAATAATTAAAAAGGCAATGCGTTCAGCGGGATGAATAAAATTTCAAATTTAATCGGCAGTTTCTAGGACAAAATCTTTATTTTTCGCCCCGGTTTTATAAATTACATTAGTATACATTTTACATGTTTGGCCCAATATTTTTGGAACGTGATTTGATGAAAAAGTTCCCATGTGTATTAGCCTATTTAGATACACACGTGTATTGTTGACAAATTTGATTCGAACATAACATCCCATGTGAAAGAGATTCAGAGCGGAATTGCCATCTCTACTCGTATGTAATTACAAATCGGTAACTAGCATTGAACGAACACACTACTATGAGGAACCAGACTGAGTTATCTTTTCCTAACCAATGTAGGTAAGGGAGATAATTAAATTCTCTCCCTTTTGTTCTGAGGCTAAAAAAGGGACATATTTATTATCTCCCTTACCTACATTGGTTAGGAAAATATAACTCACTTTGGTTTCTCATTGAATTACATTTCTGGATTTTTTTAACTTAAGCAGAATAATGTGAATGTCCAATATCATAAATTGTTATGCATGAGAGAGATAACCAGGAATTCTGTGGCATGCACAGTGATAAAGTGTATTGCAATTTTGTCTTCCCAGCCTGCAAGATAACGTTACAATGTTTATTTTTCCCTCTCACAATACATGTACCATGTTCCGCATTCTAAAATACTCTGGTGACTAGAAATGTTATGAGAAAGGATGTTTATGCACGTATAAAAATAAATGTTGTTATAGAAATGTAATTTTTTAACAAATCCATTTAAAACAAATATAGGGTATATTTTAATGAAGTTACGATAACAATAAACATTGTAAAATAGAAAAAAAGTAAACTTTTGCCGTTAAACTATAAATTACAATCTTCAACAGTGGTTACCAAGAAATCGAAAACGGGACCACAAAATATTTTTAGATCACCAGAAAACCCGTGAATTTGGCAATATGGTTTTTTGTTATCGAAATTGTCTGAATTTCGACGTTTTCCCCTTATATCCTAGGAAAAATTTATATTCAGAACGTATTTTCAAAGGGTTATACAATGTAGTATAAAAATAAATACGGATAGCCTCCTTTTTAATTCATATATCAATTACATTGTAACTCTATAAAGGGACAAAAAATTAGAAAACTATTCGATACTTTCAATTAATTCGAATTCGAAAAAATACGTGAGGATATGATCGGATGCAAAAATTAATTTAATCTGTGATAATTGAAGATTCATATTGTTTTCGGCTTTCCAAAGTTTCTAAGGCGTCTACCAGTTTTTAGTATATATAGTTTTCCCTCCTGCAAGGAAAGCTCAATTCTGTACTGATTGACGTTATTGTTCCCAGTTTTGGACAATGTTTTAAGTTTGAACAGTGCAGAGTTTTTTTTTAAAAAAAACTTAAATTAAATTCCCCTACGAACATCTTCAGGATTTAGAGAAACTTAATTCTAGAACCCTCATGCTTATCTGCTTATCTCCATTTTCTATTGAATTTATACTGTAATAACAATTACTTCGAGAAGTAAGGAGCTTAACTCTGAAAACACGAGAAGTAAGCGGCTCAACTCTGAAAACAATTACAATTACTTCATTCGAAGGTGACTGGTTTATATAGGAAAACTCGTCATTTTGTTGTCAAACTTTTAAGTGGCTGTTACACGAGAAGTAAGCAGTGTTATTGTTTTAATTTTCAAAACATGTACGTCTTGTGCACAACAGATGAGTCGTAAATGGACGAAGTGTGCATCAAAATTAGTATCAAAGAATTTGTTTTAATAAAAAAAATTGCGCCATCCAAATTTTTGTAACAACATACAATGTCCATACGTGCATTTTGTGTACAGAATTTCTTTTAGTTACGAGTTTCATACAAGACATACCTTTGTCCAATTTCCTATTTCTGTAAAATGAACTCCTGTATTGTCTTTCACAACATCACCAGGATACGAAACACTCAGAAGTTGACAAATGAAGCTTGTTTTGTAAAAATTGACGGCATTACAATCTGCATTCATCATGCATTTTTTCACACACATTTTGGGACCCGTGTTGTCATATGCCAGAATGACATGGGAATCCATATATTTATTTTTCTTGTAGACTCCTGTCACATTCAGAACTCTTGCTGCAAAAACTGAGCTATACGTAGCCCAAATTATAGTTAAGCTTAAACAATAATATTTTTTATACATTTTGGTAAAAAAGTTAAATTTCAACACTATTTTTCACATATATTGTCAATTTCTAGGAGCAATCGCGGTTGCAAATATTTATAAAATTAAACTGACTATAATTGTCTCCATGTCGGTGTGCGTTCAATAACAGAACATTTTAGTATTCGTCAATAGATTTTCTGATCACAACTAATTATATTTGTCCATCATTATTTCTCAAATTACTTTTCTCTCTCTAATTAAAATGTTCAATACTCTTGATTTTTAAATTATTTTATTCTATATGAGATAATTAATATGCACGTATTGATATGCTAGATGTGTAACCCAAGATTGCATTGTGGAAGATTATAGCTTTTGGTTTAATCACGGTTTATAGAGAGGTCGAAAAACTCATACAATTTCAATATCATCCATCAATCGGTGACAGGATGCTGCGGTTAAATATGACAGACCCTTCCTTCGTGTTGGAAAACCTGGCTTTCTCAACAGTACCACATTATCATGAGTCACAACACCTACACGTAAAATTTTGTCTGATAGTCAGTCTTTAGTGCATTGCCGTCGAAGTCATATCATTTTCTTTTAGCAGTTCTTAAAAATATATACATGGTAAGGATGTTAATCTTGCTACTTTGTTGATTCCGAATTTTGAAAGTCCGCGTTCGCATTCTGTCACTTCCGAAGGCGTGGATATCAATTTGGCTAGTAAACCGGATCCACGTTTGGATCGCCAACTTACAATTCAAGAGTTTATATTAGCATTCGGAAAATACAAGCGCGTTATGACCACAGCTTTTCCTGGTCGTAAATCCGAGTTAGATGCATACGAGGAAGATATCATAGAAATAAGTAATTTCTACGGACAAAAATTTTATGACTATCACAAGCTCTTTTCCGCTAAAGCAGCGACGTTATTACAAGATAAGCATATCAAAGTAGATTGGAGTAAACGTGACAGAGATTTGATATCGTTGATTGGTGCAGGCGAAGAAATAAATTTCTGTAAACTGTGCAACATGATTGATCATAGTACCAAATTCTGTCCTCTACAGTTATCAGGAAAAAATCGAACCGAAGTCGCGCCGACATAAACAGGACAGTCTCTCCGTAACGTAAATCAGACGACGGATAAATGAGGAAGAAACCGTTTCTTTCAGAATGGTAAAGAAATTTGTAATAATTTCAATACGCTTGATGGTTGCAAACATTTCGGCCGTTGCACTTTTCTGCATATTTGTTTAAAATGTGGTTCGTCCGATCACGGTCAGCACGCGTGCTCACAATCCACTACACAAACCGTTCCTGTTAAAAGTTCAATTCTCAAAAGTAACGTGGCTAATTCAGGCACTCTCACAGCGAAACGAAATCAAACTACCGAAAAATGACTATCAAAGTTCGATTTTCCGCAACAAGCCACCACAAATGTAACTGTCTTAGAATATGAGCTTAAAAATCATCCTGACAAAACTTTTGTGAGATATTTATGTGTCGGGTTACAATTCGGTTTTGATACTAAAATTTCACGAAATGATTTACCTACACTCGAATGTAGGAACAATGTTTTTGCAAGATCACAGCCTGAAGTAGTAAGCGAGTTAATACAAAAGGAATGTGAAAATGGTTTTTTGTACGGTCCGTTCGAGTCATCTCCGTTTAGTAAGTACCGCGTGAGCCCTTTAGGGGTAGAAGAAGGAAAATATTCAAAGAAAAAACGACTCATAGATAGATGATGCGATAGATATTATCTTAAAATACGGCAGAAATTCTTCATTGTGTAAATTTGACATTAGCAATGCATTTAAAATTTGCCCAATACTACCGTCTCAATGCCATTCTTTTGTGTTAAATGGAATTCTCAGTATTATTTTTATGTACGTTTAACCTTTGACTGTCCTTCTAGCTCTGTTATATTTGATTCACTTTTAAAAGCAATTTGTTACATAGCAAAGAACAATTATAAGGTGAATAACATTCTCCACTTGTTAGATGCTTTTTTAACTATTGACCCGCCACACGCAGACGGTGAAAGATCTATGGCTTTAATGATGATGATATTTAAACGTTTGAACATTCCTATTGCTATGCATAAGACAGTCGGGCCTGTAACATGCCTTGAATATCTGGGTATTATACTTGACACTCAAAAAATGGAAGCTCGTCTACCGCAGGAAAAAATAGACAGAATTTGTACTTTTATATCCAAACTTCACACGAGATGCACTTTTACAACTGTTGGGACATTTGAATTTCACGTCTCGAGTAAAATTGCCAGGACGATCTTTCGTTTCCTATTTAATCTACAACTGTTTCGGAACTACATCATTTTGTTCATTTGAACAAGGAATGCCGTATTGATTTGGAATTCTGGTTACGCTTTTTAAAGAATTGGAACGGTATAAATATCTTTTACAATTCATCTTTCATTTCTAATTTTGACATGGAATTGTTTACCGACGCATCGTCGACTCTAGGCTTTGGTGGATATTTTCGTGGAAAATGGTTTTATTCTTCCTGACCGAGCGAACTTAACAATCTCACAGAAGATAATTTATCAATGACTTTTCTTGAGCTTTACCCTATTGTGGTAGCAGCTATTCTTTGGGGTTCTACATGGAAATCCGAGAAAATATTATTTTGGTTCGATAATGCATCAACTGTTGAAATCATAAGAAAAGGCAGATCAAAATGTTTGTACATTATGAAACTTATGCGAAAATTGACTTGGTGTGCGTGTACTCATAATTTTTTCTATAGTGCTAAGTTTATCCCAGGGCACAGGAACAAAATTAGTGACTCTTTATCTCGATTTCAGATCCAGCGATTCAAACTTTTAGCACCGGAAGCAGAACTACATCCACATCCGTGTCCAGACAGCTCCAAAGTAATGTGGAGTTAAATAATTTTGTTGAACAATTGTGGACATGCTCGTTATCAAAGAGGACAAAAAGTGTTTATGAGACAGGGTATCCACATTATAGAAGATTTTTACTCCTAAACAATATTAATTTTGGAAATAATTTACCACCGGTATCAGAAGACATTCTAATTTTCTTTGTAACTCATTGTTATAAAGTTTGGAATTTCCATTACACGACTATTAAGTTGTATTTGTGCGGAATAAGATACCATTATCTTAAAGCAAATTGTACTGATCCTTCAGAATTATATAATGGTAGTCCTCTCCCAAGACTTTCTTTAATGCTGAATTCGATAAAAAGGTCTCAAACAATCACAAAGAAAGTAAGATTACCTATCACTTTCGACGTCCTTGAACAAATTGTACTTCGATTACGAAAAGGTGTCTTTTCTAGATATATAGACTTAATGTTATTAACAGCTTTTATAGTTTGTTTCTTTGGATTTATGCGGTGTGGAGAGATAACAGTTCAAAATGCATCTGATTTCGACCTTGCTGTCAATTTATGCATATCAGATATTAATTTGGTAAATGATATTGCTACTCTTACTTTAAAACAATCAAAGACTGATCCTTTCAGGAAAGGGATAAAGATTCAGTTACATAAAATAGAAAGCCCACTTTGTCCTTGTATTGCTTTACACAAATATTTGCAAATCAGAAAACAGTTACGACCTTATTGCACAGGGACAGACCCCTTATTTGTAACTGAAGATAATATTGTTTTACAGAGACATTTTTTCATAAACAAAATAAGACATGTTCTTGACTTATGTGGGTTTGATTCTAAGCAGTATTCAGGACATTCTTTCAGGATAGGTGCCGGAACAACAGCCGGTCAAGCAAAAATTGAAGATCATATGATTAAGACTTTAGGGAGTTGGTCTTCTGACTGTTATTGTACATACATTCGAACGCAACCAACATCCATTAAATGTGCCCAGCAATAGCTGGCTGACATCAAAAAAGTGTCTGAATAGTTCAATTCACGAAAGTTAATCGCTGCATGTTTGTACATACCTATTTTTGAATTCCATCATTCTATGCTTATTTGTTGTATAACTTTTAGTTATAATTCAATTATTGTCGTTGATTTATTGAAGGTGATCCGGGGGGGGGGGGTCTTTTTTATACTTAGGGGTCACTCAGCTTTTAACCTGAGTTCTTGGACCTTTTTGAAATTTTCACTGGTCATCTTCTTTCATTTTTCCCAAGTATAATGAGTTTAGATTAAACTTCTCCAGCCTCAACTCAAGTAGATGTTCTACTATGACCGGCCTACCGTCACGCGGGGACTGCAGAACTAGCTACGCTTTTCTGTCTAGGTTGTGTTGACGGTAGTGGCGTGTCAGCAGATGTACTTTCAGCGAAATACTGGTTGCTGACAAATGTCCTGGAGTCAAAAATGTTTTCAAAATTATTTCGTTAGCTGAGTTGATCCCCTAGGGCCAAATTATTGTTTATCTTTTTATATATAATCATAATGATTTACCTTTAAATAAATATTATTAACTATATGAATTTTTATTCACCTTATTGTCATAATATATATGCACTCTATGCACTAAAGACATTTTTCGTTTTCCCTGGTATAATGTTATCAACACTCTTATAGCTGGCACGTGCAAACCTTTAAACATGATTTACGACAGATGGTATGAACATCAACCTTTGAATTCTCTATATATAATCGTTTGTGAAATTATTGCTCATCGTTTTGTCATTTTATATTATACTCGCGGTCGTGTAAATTTCACAACCGGAGATATTTGAGAATTCATAAACATTTAATGATGATATAAGTTATCTAAACAGATATATACTACAGGATTCACATAATAACATCGAGGTGGAACATAGAAATACTTGCTTTCTGTTTTGGGAGTTATTCTTTTATGCGCATGTAACATGTAGAATTATGTATCTCACAGAGGGGACTTCAAGTATACAAAAATACCATACATGAATAATGCCACACCAACTTAACAACATTTGAAATTCGGACATATCTATAATGAAAATTATTCGAGTGTTTCATCTTCAGTAAAATTGATGAAAGAGACACCTGTTATCGATATATAATGCTTAAATATTGTAGCACTTCACAGTGAAATATTTGGCATAATGCTAAACTGGAGATAGCGTCTAATTTTATATAAGGTAATAAACAAGATATAACAGTTAAAAGTAATCACTCTTGACCGTCGGTGCTAGATCGGCCTCTGTATGGGCATCGTAGCCTACAGGTTTTGGCATCTGCTTGCCAATAGTCTACTCATCTTTTGCATGTAACGCGGTTTTGTCCCTATGTGACGTACAAAGCTGCGTTTTCGATACTATCCTCTCAATTTTGTCTTGAAATTATGAACGTTGAATTAGTGCATGATGCCGCTGTATTAATGTCTCAGTTGGTGGCGGATGCAGTGGCTAATATTTCTTTTTGGTAAACTCGATGGTTTTGTCTATTCTGTATTGAATATGGAGCTTGCTGTCAGTTAACTTCGCGGTGGATATATTGCCTACGTTTGTGTATTTTTAAGATATTTCAGTTGTGAATTGTGTTTCTGTGCAAATATTTTGACCGGTATCCGTGTGTATATTTATTTCTACATTGACCTGAATTAGGTAAGAAGGTTCGCCAAAGACAATTTGGTTTTACCCACCGCACGATTTATGCGCCTGTCCCAAGTCAGGAAATTGTTGGGCAATGTTATAACTGTTATCACAGTAAATCTTTATAACTGTATCGCACATGTCATGCATGCTCGTAAAAAAGGAAAAAATTAATTCCTTGATGTCATCATAGTGCAGACAATTTCGTGTATATTTCATAATTTATAAGATTAAATTTAAAATCTAATCCAATGACATGTTGCAGCTCTATTCGCAATTTTAATATGAACGTTGGCACCGCCATAAAACAAGCTTCGCATAATTTTCTCGCCAAGTGGAAACTTTCTGATTTGACCGTAAGCTCTTATCAGTAACGTCACAGCAATAACTACCATGGCTAAGTAAGCGCTTCATTTGCCAGACTGACTGATTGTGTTGTTAATCTTTTTTGTTTGTTTTGATTCCGTTTTGATTAAAAGCATTCTGTGTCAAAACCAATTGCTAAACGGAGGTTTGTTTGCAACATGAACAACATGGGACGAAAAGTATCAACCAGACCTCTGTAATTAAACAATGGAATTCTCTCTTGTGACATACATATAAGTATATATTAAAGTTTGCCCATCTGTGTTACATGTGTGTTGTTGATATATTCACTTGTTCAATCACTTCGTTTGTGGATTTCCTTTCAACGATTGTTGTGTTTGTGTATAATAATACGTTTGATTCTACTTTGCATGTCTGATCTGTAATCCGATAGAATGCAAAATTTATGAATTTTTTACACAAAAATGTTCTTGTAATTGTTGGGCAGAAAGATAATAAACGAAAGGGAATGTTGGTTTGTGAACAATCATATAAAAGTTAGAGCACAAATCACAGATGAAACTTAAGGATGATCGCTGGTCTAATAGGAAATAAATAGGATTTTAAATAGGTTTTTTAGTTTGAGAGAACATATGAATAGTAAACAAATAAGCAAGAAAAAAATATAGGTTCATGTGCTCATTTTAGAGCTATAAAGCCTTGAAAATTTGCAGGAAATAGGTTTTCTCTGGATTTTTCATTGTCTTTGCACTGGCAACTTCTTCTCTCAAAAGCGTATGAAAAAATAAAAAGGATTTCATAAATTTTTGTCAAATACTATTTTAAGGTATATATGATTAAATTATAAAAGAAAAAGTGGGGGTTCATGGGAAAAAAAATAATGTTTAAGAAATGGATAAAACCCGAGGATTCCGAAAATCTGACAAAAAGACCAAAACATGATCAGCGAGCATCCTTAAAAATTAAACCATGGAGTACAAAGCAACTGTATCGCAAAAAAGTTTTAACATGTATACTCTCTTCTTATTGTACGGTTAGTTCCATTTTGTCGTGTATTGACGAGTTTTTTCAACATATGTTCGACGCTATTTTGACGTCCTTAATGATGGCGATATAGTGGGCTACTGGTATACTTGTTGAAATGATTTGACAGTTTCGTTTTATCTACGCCGTAATTATTTCCCTTTAGTATCATGTTTTACATTTCATAGTGCTTTTTTGTTCAGTTAATAACTTGATATTTAATTTATACAAAATAGTTTCTCATATATTGTTTGATAATTTCATATGGGTAATATTGCTAGACAGCTGATTTTAAGATTTGTTTTGTAATATCTGCAACTTTTTTTTTACCTGTTTATGTAAGTGAATTTATTATAATATGTATATGTGTAGTTGTAATGACAAATTGAAGGTCCAATGCCGTCTGAGTTGTTCGAGGGGGTTTCTAAGACGACCCAGTCTTCTAAGCTATACAGTAGTCAACACAGGTTTCTCATCGGGATTGACAATTTGTCCATTTTCTGTACTTCAAATGTAAGTTTGATGTTTAAGCAAGTTCTGGCATTTGTCCTGATTGTTTTGTAAATAGTTTGAATTTGAAAAACTGTTAATTTAAGCTTGTGACATATATTTGGCTTATATTTTTCAATTTATGCATTTTCTATAAACTATTGTTAAACACCATATGCAGAATGTGCAATAAGGTTTTAAAATTTTTATTTTCTAAACTTGGAGTCAACAGGGGTCGAAATTTCAAATTTTCAACTTAAGTTTGTGACCTTAACGTCCCTTTCATTTTGCAATTTATTCATTTTGCTTATACATAGTATTGTCCTACACTATATGTAGTTGCACAATAAGGATTTAGAATATCGATTTTTAAACCGGGGGCTCACTGAGTTCACATTTCAAACATTGTCAGTTAAAGCTTTTGAACTAAGTTGTTTTTCATTTTTCATTAGGTTCATTGACTCCATGCTATTTTTTGGATGGGAATAAGGTTTTATATTTTTGACTATAAGTGCCCCAACTACTTACAGGGGGTGCAGGGATCACTTTCGATTCCAACAGTATAGATTTCTAGTTTTAGATACACGTTGTTGAATTAAATTCATTTCTTGTTTGATTCAACCCCAATACACTGCATCCAAAAATTTTGGAATAGTCACAAATCGTGTATATTCACACACTATTACAACGAAATGGTCATAAAGTTTCGATATGCATATGTGTGTCAATATTCAAATATACGAAATGGTTACCTATGCCGACCCTAAGATATGGCATTGGTGAAAAAACCTTTTGCAAGAAGTGAAACCAAACGTTAATGCGAAGTTTATATTTTAATTTAGAAGTCCATTTAACGATTGTTGGCCCGTCATATCACATATCTTCTTTTAATCCAGGAATCGTACACAAAGAATCTAGGTGTCTCAGTCTTTGCAACTCTGAAGATTTTTAAAACCGGCCTGCAAAACAACTAATGGTGCCGATTTTGTGTCAAGTTTAGTTTTGGCGAACAAAAAGTTACTGGAGAAGAAAGAAGAAACGGGGGGTACAGTTGTCTCTTAGTATAAGTATATATAAACAAAGAAATATACCCATACAGAAAATTCGATGAATTAATCATAAGTCAACTCTCATTACATCATTACTAACCAATGAACACTTTATTAATTATGCTTCGTAAAACAGAACCCACAAAGGTACATTGACATTCCATCGTCTGAACGAAGCACATAACCCAAACTTCGATGAGTTGATTAAAAACAGTTAACTGTCTGTAAATACTATTATTTTGTGTTTTGGGGGAAATTCTAGTGGCATAAACTGCATTTTTCAACGCATTTCGTCATATTCTTTGTTTATATTGTTGACATGTGATCAGTGCGGTCTGATTGGTTGCAGCTAGTCTCAACTGCGTCTAATAAAAATAAGTACTGCACGAAATTCCGCCTAAATCTGAAAAGGGTGAAGAGGAGAAAAGCGAAGATGATTAATTAATCAAATTTTCTGTGTATGGTGGGTATATTTTCTTTATATATAAGACATAATATGTAGATTAGCTTCTTTTACTACATAGCAAATATTTTAAAAACAAAAGTTTTAATATTAAATTTTACAAAAATTTTAGTCTCATTAAAATACTCCGTCTATTTATTCTTCTTTTGATTACATTGAAAGCACGGTTAACTTTTTTTGTCTTCAAACGTTTCAGGTAAGTGTTAAAAAAAATGTTTTCTTAAATACGTTGGTTATTTGTAATCTATACTACTAAAATTAATGGCTCGATTTCTTTGGGCCGTCATCAGGTAAACAACAGCAATAGATACAATTCAAATTGATTGAATGAGAATGTGTGTGTTGTTTGAAAATTTTACACGTTTAGGTCGATACGTTTCTTTAAATGCTGGAATTATCGATGATTTAACTCGATCCGAACCAGTACATGTTTCATCATTCGTCTTCACTTCCGATCTAATTCTTTCAGCTATACGGTGACCAGAGGTTACCGTAAAAAGCGCAAAATATGTGCAGTAATTAAATCGCAGATAATACTATTTCATTACTAAATATTACAAGAGTGGGTGATTTTGACATGTTTGATAACGATAAGGTAAACCAATGACATAGAGATTATCCGTTGAGTATTTTTACACAATACGGACTAATAATGGAAAAACTAAGAAAAATTTTCACTCTAGAATAAAACATAATATTATGAGTAGTTTTAGTGAGCCTAAACATACAAGCACATTACAAAAGGACTTTTTTCCCGTAAATTTTTATTTTTTCTTAAAATAAAAATTTACGGGAATTATAGTATTTTGGTTTAATTTTGAATATTGTTTCAATTTGTTACAATAAATGATTATTTTTATAGGGAAAAGACATGCTATAGTAACAAAAAAGTAGGTGAATCAGCTTGGAAAAGCAATACACAAGAAACAAATACCCTCCGAAAATGGCGTGATGCTCTACGATGTAAGAAAATATATTCCATCTTCTAAAATCAGTGCTTGCACTGGTAGTTGCCTAGTTAAATATTAAATGAACACAGAGGTACTTTAAATTTGTAAACAATTATAAAAGCTTTTTAATACATTTGTTTCTATAGATAGATAAAAAAAATAACAATCCAAAGATACTAATATTAGATCATAGACATTTGAAAAAGGCAGTTTTTAGGTCCTTTTTTATTTATTTTTAACCTTTCGGTCACATTTAAAAATTAAACATTATAAGGTAAGGTTATCTAGTTCGAAATTTAAAACATCAATGTAAACATTAGAAAACGAAACTATTGATCTGGACATTTTCCAACAAGAATTGATAGGTTAGTCTGAAATATTTTAAGATAAATATGAATTCATGTTTTATATTTTTTTTCTTAAGATACATGTACCTAGAACTATATATTCAAGGCGGAATGAACTCGTGACTGTTGCACTTATTTTAATAAGTAACTATTGTATGACATTAGTTCCATTTCTGTCGGACAATATAATGTCTATAGGGTTCAATAAATTTCAAAGTTGACGTCACAAAACCAAACCAGGCTATACAGTATAACCAATGTTGCTCTATGCTGATCAGCCAATTAAAATGCTGTATTCAAATCAAATCAAATTATTAATAGTATCTTCTACTTTTTTCAAATACTTTAAGCGAATATATTCTTAATAGACACAATTCTCGTTTCTTTACATATACAGTACATGTAAATGAACATTTTTTCTAAAGTATATGTATATTTGAAAACAATTCTAAATGCATTGTAAACCATGTCTCATACACATGATACATTTGTTTCTATTCATTTATAAAACTATATGTATAAAACAGAGACATTTAAAATTGCCAGTTTGTATAAATATTTTTTATATATTGCATACGTCACGTTAAAAAATAGGACAATAATCAGATCATACAAAGTAAGATTATCGAGTTCTAAATTTAAAACGCACTTAACTTCTCACGTCACAATTTAAACATTAAGGAACGAAACCGAAACTACTTTGGAAAATTCACTGATCTAGACGTTTTGGTACAAGAATTGGTGTGTAAGTTTTCAATTTTATAAGACATATTTTCAGGAATTTATTCAAAATCGTGTTTTTTATTATAATTTAACTGATGGTTTCTCAAAATACCTCAAACTATGTATTGTAAGCGAAAGTTAAACGTAAGTAATCAATGAAAGACATTAGTTCAACTTGATCTATCCGACAATAAAACTTCTCAAGGGTAAAGAAATTTCATTGCTGTAAATTTTAATGGTATGGTCTCGCCTTTTGGCATGTTTTGTACAGATACATGTTTGTTAATAATTATTTATTTATTTATTCGAATTCCTTTCTTGGAAGTTACCTTATCTTGTTATATCCATTTATTTTGATTTTGCAAGAGAAAGAAGTTGAAGTTTATATACATGTAGTTAGTGTCAACCAAATGATTTTTTTATCTATTAATATGAAACACAGACCTACTTAAGTAAAAGCTTATGTATTTTCAGTACGAACAATTTCGAAGGGTCTACGAACTACAAGAGGAATATACGACCGTTATTGTAATCATTGGTAAGAACTGTTTAACAGACCATTAAAGGCGCTAATACAGCATGATACTTATACAAGACTTACATTACACAAATAAATTCAAATTATACAAGATCTGCAAACAGATTGATAAACAAAATTTACTTTCAATAAAATAATTACAATTATCAGGTTTTCAGAACATGTGCAACATGGATTTATTAGACGAAGGACTTTCTTTAAGAGTCTACCAGTATGTCTGTAATATTATTGGATCAGAAAACGTCGTGAAAACAAGGCGGAAACTTCTTTCTACTTTCGATAGTGTTCAATTTCTCAAACATTCAACGTTTATTAGTAGTGGCAGTAAAGCTGAAGGTTTGGACTTCAAAACAAGCGACATTGATGTAATGCAGTGCCTTAATTTTGTTCGTGTGTATGAAAATTCTAATAATATACCTTCATCCTGTAACGCTATAATAAAACTTGTAATGGAGCACAGGGAGACAAAACCAGTATTTACCTTACTTAAAACTGTTAAAATTCACAGTGCAAATTTCAACACTATTTCTATCAATCTTTATCAATATATTAGAGAGGACTCTTATGTGTCTTCCAAACGTTTCAGGGTGTATTTTATAAATGAAGGTGCATCCGTCATTCATGGTCCTTGCATTTCTACGCCTGATGGAATGTTTGATTTTGCATATTGTTTCCGTTGCCATGAATGGATTTCATCTGCCCAAGAATGGTTTCATAGATCGAGGAATTCATGGCCGAGTAATGAATTAATTAGTAATATTATTGATAACGGCGTTCTATTCGTACCTATTGGATGTAAAGGTTCACCAAATGAGGATATCGAATGGCGGATATCGTTCTCTGTTGCAGAAAAACAATTAATACATTCTTTTAATCATGTCCAGTTTTTATGCTATGGTCTGCTAAAAATTATCCTAACGGATTTAATTAAACCCAAACATGGTGACCTGGTATGTTCATATTTTCTTAAAACTATGATGTTGTGGCTGTGCGAAGAAACTGAACAATGTGAATGGAGAAGAGAAAAAATTTTGTATTGCTTTATGAACTGTTTCAGAAGATTGATTTATTGTGTTGAACATAAAACCCTTCTGCATTACTTTATGCCAGAGAATAATTTCTTCGAGGAAAGATTTACTGCTATACAACATTCACATTTATTATGTACTTTATGGAGCATTTACAATCTTGGATGGAGATGTATCTTACTTACAGATACTTTCAAGTCATTTTCAAACACAGTTGTATCTTACAGTTTAGCCAATTTTCCCAGGGCTTCTTCAATCGGTGTTCTCTTTAATATAGTTCCGTCTGTCATTAATCTTAAAAATGATTTATTTAACATTTGTTTAGATCAACCTTCCAGACAGTTTTATGGTTACTTTTGTGCCGTCGGCAGTCAGTGGGAATCTCAAAAATTACCTTTAAATATCAACTCTACAAACAATAAGTATTTCTACAAACAATACAAAAGAATTCGTTCTTATTTACAGATAGGTTTGAACAGTGATGCTGTGTCTGGATGGTTGTTGTTAGCATCATTCTATTATACATGTAAAAAGTACCGTGAATGTATGTACATTGTAGACAACTGTATATCTAAGTGCACACAAGATAAAATCCTTGCAACTGGTAATCCTGACATAGAACAACAGAGTGGTTTTGAGAGAAACCTTCACCTTGTCGGGAAGCGTAATTACTTTAGCGTTGTGAGGCACTTTGTACATGATACGGTGGCCTTCCTTCGTTCCTCCGTCATTCTACCTAATGAACTCAAATGTTATACTGATACCGATAAGAATCTGTGGGTTCCTTGTGTTGTATTTGCTTACTTTCTGAAGTTTCTTTGTTGTCACCATCAACATGATAGAAGAGGACGATATCTTTCATTTCGTGAGCTTGAACTAACAGTAGCTGAGAACTATTTTATTGTGGAAAACAAACATCAGATTCAAATAGCCAACCAATGTCTAGAGATCGTTAGATTGTTGATAGATATATGATTCTTATGTTCAAAATGTATTACAGGTGTTGTAAATGGTAATTAGAAACATTTTTATTGAAGGCAAATGATCCATTTGAAACGTATAATTCGCATATAATAAAAACCATTTCGACGAAATGTGCACATTTTGTGCATCAAAATTGGTATCAATGAATTTTATTTTACCACAGAGCTGATGACACTGGTGTCGGGTGTATCCCTTATTCAGTTAGTAGTATTTCGATACTATCCCGATATTGATACTTTAAATTTACCTATACAAAATTCCAAAAAAATCTCCCTCGTGCGCAGCTCTGTCCATGGTTTTGGTTTCAACCCCTTTTGGTCATTTTGGTATTTTGAATTTGCTCCGCTATTCGGATTGTTGTTTTTTGTAGGCCTTGAGCACAACTGGTGAATTTCACATCGACGAAATGTGCATATCTTGTGCATCAAAATAAGTATCAAAGAATTTTATTAATTATATCACTGGCCTTTATACACACTGGGAATGTAACAGGCGTGCTGGACATGCTTTCCCTTTAGGAACACCTGCGTTCACTCCAGGTTTTTAATGGGAATTCACATTGCTAGCGCTTTAGTTTCTTTACCGGCTTGTCCTATTTTTGTTTGGTTTATTATATGTTTTTTTTGGTTATACAGTTTTTGTACATGTATCCTTGTGGCGTTTGTTTGTTGTTTTCCATTCTTGTCTTTGTCTTTTCCTTGGATATCTAATTTATTGACTTTTCCACTGTTTTGTCGCTTCGGTATTCTTTTATATAGTTCAATTATATGATATGGGCAAAGCAACTATAAGTAAATGAAAAAATCAAGCATACCAGTACACATGCAATACCTCATTGACAATTCAGACTTCGATAACGTAGAATAATAATGTATTTGATCGAAGTAAAACAATAAGACGACAGTTCTGTTTATAAAACTAGGGGCCGTTTTCCCTCTTTGTACACAAATATACTTTATTAGCTCAGAGATATCTGAGGTGAGACCATAATGTAGTATGCTACTTGTTTATTAGGTAACAATGAATTATGTTCCTTCCCACTACTTGGTTTTCTGTCTTATATTCCGTAAAAGAATTTTGCCGATTAAAAGAGCTATAAACTGGTTAGATTCTGTGTACTGCGAATTACAAGGGATATATGTTCCCTACTTGCACAAAATTCATTAGCTCGAACTACCGATACTTCAACCAGATTCCGTCTTTTAAAGTTTGAGCTATCGGAGATCTTCTGTACATGTATCTATTACTCTTTTTTTCTACATCAGCAACATTGTCAAGGCAATGAAGAAGAGGATAAATATACCTAAGGAGCAAACCAAAAAATGGAATCCAATAGACAGACAAACACAGAAGACAGATGAACAATCACAAGCACACTAAAAACTAAAAACAAATGAACAACACGAACTCCTATAAAAACCATGAGTGAACTCATATGCTCCGGAAGGTTAAGTAGTAACAGCTCTGTATACAACACCCGTCGTGAAGTTCAACACATTCAATCTGGTGGTAGTCACAAATCGGTGCAGGGATTGTAACGGTCAATCAATTCATGATGACAACCGCAAAGTTTCCTAAGTGATAACATCAACTTATCCTTAATAAAACCCTGGTTAAGCAGCTTTTGTGACAGCAGTAATCGTCTTTATCGAAAGTCAAAAATTGTAACTCACGCAATATCGAATAAGCTGAGAAACGTAGACGCCGTATGCAGGCGATGTTGGTATATTGCTTCTCAAGCAGGGAAAACTAACACTAGGAATGTTAAAGTCATCACGTATGACATAAACTTTTGTCTTCTAATTTGTTTTCGATTTTCCCCTCCTTGGAATATCCCTTTGGTATTTCGTGACTTTATTTACATTTGAAAAAACACGCTTAAACATCCTTCAGTAGTAGCAAACGATAGACAATCCTCTCTACGGTATTTGCACTCGTTTTGAGCATACAGTGTCTTATAACTGGACCCTATCACAAATTCATACATAAAATGTAGGCCAGGGTGATCTAATTTTTATATGGATCTTCGTTTATTTTCCAAGACGCACCCACTGGTGAAATACTATACCTATATGACTTACGGTGTCTTAGAACAATCCGAACGCTATATCCTATCTAAAACTTAATTTTATACATTTGGCCTTTAAATTTTCATGTTTCTGTCAGTTTTATATTTTGTACCTTTTTTGTCCGATTGATTCAGATTATTTGACACAAAATACATTTTAAAAATTCAGATCAACTGTATATAGTGACATACATTACAAGTCTTTAACGTTCTTACTTCACTGAATGGAAAATTATTGAAAAATATTTTCCATATATAGCAGTTTTTCCCTGCTCCATGTTTAATCAAAGATTTCTTTAATTACATTTGTTTAATACGTTTAATACGGCTTTTCGGCCCGGTTGATAACGTTTTCCGTATTGTCCCGTATTAAAAAGCAGGGCCAATTACGAGACTTTTCACTTCCGGGTGACCCGGAATAGACGTTGCGGAACTTGTGCGGAATTTATTGTGATTTCATTAATTTCCGTTGTAAACAACGCTGCTTGAAAAATTTTGGATGTCTTGAGAATTATTTTTCGTCATATACCTTTCTGAGAAGACATCATGTTGTAATTTTACATTCAGTGTCTCAACTGGTCACGCTGTCTTGCCAGGTACATGTATTGTGACTTAAATCATTATTGTTGTTCATCTAAAATTGAACGTTTGGCATAACCAAAGAAAACGGGAGACTTTTATTCAGACATTTATTAAATGATATAACAGAAGAAGTCGTTAATTCCTAGAATTGTTATATGTCTCTCTCCCTTATAATAATACAATCTTTTCTGTATAAGCTACTGCCTAAATAAATAATGAGAATTAAGCAAAAATGAATAACACTTAGAGAATAAAATCCTGTTTTTCTGAAATCTCGATATTGTGCAGCTCTTCGTATCAGAACTTTTCAAACGTTTGTGAGTTGCACTTGCTTAAACTTCTAAACCGAAGAGAAATGTTTTAAAGGTCCTAAAGCCATCCCATTTAATTCGAAGATTTATTAATGTGTAGCATTTTAAATATATATTTACAAAATTCCAGTTTTCTGTTAGTGTAAAGAAGTATCCATCTTTGTTGATTAATTCATCATCAGACAAAGACATGTTCAAAAGCTGACAATTGTATTGATCCTTATAAAAATTCACAGCGTTACAGTCGACGAACGACAGACAGTTCCTGATACACATTTTCGGACCAACATTGTCAAAAGCGTATAAAATATGCGAATTCATGTATTTATTTTTTTTATAAATGCCACCAAAAACGTTGTCAATTTTTCCATTGCACGTTGATTGACCACAAGGTAGATTCAGTAGAAGAACATAAATTATTAGATAATATCTTTTCATAATTTACGCTATGCAGCTTCTTCAGTGACGAAAGTTTCATATACATTGAATTGATATCAGAGAATCATACGTTCTAACCAATAAAATTTCAGCTTATCCAGATGACCTAGGAGCCGATTAGACATCAAAATCACACATTGGTGTTATTTTTTTTATTAGATACAAGTGGAAATTGATCAATTATATAATAGCTCCTTTAGAAGATTGTTTGTGAACAGTTTTCACACTAAAATTAGTCTTTTGTTTCACATCACTGTCTTTTTTACTGATATTTAAACAGATTAAAATGTTAAACACTGAAGACTTTATTTTGGTCTCTGTGTTCTTTAAATTATGGCACAACTATTGACATCAAACAAATAACAATTTAAATTTGATAAAATATAAACATATAATTCAAAGTGAAATTTAAACAAAAGAATGTGGCCTCAATTGTCCGATGTGCTAAGTATCACTGGTAATGTAAAATAAGAGAACGTTTATGGCCGACTATCACGTTTGAAACAAGTCTTATATCAGCGTAATAATACCGCGGGAAAAGTCCGCAAGATCTAACTCCAAAGACAAGACAAACTCGGAGAACGGAACATTACAGACAAATGTCACAAGGATACATGTATAACTAAATGAATAAAAAAAACATAATCAAGTAATCAAGACAGCACAGAAAAGTATTGTTTTTTAACTTACGACTCATAACGAGGGTTACATATTTTACTACTTAAATCATAATATCAACAAAAAATACCAAAGCAACAAAACAGCGGAAAAAGGCCACATATTCGAAATCCAAGGGAAAGACAAGTCAGGAAAATGTAACACAACAAACAAACTCCACAACGATTATGTAAACCTAAAAGAATTAAAAAAAGTATAATAAACTAAATGAAACTAGCACAAGATGGCACAGAAATTCATGCACTAGCAATGTGAACTCCCATTAAAAATCGAGAGTGACATCAGGTGTTCCGGAAGGGTAAGCAGGTCCTGCTCCGTTAACGACACCCATCACATTGCCATTGAGTAAAACCTAGTGAAGTGTCAAATTTGGTGGGGTGTCAAGTCCGATGAGGTGTCAATTCTAGAAGGACGTGAAATCTAACTGACGATATATTAATATTAAACAGCTGTTTATCATTTTCGGTGAAATCATTTTTGATGCATACGATGCACATATCGTCGATATTAGACTCGTCAAGAAGAATGAACCAAAGTCTATACTCTTATTGTTTTAATTATTTTCTTATTTCATCCATTTTTTAAATAGATATTTAAAGTTGGCAGACAAAATTAGATGCTGAATAATATATTTTTCAATGAAATTCAGAGTAAACGTTGGTGAAAAAAATAACTAAATGGTGGATAGCAGTAATCAAAAACTATACTATTTAGTGATAAGCATTATTGAAATATATCCGGGTATAATCTTATATTAAACAGGACAAACTGCGTGATTAAGTGAGATTGCGTTGTGATTGTGTTAATACGCACAGCGAAAAATGTTATTGTCATACCGGTACCCGAATTTCTTATTATATTTCCTGCATTTTTCCTTAGCATTAGATGTGACGGTTCTCTATTTGGGTGTAGATAACTTTCTGATTTGTAGTTTTCAAGATATGGGACATTAAACGTCTAAAATTTCATAATTCCTCCACATTATAGTCATTGCTTGAAAATGTGCATTAACGCAAAAGAAAAGAATTGTACTATAGTATGCATATCAAAAGCTTGTCAAAACTTTTGATATTTTTTTCATCGGTACAAGGATCTCATTCGTAAATATAAATCAACGTGCTAACATCTTATAAGTTCATGTATTTCACATCCCATCTTTTATGGTAATATTCTATACAAAGCACAAAATGTCGTCATTCACCTAAAAAGCTAATCAAACCTTTGAACAGAGTTTTAAGCAAGGGATATAGTTACGATACTGTTGTCAAGTCATTAAAGATGGCATTTTTTGGAATTAATATTGATTCACTCATAGGGTCTTTGCATCGGAAATAAACACATTTATTCTAAAACCAGTTGTTGGCATGATACGGGTTATGTTCTTCTCGCATAATTTATGATGGCATGATACTAAACCCCTAACGGGAGGGATTGTGGTCGATTTTCTATATGATATGGACATAATCTTTCGATCAGTTTAATTGAGGGAACTGGCATATCAGTAACTGCTAGTAGTTCTTTCTTAATATATATTGATCATTGTCATTTTGCTTAGTTTTTTCTGTTATCGTTTTTAACTGAGTTTTACTGTGTGTATCGCTGTATGTTTCTTTTTTCCACAATGGCTAGAGGTATTGGCGGAGTGTTGAGATCTCATAAAACATTTTTAACCGTGACGCATTTTTGTGCCTGTCTCAAGTCAGGAACCTCTAGACTTTGTTAGTCTTATGTGTTTTTTTTTCGGAGTTTAGTGTGCCGTCCATTTTGCTGCACTAGTATACATTATTGTTTAGGGTCCAGGTAAAGCCCGCCTTCGGGTGCGGGATTTTCTCGCCGAGTTGAAGACCCATTGGTAGCCTTGCACTGTTTTCTGCTCTTTGTCGAGTTGTTGTCCCCTTGACACATTCCTCGTTTCCTTTCAGCAGTCAGTATTTTGAAACTGCTCCAGTTTTGTCTTAAGATATATCACGTTTGTTTTTAACTGAATATGACCTAATCGTAGCTTGTGTGTTTTCTATATCACTAAAGTTGAAATGTAATTTCCGTGTTTTCTTCTTTGGCATGAAAGCATAAACATGTTTTCTACGAATTGATCTTTTATAATGTGTAATCTCTACGTAATCATAAAACAACTATATTCATTATTCTTGAATAAATAAAATTTTAGGGGAAGCACGAAATGTTATATGTAGGAAAATAAATTCGAATATCCACAGTATGTTATACATACCATGCTGTGTACATTAATTATTCCTGATAACAAATAAAACGATAATATCTTTATTTTCATAAACCCAATTTACACTGTCACAGAGAATGTTAACAAAACATAAAACACAAACACACAAAAACTATTTACAATATTTATAACACAGCGACACTGTTAAATACAACATACCAGTTAAGGTGGTACCCAACACCTTGACTAAAATAAAATTGGCTCGTTTAATTTTCATAAAATTTTTAGGAAATATTTACTTTGACCTGTTGACATAAATGTTGATTTTTTTTAGTAAATAGAATTTCAAACTTCGCGGGAATAATTTCATTGAATATATAACAGTTTGGCAAACATCATAGAGAAGCTTAATGTCTCTTTACTTATTAAATTTGATTAAAACGCTCTGGTGATTTTTAAGAGTTATCTCCCTGTAGTGTTGGGTACCACCTTAAGCAAGGAGGTCAGACATGACTGTTTGTCTATTTGATAAATTTAAAGAGTTTATTTAATAGTATTTTCTTTTTCCTTGTCATAAGCTCAAAAATTTAAAACGTTGTGATATTTTAGGTAATAGCTAGGTTGAAAACGCTTGCACTGTTCTTTTAAATTTACACATTCAAAGACATAGTGGTATTCATAACCCAGTTTTGACAATTGCACAGATGACAGTGTCGGTTATTGCGATCTATATGTTGCCATCTACCTGTTTCGACTGTTAAAGAATTATTAATTGTTCTTAATCTACAGACTCTCATTTAAAATGTTTAAGTAATGTTCGAATTCAAACTTTGATTCTGCATGAGAGCTTCTGAAGATTCAATCATAGTAAAATGCCAATATTGCAAGAATTGGTAATCTTAAGGTGAAGAATATAACGTTTGGAGATAATGTTTTCAGATCTAAAACAAACAAGATTTCTTGACAGAAAATTAATTTGAAATTCGAAAATCGCAGAAAATGCAGCAAGATAAATTTAAGTGAATTAAATGATTTTCTGACAAGACAAAACATGCATTTTAATATAAAACAAATTTTATGTACTAAACAACATATACTAAGAGTTTAGACATGTACATTTCTATTGCTAGCAAAATCTATTTAGTGAATGTGGACATGTATTAATGTGTTGAATTATTCTAGATAATGTATAACTAGACAGGCCACGAATGACATAAACCGATAAGCAGGACCATTTTAATATAGAAAACTAGTTAAGAGGGCGAATACAACACATCGATAAAATCTAGTCATATTCATGACATTCTGACATTATATAGACACAAAAGAGTTGTACAGTTAGAGCAGTTAAACTTTTTTTTAATCTTAGCTCTCTAATCATCTATTAACGTACGGTATATATATGTCTTTATAAGCCGTTTTGCGTACGTCGTTCATATTCTTATATTTAAAGTATCATTACTTCCGATTAGGCCACAATTACATATTGTTGTGTTTTATCTATATAAATAATTTAGCTTGCTTATTGAGAAACATCGGAAAACGAAGAACGACGCAACTGGACATTCAGGCCAAATTCCAACGACAAGATGAAAAAGTGAGTCTCATAGTTTTATAATTCAGCAGATCGGAACTCAAGTATTTTTATGAAAGTTTATCATCCCTAGTCTTTTATTTTAATTGGATATTGTTCAATTGACGCGTGCCTAATATAACATGATTAGTATATACATATATTACAAAAACACCAATTCTATAAAATACAAAAGTGGCAAATCACTAAGGATTATTTCTAAAAGCGAAAGTGTACGTATGAAAAGACAGACTGTAACGAGAGGTTCCATCGTCACATAGTCCAGTGTATCATCAAAAGTCATTTTCAGTATTTTATCTGAAATATCAATTAAAAAAACATGAAAAATCACGATACATAAATACTTCAAACCTTAGGAGATAAATGAATATTTCATTTCATAATAAAATAAAAAATAATAGTTTAAGTCATCCTAACTTTTCAATATTTGGTTTTCCCATTAACCATCCTTAAATGTTGTGCATTGACTCACAATGGTTTGCTTTTAATTTTTGATGGAATTTAATCTAGAAAAATTTGTAAAATATTATTCAAACATTTCCATAATAACAGGTGCACAACTTCAATATATGTACATCTTATGCGAACAACCTGGATCTTACATATATGCCTCCTACCGAAGGTCGGTCGTTCTCTCCGGGTACTCCGGCTTCCTCCACCAATAAAAACTGGCCGCCGCGAAATGGCCAAAATGTGCTGAAAACGGCGTTAAACCCCAACTAAACAAACAAACAAACATATATGCCTCAAGGTTACATGGGCAGCATGGCGAGTGTGCTGCTGGAAGCAGAGACAGCTTACTCTTCCGGAGCACTTGAGTATACCCCCGGTTTTTATGTGGGGTCCATGTTGTTCATTTGTTTTTAGTTTTTAATTGTAGTGTTTTGGTCTCGTCTTCGTTGTTCTACAGAGTTTGTCAGTTGTTTCGATTTTCCCCTCCTTCGAATATCCCTTTGGTATTTTTTGACTTTACTTTTAACTGTCATCAAGTTGTTATTTGAAGCCTTACTGAATACTTCCTTCACAACGATTTCCAGAGTAGCCTGCTTGTCAGTTACAGGAATACGTTGAATTAGAAACTTCACACGTTTCCCCATTTTCACAAGGCTGACCAAAACAGGGATCTTCTGTAATAAGTATTCACAATATGTTTGTATTTCATTCTAACACGTACATTCTCTCATATACACACACTGTAGAACAAAGTACATTGGACATTAGTATGAAATAATACATAGTGCATACATGAATCACATCCTGTAATGCTATAGAAGTGCAATTGTTTCAGATGAGTTACAAAATCGACGTTGAAACCATTTAATAGAACATATCCTATCAAAAATTCATGACATTTTTATATTATAATATTTTCATTTTGCACACGTGCCTAGTGGTCAAGCAAAATAAGTACTAAGACTACTGAATAAAATGTTACCAAATTTAAAAAATACCACTCTACATGTATTTGGAATTGTAAGTGAACTCAAAATGGCCCATTTTAAATGTAAAAATATATTTTACAAGCATACTAGCATTAAACTAAATGTTATGTAACACAACAATGAAGCAACATAACATCAAATAAAATATTCTTACGTTCACATGTCGTTCCAGAATAGCCCTTTCGACAGTTGCAGTTGTATCCTGAACTGGAAATAGAACATGTTCCTCCATTGTTACAAGGTCGTGGGGAACATGGCGTTGCTGTAACAGATTTACAGAAAGAAAAAACATATTACGAATTAAGCATTTTTTTCGAAACCAAATATTTTGTTTATTTCTTTTATTGCGAACCATTTTAATATATTTTATGCGTTTGCACAAAAAATTGTTTAACTGAAACACATTAATGTTAAAAAATTTTGACTCAGTAAAATATAAAATGTATTGATACAATAAATAATCTCACTTTCACAGGTACTGCCTGAATAACCATGTGGACAACTGCATGAAAAAGTGGAACCGGAAACAGAGCAGTTACCATCATTTGTACATGGTTGAGATGTGCAAGGAGTGTCTAAAATTTAAAGAAAAGATTTTTTCTATGAAACAATTTCACTCAGCATTACTTTGCATAAATGTACATTAGATTTGATTAAAGATATTTGAAAAATTCATATCATTATGTCAGAGAGGCAGTTTCTTTAAATTGAGTACTGCATTTGATAAAACATCCCGAAAATAGGTATTTGATTATGCATTTTTTATCACAAATTCAAACCGATCTAACTTGCATTTGTGTTGTTTATTTTTAAATGAATGAAACATAATGCAATTTACTTATCGGTGAGCTAGTTTGTAGTAAACTGTGTAGTCTGCTGTGTTTTGAAATTTTTCCACATATAAAAATGAAAAGCTTGAAGATGGTCTTTTATAAAAACGAATTATGTATACAAATACCGACGTTCACCATTGTGATATTTCATCTTAGTATTTTAATAATGTCTATATTTTATGTTTGGATGTTAAGAAATTTGACATTGATGTTGTTAAAAATGTTTTGATTAAAAGGTTAATTACTTGCTGCCAAAAATATTATAAACGATAATGCAAATGTGGAAAATTGCGTGTCACAAAAGCTTCTTAACCAGGGTTTTATCAGGGATAAGTTGATGTTAGAACTTAGGAAATTTTACTGTCGTCATCACGAATTGATTGACCGCTACAGTGTTCCAATATCTAAAATGATGTTGGACATGTTACCACTGTCGTAACATTTCATGTGCCTCCACCGATTTGTGACTTCCCCCGGATTGATTTTGTTGAACTTCAAGATTGGATGCCGTATACGGAGCAGGAACTGCTTGCCCTTCCGCAGCACCTGGGTTCACTCTTGGTTTTTATAGGAGTTCGTGTTGTTCATTGTCTTTTAGTTTTCAGTGTTTATGTGTTGTGTTTGTGCTTGTGGTTGTTCATTTGTCTTCCCGGGTTTGTCTGTCAAATGTATTACGTTTTTTTATTTGCTCCCTAGGTATATTTGTCCTCTTTATTTAATAATTGAATGCTTCATTTTTTGTAGTTTTATTTGGGGAGTAAAAAATTTCACCGAAGCACGTTATGTATGAAACAAATCTAAAAATGAGGTACCATCAAGGCATGCAATTCCTATTATTACATTTTATATTTGACAAGTAAAAAAATTACTAGCCCTTTAAAATATTCTCCGTTTTGTCTCGAAATATTACTTCGCTGCATTGCAACGTCATCAAAGTTGTCCTGGGAGCACGTGCTGAACACGATTTTGACTTTTATTTGTTGTGTCAGAAACATTAATTTTTAGAACAACGTGACTAGCGTCTTCCAATAAAAATTACGTATTTCAAAGAAACAGACAATTATTTTAATTATTTTGAATTCAAAAATATCTTCAAGAAATATCATACCTATGACAAATTAAGAATTTTAGATATAAGAAAAGTCCGAATTGGTGTCAATACCTTAGCTGTCAAGAAAGGTCAATATAAAAAAATGATAACTGTAAAATTGTCGGATTAAAGATAAGTTCCACTTTAGAAAGAGGAAACGTGAATTGAATGTAATCCTATAGAAAATAAGTATTCCTTATTGAGGATATTTATTCATATATTTAAATTTTGAGGAATTTTGATTTTTTATTAATTGGTAGAAATAATTTTCGCAGTTCTACCCCAAATATAGTTCATACCGAGGACTTGAAAGGTTTATTCTGGATTTCATTATTGACTAATCATGTGCGAATCAACCATGCTATCAATTTGTTTTCCAAATAATACTTATCTGATCAGGAAGATAGGTGTGTTGAATGTTGATTAATTTTGAATAGTGTTGTGTTGATTTTACATTTGTTATATGTATTATATTATGAAGAAAAAATGGGAAAGTGTTTAAATTAATAGTTATGGTACTTGGTCTCAGTTAACAACGAAAGCCTGAGAGCTGAGAGGTGAGCAGACACTGACCAAAGTCTGAGTGCGATTACTATTTTACATCCTAGCTATTGAAACTTGATTTATATCATAATTCATCCTTAGTTGTATTTAAGTTTAAATGCAAACTAAAGGTGGAATGAAATGTCTTAAATACTATTTTATATATATATATATATATATATATATATATATATATATATATATATATATATATATATATATATATATATATATATATATATATTATGTATCCTTAATGAGAATCAGACAGAATGTTAAAATGTTCTGAAAATTACACCAGACTTTAGCACTCGTAACTCAGTAGGTTGGTCGTCTGGTTTCTTAAAAAGTCTAGAATTTAGGAGGTCCTAGCTATGAATCCCGCTGTAGACATTCAAACGTTTCCAAATAACTTTTTTCTGCATAGTTAATTAGACTTATCATTTTCGAAATTTTAATAGCTAGTTAAATGTTCCCATCACATTTTTTGGAACAAAAAAGAGCTGAGATGTTATATTGTTTAATAATTAAAGCAGTTACTAACTTTGGATGAGGTCTAATCATGACGAATTTTAAGTCTCGGTCAACCAATATCTAACCGGGTGATGAGTAAACCTTATCGAAGTTACATCTTACGTTTTATTCATGATATCATAATTGTAACATGCTCCTAATTTGGTTTAATAAATCATTCGTAGGTCTAATTATTAATCATTTTATATGCACTAGACATTGAACCCGCGCCGGCGCGGGAAAATAGGCATTTTTTTGTTTTGTGGGGGTCATATATAAAAAGTTGTTGCGGCCATGTCATTCATGGAACAGGAACTCAATATCGATGTTGTGGCAGGCTTCCCATAAACTTTCCTGTCAAAGTGATAGTTTCATGTCTACATATGCTGTAGTATTCCAGAAATGGATGTTAATGCAAACTTTAACCGAAGTCAATGGAGCGTGAAATTTAGGTCAACGTGACCCAATTGTCATATGGCTGTTCGTTACTACCGAAGATGTATCCACTGATGAAGTAGACTGTATGCCACGTAGAATTACCAAAAATGGACCTTCAGGTTCCATCAAATACAAAATCTATGACGAAAACACAACCACATAAAGTCAATATTTTTATTGTTACAATTAATTCTGAACAGGAACTTTATGAATACACATTTCATAATGCATTACGTTTTTTTTTTTCAGAATAAATATGAAATGAAATTGTAGATGTAAACATTTCCTTAATGACGGATGATTTTTTCAAAAGATGCCGTGAGTTAGGTAGAGCATATTTTTGGAAAATAATTGTTCCAATTGTTCCGTTGTCATCATGGGCGGTTCAAACGAGGCTTAATTTCACAAATATATCCAATAATCAGACAATAAAAGCATTTTTATTGTGTGGCTGCGTGTGCTGTCCACATTTATATTTATCAAAGATGTCCGAGATAAATTTCGTCATTAATGATAAAGATGACCATTTGTTAAAAATATTTTTATCTAGGGCATGGTAGAGATATATTTAGACAGGTCACATGACAAATAATGTAAAAATAGATAATGGTGGGTTTTATCAATTTGTGCAAGGTAAACATCCGAGCAATTCAAAAAACAACTAAGTTAGGAATTCCTCTGAACTTTACCTTACTTCTTCATAATCTTCAAAGTTCATAACCTTTACAGTTAGGAGAAATTACGTTATTGTAGAAAAAACAATCTTGAATACATGAAGCGGAAACATCCCACTCGAAGGAGAATGTTTTTAATTTGTTGTATTCTTCTTCTTCCGTAATTTCAAACAGAAATACATTTAAAATATGTCCATACTTGTTTATTTACATCAATGTGTTAAAATGATGCATTGGAGAACCTCCTAAGGGATATGTTGGGAGAACTCATTTCGGAAAAATGCATACAAATTCCATTTGCACATAAACAAAACTGAAGTTTAAATTTATAAATGCAGATTGTCAAATCCGATAATAACCTTAATAATCTGAACAATACATCGTTTATTTTGAACCACGCGTTTTGCCGCCTATTCGGCTAATTCGTAAATTTAGTATTATAGATGCTTACACACATAACAATACGCAAACATAAGTATAATTGTATCAAAATACATTGCACGTGTAGTAATATTCAATCTTGTTAAAATTTCACTTTACAAAAATTTCAAACATACTCTCACAGAATGTGCCATAATGGCCAGCATGGCAGTTGCAGACAAAAGAAGCACGGTCAATTTCGCAGGTTCCATTCTGACATGGTGATTCTGTACATGGTGTACCTAGAATTAAAAAGAAAGATTTAGTATATAGTTAAATATTAAATTGAAAAGTGAAAGTATATTGGGAGGTCTGACAAACTCATATTTATTAATATATTATGGGCAAAGCACAAAGCAATAGAATAATTTATTTGTTTACTTTGTTCAGTCCTACTGTTACGAAGGGTCACCTGTTACAAAAGCAAAAACAAGCATCACAGTTACTTAATCTGAGAAATAGAAGCTTAATCGTTCGCCACATATGTATAGGAATTTAATATCAAGAATTGATCATTACTATTCTCTGTCTTTCCATAAACTGGGATTTATTGTTGAATCTCGAAAAACTGAAGATAGATTATATCATGCGGTTGGCACCGATAACTTGATGGACGGATTGATTATTATTGAACGCCCGGTGGTAATTATTGCATGCATATAGGACAAGACAGGCAATTGTTTTCCTGTTAAAGAAATCATGAAATAAAAGGCTGTCATTAAGTTTTGTTGAGATATGGGAGTTGGCTCAAAGCGATCTCCATACACTGACACATATCCAGTGAAAATTTCCGGTTTGGATGTCATATCACTTTTTCCACAATTTGACAAATCACGAGCTATTTTAAAAAATATCTCCTTCCGCAAAGCAAAATGTACCTCTTTCAAGCTCTCCATGCAGAATAAAAATGTTCTTGGTTTTATTTATTTAATCCTTTCAAACTTTTTATTGAAAATGCATCAAGTAAATACAGTTTTAATACAGCACTTGTTATTCAGTTATCATGGTTGGTTTGTTACAGTAGATTCATATATCACGGTGCAATAATATTTTTTTTGTATTCCTCAGGTCAAAGTTCATTCCAGGTCTTGAGCCATATAAGGACGGAAACGAACGAGCAACCTTCCTCGCTTGAAACGAACTCGCTACCGCGAGAAGACTAACAAGGTGGTTTAAAGATTAATTGCAAGGATAGCATCTCCGCCAACCAATCTAGATTTTGTCTTTCCTTCATATCATTCTCCATGTTTTGATCATTAGCATAGCTTTCAACCAAAATTTTAGAACGATTTTTTTGGTATTTCTATCTTAAATTGCGACCTTTTTATATTTAGTTGGCACAAACGGAACAGTGATTATTGTGAAATGTAAGGACGTGGGATGGTGGGTAAAATATGGAAAGGAAAACTAACCGATTTTCAGGATAAAAGACACTTGAATAACATAGACAGGAGATGGACATTGCTATTTTGTTGTATGTCATATATATCTCTAGAACTGTTAACTGTAGGCAGATGTCATTTTTAAAACACCAAACAAAATCGTACATGAAAAACCATTATATTTTTTTATGGAAAGATAGACTCATACAGATATACACAATATTGCCATATTATAATGGCGATGATGTGCACAGCAATTGTAGAATTAACACTCATTTAGCCTAATACTGAAAAATGTATTTTTCACCATTGTAAACCAATTTCGTTTGAAGAACATTGAAATAGTGGCATTCATTACCTTTCCTCTGAGAGTCGTTTGAGAATCCTCAATGATGAGACAAAAGCCAAAAAAAAACATAACTGTCCTAATCGTTAAACGCAAAGGACATTTTAGACTACAAGTTACGTTGTCAATGATGCCTGATTCTAATATGCTCTAAACCCTTTCAGTCTACTACATGGTGATATTTTACGACTCGCTATTTTCAAATGACAAGAACTCTGATTTATAACTATTCTACGACAAAACAAATTGCTTTTTTTTGCAAACTTTTTGGAGGAGAAAATGTGCATTGATTACATTATCAATAATTAACTGGATATTTATTGATATAACTTCCCATTCAATTTCTTCCTACAGATTCTAAAACAACTGAAGGGTTTCTCTTTGGGAAAATTTTATGAATTTGATGAATTGTATCAAAAATGCTGATTAGAATCATAAAATTTTATATAGTCCTATTATTTAATTATTTATAATTCCATGACTTGAAAAATTAATAGTGAATATTGTGGTCATTTGTTGAATATTTTTCTATGGGTTTTCAAGTGAATATCTTGTAATGAGTTAGGATGCTGTTGATTGCTATAAATGAAAGGATGATCCCTGGATGTTCTAATTTTTTGTCGGGTTTAACCAAAAAGGAAGTGGTCACAATGAGGCATATCTCATATCTTTACAGATTTGGATAAGTTGCTAACAATAACTAAGCATGATGATAAAATTTAAACAAAATCCACACAGACAAGTAAATCTAACAAATAGTTAATTTACTAATAAATTGAATATCACGATACTTCAGATTCAAGCAATGTTACTTTTTTCTAATCTAAATATTATATCGTTTATGCAATATGTTTCCCTGGAATACATGTATCCTTTAACATCAGAATATTTGATATTTTCGTTACAATTCTTAATTGCTAATTCCTAATTCTGTTTTTCAGTAATTTGTGTGCAACGTCTTTTTTATATACAAATGAATACCAAAACTATAAGAGGGGAAGTCTATAAAATCTAATTTAAAGCCACACCGACATCGTGACAACAACTATACAAAATACCAATCCCAAACAGATATAACAAAAGAATAATAAAAGACAAATACTATCCCAAATATTTGTACAACTACTCGTTCATCAGCTCGTTTACTTTAAACCCCTGCAAAAGACCCTTATGGATTAACCCATAAATTTGTGTGCACATCCCACATGCAGGAATTAAATATTTAGATGTCGTAAATACTTGTATTTCAGAACCCTGTTGTAATTTGCAAGATAATATTTTACTTATATGTGAATTTGAATTCCCTCTTACTAAACATAGCAAAATAAAATAATAAGGGAAAAGCTGGCAATGTGAACTTCCGAAAAAAATCTGGAGTGATATCCGGTGCCCAGAAATACAAGTAGTAAACATGGTCCTCTTGCTTATTATTTAAAATTAATAATTTGTACGAGATTATAAAGCTTGAAGCACTTACCCTCACAGTACTCGCCGTAGTAACCATCCTGACATTTACAGATGTATCGTCCAACATCATTTACGCATTCCCCACCATTCTGGCAATCATTTTGATAATTGTCACATGGTGTCGCTAAGAGATAAAAATTATGAAAGATTATAAGAAGTGTATTTCGCCATCTTTTAAATAAAGTGCTTTACTAAGCACAACATGATACGACAAGTAAAGTGTGACCAAACTATTATGCTAGATCAAATAAAGTGAATATATATTACCCAGAAATATGTGACCTACAAAACCAGACGAAAAACAAGGAAATTTAGAAATCAAGCGACTTTGCTTTTTTGGCACTTTTAACACCATATATTTCGAAAGCTAAGAAAAATCTGATGACATACTACTGAAAGCAATCATCAAGATGAATTGAAATTGGAAGAACATTTTTATGTTTCGTCCAAAAGTGCTAACTTTCACCCATCATTAATACGTGTACGAAATCTTGCATTTTAGTGAGTATAATCGACCTTTGTGCGGTATTCGTATTTTCACTGAGTGAACTAAAGTGATGCTTCAGTGTCATATCAATGTCTTCAGTATCAGTTATCATCTCTGAATTGTTTTACAGATCAAAAATTAGTACTGGGTTGTCAATTTTATTATTATCTTTCAAGAGTTTCAAAAACTCTCTTGCTTGTTTTTTGGCAGTGACGCATTTTGTCATTAATCCTCTTCATTTTTGTAAGAATGTTCTTTTCTTTTGATGGCTTCCTGAACTTTAGATTTTCTTGTTCTATATATTTCGGTATGGCGTTTACCGAGTTCGTCATCGGGACTTCTGCACTTATTATGTGCCCGTTTTGGTCTATTCGTGTCTCATCTTCAACGAGCTACCTATCCATAAACCTACTGCTATTCTTAACTGGTTTGGCTTTTCTAACACATATTGATTTGCTGTTTTAGTGACCACGGCTTTCCATGTTTCCTAAATTTGCTTGATATCATCACTAAGTTTTAAAAAGTGTTTATTCCTACCAAAATTCGCAGAACTTTTGAAACTTAGACCAATTCGTGTCCTCGTTAATGTTCCAGAAATCTTGGTGTCTTTTTAGTAATTCTGACTGTATTCTCAAAATATTAAAAAGTGATTCTTACAACAAAGTGGTTACTGTATAGATCAAACCAACCGTTCGATATAAATTTGGACCACTTTGTGACCTAATCTGAAGGACAAGAAAATATAGTCTGTCGCCGATTGCGATCGTTCAGAATCCTCGTATAATGACCTTCGCAACAAGCGTAATATATTTGCCACGGTTAACTGACTATATTAAATGAACTGTAGTAAACATTTACCGTTATAGAACGGAATCTCATTTAGAATATTTTCCCTAAAGAATCACACTTTTGCAGGCACCGACGATTTCATAGCCTAATGCTTCCAAAACATACATAAGCACACCCCTTTCGTTTTTATTTACTTCGTCATTTGAGAAATAAGCAATGTCAACGGCCGTGCTGATGTCATTCAGTCGTATGAGCACCCATAATCGCTCAAACTTGTACTGTTTACTACCAAGCAGATTATGATCCAAGATGAAAATATCAGATTTAATGCAGATTCCAAATCCACCTTTCCCGATATCCGTTTTGGGAATTTACCGTTTTACCTACCCATTACATTTGATTACCCCCCCCCCCCCCCCCCCTCCCCGGACACAGTCGAAAGAATGCACTTTCATCGACTGATATATTGATTGGCGTTTAAAAAAAACTCAGCAATATTATTACATGCTAGTGGAATACCCTAATTGTAGAAAAAACAATTCTCAAATTATTTGAATGTTTTAATGTTATCCAATCGGTTTAAGGAGAAAATTTGATAATCTGTGTGTGTTTTTTGTTCAAGATGACTGACTATTTGCTGAAACTCCCCTTGCGATTTCTCAATGCTTTTCGAAGATTCCTTAAACAAACTATCGCTAACGGTTTATCGCCTCCAATATTCTGTATAAAAACTCTTGACGATAACTTACAGCGGGGATTCAAATTAAGGCTTCTAGATGAGTAACGGAGATAAGTAAAGGATGAAGCTATATTTATAGCGACGTGCCAAGTGGTGTAGTGCACTGGACATTGTGTGGGGCAAATATTGCCATATTTTTCAACCTTGTGAGTTCGAAACCCGCCGAAGGTGGACATAAACTTGACAGTATGAAATTTAATTTAAACATTGTTGGGCTAATATGCATTTGTGTGTGTATATATCTATATCTATATATATATATATACCCTGTGTAAAAATGCAAGAGTTCCTTGGAACGTTAAATATTGATTTTAATTTTACAGGAAATTTCCATTTTTTCTAAATTTAATATAGCTTTTTATTCGAAGACATGATACAAGTAAAATAATTAAATACTGTTTAAAATTTTAATGCAGTCTGCATTGTCACTAAACTATGAAACATTCATTTTTGGATAATACAATGTCTGATTAGAAACTTGGCCCTATAAATATACACCTATATAGCCGATATGATTATGTCATTTAAATGCCTTTTCTTCCGTTTGTACACTGACAAGTTGTTATGAAAATCGTTAAGTAAACAACTGACATGATTATAAAAGTGTTTAGTTGTTTGTTTAACAAATGATATTATTATAAAAATGTCAACATTGTTTAATAGTCTAGAATAAATTTAAACAATAGTATTAGCAGGGTGGGAAATGGTTACTGTGTAAATAATGTTCATGCAAAGTACATTAACGAAAGACTAAAATTACTAATTTGCATTTTGGGATACAGCAAACATAACAAAATCAGTTTGGATTAAATATTTGCATAGAAAATTATGAATATTTCAATTAACTGACTATTCAATAATCAAGAGTATTTTTTCATAAAAAATAACATTCCAGATCGGTTTTCGAAAGTATTTCTGCATCATTTTAATATGACCAGAGTATGGAGAGTATATTCATGTACATCACCAACATGGTGAAAAAAATCCAATTGTATTACGTTGAAATAACAAAAAGTACAGTTAGTTTCAAACGAACACCTTAATGTTGGATTAGGAAACAGGTATTACAATATATATAAAATGAGAAAACTGAAAATTCGAAACATCTGCTTAACTGTACAAGATATTTAGAAACTTCAAACTGCAGTTTTATAAAGAATATCAATACTGTCATACATTTAATTGCCATCCAGCATTTAAGTGAATAACGTAATATATGCACATAAGGTGTATCCCAATTATTTCCACTTTTGAAAATGTAGTTAAAATGTATGCTGGAAATAGTGGGAATTGCAGGGAAAGTCTAATATATATACACCACGCTTTTCATTGCCCTTTCAAATATTTTCCCACCTTTTAGTTCTACAAATATTTCAATCAGAACTAAAGCTCATTGACTGCAGAGGGGCAAATGGAGAATGAAATTTTAATATGACCTGATCATATATATTTTATTGAAATACATGTACCAATAAATGTCAATATCTTAATTAAACATTTATGTCATATTTGTGAAGTTTGGATGTAAATGAATCTGATCGTTTATCGCAAACTTATAAAACCATTTATAGAGTAATTAATCACTTGCAAATGTTTTATTGATGTTGAATAAAATATCATTTTACTTTAGTAAATTTCATGCATAGTGAGATCAGATTTGTTTTAAATAAGTTTCGTCTAATAATAATATGTTTTGTAGCAATGTAAAATTTACATTGATTTCGTGTTAATTATGAAATTCAACGATGTAAAGTTGTCTACCTAATAATTTTATCTATGAAAAAATATTTGTTATTTAATTTGGGTAAATCCACCACCGCAAATATTCCAGATTTATAACAAGAAAACGTTTTGTTCATACTCACTGTATTCATGGCAAAATGGTTCGTTTCCATACATAACGTAACACACTGTTCCACTAGGACAACCATTAGGCCAACAAGCATCTGTGTCCTGACAGAAAGAATATGTCGTAAATTATACATGTATGTAATTTCTGTAGACAAAATGATGGTGAGTAATGATGAATCATAATTCGACGAAATAAAATAGTCCTTTCCAATTTATTTGTTTATAACCATAAAAGTCAAATAAAGTCCTGAGATAAATGTTTTAGGTATTTCGTCATAATAAAGATAAAAAAGTACATTGTATTTCGTCATAATAAAGATGAAAAAGAGTATTTCGTCATAATAAAGATAAAAAGGGGTATTTTTTTCATAATACAGATAAAAAAGGGTATTTTTTCATAATAAAGATAAAAAAAAAGGTGTATTCATAATAAAGTTACAAAAGGGTATTTTGTCATAATAAATATGAAAAAGGGAATTTTTCTTAATAAAGATAAAAAAAAGGTATTTTCATAATAAAGATGAAAAGGTATTTTGTCATAATAAAGATATAAAAGGTATTTTGTCATGACTTCTAATCAACTATGAGATCATCAGTTCGCGTCCAATTTTGGCGATGTGTTTTCGACTCTGATCATATTTGAGAAGAATTGTCAGTTTTTCTATGGTAGCATTCCATAAAAAATTTTCTTAATTTAATAAAAAATAGCCGACGCGATATATCAAATTGTACTAGAACCACAATATACCAAACAAATTAATTCTTATTTAATGAGTGCGTCTATCTTTTAAATCCTTCCAAACAAAAAATACTTCTATCCCCTGATTAAGACTTTTATTCTTTATCAATACGTCTATTTTTTCATCCTTTCTCACAAAAATTTACTTGTATTCCTTGATTAAGAATTATTCTTTATCAGGACTTCTATGTATTCATCCTTCCACACAAAATTTATTTTTATCCCTTTAGTTAGATTTTCATTCTTTATCTGGAGTTCTATTTCATCCTTCCCTATGAAATGTACTTTTATCCATTTAATAAGATTTATTTTGAACCCTTAGGTCTGGAATTTATAATAAATATCATACTGGTATAGATATATGTTATGCCTTCTAAATGTAAGTTTTATTTTTAACGTAACCAAATTTTATCTGTTGTGTTTTTGAAATTTTTTAGAATCTTTCACTGCCAATTAATTATTGGAAAGATTACCTTTGACTGCCAAAAGATCGGCCTTGATATTCAAATCCGGTCGCCAGGCGATGTTATTGTTCTACGGGACAATATGTAACGTCACGGTGATTGTGGTAGTGATCTTACAAATTCTGTTTTTTTTCTCTGATGAATTGTTGTAAAGAATTTAGGTTTTAGATTGGATGTCGATTGATGCCACATGAGCAATTTTACCTGATATGTCTTTATGATTCACTGGCATGCAATATCGCTTTCAAAACTTCATTTCAAAAGGACCTTCCTGTCTGTTATAAGGAGCAGAGGGAAGGAAAAAATGTTAACACAATATTATCCCTTTACATTTACAGATAACTGTAGGTAACGAACCTGCGTAACATTTTGTAACCGAAAATGCATTTTTCGGTGATTTAAATATGAATCTTGTCCTATAATACATGGAAGGAGGTCCATCATGCGACCAGAGGTGTCGAAACATGTATACCTGACAGAACTAATATGTTTTACTTCACTTCACATGTGTTTCATTATAAGTAGAGGACGCTATCGGTATACTTTGTCTCAGCTTCCGGCGACAGAAAATCCAAAGAATATACAAATTACGATTTACTGTAATACAGACATAATGATTTTTGCATAGGATATTCGAAAGAGAACTGGAAAATATTAAAGATGAATAGGAATAAAATGTGTATGTTTTAGTCAAAATAAAGCAAACCAAATAAAGATGATCCATTAATGTGTTATTTCTAAGAAACCCGACTTTAAAAAATAATTTTATTTATTTTTTACTTTCAAACAGGGAAAACAAACTGTGTACTGAAGGAAAGTTTTCCTGGTTTATTTATCCTATTGTCACATTTATTTTAAAGTTTTAAATCTTTCCAAATATATTTTTCATTTACGGCGAAAACTTCAGCGTTTGAAATAATTCAAGAACAAGTATTTTATAAAATGTATGATTGGGAATTCTAAAATGTGACGAGTGTGTTGGTATTTGTTTTAAAACAAAAACTTCTAAAATGATCTAAAATACAAGAAAAAGATTTCAGAAACATGTGTGTACATGGACCAAATACAAGCGGATCATTCATCAACATATGTTTAAGGATATACATGGAAGAGAAAAGATAGAATATGTATGCAGTCCGTTGTTTACTAAATGTTCGTCGATTGAAACACCAATAATCTACACCCATTGTGTTGATATACGTACTTCATGCTAGATATACATCTATACGCTAACGATTCCAAACTTTTAGGACCAAACTACACTTTCAATCGTATACATTTTTTGTCATAATTCTTCCTTAATTTGTAACGGAGTCTGGAATTTACTAACAAAGACCAATTTGTAAGTAATTTAGAGTCTTCCTATCTCGGGACTGGGATAACATACAAGAATTAGCTCCTGACCTACAGATATTTGAACATATTTGGAACATGTGTCAAAAGTAATTAGTTGTGTTATCTCACCATAACACTATAATAACCTTAGGAAAACTGTTTTGTTGCTTTCTTTTTCTTTCCTTGGTTGTTTCACCCCTTTCACTTGACAATTGCAAAATATGCTAACTGCAATCTAACGTTCTTTGTCATACAGGTCGGAGTTAAACGATTTTGAATAATCAATTCGATTTTCTGTCATGTATGATATTACACTTATGGCTTAATAATGATAATATTAATAAATATTTGAAATGCAAAATTATACTCCAAAAGAGTTTAAAGCATTACTAGTATTAAACATTTTAAATAAAATAAATACAAAGTGAAATACAAATCAATTAATACAGTAATAATATATTGGTTAAAGAAACAAATACATATTATGGCGTTGTGGAATTCACTTTCCTCATTACTATGGACTTTTTGTTATAAATGGAGCAACAAACGCTTTTAATATCTAGCTTTAGTTTTTGCCATTTTCTGTCGAAATGATGTGGAAGCACGTTATTCCGTTCTCATGTATAGCTACGCCACTGGGACCTTCTGGATCACCATCAACTGCTTAAACTCTGGAACATCTAGTGGTTCTGTTGCGAAAGCTTGAACCGAACTTGAGGATGTATCTCTGACATGTAAGCGGTAACCATGAGACATTAGGTAGAGGTTTATTTGACGATTCCTTGTCACAAGATGAAACATGTATAAAATACGCTACTGGGGTCAATTGTAACCTAGGTTGTTTAATGTGTGATAATAATAGTGATAAAATGATTACTTGTGAAACTTGTTATGGTAGACTGCATTGTATATGTTCTGTGTTACCGATTTTCCAATGGAATATGATGTTCATGAAAAACATAGGAAAAAAATTTAAAATAAGCCTGGTGGAATTGTTATTATATTTAAAGATTCTTTAAAAAAAATTGAGATGTATTGATTCAGATTCAGAGTTTGTACATTGAATAGAAATTTCTGAAAACATTTCAAGCATTTACTCAAAAATTATATTGTGATGTAGTTATATCTCATCTGAATCATAGATTTATTCTTCTGATGAATGTTTTACAGAAATCGAAGATGAACTTGTAAAACTTTCAGAAAACATTCAGCATATTTCAATTATTGGTGATATGAATGCTCGTACTGTTACTTTGGACGATCATATTGTACCAGACGAGCAACTTTTGGAAACTTTGGAGATTTCTGATGAACACTCAAATGATATATTTGGTTATTCTTATTTATCCAATTAAAATATTCCTGTCGCACGATGTAGCGACGATACTGGTCCTGTAAGTAAATTTGGGACAAAACTTCTAACTTTTTGTAAGAGGTGTGATTTATTTATAGCGAACGGTCGTATCTGTAATGACCGAGGTATTGGACGTGTGACTTGTAAAAACGTTAGTTTAGCTGATTATTATTACCTGTTATGTTTGATATTGTAAATTAATTTCAAGTTGTTGGTTTTAACCCCATGTTTTCAGATGTCCATAATAAATTGCACTTTTCCCTGGACTAGCCAGAGAGAAATTGAGTTGTGATCATAATGCTATTTCACAAAATAATAATTTAAATGAAAAAGTCAAATGGAAAGCGAATAAAGCTAATGATTGTTTGAATGTATTAGCAGATGATACGGACAATGTATTAGACAAAATCAATAGTACATTGGATAATTTGAATGTTGAAGTAATGGTTGAAAAGGTTAATAGCATTGTAAGTGAGCTAAGTTGCTTTTTAAATGTAAGCGCTAATATTGTATTTGGTAATTGCAAACAACCCGGATCTTTTCCAAGTGATGATAAGCTTTGATTTACTAAAGAATGTAGTGCAAAGCGTGATGCATTTCACGACACTAGGAAAAATTATAATAAGAAATCTGCGGAACAAATATCTTTAATATATAAAGTCGAAGAAATATAATAAAAAAAAGAATTTAATAATAGCTATCGTTCCTTTCACGAAACACGATACCAAGGCTTTTTGGAGAACAGTTAAAAAGTTATCCTATTCATCAAACCAAAACCCCTCTATTTCTATAGACACTTTTTATGAATATTTCAATATATTAAATGACACGAAGGACTACTACGATGATAATGATTTGGATGATGAGTTTGATTTGCATCGAGTGTGTGAAAACCCTCTGTATGACGCCATGTTGAACAGTGAGATCACTGAGGCGGAAAATTTAGAAGCGATTAGAACCTTAAAAAATAATAAGATCTCTGGTCTTGATAATTTTTTGAATGAGGATTTAAGGCCAAGGCGAAGTAGTTGAACGCCATCTAGTGTTCATTTGTTTACCGTTTCAAGGGTAACATCCCCTTATCATTGTTTTACGTCCCCGACTGATTGTCTGACGTCGTAGTCGTTATGACGTGACATCGGAGGGGCGTCGCTCCAATGTAGAATTAATGGAGAAATAACAAATATCCAGATGGTAGATGGCCAGTCTTCATTGTCCTTTTAAAAAATATTGATCCTTTTATTTTTTATTAAATGTATTAAATTTCTTTGTTCTCACGAATTTGCCTGGTGGAATTAATTCGTACCGCTTCGGTATTTTTTCGGTATTTAAATATTGAGAATCTAATTCAATCGATTGACATTGTGCGTATAATCAACATACAGACCTACCAAGGTTATCTGAATTTTATTACCTCAAAATGCATTGAAAATGTACATTCATTTTTATTTTATCTTTTTTTTTTTTTTTTTTTTTTTGGTTAATAATTAGGCCACATAAAATTGATTTTTAGTTCTTTGGATTTTATGGTAAATATAGGTGCGAAAGAGCAAAAAGTAAAAAAAAAAATTTTGCAGACTATTTTTTTTTTAACCGAAGGTCAAACTTAAGTGCGACCCAATTTTTAACTAAAGTATTGCAAAAAATGGATTAAAATCACATTTTTACCAAATTTTAGGATCCGGAGAAAAAATTTCTTTTAATTTGATGAAAAATGAAAAATAAGAGGCGAATTTTGAGCATTTATTTCTAGATGAAGCGACAAATAAATTTTAGCGGCCAAATCCAAAAACCTATGAATCAATTTTGTTTTGGCATAATTTGTTAGAGATTTAACGGCGAATATTTCAGTCAAAATAAGACATCAGCTCCCACTGTTTGAAAAATTTTTCCAGGCGTGAGTTATCCTTACGGTTCTTTACACCCCTGCTTACCTCTCGAATGTCAGAAGGTTTTGGTTAAATGCTTTAATTTTGTGATAATGACAATACCTCTAAATTTAACTCACTTTGAAACAAAAAAAATGATGTTTCAAATTACGTGGAGTTGGTTCACTTGACGCAATTGACTTGAATTTGGAAAATATAAGTAATAAGTAGTAACTCGACAAAATATATTAAAGATATTACTTCTTATACACAATGTATCTACATTCCATATAGCGGGGTGGATTAAAGGAAAAATGTAGGTTTTAAACGTAAGAAACTTTTGAATGCTTTTAAATATTTTACGGGACTATAAGGATACAGTCGTAATACAAATCATCAATCGACATGAAAATCAAACACCGTCATTCAACACTTAATAGATAAAATCTGCAACTCCTTTAAGAAAGTTAAACAAAATATCAATTATTAAATAGAATGATAACTAAATAAATAAATAAAAATAAATATGTAATAAAAAACATTAAAAAATATAAAAATATATATCAGATGAAAGGAAAAGATTTGCTGTTCGTCCTGTAATTATTATTTGCAATATATAAACGTTATCGAACGCCGGACGTCATGACGTTGCCCGAAAAATCACCAAAATTAGTACCTTGATGTTATATTCAGCAGCAGATACCACGAAATCGAGCATGGGGACCCCCAAATATTTTTATATCATCAGAAATGTCGTGGATGAGGCAATATAATATTAGTTTTTCACGAAAGTGTAGGATTAACATCGATGGTTTTTATAGACTTTTCGAACAAAATTTTCGAAAATTTGACGTTTTCCCTATATATCCTATGTTAAAAGTTAATTTCAGAACGCATTTTGAAAGGGTTATAGCAAAAAAATAAGCATGGGTACCCCCCCCCTTTTTTTTTATTTCATATTCCAATGTATTTCGATTAGCTTAACATACTGACAGAAAATTAGAAAACTGTAGGATACTTTCAATTAATTCGCCTTGACCTTAAAAAACGCGCCTCCATCGCTTATACGTGTTTTATATAGAATTTTCAACCTAGATTTAGAAACGGGAATTATACCAGAAAACTGGACTATTGGTATACTAAAGCCAGTATACAAGAATAAAGGTGATAAAATGGACCCAGATAATTTCAGACCAAAAACGTTGATAAGTTGTTTTGGCAAGTAATTTACTTCTGTCCTAAACAACAGATTGACCTTTTTTGCTACTGAGATTTTACTGTTGTCCAACAATCAAGTTGGGTTCCGAAAAGGACACTCAACCATTGACAATATTTTTGTTTTAAATTCTCTTATATCTCTGTACCACTCTTTCGGGAAAAAATTGTACTTTTATTCAATTTCGAAAGGCCTTCTAAACTTTGTGGAGAACTGGGCTGTGGAAAAAGTTTATAAAAAGTGATGTAAAAGGAAAATATTTACCGTTATATACAACATGTATGATAATATAAAATCATGCGTTCAATACACTTGCTTGAGCGTTTAAACCACCAAAAATATCGTGTAACGTATGAATCGTGTGGTTTGTTTGTGGTCATAAACGAGCGATTTGAATCGTATAACGTGTATGAGAAGGTGAAGAAAAATATTAAGGGGGTACCCAACACTTTGACTAAAATAGATTTTGCTCGTTTAATTTTCATAAACTTTTGCCGAAATATTTACCTTGACCCGTTAAAAATTTCAAGAAATTGGAACCACACACTTTACGGGAATAGTTTCATTGGATATATAGCAGTTTGACAAACACTAATTTTGATCATTGAGAAGCTTGAATTCTCTTTACTAATAGTATGTGATTAAAACGTTCAGCTGCTTTTTAAAGACTTAACTCCCTTAGGTGTTCTGTACCCTTTTAAAACGTGTGACTTCAAATCAGAGCATATTTCTAACTCGAATTAGAAGATTTCTGGAACGAACTTTCATCAGTGTCAAATATTTGAAAATGTTGAGAGTTTATATTTTTTTTCTATTACTAATGCAATTCATCAAGTCAATTTGGTTTGAAAAAATATATTATAATAAGTGAAATCTTTCCTAAATTACATGAATTAATTGATCGTATAACGTGCATACAACATGTGCAAGTAAAAGATAGATTTGAACTTTAAATTGTTTATAAAAATTATTAAATGTATATCGTCAAAGTACATTTTTTATATGAGCAATTGTTCGGTTATTAAGTAACCAAGACGGTGTATTCTCCGATATGACCTTGACTAAAACAACATCTAATTAGACAAGGGATTAAGGGGTCCTCTGAAGGGCAAATATGTGTTTATTTGTACATCTACCTCAGATTTACCTGTACGTAAGAAAGGTAACAGATATTTTTTAGCATTAAAATACCATCGTCTTTTTATATGATTATACTACAATTAATTGGATTCATTATACATGTAAGTTAATTTTATTTTCTTTAAATTGTATATATTGAATTAAAAAATATATTAAAAAATATTAAAGGTTAATATATATAAGTTGATATAAATATTATATTTTATTATTTATTTAAAATATAATTAAACCAAACAAAAACATTGTAATGATTTTTTATAATTGCCAAGAGTTAGTGAGTTGGGTAGTCCAAGCTATTGAGAATCATTCTTTACGTAAAATATTAGTACATTAAATATTTTTACAATCAGTTGAACGTAAAAAAAAATAACTGTACATTTATCAATTTATCAATAATATTTGTTATGTCAATGAATTATTTTGGGTTTATATTTCATTTTAAAAATGCTTCACGTGATCCAAACTCAGCTAAGGGTTAAATCTGCATCCAAAGGAAAAATAAATCGCACGATCGGTCATCATGAATCGTGCAACGTGCATCGTTTGGTTTGCGTGTAACGTGCATCGTGTGGTTTACGTGTAACGTGCGAATCATGTGAGTGTGGTTTGGTGCATTACAAGTTCAACCATGTGTACAATAGTGAACAGTCAGATCTTTTCCCGTGTCTAATAGGTGTCAGCCTAGGAAAAAATGTGTAATATTTTTATTTTCCATCTTTTTGAATGATTTGAATGATTTGGAGGCATTTTTTATTAACTCTAATTTTTCACCATTAAAACTGGTACAAGATGTAAATGAGCAAGATTTGAATCGATTATTTAAAATGTTTGTTATTTTATATGCTGATGACACCGTTCAGAGCGCTGTAGATATATTTCAGTTACACTGTAATGATTGGAAACTTGACGTTAATGTAAATAAAACTAAGGTAATGATATTTTGTAAACGGAAATCGAATACAAAGTTTGAATTTAAGTTACAAAATACTATTTTAGGAATTGTTGACTCATTTTCATACTTAGGCATATTGTTTAAATATAACGGTAATGTTACTGATGCTAGAAAAACATTAGTTAATCAAGCCAAAAAATCATTATTCGTCATACACAAAAGCATCAGACATCAAACTATCCCAATAGATCTACAACTTAAATTATTTGATGCTACGGTTGAGCCTATTCTACTTTATCAGAAATTTTGTATGGAACGCCATGACTGCCTTATGTTAATAATCAGCATTATATGTAGTGGTCACAGCATTATATGCAGTGCTCACAACATTATATGCAGTGCTCACAGCATTATATGCAGTGCTCACAACATTATATGCAGTGCTCACAGCATTATATGCAGTCCTCACAACGTTATATGCAGTGCTCACAACATTATATGCAGTGCTCACAACATTATATGCAGTGCTTACAGCATTATATGCAGTGATCACAGCATTATATGCAGTGATTACAGCATTATATGCAGTGGTCACAGCATTATATGCAGCGATCACAACTTTATATGCAGTGTTCACAACATTATATGCGGTGTTCCCAACATTATATGCAGTGCTCACACCATTATATGCAGTTGTCGGAACATTATATATAATGGTCACAGCATTATATGCCGTGTTCACAACATTATATGCAGTGTTCACAGCATTAAATGCAGCGGTCACAACTTTATATGCAGTGTTCAAAACATTATATGCAGTGTTCACAACATTATATGAAGTGTTCACAACATTATATGAAGTGTTCACAACATTATATGCAGTGCTCATAACATTATACGTTTTTTGTCGATGAAGGTGATGATCAGTGATGGTGATGGTGATGATTCATGTTAGTGATGGTGGTGGTTCAGTTTCGGTAAACATCGGAAATTTTATCGGACATTGCCGAATCCGGTCAAAAATATAAGACAAAAATTGATAATGCACCACCAAAATTTCAAATGGAACAGTTACTGAAGTCATGTAATTTAGGCAATTTATCCGAAACGTTTATAAGAGAAAAAATTACACCCAATCTAATTAAAAACCGATCTCTCATCGCTCCCGTTTTCTGATGTGTCGCGTGGGAGATCTAACGAAACCCGCTTTGAGGTCACATGTGAGTGACCTCGTAGGTGTGTCCTGTTCGACCAATAAAATTGCGGCTTAGGCGATCTTGTAAGTTGATCGTGTGATAAAGGGATGTAACTCATTTTATTAACGAAGAAATCGTCAGTCCCCAGAATTCATAAACTTTTTTGATTGGCTTAATAATAGGAAGTCAACTCATTTGCATTCATTATAAATTTATAAGTTCCAGTTCACTCATATGTGACCTCAAAGCGGATTTCGTTAGATCACCCACGCGAAATATCAGAAAACGGGAGCTATGAGAGATCGGTTTTTAATTAGATTGAATTACACCGGATATTATCTGCAAATTGGACAGACATGATTTTTATAATTTACGGGTAGTTCATTCAGATGAAATGATGAAACTAAGAATTGCGTGCAGCAATTTCATAAAAAAAATAAATAATAAACACACCGACCGACAAAATATAGCTTGGATCCAAGCTTGTGACTGACAGGGTTAAACACCCCCCCCCCCCCCAATCAGAAATTATTAAAATATGAGTGCACAAGACCATTTTTCATCTTAAATCTCATTTAATTCCATAGACTTTTCAGACTGATAATTTCGGAAGCCAATGATAATTAATGGAGGCCTAATGTTCAGTGGAAAATTAATATGCATATTGAGGACAAGAACTTAACAGCTTAAGGGCATACGATACAGTTACAAGGGAGGTAATTACGTTGCTAACGTAAATTGTTATTTTCGCGACGTCAAACTATGACTTATCGGGAAAAGATTCAGTTTTCCACTGATTTTTATCATTCAAACTTATCTAACTTCAAAACGAGTTCATTGACCCCTCTGTTTTAAGGCCATTTAGTTTGATTACGGAAGAAGATTATGTGTGCCAATTTTCATAAAAACGTAAATAGTGCATTTTTTTAAATTTGATAAATATGCAGCTAAAAATGACGGTTGTTTTTACTACTTTCGTGAACATTTGATAAATATGAGTTATTTGAAAAGAAATTGCACACATTTAAATGACATTCATATAAAACAGAATTTACAAATAATTTAACAACAAAAATCTTGTGTTTATCTTTTAAAACAAAAAAGTTATGTATTTCTGTCGAAAAGAAAAATACGCCCACAAATCCAAATTATGAGTAAATATATAAAATTTGGACCTCATTTTACTCAAAAAAGAGCACATGAAGGTATATTTTTTATTACATATTTGATCAGGCAAAAAATATCCTATATGCAAATTGTGATCAAATTTTCGATATGAGATCAAAACTGTATCGTATGCCCTTAATGTTAAATGAATATTAACCCTGTTTTGTACTATAACGCAGTCTGACATGTCACCTTACCCAGAAACATTAAACTGACTCTGAGCGTACATTCAGTCTTAATGCCGTGTGCATGCTTAGGGGAGAAGCAAGAAATACCATTTTTTAGCTCTTCAGTTTGACCCAGCAGGGTTCGAACCCATGACTTCCTGCACTCCATGTGAACACGGTACCTGCGGTAGTTACAGAAGGAGGACGTCTATCCTCCAAAATTTATTCAAGTCAATATATATGAGTTGGATGTATTAATTTCTCATATAAAAATTACAATACACCATGGCTTTGTTTTACAGTCTAATTGCATCGTAATTGTGTATGCAAATTCTATTTGGGCCCTTAATTGGTAATAAAAATATATATCTTATCTTCCAATACAACAGAAATACCAAAGTATATCTTTTGAAATGGGAAATCTTCAAATTTATTCGGAACTTCTCCAGGTGACATTACACATTACAAAACAATCTAAGTGTATGTCTTGTCATTGAAGTGGGCCGTCACAACATAGTATCCTCAGTGACTTCTCATGCTTTAAGCTGGACCATAAACAAAAAATTAACCAGAATGACCTACTTTGTTTCAAGGTCTTTTGTTACTGTTCAATTTGTGGGTCACAGTTTACATGCAGGACACACACAACAGATAGAATCAATAGGGGAAAAGTCACTGTTCCCGAAACAAGAAAAATTAACACCTTCATCAGGCTCAAGTAACCCTACTATCTCTTTATATATATTAAACATGAGACTTGTCATCAGTCTACTCATACCAAATTGAATTAAAATCGAGTCACGAAAAATACACTAATCACTAATCACGGATAACAAATCAATGAAAAAAAAACTTAACGAATCACAGACAACAAATCAATGGAAAAAAGTCATGGAAAACAAAATTCAACGATCACAAAGAAAGAAAATATCCCATCATTCCCGTCAAAGTAGCATTCCTCTATATATATGACATGTACTGCTGTACTTGCTTATAGATTCCGTATCTTATGCAAAGCTTAACGGACTGAGGTAATTCTGCATAAAATTTAGGTCGAGATGACCCACTTTTATTGGACCATTGTTACTACCCAAGATGTGCACATGAACAGTAACAGAACATCTTTCATCTTTAATTCAATTCACAGTTAATTTATATATATATATAGACCTTGACGCAAAACTTGACCGTGACGGATGGACGGATGAACGAACGGACGGAGGAAATGCTTCATTCGTTTCAAAACTCCGATTGACGAAGAGATGATAATTAAAGGGGACGACTAGTCTATTTGATGTCTGTGATATTCTAAGGGATTTGTTTTCGGATTGATTGTTTATTTTCCTCTGCTGCTACATATGCTTATTAATTTATGTTTTACCGCTATTGTACTGTGGTCAAATTGTTAATTTTTAAATTTCTACTGATATTTGATGTTTGATGTAATCTATGATTACATATATCATTAGTATTGATTGTTTGTTTTTTTTACTCACTTTATTCCTTGTGTATTTCTCTGGACGAACAGTACCATAACTAATGCACGCAATTTTTAGTTTCATCATTTCATCTAAATGAACAACCCCTAAATTATAAAAAGCATGTCCGTCCAATTTGCAGATAATATCCGGTGTAATTTTTTCTCTAATGAACGTTTCGGATAAATTGCCTAAATTACATGACTTCAGTAACTGTTCCATTTGAAATTTTGGTAGTGCATTATCAATTTTTGTCTTATATTTTTGACCGGATTCGGCAATGTCCGAAATAAAATTTCCGATGTTTACCGAATCTGAACCACCACCATCACTAACATCAATCATCATCATCACCATCACTGATCATCACCTTCATCGACAAAAAACGTATAATGTTGTGACCACTGCATATAATGTTGTGAGAACTGCATATAATGTTTTGAACACTTCATATAATGTTGTGAACACTGCATATAATGTTTTGAACACTGCATATAAAGTTGTGACCGCTGCAAATAATGTTGTGAACACTGCAAATAATATTGTGAACACTGCATATAATGCTGTGAGCACTGCACATAATGTTGTGAGCACTGCATATAATGCTGTGACCACTGCATATAATGCTGATTATTAACATAAGGCAGTCATGGCGTTCCATAATTTTGGGTTACGAAAATATTTTGATTTTCGAACAAGTACATTTGAATTTTTGTAAGCGAATTTTAAAAGTTAGATATTTTACACCAAACCTTATGGTGTACTGAGAATAAGGTCGATTTCCGTTAAATATTAAAATTAAAAGTAGAATGTTGAAATATTGGTGTAAACTTATTAATGACAATGAAAGGTTGAGTAGTTCAATGTATTCTATATTATATACTTTGAAAAATAATGGCATGCAATGTTTCAAATGGCTTTATCAAATTGAATCCATATTGAATGATATTGGTCTAAATCATATCTTTCTGGACCAAACTGGATCTATTGATGTTAATTCTGTCACAAAAATATTATAAGACCAATTTATACAACAATGGTTCAGTGAAATTAAAAATGCCTCTAGGGGTGAATTTTATTCTTTATTTAAAAGGGATTTAAGTTTGGAGAAGTATCTATTAAAATTACCAGGACAAAAACGTATCTGGATTACAAAATTTCGTACTTCTAATATACCCTTACTTATTGAGACTGGGAGGTGGTCAAAAGTATCACGACATGATAGGTTATGTACACTTTGCAAAACAAATGTTGGGGATAAATATCATGTTTTATTCGAATTTCAAAATTCATCTTTTGTAGAACTCCGGAACAAATTTTTGCCAAAATACTATTTACAATATCCACATGTTAATAAGATAGCAGGTTTAGTTGAATTTTGTCATGTAGACGTGGACCGCCTCGAGTGCTCAAGGTCGCGGCCGGTATTTGCTGATTCTCCGCCAAGCACGCGGCATCTAGGAGAAAGAGCAAAGACTGGTCGGCTCGGAGTCAGTATAATGTGTCCGAGTGAGGTGATATGTCTTCCTGCGGACAGTTACCTCGTGAGCTAGCACATTAAAAATCCGACTTAGCGTGTCGGTCTAGTACAAAGTAGGGATCATATTCATTATCATATCAACATGTTCTCGTCCTGATATGCACCTGATTGCCACTGGACGTTAAACAATAATTCATCCATCCATCCATCCTGCAGGCGTTTATAAGCATTTAGCAATTTTTATTCGTAAAATCAATGAAATGTTTTCAAAAGGTATGAATGTATACATATATTGTCGTATTGTTCGTTTATATCTTAAAATGTATTATGTCCTTATGTTACGCATCATATATCTGAGAGTTATTCAATAAAATCTTGAAATCTTAAATCTTGAAAAATTTTAGCTTCCGTAAACGCCGATTGGGAGTACTTCATAGAGAAAAAAACATTTGTTGTTTTCGGCCGATGCTTGGCAGTCAACGGTATTGTTTTTAAATCGGCCCAATCACCCCGGTGGCAGAGAATATGTTAAGTCAAGTCGAGGTAATTCCACGTTCTGCTGAGTAATTTGTTTATACAATTTGAAGTCGTTACCCATTGTCTCACTGTGACGTTCTATTTATGACGTAATTTAATACACCTTGACTTGGAATCATGAATTCAAAGCTACTAGTACGTGCTTGAAATACTAAAATCTAGTCACTTGCTGTCCGTAACGCTTTTATTTCAATAATAAAAAATATGACCACAAGAAATGCTACATGAACATATTTGTGACCTGTAATAATTAAAAAGGCAATGCATTCAGCGGGATGAATAAAATTTCAAATTTAATCGGCAGTTTCTAGGACAAAATCTTTATTTTTCGCTACGGTTTTATAAATTACATTGTACATGTTTGGCCCAATATTTTTGGAACGTGATTTGATGAAAAAGTTCCCATGTGTATTAGCCTATTTAGATACACACGTGTATTGTTGACAAATCTGATTCGAACATAACATCCCTTGGAAAGAGATTCAGAGCGGAATTGCCATCTCTACTCGTATGTAATTACAAATCGGTAACTAGCATTGAACGAACACACTACTATGAGGAACCAGAGTGAGTTATCTTTTCCTAACCAATGTAGGTAAGGGAGATAATTAAATTCTCTCCCTTTTGTTCTGAGGCTAAAAAAGGGACATATTTATTATCTCCCTTACCTACATTGGTTAGAAAAATATAACTCACTTTGGTTTCTCATTGAATTATATTTCTGGATTTTTTTAACTTAAGCAGAATAATGTGAATGTCCAATATCATAAATTGTTATGCATGAGAGAGATAACCAGGAATTTTGTGGCATGCACTTTTGTCTTCCCAGCCTGCAAGATAACGTTACAATGTTTATTTTTCCCTCTCACAATACATGTACCATGTTCCGCATTCTAAAATACTCTGGTGACTAGAAATGTTATGAGAAAGGATGTTTATGCACGTATAAAAATAAATGTTGTTATAGAAATGTCATTTTTTAACAAATCCATTTAAAACAAATATAGGGTATATTTTAATGAAGTTACGATAACAATAAACATTGTAAAATAGAAAAAAGTAAACTTTTGGCGTTAAACTATAAATTACAGTATTCAACAGTAGTTACCAAGAAATCGAAAACGGGACCACAAAATATTTTTAGATCATCAGAAAACCCGTGAATTTGGCAATATGGTTTTTTGTTATCAAAATTGTCTGAATTTCGACGTTTTCCCCTTATATCCTAGGAAAAAGTTATATTCAGAACGTATTTTCAAAGGGTTATACAATGTAGTATAAAAATAAATACGGATAGCCCCCTTTTTTAATTCATATATCAATTACATTGTAACTCTATGTAGGGACAACAAATTAGAAAACTATACGATACTTTCAATTAATTCGAATTAAATAAAATGCCAAAAATACGTGAGGATATGATCGGATGCAAAAATTAAATTAATCTGTGATAATTAAAGATTCATAATGTTTTCGGCTTTCCAAAGTTTCTAAGGCGTCTACCAGTTTTTAGTATATATAGTTTTCCCTCCTGCAAGGAAAGCTCAATTCTGTACTGATTGACGTTATTGTTCCCAGTTTTGGACGATGTTTTAAGTTTGAACAGGGCAGAGTTTTTTATAAAAAAAACTTAAATTAAATTCCCCTACGAGCATCTTCAGGATTTAGAGAAATTTAATTCTAGAACCCTCATGCTTATCTGCTTATCTCCATTTTCTATTGAATTTATACTGTAATAACAATTACTTCGAAAAGTAGGGAGCTTAACTCTGAAAACACGAGAAGTAAGCAGCTTAACTCTGAAAACACGATAAGTAAGCGGCTCAACTCTGAAAACAATTACAATTATTCGAAGGTGACTGGTTTATATAGGAGAACTCGTTATTTTGTTGTCAAAATTTTAAGTGGCTGTTACACGAGAAGTAAGCAGCTTAACTCTGAAAACACGAGAAGTAAGCGGCTCAACTCTGAAAGCAATTACAATTACATGTACTTTAGTCGAAGGTGACTGGTTTATAGGAGCACTCGTCATTTTATTGTCGAATTTTTAAGTGACTGTTATCTTCAACGTTTTGGATTATTGTTTTAATTTTCAAAACATGTACGTCTTGTGCACAACAGATGAGTCGTAAATGGACGAAGTGTGCATCAAAATTAGTATCAAAGAATTTGTTTTAATAAAAAAAAATTGCGCCATCCAAATTTTTGTAACAACATACAATGTCCATACGTGCATTTTGTGTACAGAATTTCTTTTAGTTACGAGTTTCATACAAGACATACCTTTGTCCAATTTTCTATTTCTGTAAAATGAACTCCTGTATTGTCTTTCACAACATCACCAGGATACGAAACACTCAGAAGTTGACAAATGAAGCTTGTTTTGTAAAAATTGACGGCATTACAATCTGCATTCATCATGCATTTTTTCACACACATTTTGGGACCCGTATTGTCATATGCCAGAATGACATGGGAATCCATATATTTATTTTTCTTGTAGACTCCTGTCACATTCAGAACTCTTGCTGCAAAAACTGAGCTATACGTAGCCCAAATGATAGTTAAGCTTAAAAAATAATATTTTTTATACATTTTGATAAAAAAGTTAAATTTCAACACTATTTTTCACATATATTGCCAATTTCTAGGAGCAATCTCGGTTGCAAATATTTATAAAATTAAACTGACTATAAGTGTCTCCATGTCGGTGTGCGTTCAATAACAGAATTTCTTTCAACTACAACGATTATCTACCACATTGTTAATTAATTTTCACACAGACTGCCTTCAAACCTATTATGCATACAGACATTTATTGACAACATACATTTTAAACAAACATTTTAGTATTCGTCAATAGATTTTCTGATCACAACTAATTATATTTGTCCATCATTATTTCTCAAATTACTTTTCTCTCTCTAATTAAAATGTTAAATAATTTTGATTTTTAAATGATTTTATTCTATATGAGATAATTAATATGCACGTATTGATATAGTAGATGTGTAACCCAAGATTACATTGTGGAAGATTATAGCTTTTGGTTTAATCACGGTTTATAGAGAGGTCGAAAAACTCAATTTCAATATCATCCATCAATCGGTTACAGGATGCTGCGGTTAAATATGACAGGCCCTTCCTTCTTGTTGGAAAACCCGGCTTTCTCAACAGTACCACATTATCATGAGTCTCAACACCTACACGTAAAATTTTGTCTGATAGTCAGTCTTTAGTGCATTGCCGTCGAAGTCATATCAGTTTCTTTTAGCAGTTTTTAAAAATATATACATGGTAAGGATGTTAATCCTGAAAACTTTGTTGATTCCGAATTTTGAAAGTCCGCGTTCGCATTCTGTCACTTCCGAAGGCGTGGATATCAATTTGGCTAGTAAACCGGATCCACGTTTGGATCGCCAACTCACAATTCAAGAGTTTATATTAGCATTCGGAAAATACAAGCGCGTTATGACCGCAGCTTTTCCTGGTCGTAGATCCGAGTTAGATGCATACGAGGAAGATATCATAGAAATAAGTAATTTCTACGGACAAAAATTTTATGACTATCACAAGCTCTTTGTCGCTAAAGCAGCGACGTTATTACAAGATAAGCATATCAAAGTAGATTGGAGTAAACGTGACAGAGATTTGATATCGTTGATTGGTGCAGGCGAAGAAATAAATTTTTGTAAACTGTGCAACATGATTGATCATAGTACCAAATTCTGTCCTCTACAGTTATCAGGAAAAAATCGAACCGAAGTCGCGCCGACATAAACAGGACAGTCTCTCCGTAACGTAAATCAGACTACGGATTAACGAGGAAGAAACCGTTTCTTTCAGAATGGTAAAGAAATTTGTAATAATTTCAATACGCTTGATGGTTACAAACATTTCGGCCGTTGCACTTTTCTGCATATTTGTTTAAAATATGGTTTGTCCGATCACGGTCAGCACGCGTGCTCACAATCCACTACACAAACCGTTCCTGTTAAAAGTTCAATTCTCAAAAGTAACGTGGCTAATTCAGGCACTCTCGCAGCAAAACGAAATCAAACTACCGAAAAATGACTATCAAAGTTCGATTTTCCGCAACAAGCCACCACACCGATAAATGTAACTGTCTTAGAATATGAGCTTAAAAATCATCCTGACAAAACTTTTGTGAGATATTTATGTGTCGGTTTACAATTCGGTTTTGATTCTAAAATTTCACGAAATGATTTACCTACACTTGAATGTAGGAACAATGTTTTTGCAAGATCACAACCTGAAGTAGTAAGGGAGTTAATACAAAAGGAATGTGAAAATGGTTTTTTGTACGGTCCGTTCGAGTCACCTCCGTTTAGTAAGTACCGCGTGAGCCCTTTAGGGGTAGCAGAAGGAAAATATTCAAAGAAAAAACGATTCATTTTGGACTTATCATCACCCCATGGTAGTGAAAATAATTGCAGTATAAATGACTTGATTGATAAAGACACGTGTTCTATGTCTTATGTTAAGATAGATGATGCGATAGATATTATTTTATTAAAATACAGCAGAAATTCTTCATTGTGTAAATTTGACATTAGCAATGCATTTAAAATTTGCCCAATACTACCGTCTCAATGGCCATTCTTTTGCGTTAAATGGAATTCTCAGTATTATTTTTATGTACGTTTAACCTTTGTTTGTCGTTCTAGCCATGTTATATTTGATTCACTTTCACAAGCAATTTGTTACATAGCAAAGAACAATTATAAGGTGAATAACATTCTCCACTTGTTAGATATTTTTAAACTATTGACCCGCCACACGCAGACGGTGAAAGATCTATGGCTTTAATGATGATGATATTTAAACTTTTGAACATTTTTATTGCTATGCATAAGACAGTCGGGCCTGTAACATGACTTGAATATCTGGGTATTATACTTGACACTCAAAAAATGGAAGTTCGTTTACCGCAGGACAAAATAGACAGAATTTGTACTTTTATATCCAAACTTCACACGAGATCATCGTGCACAAAAAGAGAACTTTTACAACTGTTGGGACATTTGAATTTCGCGTCTCGAGTTATATTGCCAGGACGATCTTTCGTTTCCTATTTAATAAAACTATCTACAACTGTTTCGGAACTACATCATTTTGTTCATTTGAACAAGAAATGCTGTATTGATTTGGAATTCTGGTTACGCTTTTTAAAGAATTGGAACGGTATAAATATTTTTTACAATTCATCTTTCATTTTTAATTTTGACATGGAATTGTTTACCGACGCATCGTCGACTCTAGGCTTTGGTGGATATTTTCGTGGAAAATGGTTTTATTCTTCCTGGCCGAGCGAACTTAACAATCTCACAGAAGATAATTTATCTATGACTTTTCTTGAGCTTTACCCTATTGTTGTAGCAGCTATTCTTTGGAGTTCTACATGGAACTCCAAGAAAATATTATTTTGGTTCGATAATGCATCAACTGTTGAAATCATAAGAAAAGGCAGATCAAAATGTTTGTACATTATGAAACTTATGCGAAAATTGACTTGGTGTGGGTGTACTTATAATTTTTTCTATAGTGCTAAGTTTATCCCAGGACACAGGAACGAAATTAGTGACTCTTTATGTCGATTTCAGATCCAGCGATGCAAAATTTTAGCACCGGAAGCAGAACTACATCCACATCCGTGTCCAGACAGCTCCGAAGTAATGTGGAGTTAAATAATTTTGTTGAACAATTGTGGACATGCTCGTTATCAAAGAGGACAAAAAGTGTTTATGAGACAGGGTTTTCACATTATAGAAGATTTTTACTCCTAAACAATATTAATTTTGGAAATAATTTACCACCGGTATCAGAAGACATTCTAATTTTCTTTGTAACTCATTGTTATAAAGTTTGGAATTTCCATTACACGACTATTGTTGTATTTGTGCGGAATAAGATACCATTATCTTAAGGCAAATTGTACTGATCCTTTAAAATTATATAATGGTAGTCCTCTCCCAAGACTTTTTTTAATGCTGAATTCGATAAAAAGGTCTCAAACAATCACAAAGAAAGTAAGATTACCTATCACTTTCGACGTCCTTGAACAAATTGCACTTCGATTACGAAAAGGTGTCTTTTCTAGATATATAGACTTAATGTTATTAACAGCTTGTATAGTTTGTTTCTTTGGATTTATGCGGTGTGGAGAGATAAAGTTCAAAATGCATCTGATTTCGACCCTGCTGTCAATTTATCACATATCAGATATTAATTTGGTAAATGATATTGCTACTCTTACTTTAAAACAATCAACGACTGATCCTTTCAGGAAAGGGATAAAGATTCAGTTACATATAATAGAAAGCCCACTTTGTCCTTATATTGCTTTACACAAATATTTGCAAATCAGAAAACAGTTACGACCTTATTGCACAGGGACAGACCCCTTATTTGTAACTGAAGATAATATTGTTTTACAGAGAAATTTTTTCATAAACAAAATAAGACATGTTCTTGACTTATGTGGGTTTGATTCTAAGCAGTATTCAGGACATTCTTTCAGGAACAACAGCCGCTCAAGCAAAAATTGAAGATCATATGATTAAGACTTTAGGGCGTTGGTCTTCTGACTGTTATTGTACATACATTCGAACGCAACCAACATCCATTAAATGTGCCCAGCAACAGCTGGCTGACATCAAAAAAAGTTTCTGAATAGTTCAATTCACGAAAGTTAATTGCTGCATGTTTGTACATACCTATTTTTAAATTCCACCATTCTATGCTTATTTGTTGTATAACTTTTAGTTATATTTCAATTATTGTCATTGATTTATTGAAGGTGATCCCGGGGGGGGGGTCTTTTTTATACATGGGGGTCACTCAGCTTTTAACCTGAGTTCTTGGACCTTTTTGAAATTTTCACTGGTCATCTTCAAATTTCTTTCATTTTTCCCAAGTATAATGAGTTTAGATTAAACTTCTCCAGCCTCAGCTCAACGCTAGATGTTTTACTATGACCGGCCTAACGTCACGCGGGGCTGCAGAACTAGCTACGCTTTTCTGTCTAGGTTGTGTTGACGGTAGTGGCGTGTCAGCAGATGTACTTTCAGCGAAATACTGGTTGCTGACAAATGTCCTGGAGTCAAAAATTTTTTCAAAATTATTTCGTTAGCTGAGTTGACCCCTAAGGGCCAAATTATTGTTTATCTTTTTATATATAATCATAATGATTTACCTTTAAATAAATATTATTAACTATATGAATTTTTATTCACCTTATTGTCATAATATATATGTACTCTATGCACTAAAGACATTTTGCGTTTTCCCTGGTATAATGTTATCAACACTCTTATAGCTGGCACGTGCAAACCTTTAAACATGATTTACGACAGATGGTATAAACATCAACCTTTGAATTCTCTATATATAATCGTTTGTGAAATTATTCCTCATCGTTTTGTCATTTTATATTATACTCGCGGTCGTGTAAATTTCACAACCGGAGATATTTGAGAATTCATAAACATTTAATGATGATATAAGTTATCTAAACAGATATATACTGCAGGATTCACATAATAACATCGAGGTGGAACATAGAAATACTTGATTTCTGTTTTGTGAGTTATTCTTTTATGCGCACGTAACATGTAGAATTATGTAGCTCACAGAGTGGACTTCAAGTATACAAAAATACCATACATGAATAATGCTATACCAACTTAACAACATTTGAAATTCGGACATATCTATCAATGAAAATTATTCTAGTGTTTCATCTTCAGTAAAATTGATGAAAGAGACACCTGTTATCGATATATAATGCTTAAATATTGTAGCACTTCACAGTGAAATATTTGGCATAATGCTAAACTGGAGATAGCGTCTAATTTTGTATAAGGTAATAAACAAGATATAACAGTTAAAAGTAATCACTCTTGACCATCGGTGCTAGATCGGCCTCTGTATGGGCATCGTAGCCTACAGGTTTTGGCATCTGCTTGCCAATAGTCTACTAATCTTTTGCATGTAACGCGGTTTTGTCCCTATGTGACGTACAAAGCTGCGTTTTCGATACTATCCTCTCAATTTTGTCTTGAAATTATGAATGTTGAATTAGTGCATGATGCCGCTGTATTAATGTCTCACTTGGTGGCGGATGCAGTGGCTAATATTTCTTTTTGGTAAACTCGATGGTTTTGTCTATTCTGTATTGAATATGAAGCTTGCTGTCAGTTAACTTCACGGTGGATATATTGCCTATGTTTGTGTATTTTTAGGATATTTCAGTTGTGAATTGTGTTTCTGTGCAAATATTTTGACCGGTATCCGTGTGTATATTTATTTCTACATTGGCCTGAATTAAGTAAGAAGGTTCGCCAAAGACAATTTGGTTTTACCCACCGCACGAGTCATGCGCCTGTCCCAAATCAGGGAATTGTTGGGCAATGTTATAAAGATTTACTGTTATAACAGTTATAACTGTATCGCACATGTCATGCATGCTGGTAAAAAAGGAAAAAAATTAATTCCTTGATGTCATCATATTGCAGACAATTTTGTGTATATTTCAAAATTTATAAGATTAAATTTAAAATCTAATCCAATGACATGTTGCAGCTCCATTCGCAATTTTAATATGAACGTTGGCACCGCCATAAAACAAGCTTCGCATAATTTTCTCGCCAAGTGGGAACTTTCTGATTTGATCGTAAGCTCTTGTCAGTAACGTCACAGCAACAACAACCATGGCAAAGTAAGCGCGTCATTTGGAAGACTGACTTTTGTTTGTGATTCCGTTTTGATTAAAAGCATTCTGTGTCAAAACTAATTGCTAAACATAGGTTTGTTTGCAACTTTAACAACATGGGACGAAACGTATCAACCAGACCTCTGTAATTAAACAATAGAATTCTCTCTTGTGACATACATGTAAGTATATATTAACGTTTGCCCTTCTGTGTTACATGTGTGTTGTTGATATATTCACTTGTTCAATCACTTTGTTTGTAGATTTCCTTTCAACGATTGTTGTGTTTGTGTATATTAATACGTTTGATTTCTACTTTGCATGTCTGTTCTGTAATCCGATAGAATTCAAAATTTATTACTTTTTTACACAAAAATGTTCTTGTTATTGTTGAGCAGAAAGACAATAAACGAAAGGGAATGTTGGTTTGTAAACAATCATATAAGAGTTAGGGCACAAATCACAGATCAAACTTAAAAATTAAACCATGGAGTACAAAGCAACTGTATCACAAAAATGTTTTAACATGTATACTCTCTTCTCATTGTACCGTTAGTTCCATTTTGTCGTGTATTGACGTGTTTTTTTCAACGTATGTTCGACGCCATTTTGACGTCCTTAGTGATGGCGATATAGTGGGCTGCTGGTATACTTGTTGAAATGATTTGACAGTTTCGGTTTTTCTCCGCCGGAAATGAAGATTTGAATGCAATTTCAGAGTCGGGCGACTGGAACCACTTTAGGTTTTTGTCTTGTAGAATTTGCCAATGGTAGTGTGATAGGTTGTAATTATTTCCCTTTAGTATCATGTTTTACTTTTAATAGTGCTTTTTTGTTCAGTTAATAACTTGATATTTAATTTATACAAAATAGTTTCTCATATATTGTTTGATAATTCCATATGGGTAATATTGTCCATTTTCTGTACTTCAAATGCAAGTTTGATGTTTAAGCAAGTTCTGGAATTTGTCCTGATTGTTTTGTAAATAGTTTGAATTTTGAAAAACTGTTAATTTAAGCATGTAACATATATTTGGCTTATATTTTTCAATTTATGCATTTTCTATAAACTATTGTCAAACACCATATGCAGAATGTGCAATAAGGTTTTAAAATTTTTATTTTCTAAACTTGGAGTCAACAGGGGTCGAAATTTCAAATTTTCAACTTAAGTTTGTGACCTTAACTTCCCTTTCATTTTGCAATTTATTCATTTTGCTTATATATAGTATTGTCCTACACTATATGTAGTTGCACAATAAGGATTTAGAATATCGATTTTTAAACCGGGGGCTCACTGAGTTCAAATTTCAAAAATTGTCAGTTTAAGCTTTTGAACTAAGTTGTTTTTCATTTTTCATTAGGTTCATTGATTTTATTTTTTGATAGAATGACTCCATACTATTTTTTGGATGGGAATAAGGTTTTATATTTTTGACTATAGGTAAGTGCCACAACTACTTACAGGGGGTGCAGGGATCGCTGTCGATTCCAACAGTATAGATTTTTAGTTTTAGATAAACGTTGTTGAATTAAATTCATTTCTTGTTTGATTCACCCCCAATACACTGCATCCAAACATTTTGGAATAGTCACAAATCGTGTATATTCACACACTTTTACAACGAAATGGTCATAAAGTTTCAAATATACGAATTGGTTACCTATGCCGACCCTCAGATATGGCATTGGTGAAAAAACCTTTTGTAAGAAGTGAAACCAAACGTTAATGCGAAGTCTATATTCTAATTTAGAAGTCCATTTAACGATTGTTGCCCCGTCATATCGCATATCTTCTTTTAATCCAGGAATTGTACGCAAAGAATCTAGGTGTCTCAGTCTTTGCAACTCTGAAGATTTTTAAAACCGGCCTGCAAAACAACTAATGGTGCCGATTTTGTGTCAAGTTTAGTTTTGGCGAACAAAAAGTTACTGGAGAAGAAAGAAGAAACGGGGGTACATTTGTCTCTTAGTATAAGTATATATAAACAAAGAAATATACCCATACAGAAAATTCGATGAATTAATCATCTTCGCTTCCCGCGGCTAACGATTCGCTTCTCTTCTCTTCACCCTCGAGAGATAAGCCAACTCTTATTATATCATTACTGACCAATGAACAATTTATTAATTATGCTTCGTAAAACAGAACCCACAAAGGTACATTGACATTCCATCGTCTGAACGAAGCACATAACCCAAACTTCGATGAGTTGATTAAAAACAGTTAACTGTCTGTAAATAGTGTTATTTTGTGTTTTGGGGGAAAGTCTAGTGGCATAAACTGCACTTTTCAATGCATTTCGTCATATTCTTTGTTTATATTGTCGACATGTGATCGGTGCGGTCTGATTGGTTGCAGCTAGTCTCAACTCCATCGAATAAAAATAAGTACTGCACGAAATTCCGGCTAAATCTGAAAAGGGTTAAGAGCAGAGAAGCGAATAGTAACCCTTGACTAAGCAAAGATGATTAATTAATCGAATTTTCTGTGTATGATGGTATATTGTCTCTGTTTATATATAAGAAATAATATGTAGATCAACTTCTTTTACTACATAGCAAATAGTTTAAAGACAAAAGTTTTAATATTAAATTTTACAAAAATTTTAGTCTCATTAAAAATATTCCGTCTATTTATTCTTCTTTTGATTACATTGAAAGCATGGGTAACTTTTTTGTCTTCAAACGTTTCAGGTTAGTGTTAAAAAAATATTTTTTTAATACGTTGGTTATTTGTAATCTATACTACTAAAATTAATGGCTCGATTTCTTTGGGCCGTCATAGATACAATAGATACAATTCAAATTGATTGACTGAGAATGTGTGTGTTGTTTGAAAATTTTACACGTTTAGGTCGATACGTTTCTTTAAATGCTGGAATTATCGATGAGTTAACTCGATCCGATGTACATGTTTCATCATTCGTCTTCACTTCCGATCTAATTCTTTCAGCTATACGGTGACCAGAGGTAACCGTAAAAAACGCAAAATCGCAGATAATACTATTTCATTTCTAAATATTACAAGAGTGGGTGATTGTGACATGTTTGATAATGATAAAGTAAACCAATGACAAAAGAGATTATCCGCTGAGTATTTTTACACAATATGGACTAATAATGGAAATATTAAGAAAACTGTTCACTCTAGAATAAAACTTATAATATACGTTTTAGTTAGCCTTTAAAACGAACATACAAGCACATTACAAAAGAACTTAAAAAATATAAATTAACGGAAATTATAGTATTTTGGTTTACTTTTGAATATTGTTTCAATTTGTTACAATAAATGATTATTTTTATAGGGAATAGACATGTTATAGTAACAACTAAGTAGGGTAAATCAGCTTGTACAAACAATAAACAAAAAACAAATATCCTCCGAAAATAGTGGGATGCTATACGATGTAAGAAAATATATTCCATCTTCTAAAATCAGTGCTTGCACTGGTAGTTGCCTAGTTAAATATTAAATGAACATAGAGGTACTTTAAATTTGTAAACAATTATAAAAGCTTTTTAATACATTTGTTTCTATATATAAATAACAGAGACATTTAAAAAAGGAAGATTTTAGGTCCTATTTTTATTTGTTTTTAACTTTTCGGTCACATTTAAAAATAAAACATTATAAGGTAAGGTTATCTAGTTCGAAATTTAAAACGTTAATGTAAACATTAAAAAACGAAACTACTGATCTGGACATTTTCCAACAAGAATTGATAGGTTAGTCTGATATATTTTAAGATAAATATGAATTCATGTTTTATAATTTATTTTCTTAAGATACATGTACCTCGAGCTATATATTCAAGGCGGAATGAACTCGTGACTGTTGCACTTATTTTAATAAGTTATTATTGTTTGAAATTAGTTCCACTTCTGTCGGACAATATAATGTCTATAGGGTTCAATAAATTTCAAAGATGACGTCACAAGACCAAACCAGGTTATACAGTATTACCAGTGTTTCTCTATGCTGATCAGCCAATTAAAATGCAGTATTCAAATCAAATCAAATTATTAATAGTACGTTCTACTTTTTTCAAATATTTTAAGCAAAAATATTCTTAATAGACACAATTCTCGTTTCTTTACATATACAGTAAATGTATATGAACATTTTTTTTTAAAGTATATGTATATTTGAAAACAATTATAAATGCCTTGGAAATCATGTCTCATTTTGTTTCTATTCTTTTATAAAATTATAGGTAACAGAGACATTTAAAATTGCCAGTTTGTATAATTTTTTTTATAAATTGCATACGTCACGTTTAAAAATAGGACAATAATCAGATCATACAAAGTAAGATTATCGAGGTCTAAATTTAAAACGCACTTAACTTCTTACGTCACAATCTAAACATTAAGGAACGAAACCGAAACTACTTTGGAAAATCCACTGATTTAGACGTTTTGGTACAAGTATTGGTCTGATGGAAGTTCATTCAAATTTTTAATGTTATAAGAAATATTTTCAAGAATTTATTCAAAATCGTGTTTTTTTATTATAATTTAACTGGTGGTTTCTCAAAATACGTCAAACTACGTACATGTATTGTAAGCGAAAGTAAATCGTAAGTAATCAATGTAAGACATTAGTTCAACTTGATTATCCGACAATATAACTTCTCAAGGGTAAAGAAATTTCATTGCTGTACATTTTAATGTATGGTCTCGCCTTTTGGCATGTTTTGTACAGATACATGTCTGTTAATAATTATTTATTTATTTATTCGAATTCCTTTCTTGGAAGTTACCTTATTTAGTTATATCCATTTACTTTGATTTTGGCAGAGACAGCAGTTAAAGTTTATACACATGTAGTCAGTGTTAACCAAACGATTTTTTTCTCTATTAATATGAAACACAGACCTACTTAAGTAAAAGCTTATGTATTTTCAGTACGAATAATTTCGATGGGTCTATGAACTACAAGAGGAATATACGAACGTTATTGTTATCATTTGTAAGGACTGTTTAACATACCATTAAAGGCGCTAATGCAGCAGTGTACTTATACGAGACTTACATTACACAAATACATTCAAATTATACAATATCTGCAAACAGATTGGTAAACGTAATTTACTTTCCGTAAATTAATTACAATTATCCGGATTTTAGCACGTATGCAAAATGGATTTAGTAGATGAAGAACTTTCTTTACAAGTCTACCAGTTTGTCTGCAATATAATTGGATCGGAAAATGTCGTGAAAACAAGGCGGAAACTTCTTTATACTTACGATATTGTTCAATTTAACAAAAATGTAACGTTTATTAGTAGTGGCAGTAAAGCTGAAGGTTTGGACTTCAAAACAAGCGACATCGATGTAATGCTGTGTCTTAATTTTGTTCGTGTGTATGAAAATTTTAATAATATACCTTCATCCTTTAACCCTATAACAAAACTTGTAATGGAGAACAAGGAGACAAAACCAGGATTTACCTTACTTAAAACTGTTAAAATTCAACGTGAAAATTTCAACCATATTCCTTTCAATCTTTAGCAAGCTATTGGAAAGGACTTGTATGTGTCTTCCAAACGTTACAGGGAGTATTTTATAACTGAAAGTGTACCTGTCATTCATGGTCCTTGTGCTTCTACGTCTGATGGAAGTTTTGATTTTGTCTGTTGTTTCCGTTGCCATGAATGGATTTCATCTGCCCAAGAATGGATTCATAGATCGAGGAATTCATGGCCGAGTAATGAATTAATTAGATATATTATTGATAACGGCGTTTTATCCGTACCTATTGGATGTAAAGGTTCACCAAATGAGGATCTGGAATAGCGGATATCGTTCTCTGTTGCAGAAAAACAATTAATACATTCTTTTAATCATGTCCAGTTTTTATGCTATGGTCTGCTAAAAATTCTCCTAACAGATTTGATTAAACCCAAACATGGTGACCTGGTATGTTCATATTTTCTTAAAACTATTATGCTCTGGCTGTGCAAAGAAACTGAACAATGTGATTGGAGAAGAGAAAAAAATTTGTACTGCTTTATGAACTGTTTCAGACGATTGATTTATTGTGTTGAACATAAAACCCTTCTCCATTACTTTATCCCTGGGAATAATTTCTTTGAGGAAAGATTTACTGGTATACAACATTCACATTTACTATCTACGTTATGGAGCATTTACAATCTTGGATGGAGATGTATCTTACATACAGATACCTTTAAGTCATTTTCAAACACAGTTCAGCCAATTTCCCTATGGTGTCTTCAGTCGGTGTTCTCTCTAACATAATTCCGCGGTTTTATTTTAAGAATGCTTTAGCTGGCATTTGTTTAACTCAACCAGCCAGGCAGTTTTATAGTTACTTTTGTTCCGTCAGCAGTCAGTGGGAATCTCAAAAATTACCTTTAAATATCAACTCTACAAACAATAAGTATTTCTACAAACAATACAAAAGAATTCGTTCTTATTTACTGATAGGTTTCAACAGTGATGCTGTGCCTGGTTGGTTGTTGTTAGCATCATTATATTATACATGTAAACAGTACCGTGAATGTTTGTACATTGTAGACTACTGTATATCTATGTGCACACCAGATAAAATCCTTAAAAATAGTAATCCTAACGTAGAAACACAGCGTAGTTTTGAAAGAATCCTTCACTTTGTTGGACAGCGTAATTACTTTACCGTTGTAAGGCACTTTGTAGTGTATACTGTGAAGTTCATTCCTTCCTCCGTCATTCTGCCTATAGAATTAAAATGTTATATTGATACCGATGATTTTCTGTGGTTTCCTTGTGTTGTATTTGCTTACTTTCTGAAGTTTCTGCCATCATCAACATGATAGAAGAGGACGATATCTTTCATTTCGTGAGCTTGAATGTACAGTAGCTGAGAACTATTTTATTGTGAACAACGATATATATCAGATTCAAATAGCCAACCAATGTCTAGAGATTGCTAGATTGTTGTTAGATATATAATTCTTATGTTCAAAATGAAATACAGGTGATGTAAAATGGTAATTAAAACATTTTTGTTGAAGACAAATGTGTTCATTAAATTTAATAGAAAGTATTAGTTTTAATGTGGATAGACACAATTGAGGCAAAAAAAACGTTCATCCCTGTGCGTAAATTTAAAACGTAGCTTTGAATGCAAAATCATAATAAAAATTAGCATATGATAAAAATGATTTTGTGCATCCAAATTGGTATCAATGAATTTTATTTTACCACTGAGCCGATACCAGTGGTGTTGGATGTATCCTCAGTTTAATTACTTGTATTTAGATACTAATCCGAAATTGATACATTAAATCTACTGTTACAAAATTAAAAAAAAACTCCCTCATGCACAGCTCTGTCCTTAGATGGTTTTGTTTTTACCCCTTTTGGTCATTTTGGTATTTTGGTATTTTGAATTTGCTCAAATATTTGGACTGTTGTTTTGGTTTTAAACATTTTAGGCCTTGAGCACAACTGCTGAGTTGTACATCGATGAAATGTGCATATCTTGTTCATCAAGATTAGTATCAAAGAATTTTATTAATATATCACAGGCTTCTATACTCACTGGCATAGTAACAGGTGCTGGACATGCTTACCCTTTCGGATGTCACTCCAGGTTTTTAATGGGAATTCACATAGCCAGCGCTTTAGTTACTTTATTCTCTTGTCATATTTTTGGGGGGTTAATTTTATGTGTTTTATTCTTTTGGTTATACATGTATCCTTGTGGCGTTTTTGTGTTGTTTTCCATTTTCTTGTCTTTTTCTTTTCCTTGGATATCTAATTTATTGACTTTTTCCACTTTTTTGTTCTTTTATATAGTCAAATTATATGATATGGGCAACGAAATTATAAGTAAATGGGACAATCAAGCATACCAGTACACATGCAATACCTCATTGACAATTCAGCGTTTGATAACGTAGAATTATAATGTATTTGATCGACAGTCCTGGTACAAAACTAGGGACCGTTTTCCCGCTTTTGACACAAATATACTGAGTTGAGACAATACGTTTAGTATGCTTTTATTTATTCGGTAAGGATCTACTGTCGATATAATGAATTCATTATCCTTCCTACTTAGTTTTCTGTCTTATATTAGGAAAATATTTACGGGTTAAAAGAGCCATAAACTGGATCGATTCTGTGTGTTGCGAATTACAGGGGATATATGTCCCCTATTGGCACAAAATTCATTAGCTCGAACTGCCGATAATTCAGCCAGATTTCGACCGTTGTTCAAGACGTTTGAACATCGGAGTTGTATTTGTATCTATTACTCTTCTTTTCATCTACATCAGCCACATTATCAAGTCAGTGAAGTGAATAAAAAGATAATTATACCTAAGGAGCAAACCAAAAACTTGCAATCCATTGGACAGACAAACCCAGGAAGACAAATGGACAACCGCAAGCACAACAAATAAACACTGAAAACTAAAAAACAATGAACAACACGAACTCCTATAAAACCAGGAGTGAACTCATGTGCCCCGGAATGGTAAGCAGTTCCTGTTCCGTATACAGCACCCGTCATGAAGTTAAACAAATTCTATCTGGTGATAGTCAAATCGTTGTAGGTATTGTAACGGTCAATCAATTCGTGATGACGATCGCAAAGTTTCCTGAGTGACATCAACTTATCCCTGATAAAACCAAGGTAAAGCAGCAGTAATCCTCTTTATCGAAAGTCAAAAATGGTAACCCACGCTGGCCCTTGAATATCGAATAAGCTGAGAAACATACACGCCGTATGCAGGCGATGCTGGTATATTGCTACTCAGGCAGGGCAAATTAACAATAGGAAACTTGAAGTCATCACGTCTGTCAAAAAGTTTTGTCTTCAAATTTGTTTTCGATTTTGCCCTCCTTCGAATATCCTTTTTGTATTTCTTGACTTTACTTACATTTGGACCAACAAGCTTAAAAATCCTTTAGTGGCTGTAGCAGTCGCAAACGACAGCTAATCCCCTCTACCGTAGGTCAGGGTGATCCAATTTTTATACGGGCCTTCGTTATTTTTCAAGACACGTCCACTGATGAAATATTATACCTATATTACTTACAGTGTCTTAGAATTGGACCTTAACCAGAGTCACTCATGCATAAAATGTAAGTCAGGGTGATCCAATTTTTATGTGGACCTTATTTTCCAAGACGCATCCACTGATGAAATAGTATACCTATCAGTTATATGACTTACAGGTGCCATAGAACGAACCGAGCGGTATATCCCCTCCCAACGTATTTTTATATGTTTGGCCTTTAAATTTTCATGTTTTTGTCAGTTTTATACTTTGTACATTTTTGTATGATTGATTCAGATTATTGGCGAAAATTTGACAAAAAATTCATTTTAAAAATTCACTTAAATACATTACATATAGATTCTATTTCAGTTTCGGGTGAATTACAAGATTTCTACACTCTCGAGAGTTAAAATTAAGATTTTAACATGCTCGCCTTAAGATTTCTACACTCGAGAGAGTTAAAATTAAGATTTTAACATGCGAGCCTTGGCGAGCATGTTAAATCTTAATTTTAACTCTCGAGAGTGTAGAAATCTTGTAATTCACGAGAAATTGAAGTAGAATTTGTTTCTCCCAATACGCTTGTACCAAAGAATCTAGGTCATCCCTAATTGTAGCTCGACTTTTGTTTTTGTTATCGTTTACGCTCGACCGGATATCGCTTTGACGATTTCTTTAGTGCGAGGTCGCGACCTTTAGGACGGCCAATAAAATTCCGTTTCCGCACGAGACTTTTTAATTGTTCTAGAGCATTAAATTATTTTTATTCACTGGGCTGAACGGTATGAAAATACGCACACCCATGGGAGAAAAGTCTTTATCGTTCTTACGTCAGTGGCGAGAAATTTATTGAGAAATATTTTCCATATGATGCAGTTTTTTTTCTGCCCCATGTTTAATCAAAGATTTCTTTAATTACATTTATTATATGTTTAAATCGGCCCTTATACAAAAGTTATGCTACAATCGGCATGACCAGTATGGATTTTAAAAGATCAACTCATTTTAGCCATACTTTTAATACGGCTTTTCCGCCCGGTTAATAACCTTTTCCATATTGCCCCGTATTAAAAAGCTGGGCCAATATGAGAGTTTTCACTTCCGGGTGAGAGGGAATAGAAGTTGCGGAACTTGTGCCGAATTTCTTGAGACTTCATTAATTTCTCTGGTAAACAACGCTGCTTGAAAAATTGTGGATGTCTTGAGAATAATTTTTCGTCTTATACCTTTCTGAAAAAGGATCATGTTGTGATTTCACATTCAGTGTCTCAACTTGTCACGCTATCTCTGCAGGGACAGCTTTAATTTTGAGACTTTAGTATAGTGCATCTCCATCATAACAGTAACAGTATGTATTTTCATGACATTGAATTTTTTCAGAAAAATAATTACTTTTTAAATTGTTTTAAAATTTTTAAAAAGTTTTAAAACTGTCAATATCTGACTCTCATATTACAAATAGGGATTCCACGTACATATATTAGAACAATACAATAAAAAGAAAGTGATAAATGGCTAAAAAAATCAAACAATTTTAAATCAATGAACACTACCTTAATTTATAAATAACACAAATTTATAGACAGTTACAAAAAACAGGGCAGTACGGAATGCCATACGGACCAGCTGTACCTAGTTCCTGCCAAACGGACTGTTGGGATTATTTAATAATAGTGTTACGAACTTGCTGATTCTGTATTGCCCGTGTATTGATTCTCGGTCAGCTGTATTGGCCCTTGGCCCTACAGGCCTCGGGAACAATACAGCTAACCTTGAATCAATAAAAGGGCCAATACAGAAACAGCAAGTTAGTAACACTATAGTATGTGTTAATCTGGAAAATTACATGGCGAGGCGCAATATATAAGAACTATTCTTTTCTGTTCAGACGTAACTTTCATTTTCATTCTGTGATGTGATACCCTTTATTGTCTCGGCTGGTCTTTCTTGATCTTTCTTTTTAAATAGTTCCGAAGCTTGAAGATCTGTCTTTTAAGTTTAGCACAAATAACATTCAGCGTCAATTCTATAATTTTTGTAAATGTTTTTACACAATACGGACTAATAATGGAAAAATTAAGAAAACTTCACTCTAGAATAAAAAATTATATTATAAGTCTTAGTAAGCCTTTAAAACGAACATATTACAAGAAGAATTTTAAAAAAAATAAAAAATTACGGGAATTATAGTATTTTGGTTTACTTTTGAATATTGTTTCAATTTGTTACAATAAATGATTATTTTTATAGGGAATAGACATGTCATAGTAACAACTAAGTAGGGTGAATCACCTTGGACAAACAATACACAAGAAACAAATACCCTCCGAAAATAGTGGGATGCTCTACGATGTAAGAAAATGTATTCCATCTTCTCAAGTCAGTGCTGACACGGGTAGTTGCCTAGTTAAATATTAAATGAACAAAGAAGTACTTTAAATTTGTAAACAATTATAAAACCTTTTTAATACATTTGTTTCTATATATAAATAACAGAGACATTTGAAAAAGGCAGTTTTTAGGTCCTGTTTTTATTTATTTTTAAAGTTTCGGTCACATTTAAAAATAAAACATTATAAGGTAAGTTATCTAGTTCGAAATTTAAACGTCAATGTAAACATTAAAAAAACTAAACTATTGATCTGGACATTTTCAAACAAGAATTGGTAGGTTAGTCTGAAATATTTTAAGATAAATATGAATTCATGTTTTATAATTCTTTTTGTTAAGATACATGTACCTCGAACTATACATTCGTGACTCTTGCACTTATTTTAATAAGTTATTATTGTATGACATTAGTTCCACTTCTGTCGGATAATATAATGTCTATAGGGTTCAATAAATTTCAAAGCTGATGTCAAAAGACCAAACCAGGTTATACAGTATAATCAATGTTGCTCTATTCTGATCAGCAAATTAAAATTCAGTATTCGGATCAAATTATTAATAGTATGTTCTACTTTTTTTCAAATACTTTAAGGAAAAATATTTTTAATAGACACAATTCTCGTTTCTTTACATATGCAGTATATGTATATCAACATCTTTTACAGTATATGTATATTTAAAAACAATTATAAATGCATTGTAAACCATGTTTTATTTTGTTTTTATTCATTTATAAAATTATAGGTAACAGAGACATTTAAAATTGCCAGTTTGTATAAATATTTTTATATATTGTATCATACAAAGTAAGATTATCGAGTTCTAAATTTAAAACGCACATAACTTCTTACGTCACAATCTAAACATTAAGAAGCGAAACCGAAACTACTTTGGAAAATCCACTGATCTAGACGTTTTGGTACAAGAATTGGTGTGTCAGTTTTTTATGTTATAAGAAATATATTCCGCAATTTATTCAAAATCGTGTTTTTTATTATAATTTAACTGATGGTTTCTCAAAATACCTCTAACTATGTATTGTAAGCGAAAGTTAAACGTAAGTAATCAATGTAAGACATTAGTTCAACTTGATTATCCGACAATATAACTTCTCAAGGGTAAAGAAATTTAATTGCTGTAAATTTTAACGGTATGGTCTACCCTTTTGGCATGTTTTGTACAGATACATGTTTGTTAATAATTATTTATTTATTTATTTATTTATTCGAATTCCTTTCTTGGAAGTTACCTTATCTAGTTATATCCATTTACTTTGATTTTGCCTGTGAAAGCAGTTGAAGTTTATATACATGTAGTCAGTGTCAACCAAATGCTTTTTTTATCTATTAATATGAAACACAGACCTACTTAAATAAAAGCTTATGTATTTTCAGTACGAATAATTTCGATGGGTCTACGAACTACAAGAGGAATATACCACCGTCTTTGTAATCCTTGGTAAGAACTGTATAACATACCATTAACGGCGCTAATGCATCATAGTACTTATACCAGATTTACATTACACACATACATTCAAATTATACAAGATCTGCAAAAAAACGGATTGGTAAACGAAATTTACTTTCCATAAATTAATTACAATTAACCGGATTTTAGCACATATGCAACATGGATTTAGTAGATGAAGAACTTTCTGTACAAGTCTACCAGTATGTATGCAATATACTTGGATCGGAAAATGTCGTGAAAACAAGGCGGAAACTTCTTTATACTTCCGATATTGTTCATTTGGACAAAAAAAGAACGTTTATTAATAGTGGCAGTAAAGCTGAAGGTTTGAACTTGAAAACTAGCGATATTGATATAATGTTATGCATTAATTTCATTCGTGTGTATGAAAATTCTAATAATATACCTTCTTCCTGTAACGCTACAATAAAACTTGTAATGGAGAATAAGGAGACAAAACCAGGATTTACTTTACTTCAAAATTTTAATATTCACAGTACAAATTTCAACCCTATTCCTATCAATCTTTATCAACTTATTAGAAAGGACTTGTATGTGTCTTCCAAACGTTACAGGGAGTATTTTATAAATGAACGTACATCCGTCATTCATGGTCCTTGTGTTTCTACGTCTGATGGGAGGTTTGATTTTGCCTGTTGTTTCCGTTGCCATGAATGGATTTCATCTGCCCAAGAATGGATTCATAGATCGAGGAATTCATGGCCGAGTAATGAATTAATTAGTAATATTATTGATAACGGCGTTCTATTCGTACCTATTGGATGTAAAGGTTCACCAAATGAGGATATCGAATGGCGGATATCGTTCTCTGTTGCAGAAAAACAATTAATACATTCTTTTAATCATGTCCAGTTTTTATGCTATGGTCTGCTAAAAATTATCCTAACGGATTTAATTAAACCCAAACATGGTGACCTGGTATGTTCATATTTTCTTAAAACTATAATGCTGTGGCTGTGCGAAGAAACTGAACAATGTGAATGGAGAACAGAAAATTTCGTTTATTGTTTTATGAACTGTTTCAGACGATTGATTTATTGTGTTGAACATAAAACCCTTCTCCATTACTTTATTCCAGAGAATAATTTCTTTGAGGAAAGATTTACTGCTATACAACATTCACATTTACTATCTACGTTACGGAGCATTTACAATCTTGGATGGAGATGTATCTTACGTGCAGATACCTTCAAGTCATTTTCAAACACAGTTGTATCTTACAGTTTAGCCAATTTCCCGATGGCTTCTTCAGTCGGTGTTCTCTTTAACATAATTCCGGATTTTTATTTTAAAAATGCTTTAGCTGGCATTTGTTTAACTCCACCTGCCAGAAAGTTTTATGGTTACTTTTGTTCCCTCAGCAGTCAGTGGAAATCTCAAAAATTACCTTTAAATATCAACTCTACAAACAATAAGTATTTCTACAAACAATACAAAAGGCTTCGTTCTTATTTACTGATAGGTTTGTACAGTGATGTTGTGTCTGGTTGGTTGTTGTTAGCATCATTCTATTATACATGTAAACAGTATCGTGACTGTATGTACATTGTAGACTACTGTATATCTAAGTGTACACCAGATAAATTCCATGTAATTCGTAATCCTGACATAGAAACACAGAGTAGTTTTGAGAGAATCCTTCACCTTGTTGGGCAGCGTAATTACTTTACCGTTGTAAGGCACTTTGTACACGATAAGGTGATCGTCGTTCGTTCCTCCGTCATTCTACCTAATGAATTCAAATGTTATATTGATACCGATAGGGATCTGTACTTTCCATGTGTGGTATTTGCTTACTTTCTGAAGTTTCTTTGTTGCCACCATCAACATGATAGAAGGGGACGATATCTTTCATTTCGTGAGCTGGAGTTTACAGTAGCTCAGAACTATTTTATTCTGAACAACGAACATCAGATTCAAATAGCCAACCAATGTCTCGATATCGCTAGATTGTTGTTAGATATATAATTCTTATGTTCAAAATGAAATACAGGTGATGTAAAATGGTAATTAAAACATTTTTGTTGAAGACAAATGTGTTCATTAAATTTAATAGAAAGTATTAGTTTTAATGTGGATAGACACAATTGAGGCAAAAAAAAACGTTCATCCCTGTGCATAAATTTAAAACGTAGCTTTGAATGCAAAATCATAATAAAAATTAGCATATGATAAAAATGATTTTGTGCATCCAAATTGGTATCAATGAATTTTATTTTACCACTGAGCCGATACCAGTGGTGTTGGATGTATCCTCAGTTTAATTACTTGTATTTAGATACTAACCCGAAATTGATACATTAAATCTACTGTTACAAAATTTAAAAAAAAACTCCCTCATGCATAGCTCTGTCCTTAGATGGTTTTGGTTTTACCCCTTTTGGTCATTTTGGTATTTTGGTATTTTGAATTTGCTCAACTATTTGGACTGTTGTTTTGGTTTTAAACATTTAAGGCCTTGAGCACAACTGCTGAATTTTACATCGATGAAATGTGCATATCTTGTGCATCAAAATTAGTATCAAAGAATTTTATTAATTATATCACTGGCTTCTATACTCACTGGCAATGTAACAGGTGTTGGACATGCTTACCCTTTCGGATGTCACTCCAGGTTTTTAATTGGAATTCACATAGCCAGCGCTTTAGTTACTTTATTCTCTTGTCATATTTTTGGGGGGTTAATTTTATGTGTTTTATTCTTTTGGTTATACATGTATCCTTGTGGAGTTTGTGTGTTGTTTTCCATTCTCTTGTCTTTTTCTTTTCCTTGGATATCTTATTTATTGACTTTTTCCACTGTTTTGTCGCCTTGGTGTTCTTTTATCAAATTATATCTTATGGGCAAAGAAATTATAAGTAAATGAGACGATCAAGCATACCAGTACACATGCAATACCTCATTGACAATTCAGCGTTCGATAACGTAGAATTATAATGTATTTGATCGACAGTTCTGTTACACAACTAAGGGCCGTTTTCCCACTTTTGACACAAATATACTGAGGTGAGACCATACATTAAGTATGCTACTAGTTTATTAGGTAAGGATCTACTGTCGATATAATGAATTCATTATCCTCCAACCTACTTAGTTTTCTGTCTTATATTCCGTAAAAAAAATTACGGATTAAAAGAGCCATAAACTGGATAGATTCTGTGTGTTGCGAATTACAGGAGATATATGTCCTCTATTTGCACAAACTTCATTAGCCCGAACTGCCGATAATTCAGCAAGATGTCAAACGTTGTTTGAAGTTTGAGCCATAGGACAGACAAACCCAGGAAGACAAATGGACAATCACAAGCACAACAAATAAACACTGAAACTAAAAAAACAATGAAAAACACGAACTCATATAAAAATCAGGAGTGAACTCATGTGTGTGCCCCGGAATGATAAGCATACAGCACCCGTCATGAAGTTCAACAAATTCAATCTGGTGGTAATCAAATCGGTGTAGGTATTGTAACGGTCAATCAGTTCTTGATGACAACCGTAAAATTTCCTGAGTGACAACATCAACTTTTATCCCGGATAAAACCATGGTTATGCAGCGGTAATCCTCTTTATCGAAAGTCAAAAATGGTAACTCACGCATGCCCTTGAATATCGAATACGCTGAGAAACGTAGACGCCGTATGCAGGCGATTCTGGTATATTGCTACTCAAGCAGGGCATATTAACAATAGGAAAAATGAAGTCATCACGTCTCAAAAAGTTTTGTCTTCAAATTTGTTTTCGATTTTCCCCTCCTTAGAATATCCCTTTTGTATTTCTTGACTTTACTTACATTTGCACCAACAAGCTTAAAAATACTTCAGTAGCTGTAGCAGTCGCAAACGACAGCTAATCCCCTCTACGCGTTTTGAACATACGGAGTCTTATAACTGGACCTTAACACGAAACTAAACCAGTCAATTATGCATAAAATGTAGGTCAGGGTGATCAATTTGTATACGCACCTACGGTATTTTCAAGACAAGTCCACTGGCGAAATATTACACCTATATGACTTGCAGTGTCTTAGAATTGGACCTTAACCAAAAACTTAACTAGAGTCACTCATGGATAAAATGTAAGTCAGAGTGATCCAATTTTTATATGGATCTTCTTTATTTTCCAAGACGCATACACTGGTGAAATAGTATACCTATATGACTTACAGTGCCTTAGAACGAACCGAACGGTATATCCCCTCCCAACGTATTTTTATACTTTTGGCCTTTAAATTTTCATGTTTTTGTCAGTTTTATACTTTGTACATTTTTTGTCTGATTGATTCAGATTATTGGAGGAAATTTGACAAAAAATTCATTTCAAAAATTTACTTTGAACTGTATATAGTGAAATACATTACAAGTCTTTATCGTTCTTACTTCAGTGGCGAGAAAATTTTTGAAAAATATTTTCCATATGTTGCAGTTTTCCGTGCTCCATGTTTAATCAAAGATTTCTTTAATTACATTTATTGAATTATATGTTTAAATCAGCCCTAATACAAAATGTATGCTAAAATCGGCATGACCAATATGGATTTTAAAAGATCAACTCATATTAACAATACGTTTAATACGGCTTTTCGGCCCGGTTAATAACCTTTTCCGTATTGCCCTGTATTAAAAAGCTGGGGCAATATGAGAGTTTTCACTTCCGGGTGACCAGGAATAGAAGTTCCGGAACTTGTTTCGAATTTTTTGAGACTTCATTAATTTCTGTTGTAAACAACGCTGCTTGAAAAATTGTGGATGTCTTGAGAATAATTTTTCGTCATATACCTTTCTGAAAAGAGATCATGTTGTGATTTTACATTCAGTGTCTCAACTTGTCACTCTGTCTTGCCAGGTACAGCTTTAATTTTGAGACTTTTTGTATAGAGCATCTCCATCATAACAGTAACAGTATGTATTTCCATGACATTGAAATTTTTTTAAATTGTTTTAAAATTTTTAAAAAGTTTTCAAACTATCAAGATCTGACTCCAAAATTACAAATAGGGATTCCACGTACATATACTAGAAAAATACAATAAAAAGAAAGTGATAAATAGCTAAAAGATTCAAACAAGTTTAAATCAATGAACATTACCTTAATTTATAAATAACACAAATTTATAGACAGTTAAAAAAAACAGGACCAGTCGTACCTAGTTCCTGCCATACGGACTGTTGGGATTATTTAATTAAAGTGTTACGAACTTGCTGATTCTGAATTGCCCGTGTATTGATTCTCGGTCAGCTGTATTTGCATTCGGCCATACTGGCCTCGCGGGAACAATACAGCTAACCTTGAATCAATACAAGGGCCAATACAGAAACAGCAAGATAGTAAACACTATAGTATGTGTTAATCTGGAAATTTACATGGCGAGGCGCAATATATAAGAACTATTCTTTTCTGTTTAGACGTAACTTTCATTTTCACTCTGTGATGTGATACCCTTTATTGTCTCGGCTGGTCTTTCTTGATCTTTCTTTCTAAATAGTTTCCGAAGTTTGAAGATCTGTCTTTTAAATTTAGCACAAATAACATTCAGCGTCAATTCTATAATTTCTGTAAATGTTATAAGGCTTGCTTCACAAAAAAGTCCCATTTGTCCCCCAACGTTTGCTGAAATAATGAAAAATAAAGGGTAAATTATTTAGTCTTAGGAGTGTATGATATTATACAATTACTGTCTTTTGCTTTTTAAAAAACTGTTATTCAATGAAGACGTATGAAAAACAGCAGTACCACTAACATCCTCTGAAAGAGAAAAACGAATTTCTTCAGCAGTTGCAGCCACCGCAGCAGCAGTACCAGTACCCAACTCTGAAAGAGAAATACAAATTTCTTCAGCAGCAGCAGTACCATTAGCCACTTCTGAAAGAGGAATACGACTTTCCTGAGCAACATCAGCAGCAAGATTTTGTTTTGAATCACCCTTTTACCATGATCGTATCTGGACCAACCTTATGCAGAAAGACGTATTCTATGAAAAACATGTAACAACAAAAAAAAGTAACGAGAATGCGCCATCCATACCTAAGGATCCTGCATCACTCTATGATGGTATTCCCGTCGATTTAGATAGTGACGACTTTTTTATCACAGTATTAGAAATATTATCATATTGGATGATTTCATGTCAACATCGGCAAAAGATGCAACAACCAACGATCTATTTACGGAAGGCAGTCATCACAGAAATTTAACGATAGTGGTTTTAAATCAAAACTTGTACTTTGGAGAGGACTCTACCAAGAGACGAACCTTTCAGTCGTTCTCTATAACAATCCCATGGATCGTCCACCCGTCGTGGCGCTAGGGCCCTACTATTATAGGTGAAATATCCAAAACTTTTAAAATATTTGAATTTTATTATTTCTTGAAGTTTTGTATTTTTTCTGAATGTATTTCTGAGGTGAAAAGGAATTGAGTAATATATAAAAACCAAAAAACGCCTATCAAATAACAGTGAAACTAAAAACGACAATAAAAATATTTATTACATTGAGTGTGGTGAAATACCGGGATTTCCGATTGAAATTCATTCCGATAGTTCACCCAGTGAAATCGGAAGTCATATTTCACTCTAGGAAGTGACGTAACAATAGCCGTCGCCAACGATGTTGCTATACAAACGTCGTCGCGTAGTCGCATAAAAACATAATCCCGTGTATTTTCTAGTTAAAGTTTATGAATACACGGAATATTTCAATGTAATTAACAGAATAACTAATCTCGAAATTCGAATACCAAAGATCAACAATTCGTGACCAAAAAACACTAATAATTCACTCGTGACCGAAAAACACTAATAAGTCACTCGTGCTCTACGCGCACTCGTGAATTAATGTGTTGTTCGGTAACTCGTTGTAAATTATACTATAATTATTACATAGATGATGATGATTTATCGTAATTTCCAGTGAAAATGAATTCGATATTTTCACTTAGTGAAAGATCGGTTTTTATTTAACGTCGACAAGGGCGTTACTAACAAATGACGTTTGCGACGTCGAAAGATTCTGGAAGGGGTCTAAGGAAAATATGACACTTTTGAAGCCTTTGTGTCTATTTTATCAATGTAATAAACAGTATAACTAATTCAAGAATTTGAATATCGGAAATATTCAACTCGTGACCGGAAAACACTGCGCGCATTCGTGAATTAATGTGTTTTTCGGTCACTCGTTGAATATTTTGCGATATTCAAATTCTTGAATTAGTTATTCTATAAACATTGCATCAATAAATTGTGTACCATGACGCTCTATTGGAAACTGAAATGAGCGCTATAAATTGTAAGACACCAACCATTTATGTTTTTTTTTTCTTTGTCTTATTTAAATATTTATTATAGTTTAAGATAAAAATCATTTTTTCGATATTTTGATTCTTTAACTCTTTTCTCTGTTAATCTGTTTCAACTCTGATGCAGAAATTAAAAACTGAAACGAAAAGTAACATGAAATCGTGAGAAACTTTAAAACGAAGAACGTAACCCAAACTTTAATAAATTGATTAAACACTGTTAACTGTCTGTAAATATTGTTCTTTTGTGTTTTTGTGGCAAAGTCTCATGGCATAATCTGCCATTTTTATCGCATTTCGCCATACTATTTGTTTACATTGTCGACATGTGATTCCTGTGTTCTGATTAGTTGCAGCTCCTCTCAGCCTCATCGAATAAAAATAAGTACTGCACGGACCCAAAATTCTGGCTTAATCTGACAAGGTGGAGAGGAAAGAATCGAATCGTAGCCCGTGTCTATCAAAGATGTTAATAAATATCCAGATCAACTTATTTTACTACATAACCACTATTTTACAGACAACAATTCTAATATTAAATTGTTCAATAATTTCGGTCTCATCTATTTCATGTATTTAGTTTTCTTTTGATAAAATTGAATACATGGGTAACTTTCTTGTCTTCAAACATTTTATATAAACCTTCTAAAAATTGAATTGTTTAATACTCTGCTTATTTGAAATTTAAGATTAATTGAACAGAGAAAGTATTTCAAATTTAAAAATAATTATAAAGGGTTTTTAATTGTTGCATTGTAAGCAATGTTGCAAACAATCATTTGTTTCTATATATTTATCGGGTTTGTTGGTCCGATGGATTACAATTTTTTTGGATTGCTCCTTAGGTCTATTTGTCCTTTCTATAGAAACAGTTCAAAAATACATATAACAGAGATGTTTGTTTATATATTTTTATTTTTTACGTTTCGGTCAAATTTAACAATAAAACATGTCATATAGTGTAAGGTTATCTAGTTCGAAATTTAAAACGACAATATAAACATGGAAAAACAAAACTACTGGTCGGGACATTTTCGAACAAGAATATATAGGTTAATCTGAAATATTTTAAGATAAATACGTTTCGGTCACATTTAACAATAAAACATATCATATAATTAAGGTTATCTAGTTCGAAATTTAAAACGACAATATAAACATGGAAAAACGAAAGTACTGATCTGGACATTTTTGAACAAGAATTGATAGTTAATTTGAAATATTTTCAGATAAATATGAATTCATGTTTTATATTTATAATTTTCTTCTTAATATACCTGACTACATATTGAAGGCGGAATGAACTCGTGAATGTTGCACTTATTATAATAAGTAATTAATGTAAGACAGTAGTTCCCCTTCTGTCGGACAATACAATGTCTATACAGGGTTAAATAGACAATAATCATATCATACAGTTAGATTATCGAGTCACTTCTTACGTCACAATCTAATCATTCAAAGCTGACGTCACAAGACCAAACCAGGTTATACAGTATAATCATTGTTGCTCTATGCTGTTTAGCCAATTAAAATGCAGTATTCAAATCAAATTAAACTATTAATAGTATGTTCTACAAATTTTTCCAAATGCTTTAAGCAGAAATATTCGTAATATATACACAATTCACGTTTCTTTACATATACAGTATAGGAACATTTTTAAAAAGTATATTTGAAAACAATTATAAATGCATTGTATACCATGCACGTGCTACATGTTAACAGAGACATTTGAAATTGCCAGTTTGTACGCCATATTTTTATATTTTGTATACATCACATTTAAAAATAGACAATAATCATATCATACACAGTAAGATTATCGAGTCTCTTCTTACGTCACAATCTAATCATTAGGAACGAAACCGAAACTACTTTGGAAAATCCACTGATCTAGACGTTTTGAAACAAGAATTGATGTGTAAGGCTTTAATATTGTAAGACAATCGTTCATGAATTTATTCGAAATCGCGTTTTTTTTTTTATTCTAATTTAACTGATAGTTTCTCAAAATACCTCAAACTATGAAAAATAATCAATGTAGGATATTGGTTCAACTTGATTATCTGACAATATAACTTCTCAAGGGTAAAGAAATGTCATTGCTATAAATTTTAATGGTATGGTCTAGCCTTTTGGCATGTATTGTACAGATACATGTTTGTTACTACTTATTCATTTATTTATGTATTCGAATTACTTTCTTGGAAGTTACCTTATCTAGTTATATCCATTTATTTTGATTTTGGCGGAGAAAGCGGTTGAAGTTTATATACATGTAGTCAGTTTCAACCAAATCATTTTTTTCTCTATTAATATGAAACACAGACCTACTTTTTTAAGTAAAAGCTTATGTATTTTCAGTACGAACAATTTCGAAGGGTCTACGAACTACAAGAGGAATATACGACCGTTATTGTAATCATTGGTAAAAACTGTTTAACAGACCATTAAAGGCGCTAATACAGCACGGTACTTATACGAGACGTACATTACACAAATACATTCAAATTATACAAGATCTGCACACAGATTGGTAAACGTAATTTACCTTCCATAAATTAATTACAATTATTTGGATTTTACCACATATGCAACATGGATTTAGTAGATAAAGAACTTTCTTTACAAGTCTACCAGTTTGTCTGCAATATAATTGGATCGGAAAATGTCGTAAAAACAAGGCGGAAACTTCTTTATACTTCCGATATTGTTCTATTGAACAAAAATAGAACGTTTATTAGTAGTGGCAGTAAAGCTGAAGGTTTCGACTTCAAAACTAGCGATATTGATATAATGTTTTGCTCAAATTTGATTCGTGTTTATGAAAATTCTAATAATAAACCTTCTTCCCGTAACGCTATAACAAAACTTGTAATGGAGAATAAGAAGACAAAACCAGGATTTACCTTACTTCAAAATGTTGAAATTCACAGTGCAAATTTCAACCATATTCCTATCAATCTTTATCAACCTATTAGGAAGGACTGGTATGTGTCTTCCAAACGTTACAGGGAGTATTTTATATCTGAACGTGAATCCGTCAGTCATGGTACTTGTGTTTCTACGTCTGATGGAAGTGTTGATTTGGCCGGTTGTTTCCGTTGCCATGAATGGATTTCATCTGTCCAAGAATGGATTCATAGATCGAGGAATTCATGGCCGAATAATGAATTAATTAGTAATATTATTGATAACGGCGTTCTATTCGTACCTATTGGATGTAAAGATTCACCAAATGAGGATCTCGAATGGCGGATATCGTTCTCTGTCGCAGAAAAACAGTTAATACATTCTTTTAATCATGTCCAGTTTTTATGCTATGGTCTGCTAAAAATTCTCCTAACGGATTTAATTAAACCCAAACATGGTGACCTGGTATGTTCATATTTTCTTAAAACTATAATGCTGTGGCTGTGTGAAGAAACTGAATAATGTGCATGGAGAAGAGAAAATTTTGTTTATTGCTTTATGAACTATTTCAGACGATTGATTTATTGTGTTGAACATAAAACCCTCCTCCATTACTTTATATCAGAGAATAATTTCTTTGAGGAAAGATTTACTTCTATGCAACATACACACTTACTATCTACGTTAGGGAGCATTTACAATCTTGGATGGAGATGTATCTTACATACAGATACCTACAACTCATTTTCAAACCCTGTTTTATCTTACAGTTTAGCAATTTTAAGAGGTCTTCTTCAGTCTGTGTTCTCTATAACATCATTTGGCGTTTTAATTTGAAACTTTTTAAAAATGCTTTAGTTGGAATTTGTTTAAATCAACCTGCCAGACAGTTTTATGGTTACTTTTGTTCCGTCAGCAGTCACAATTTATCTCAGAAATTACCTTTAAATATCAACTCTACAAAAATAAGCATTTCTACAAACAATACAACAGACTTCGTTCTTATCTACTGATAGGTTTAAACCATGATGCTTTGTCCGGATGGTTGTTGTTAGCATCATTATATTATACATGTAAACAATACCGTGAATGTATGTACATTGTAGACTACTGTTTATCTAAGTGTACACCAGATAAATTCGACGCAACTAGTTTTCCTGGCATAAAAAAACAGAGTGGTTTTGAGAGAATCATTCACTTTGTTGGACATCGTAATTACTTTACCGTTGTAAGGCACTGTGTTCTTAATAGTGTGATGTTAGTTCGTTCCTCCGTCATTCTACCTATAGAATTTAAATGTTATATTGATACCGATAAGGATCTGTACTTTCCTTGTGTTGTATTTGCTTACTTTCTGAAGTTTTTTTGTTGTCACCATCAACATGATAGAAGAGGACGATATATTTCATTTTGTGAGCTTGAACTTACAGTAGCTGAGAACTATTTCATTTTGCGCAACGAACAAGTGGTTCAAATAGCCAACCAATGTGTAGAGATCGCTAAATTGATGATGGATATAAATTTGTAATGTTCAAAATGTATTGCAGGTGTTGTAATTTGTAATTAAAACATTTTTATTGAAGGCAAATGTGTTCATTAAATTTAATAGAAAGTATTAGTTTTAATGTGGATAGACAAAACTGAGGCAAAAAAAAACGTTCATCCCTGTGCGTAAATTTGAAACGTAGCTTTGAATGCTAAATCATAATAAAAATTAGCATATGACAGTCAGGGGATCGACTTGTTTGAGTCAGAATTGTTTTGATGCAAAAAAATCAGAACTCACCTACGCATATACGTCAGAAAAAATTTGTTCGATTTTCGCCGATGTAAAGATATTTCAAAATTGTCGCGTTACTATTGCCTCCAACAAGAAATATTGATAGTCAAGACTTCGGAGGTCACTTGAGCTATTACAAACTCTTGGACTTACACCATGAGTGAGTGGTTTATAGATTTTATTCCATGTTTTTGACGAAAAATCAACATTTTTTAGTCTTACTTTAATTCTTTGCACTGCCTTAAATCGGTTTTTTGCAACCTCTCTCATAATTTTTACGCAATCTTTACACAATTTTGCGTTAATCAGAAAATTTTGGTGCAGATTCACGACCTATAAGAGAGGGTTCACGGCGTCTGAAAATGGTAACTGTCGTGTACATTTAATTGCATTCTGACGTGTGCAAGTAGCTTAACAGGAAAATCGGAAAGAAGGAGGATAACTCCGTCTTCCTTATACTTTTTTTCTACTGAAGACCGTAAGTTGATCATCGACCTCGACAAAGCCTGGAAATTTATTTGGTTTGACCGACCCAAAAATTCCAAAACAATTACTGAAACCTATTTTTTTTTCTGAAAATTGGGCAAAAATATCTTTGAAGGTTTTATTTCTTTGTACAAAAAAAAATTTAAAAAGCTCCTTTGTTATATTTTATATTTAGTTACATAAGCTTAAATCTATTTTCGAATATTATAAAAATTCTAAATTCTTAGAAAAAGATAAAAAAAAAAATATTTTCTATCCATTTCACAATATCCATATTTTTATATTGTTTGTACAATTTTATTATTATTTTTTCAAATGCCCAAATATTTTCATCATATGTCATATCATCGTTTTGTTTAATTTAGTAATGAAACAATACATTTTTGTTTTCACTTTGAAAATTTCCAGACAAACTGGTTTTCATCTTATTATTTATCTTTTTGTCATTTTTAATAACTACAATCCGCAAGAAGGTCACATTTTGAGGGGAAGGAAATCGATCCTGTATTAAGGGAAACGGTAAAAGCAATTGTAGGCATCTTGTTCTATATATTAAAGCGTAAACTATCATACATTCAATAAATTAAAAGTTCAATTCATATAACATTTTGTACTCCATTCTGCTTTTTAAACTGTTCGATCGAGTTATTTTATCTAAGATTCTCTATTAATCAAGTGGGGGTGGGGCTGGCACCTCGGTAGCCTCGGTGGCCGAGTGGTCTAGGTAGTTCGTCATGACCACTAGTAATCGTTAGCCTGTCAACATTGAGGTTGTGAGTTCGAATCTCACATGTGGCGGGGTGTGTTCGACTCCGATCTCAATTGACATGGATTGCCAATTTTTCTACCAGAGGTCGGTGGTTCTCTCCGAGTACTCAGGCTTCCTCCACCAATAAATACTGGCCGCCGCGAAATAGCCAAATGTGCTGAAAACGGCATAAAATCCCAACTAAACAAAAAACAAGCTATTAATCACATGAATGTGCACTTTTATGTACAGGTAACTCACAGATCTCATTTACGAGTTTTATACATATATATGGTGGTTTGCTTTTATTTTGTTGCATTTTGAAGTTTTGTATACATATAAATGTATGCTTTAAATACTGTTTTATGGTAAATGAAGTAATATTTCCTCAGAGTTTCTTTGCAGATTAGCATTGAAGGGGCTAAAAATATCTTAATGCAGGGATCAGCGTAAAAAGTAGTTCCGTAGGCATGTTAGGATGAAGGCCTAGTTTTGCTCCTTCTCATGGATGTACAAAATATTTGACCTGGTAAATAATGACTGCTACTTTAAAAAATATACATCTAGATAACTTCCTTATTGCATGTCAAAATTTGCTTTTATTTAAAGATTTTATTCACGGATGCAGTAATGCAGTAAGTTGACGTCTCGCATAAATTATCGAGTGCGTAACTGGTCCCGGGTGGAAAGGGGGGTGTCTACTCCCTATTATTACTTGGTAGTATGAGTATGGGTGTGGTTTTGCTAAGAAATCACTTAAATACCTGAGTGGTAAGCATAAAACGAGCCATGTTAAGAATTTGCTGAGCAAAATCATACTTTATTGAAACCCTGCCCGCTCCATTTAAGTCATGCATAAAAAAAAAACTTAAGTTCAAAAATGCTTAAGATTTGACTTAATTCTTAAATAAATAGCGGGTAACTCTAAAATAAATAGTGGGTGACTTCAATTAAATAATAAAACTTAATTCATACAAAAGGGGCATGCATTTTGAACAAAATATCCAATTACCCCCTTTTATATTCTCTGTGAATATTTGATTTATATTAATACTTTGTATCTTGGATTATTCATACTTTAGGTTTTAGCGGCAAGGGGCAAGGTGGCCGAGTGGTTAAGGCGCTGGCCTTTAAACCACGAGGTCGACACCGCTGTAGGTTCGAACCTCACATGTGTCAAGGTTCCAGGCACCTACCTTAGCTCGGGGGTTTCAACGATTTTCCGGCCTGGAATATCGGGCTTTCCTCCCCCACAAACCTGGCGACCATGCGAGAACACCATATCTACCAAACGGTCGTAAATCTCGCCGTCGGTAAAAAGCTCTACAGAGCTTATGTTGATTGTTGACTTGTACACACCGACGTTAAATAGAGCTTTCTTACAAATTGACGAAAGGTACGAACGAACGTAAGGGGAGCGTGTATTTCATTTCCACGATAACATTTGGAGTCTATATTTTATCCTGAAAAAATGAGATTTTTTCTTAATGAATTGTATTCTACACAATTGAAGCATTTCACAAATAAAAAACGCATGTTGTATCTGAAATAAACGAAAAATGTTTAAAGTACACTTACGTCCGATACGTTGTTTATGTTCATCACGATAACACACATTTGCGCGGGAATTTTCAAGCATGAATTTTAAAACGTAAATACAATTTACAAATTGTTTAATGAAATTCTTGAAGTATATTACTTTAAATTGAAACACAAAATTCACAATTATTTTAATATTTATCAGTTTAAGGCTATGCTAATTCGCCTGACAACAAATCTGCTCGTCGCCAATCCTGCACACAACTCAACAATTGAACTGAGTTTCCATCTTGGATGACGAAACAGGCTGCCAATTACTTTAAATGTTTTAATTTCCTTAATAACATGTTCCACATACACTCTACGGTTTCTGTGTAAAATGTTAAATTTCCTTCGAAATCTTTTCTCAGCCCTTGTTTGTCTTATAATTTCAACAGATTTGAAGGGTGTTACTAGTGGATATCCATTTGGATAAATACTGTCAGCCAAGATGTAACACTGTGGTGGAAAATCAAGTGCATCCCCGGGTCCAATCGGGCCTATACGATGATATGCGTTAGCATCATTGTCATGTCCGAGAAACCCTGAGTGGATATAACAGATGTTTTTGTCGTTGTCACAGATAACCTGCAAACATAATAAATGGATGTAGTTTTTAATTTATTCGTCAAAAATGGAGAAAAAATCCTATTGTATGGCATGTTTATTGTTATTTAAACGTTATACATTAAAGATTATTCATTCAACATTGAAGATGACCTTAACCTTGTAATTGATTGATCTGACATTCCTTTCCGCTTGAACGCATTTGACGGTTAACGGTCTGCTCGATTACTGAAATAGTGATATATACAGTGTTCGTTGTCGCACAAATTACAACCTGAATGATCAATGGTAAGTGATGAAAACAATTATTGAATTTATTTCGATATTAATTCTGTCATCTTTTATTTATTGTGTAACATATGGCAATATATCATTTCATTGGCGGATCCTTGGGGGGGATTAAATTGATTAAACAAAACACCGAACTGAGGTTACTTCAAAAAGTGAGACAAAAACAAAATAAGTATGAAATTATACTGTTTCCTAACTATTCTCCAAATTATTTGCACGGTTTGTCTTTACTGACAGTTATATCTAATTCGTCAGTTAATGCCATAACTAATTTGTTCTCATTCTTTTAAACGTGACTAATTGGTTTTAAATTGCTAATTATTGTTGATCGATCAGTGGTGGATTTGTTTATACATGTTTTTCCTGGTTTGAACACAAGCAAGGACGCTGGTGCCACATGTGAAGCATCATCTGCTTACCCTCTGGAATACCGTCGATCACCCCCAGTTTTCGTTTGGGTTCGTAATGCTCTGTTTTTAGCTTGTGTTTTCTTACCTGTTTTTTTTGTCTTTTTGGTTTTTTTTCCATGGGTGTTTGTCAATTTGTTTTCGACTTGTGAGTTTAAATGTCCCTTTGATATATTTCACCCAGTATCGTTCACACACACACACACACACACGCGCGCAATTTTTTTTTTTAAACAAGTAGTTAGATATAAGATAAATGTCCAGGAGACAAATAGCCAACAAACAAAGATATGGAAATGAAGATCAACGAAAATATAATTGCTGTAATCTCTTTAATATTAACGTACTGTTTTATATATGTGCCATACTACATGTATATAGAAAGTTTCAAATGGTCAAAAACAAAAAGGCGAACAAGCACCCAGTTATACTGAGAAAAAAAAGTGTTTCAGAAATTTTAACGGTCTCTCTCTGGCTAAGTGTTGAACAGAAATGACCGGGGAGGAGATCAAAATAAGATACTTGAAATGTGTCTGCAATGTGGATACATTAGTTAGATATAGAAAAATGTGGTATGAGTGCCAATGAAACAACTATCCATCCAAATAACAATATAAAAGTAATCTTTTATAGGTCAAGGTACGGCCTTCAATACGGAGCCTTGGCTCCCACCGAACAGCAAGCTATAAAGGACCCAAAAATTACTAATGGAAAACCAACGTTCTAATCTATATACAAACTAGAAACGAGAAACACGTATGAACTACATAAACAGACGACAACTACTGTACATCAGATTCCTGACTTAGGACAAAATAAGATCTACAATTTTTTTTTCGGGATGTTGGGAGCCAAAATACTTTAATAAATACTATTTTCTTGGTATATTTTTTAACTGGATAGAAGTACTTGGAGGGGGGGGCCTATGTTATGAATTCAATTTCCCCCCTCCCCCTTTCCTAGTTAGCATTTTATTTTATCCTCGTTTGTGCATACGTTTTAAAACCTATCATATCACATAAAAATTAACATTTCACATGTATCGTTGCATGCAGTGTAATTGTCATTGAAAGAAATACATTGGGAAGCAACGCATTTTATAGCCAATGCCCGGAGCCAATGGCTATTTTGAGATTGCACACGTGTAAAAATATTGTCATAAGCTTTCAAAAGTCAATCATTATTTAATGATAAACATTTAAATGCAAGGCGCAAGCCAGGGCCGACTGTTCAAGGGCTGTTTAGCCAGTCAAGCTCGTTCAAAACTTTCATCGTCGTCAAAAGTCAAAATAAAGGATCCCTCAAATGGGTCTTACGTATGATTCGTCAATCATACGTACCTTTCGTCAATTTGTAAGAAAGCTCTAATAAAACTTACCTTTACCTTTAGCGTATACGCACATTTAATATGTGGTAGTGTTTAAAACTTATAAAATAAGATAAATTTGTAACAATAAGCTATCGTAATTTTTTCTCCTCAGTATATATATAGATTTACCAAATATTTACTACGACACGCATGAAATTAATGCATTTAATGAATGATAATTGTTACTCATCAGTGTCTACCTTTATTGTTACCGTATGATCCATTAAAAGGAACAGATTTTTAGAGATCACACAAATCCCATAGATACATGGATCGATCACCATCTGAGCACGTCAAAATATTAAAATTTGACAGAAATACAAATTTTACACGATTGTGTTCATACAATTCGTATATCGAATTTTATGTCAAGTCAGTGCACTGTTATTGTCTTTATACTGCAATCTTTGGTGACATTAGTCGGCATTACTACCAATTTTAAAATTATTTAAAAGGTTTGTTACCTTCAAGATGCCCCAGTTGATTTGGCGGGGGAACTCACCCTTTGAAAAATCAGGTGCACAATTGATAGTTGCATAAGATTATTCAAAATAAGGGAAAATTTGGCTGCAAATATTTTTTTCAACAATATAAAATACGTAACACATGTAACAAGAGAATTTTTTATTTTTTCTAAAAATGGAATATATATGCACACCTGTGCATTAAGGTTAATGCACAGAGAAAGTTCCGTGAAATTCCTTTGAGGGGTTATGGAGTAGTTGAGGATAGAAGTTTTTCCCTCCCCCCCCTTTTTTCAAAAATGTCAATTTTTACCCAAAAAAAAAAAATTAAAATTTTCTAAAAATCAAATATATATACACACCTGTGCATTAAGGTTAATGCACAGAGAAAGTTTTATCAAATTCCTTTGAGCGGTTTACGAGTAGTTGAGGATAGAAGAAAAGTGTGACGACGCAAGACGACAGATAGTGATCCCTATAAGTCGAACATGCGTTCCGCAGGCGACACAAAAATGTTTTATTGTTTGTTTTTATACTAAAAAATAAAAGATTTTAAAATAGTACACTTCCTTGATCTGCCACTATTTTTAGAATATTATAAAGAATTTTTTAATTACAATAAGTATGGTCACAGTGGTGTAATTTATTTTGATTTAAACTCAATTCAATTCAGCTAAAACTTTTTGCAAACATATAAAACTAAGCGGGTTATATCAATACAAATTCATCTCATGACAAATTAAACGAACAAATACATGATATGAAAATAGCTTTACATCCTCCCTTCCTCAGTTCTAATGACTGAAATACAAAATAAATCAAAATTTCTTTATCATTGGGTTTTGATGGGTTTAAAATTAGTTTAAATCTTTCTTCTGTTTCCATGTAGCAAATAATGGGATTTTCTTGTAAAAATATTTTAGAATAGGTTATATTATATACTCATATAGAAATCTTTAATCTGATTTGTTAAAACAGTGTCACGTGATATTTGCCCATTCGTTGGGTCAACCGAAAATCGTTGGATCGCATAGTAAGGTCGCATAGTAAGTTGAATATTCGATATAATATAACAGTTATCACCCATGTTGGTGTGTGACCCGACGGTTTGTCTCCCCTCGGAAAGTAAGGTCACCCTCGGGCAAGTCCTCGGGTGACCTTACTTTCCTCTGGGAGACAAACCGTCGGGTCACACACCAACAAGGGTGATAATAGTATATTCTCAGTTCCAAATTTTCTTACAAACCACGTGTTAATAAGCAAATAGTTAATGTCAAAGTCAGGACTTATTAGTGCACTCGGGACACTTTGGGATTGTGAAATGATTTCATCTGTGGTATAATTTGGTACAATTTGCAATTTGAACGGTTTTAGAGATAGATGTCCTTTTTACCAAACAACGGACACAATCCATTTATTACTGAACAGATCAATCGAGAATGGACTGTTAAATCCCAGTAGATCTATTACGTTGGTAATTATAATGCCGTTAAGGTCCATTGAATTAATTAATTCAGTGGTCAGACTGAATTTTTCTTACATTGAAGTCTTTAATGTGTGAGATGTTTCTGAGTGATAACGAGTTCTATGTTTGAAGATTCTACATTAATTTTTCGGAGAATCTATGTTAAGGACAAACGAACTAATTGAAATTATCCTACAGTTTTCTGATTGTACGATTTAAAAGTCCATAAAAAGCAATGTGTAAATCCTCCAGTTTCGTGAAAAAGTAATATTTTATTGCTACATACATGAAAGCTCTGATGATTATAAAAAAAATATCTGTGTACTCCCATGTTCCACTGTCGAAAATTACAAAAAGGCACCAATTGTGGGCAATTTTTAGGCAACGTCATGACGGCGTTCGTTAAATGCTGCAGATATAGTAACCTAAACTATTTACATTGCAGACCAGTTACTTTCTTTAATTTTCTTATTTTTTTACCATATCTATTACATTAATATTGGGGCCTCGGTGGCCGAGTGGTCTATGTAGTTCGTTATGACTATTAGGTACTCCGGCTTACTTCATCAATAAAAACTGGCTGCCGCGAAATTGCCAATTGTGCTGAAAATGGCGTATTTTATATTAAAAAAGGAGTACAGTTATCTATATTATTGTATTTTTACTGGATTTGTTCGAAAATAAAATATATGGTAGCACTGAATCCGCTTGTCAGTGCGGATAACAAGGTACATAACTTTACATGTAGAGAAAACAATTTATTTATTAAACTTTATGGTTGGGTATGCAACAGCATGTATAGCAACAAATGATATTCAATATTCACATTGTTCTGCTCAAGCTAAAAAATCCAAGAATGGTGGTATATCATTTCCTAAGTGTGTGCGTTCTAAGCAAGTTATATTGTAGTCCGCAGCAAAATCCGCTGTGCGCTCATTTATAATATATTTCGTAGGCAATATTTGTTCTTAATAATTTATCAACAATGTATCTAATACACTAGGGAACTATTTCCAAATGCTGAGCCATACATTTACACTATGTTATTTATAAAACCGTGCGTATCATCATTATTGTAGACTAAAATATGAAGATTTTGTTCTAAAAACTTCTAATAATATTCGAAATTTTATTCTTCCGATTGAATGGTTTGCCTTAATACTTACTAAAATAAATACGAATTCTCTGTAGAATTATAAAAAAAAAGTAAGTTACCGTGAATCAAAATACATGTATGTAGACATGTAGACTTTCTTGTGACCGTAATCTTCAATTCTAATTTCACATAGGATGAGACAGAGGATCGACGAGTTGGGGGGATGGGGGGGAGGTCACAATTTCCAATTTAATCTTCTCATGTTTTCATAGTTAATGAAGATTTAAAGACTTTCATTCATGGTACAACATTTTATCTAGTTTAATTACCCAGATATGTTTAATTACCAATGAATTTAAAATAATTTGTTTTAAAAAGACAGACAATTTTACATAATCTTATGTTTATATATGAATCAATGTGTAAGCCACTGTATTTGAAGGGGGTGCGAGTTATTAAATACATGTACTAGCAAATCTTCAAGGGCCACTGATGGAAAAATTAGTTTTACTTTCTTCGCTGCGATACGTCTTCATCCAATTAACTCTTCTTCTTTTTTATTATCAGATTTGTAAAAAGTTACATACATGTTAATTTTCACATCTATTTTTCAATCAACCATTACAAAAGATCATTGCATATGTTATGGTCACTTTCTTAAAATTTTCGTTGGATAAATATGAAGATTTCCAACAATGTGAAGCTGTGTGTCTAGTAATTTTAGCACATATTTTTTTGTTACCTCAATTGGAGAAGGAGGGGGGGTGGTTATCCTATAAATCCGCCAATGTCGCAGGTTTTTTTTAACAAGCTTTTCAGCAACCATAAATCTGCCTTTACAAAATTTGGTTTTATATATTTATCGTAATCTGAACGGCATAAACTGTGAATACAAAAAAAAATATATGGAATACCAGCGGGATTACATTGAAGATTTGCCAGTACGTAGACTAGGACTCTTTCTTTATTCGGGTGAACTACTCTCAAGGTATACCAGCCCGTAGGGAACACCTTACTTCTTTTTTGGAGGGCTTACAAATTTACTAATTTTGGAGATCTTTGGGATAAAACTCCAGACGCACAACGTATCTTTTGGGGGTAAAAAATTATGAAGCATTTTAAAAGGGATAAAAGATGTATTGAAGTATATTTGGGAATATTAATATTTGAAAATTTTCATCTTTAGTGCATGTACCTGTGACTTATTTAGTCCAGAGTCTACAAAATGTATAAAAAAAAATTACATTTTAAAATAAATATCTCAAATCATACTAAACTAAGTATTTTATGTATTTGTTAAGTATTTCATATGCTGTCAAAATTTAGGTGAGTTTATTATTTTTAATATCATGCTAAAATTTTATTACACCGTTGGTGGTTAAACGATATTACGCGCGTCATCAGTTTAATGAAATCTCATATTGCTGATTACGTTTAAAAGTATATTTTCAATAAGCCGTCTGAGGCCTATAAAAAATTCTGTGGGCATAGCCTAGTATGTGTTCCCTTAAGATTTGCTAATACATGTAATAACTAACAGATAAGTTACTAAAAAAAAATTCTTCTTACCTAAACATGGGAGACATTTTTAACACAAATTTGCCAAATTAACTTCTTGAATACAATTTTTCCACGTGAAGGACACTCAGAACCAAAACTTGTTTTTGGTGTAAACGAGTTTATGAATCTCTTTTTATATGACAATAGAATGATTTTGGGTTTGAAATTCCTTCTTGGCGATATTCCAAAAATGATACAAATTTACCCAAATCGCCCATATATACACACGACCTTTGCGGGTAGAATTTTTTTCTTATAAGGTGCATTGCTTACAACCGATTAAGATAAAAAGTAGAAAAATATTTCAGATTAAAAATCAATGTTTAAGAGTGAAACAAACACTGGGGAAAGTGGCCCTACTTCTCTGTTTTCTCCATAAAGCCGAATTGATGTTATTCACCTTGAAACTTGTAATCGCAGATATAATATATATAACTATTCCTTTTCTCCACCAAGTATTAAAATAGCAAAATATCCTGATCGATGGAAACTGATTTGTGCATTGGAAAATGTTTGAAACCGAGATGAAAAAAAGCCAGTTCCTATACGACAGAACTTTAAAAGAAAAACGTCAGTCTGTCTGCCGAAAAGGAGAGATGTCAGATGAATTTATTCAATTTCTTTCTCTTACACAATTTATTATCACTCCAGCAGGTCTCAATTTTTAAGGATGATTCACACATTTTAACATATTACTGGAAATTTTGCCAATTAAAAAGATGGTCGATTCAGTGCGTGGCATAAAAAAAAAATGGTAAAATTTTAAACCTTGCGATGACCAATTAATTTTGTAATTTAAAACAACTGTTACAGTGACTATAACAAGCAAGAATTTATACTGAAATTTACTGATTTAAAAATAAAATCACTTTTTTAAACCCGAAAGAGGGTGGTGTGTATAATTATTTATTTATTTGCAAATGCGCCAAGAACATGACGAAAGGGAGAAAGGCTATTACTTGTTATCATCTCTTGCTAAATACGAGGTCATGACCTTCCTGATAACATGGATAAGGCTGGTTGGTGTGATTATTTCGAAGTGACTGTGTATGTGTTGATTAATTACTATTGTATAAAATAAAAACAATTAGTGGAGGCATATTATGGCAGATAGAGGAATTAATAGTTGCCATCTTATAATTGTTAAATTAAAATTTTGATTTATCAATACAAACGTTTACTATAACAAGTTTGTATTGATAAATCAACATTTTGATATAACATAATTCCTATCAATTTTCCAGAATATAATTTTAGTAAAAGATATAATGGCAATTGGGGCTATTCCAAAACTTTAGACCGGGTAAATCAAATTTGTCGACACGAGAGAGAGAGAGAGAGAGAGAGAGGGGTGAAATATTATGGCAGATGCAGGAATTAATAGTTGTCATCTTATAATTTGTATCAATATTCCAGCATTTAGTTTTAGTAAAAGATATAATCAGAAGATCCAGAAAAATGTCAAACATTCTATCAAGAGGATGAAAGTATTCAAAATTGTGTATGAAATTATTTCTCTAAACCTGAGACATTTTCTGAACCAGATCCTGAAAAAATGTTGTATTTTATGTAACTTGCAAAGCCATTGAGTCAAACATTAAGCTGATTGAAAGTATGTAATCATTATTTTCATCAGTAAGTTATCTATTAATATTACACATTTGTTCTCGGATCATTTTTATTAAAACATTGAAACAGAAGGTAATAAAGCTAATTTTTTCCGATTTCGTCATTGGTCAAATTTTTAATTTCCCCAGTTTGATTATTGTATGATCCTTCTAGGTTTTAAAAAAATACTGCAATTGTTTTATTGTAAAAAATCAATGTTTTTATCCATTTTTCAGAAACAATGTGTATAAATCCAATGTGGTACAATGATAAGCACTGTAAAAGATAATAAAGTTTGTACCATACACAGATGGAGATACGATTTTTGAAAGACCACTACTTATGACCAGCTGTGTTGAATGTCACAAGCAAAACATGTTAATGACCCTTGATATGTGGGAAAGTAATACCATCAGTACAGACAGATAAAGTCACTGTACTTCTCAGAAATTTTTATCCTCCCAAAAAAAAATTGCATATAGAAAATTTTATTTCTAAATTTTGACCCCCCCCCCAATTTTATTTCAAACATTTTGACCCCCAATAATTCTCAAGCCCCCCCCCCCCCGTCCCCTATAATATTGACCGGCCCCAAAGCTAACATGCCTTATTGTGTTGTATTTGGATTTTAATTCTATTGTGGTTAAGTATGTTTCTTTTTGGGAGCTAGGTTACCAAAAGAACATGCCAGGTTTTTAAACATTCGGTACAGTATTCTAGAATGGATGGCTTCATAGCAAAGTTTTGTTCAAACCTTTCACTGAAGATCCCAAGAGACTAGCCATGTTGGGCTACCCAGTCAATAAATTCACTGCCTATTCAAAGAAAAGCGTATGAAGAAAAGTGAAGACTTTAAAAAAGATACATATTCGTGGAGATGTGGGGTAAAAAAACTTGGTGATTATACATTTAAGGGGGTGGTGATTATCTATAAAAACATAGCTAATATAAACAAAATATTAATTTTAATAATTAGTAATTTTAAGTTTTATCCCATGTGTTTTTTAAATCCCGGATTTGTACCCATTTGATTTTCCTTGCACGTATTATACATTGTACACATCATACAATCCGTCAAAATTCAGTATGGACAAAGATCTGAACCTGCGCAAACAAAACTCGTTCGAAAAAGACATAAACATTGTACTTCACAATTTAAAAACCAATCACTAACCTGCGCAAACTCTCTCCACGACGGTCAAATACGACGGACCAATCGCCTCGGAAGATTAATACATAATGCCCCAACTGATGTGTGCAAATGAAGGAAATTCCCATTCAAAGTATAAATAAATGAAATCAAGTTTTACTATTTCTTTTAATCAAGTAAGAATTTCAGCATAAAAATTCAATCAATCAAATGATCAATACTTACAAATCGCGATATAAAAATAAAAACGAATTATTATCGTGCCAAAAAATGCTGCAAATCACCGCCTTGGTGGTACTTGTATATTCAAATGTGGGTGTTGGTCATCAGTTCGTTTTTGCACGAGATTTTCTGTTTGTTGTGGAGAGCAATAACAATTACCATAAAAGGCTTGTTGTGTACCCGCGCTTTTACTATCCACGCTTTTGTCAAGATGTGGTTACTCACCTGTAAAATGTTTTACTACGTACGAGAAGAAAATAGTAAACAGCAAGTGCTATAAGTTACGACAAACAAAACATGTTAATCTAATCACAAGTTTTAAACATACGACCTAGGCTTTTACTTGACGTTTGTCATTTAGTGAAGGGTAAACTTCATTAAATTAAAACACAAAGTAGGAGTTGAAGCTATATATTTAGCATTGATTAGCAGTTGACCATTAAAAGATACTTATCTTAACAAAGTATGTTTCAAATTTTAACAAGATATATTGAGCACATCGAAGTCTACACGATTTTTAATTTACCCAAAAATTGTTAATTTTGTGATTTTTCGTGCACATTTGATTTTTTTACGGACAAGGCGACATAACTCCAGAACAACATCTGATTTTAATACGGTAACAGTATAGACATGATAGAGGAGCCTAAGGAAATTTCAGTCTAGTGAATCTTTTTAGCAACTTCAAACTTTGATCACAGATACAAAGAACTTGGCAATATTTTGTAACCATTTTTCACCATTTTAGTAAGGATGATTTAAGTTTTTTAGAATAATTATGAATATTTACGCTGGAAACAATAATAAAAATGTGTTCATGTACTTATTAATAAAGTTTCATTTTTTTAAGTAGAAAGGCTATACGACGTAATGCGTGCTCAATTTAAACGTGTTTTGTGCACATTGTATTTAGACATGTTTGAAATTTAAATACATTTATATTATGAAAAAAATGATAGATAGACTTATGTTTATGCATTTAAAGTTAGAAGTTGAAAGAAAGGTTCAGGAAAAAATATTTGTGGAATACATTAAAAAAAAACAAGTATATTGTAATTGTCTTGTTTGGCTGAATATAAAATTTTATTCACATAGTTTGTAGAAAGATTAGGAATAATACCCGAAATAAGTTTTGGAAATGGTAAGAATTTTTTAAACAATCAAAATATCAAATATTTCTCTTGATTACCCTCGGTGTTCCTATCAATTCACTGATGACATAAATTTTTTTATTTTTGCACCCTACTACGATGCGAATTCTTTCTTTATGTTACAATTATATTTTGATAAAGCATCTGACATCGATCATTTATTTTGTTTACTATCGTACACGTTTCATTGTTTACTATTTCTAAATCCATTCATTGAACTGGGAGGTGTGCGTGTTAAACATGATTTGATTGGATGTTCGTACAAGTTCAGCGTGACGTGGTCAATTGCTGTCTCTCGCGTGTGAGTGGTTGTTTCATCGCGTGACATATGCAATTTCCAAGGTAGTGTTTGCGCAGGTCAGTTTACTCGCCCACGCATTGTCCATACTGAATTTTGACGGCTTGTAGACATACATGAATGGATGGATGAATTATTGTTTAACGTCCAGTGGCAATCAGGTGCATATCCGGACGAGAACATGTTGATATGATAATGAATATGATCCCTGCTTTGTACTAGACCGACACTCTAGGTCGGATTTTTAATGCGCTAGCTCACGAGGTAACTGTCAGCAGGAAGACATATCACCTCACTCGTACACATTATACTGACTCCGAGCCGACCAGTCTTTGCTCTTACTCCTAGATGCCGCGTGCTTGGCGGAGAAGCAGCAAATACCAATTTTAATGTCTTTGGTTTGACCCGGCCGGGGATCGAACCCGCGACCTTCCGCACCCGGGGCGAGCACGCTACCACGAGACCACCGAGGCGGTCTCGACATACGTGAAATATTCTTGGTGCATTAAATTAAAATTATAATAAAGCTTTACATTCAGGTTTGAAAAATGTTTCACTATCGATATCCTACAATAAAAATGGTTTAATAAATACTTTCATAATTTGGTGTCACCATTGGAGTTTGAAGCATGTCGGATCGACTTTTATAGTGTGTTATGAAACTTTTCTTTTAGTTTCCTTGACCATATTTACAAAAAAGTGGGGGGGGGAGGGGGCTCTTCGATTTAACTGCTTAACCATTTTATGCTCGTGTCCCAAGTTGGGAATCTCAGTTACCTTTCTGTTTATTTATTTGTTGATATTCTGACATGATACTGTACCGCTGGACATAACTACTCATGAATTACTCTGGGGCCACCAGTCAGGGCATGGTGTGGAGACCATTTGTGCTTTGTTTGAGTATATACTTTTGATTTATAACAGCACTCCATGTCCGTTTTTCCTCAAACATACAGTTAAAAGTTTAACATGAGTCATATACTGGATAGTGGAAATAAAGCATTTTTGGATACTCCGCAATAAAACAATAACAAAGTCCAGATTCTTTAAATTATTCAAAAGTTCTTGAAGAACATTCAAAAAAGTTTCTTATGCAGCTTGAAATGTAAATCCGAATGTCGCCGAACAACTTTAAAATAGTCTGTTTGTTAAGTTTGTGAAACGGTGAAACTTTGGCAAATAGGATTTTGATAATGTTTTCGTTTAATTTTTTTGTAAAATACTCATTAGAGCAAAAATATTAGGGTGACAGGAATAAAATTAGGAAGTAGCGCAGCCATTTTAATTTATTAATTTTTTTCTTACTTTTGATGACCGGGTAAGTTGCAGAAAAGTTGTATGTATTTTTGCAGACACGACATATTCTTTTCTGCGGAAAAGTAAAAATTTCACAAAAAATTGTGGAAATTGAAACCAATTTATCTCGGTCGAATTTACCCCCCATTCCCATAAAAAACTAAAATAAAATGAAAATGAAAACAAAAAACAAAAACAACAACAAAAAAAAAACAAATGAATAAAGGAAAAAAGGAAATGTAATGAAATGGAGATAAACGAAAATTACATAATAACGGAGTTACAAATAAAATTGACATTTACTACATTTTAATGCATATTTAAAAAATATATAATTCTTTATCCGTCTTGTTTTTTTTTTCAGTAGAGATTACCAGTACTACATGTTTTTAGATAAAATACATAAAATCTTTATATCATCCTAACTAGCTATCCCGCGCCGTTTATACCAGATTGTCAGTTCAGAATTTGTTCTGGATGATTAAACACAATAAACATGTGATAAGGTAATTAACACGGGACTTATTGATCACTCTGACACGTGCCGATAAAAAGTATTTATGTCTAAATCTAATAATAATGAGATTTTAAATTCATTGTTTTTTTTTTTTTTTTTTGCATTTTGATTTTCATTTTATGACCTTTTTCTTCATTTCTCTCACCATCATGTCTTTAGATTTTTTTCTTCCAACCAGCGATATTAAGGTGCTTCGAGGTATTTCTACGAAGCCCTCTTTTGATGTACGATGTATCTTGGCTGATTGCCGCGAAAAAAATAAACCTGTTCACAAAAGACAATAACAAAAAAAACAACAACAATTAAATAAAGAAAATATAAAATTATAAAAAAAATAAAATATGCCTCGATCGTCCACGAATGAGGAAAAGTTTACTAATAGACAAGATATGAACTTCTTGACAAAAAAGATTATGGAAATATGAATCTGTATTGTAGTATTCTCTACAATCAAAACTGCTACAAGTTCCCTCCCCCAACACTTTCCTTACGGGGGAATTTAAGCCGATGCTTACATAGTAAGAAATTCTGATTACTCTTTAGTTGAAGAAAGCCAAACATAGTGAACCAAACTTTGGCTTTGATATATATATAGAAAAGGAAAATGACATTGTATGCGTAAAAAGTCGTTCTTGTGCATCGAAATTAGTATCAAAGGATATTATCGTTATCATCATGATCATTTTCAAATGAAATAAAAGCATAAGAACGGAAATGGACATAAATAAAGAAATATTAAATGAAAAAGGAATGAAGGTTAACATTTTATTTAAAATATTTTAAATGCCCTTTTGCACTAACGCTAACCTAAAAATAAAAAAAACAACCTAGCTATACTTGTATGATTAATTTATACATTGTACCTATATGAATTTCAGATATACTGATTCAAACATATAAAAATGAAACCAGATTTCAAAGTTTAAGCCATCGTCTGTGAAGTAATTAAATGAAAATCTTCAATGCACGTTGATTGAAAATTAATTTTACTTTCATACCTTTCCATCGCATTCTTCTTATCTGTATTATCCCGTTGTAAAAAGTTACACGCGTGTTAGTTTTCACAACTATTTGTCATTTATTATCCATTACATGTACTACAATTTGTAATGATCACTTTCTTAAGATTTGATAATTATAAACATAATCAAGGAAGTCGATTTGTGTTTTTATTGATTTTACATATAACATTTTTTGGTGACCTTAAATTAGGAGTGGGGGGACACGTGCTCCATGTGCTCCGTAAATCCGCCACTGAGTGATCTTTCTCAAATTTTCATAGTTTTATATAATGTATACATGTAATTAAGTTGAAAAGTTAAGTTATAAAAAGTACAAAAATGGCCGTTAATACATCTGGCTGGGTTATCATGGCTCACTCTATAAAAACACGTGGAAATTTGCATATTCTGTTCGAAATCGACTCTTACATGTACATATATCATGAACCAAGAAATTCTTGTTTAGTTTAATTCTATATCTTCGAAACAGTTTATATTTTGATGAAATGCCCTCTAATAAAAAACTGACAGTTAACAAATCTTTATGATGTCTATTTTTATCTTGCCTGACCAGAAATGACAAGCAACATTTATTCAAAGGTGACCGAAGCAAAACGTTTTTGCAGCAGAAAATTAATTTGAAACCCTCAATTAATATCTGCAAATTCATTCCGAAATCTCATAGGTTAGTGTACTGGAATCTGACGTATGAGAGCCCTAGTCATTAAAAAAAAACGTGGAGGAATCTCGGACTATCTACATAAATGTATTAAGTTTAAAACTACATGTAGTTTCATGATTTTGATTTGATTTCGTTAATTTGGCACCGGTGCACACCCTATCAGTTTCGTTTCTTTTTTTAAACTCAGATTGCTAATAATCTTCATATAGTTTGGTGTTAGTTTCTCAAAAAACTTTGTCTGCTCAGTTTGAAAAAATATTTTTCCCGGTTTCTGATGTCAGTATTGTATTGCCTTGACATATGTTTTACCTCTTCTTTTGTTGAAATCAGATAGGAAGACATTCTGATTTAATGACAGTAAGTTTGTCACTGTTTCAGTTAAATTGAGACCACTGATTTTCTCAGGTCAGTTTCATTTTTTATTTGTTGAAATCAGATTCAGAACTATTCAGCTCACATTCATACTCATGTAGATTATAATTTGATCAAGTCAGTTTCATTTCTGATTTGTATTAGTCAGATTCGAATATAAATCCGTCTCGCAGTAAAACAAATGAAGATTCTTATTTCATGAAGCCAGTTTGTTTGGTCCCAGTTACTCATCTCAAGTCAGTTTCATTTCTTATCTATTTAAATCATATTCGAAAATACCCAGCTGAAAGTCATACACCTGTAGATTCTTAATGGATTAAGTCAGTTTGTTCGGTCTCATTTAAATTGTGCGCACTGATTTTCTCAATTCGGTTTCGTTTATTTTCTTTTAAATCAGATTGAAAAGTAAAGTCAAGAAATACCAAAGGGACATTCGAAGGAGGGGAATATCGAAAACAACCGACAAACTCCGGAGAACACCAAAGACAAGACCAAAACAATACAAAAACTACACTTAAAACCTAAAAACATATGAACAACATGGACCCCACCAAAAAACGGGGGGTAGTCTCTCAATTTTGCAGCGATGTCAGTTTGTTACTTTCTCATATTCTCATGTAAAGTTATCCTTCATAAAATATACTAGTCAGAGTTTCCCCTCACGTCAGATGACCCTATTTCTCAATTGACTAGCGTCAGAGATCACTTTATAAACAAAACTAGGAAATTTGTCGACTCTGTCCAGATATTGTTAATCAGGGATTTTATTTCTTGTAAATGAACATGAGTTGAGTGCTTTTTAGCTCACCTGGTCCAAAGGGCCAAGTGAGCTTTTCTCACCACTTGGCGTCCGTCGTCCGTCGTCCGGCGTCGTCCGTCGTCGTCGTTAACATTTTACATTTTGAACTTCTTCTAGAGAACCACTGAATGGAATGAAACCAAACATGGCATGAATGTTCCTTATGAGGTGCTGACCAAGTGTTGTTACTTTGTACCCGATCCATCATCCAAGATGGCCGCCAGAGGGGGACTTAGTTTAATATAGGACCCTATGGGAAATGCATACAAATGACTTATTTTAGAGAACCGTTGAATGGAATGAAACCAAACATGGCATGAATGTTCCTTATGAGGTGCTGACAAAGTGTTGTTACTTTGTAGCCGATCCATAATCCAAGATGGCCGCCAGCGGGGGACTTAGTTTAACATAGAACCCTATGGGAAATGCATACAAATGACTTCTTTTAGTGACCCACTTAATGGAATGAAACCAAACATGGCATGAATGTTCCTTATGAAGTGCTGACCAAGTGTTGTTACTTTGTAGCCGATCCATAATCCAAGATGGCCGCCAGCGGGGGACTTAGTTTAACATAGAACCCTATGGGAAATGCATACAAATGACTTCTTTTAGTGACCCACTTAATGGAATGAAACCAAACATGGCAGGAATATTCCTTATGAAGTGCTGACCACGTGTTGTTACTTTGTAGCTGACCCATCATCCAAGATGGCCGCCAGCGGGGAACTTAATTTAACATAGGACCCTATGCGAAATGCATACAAATGACTTCTTTTAGAGAACCACTGAATGGAATGAAACTAAATCTGGCATGAATGTTCCTTATGAAGTGCTGACCAAGTGTTGTTACTTTGTAGCCGATCCATCATCCAAGATGGCCGCCAGCGGGGGATTAAGTTTAACATTGGACCCCATGAGAAATGCATACAAATGACTTCTTTTCGAGAACCACTGAATGGAATGTAACAAAACATAGCATGAATGTTCCTTATGAGGTGCTGACCAAGTGTTGTTACTTTGTTGCCGATCCATCATCCAAGATGTTTAGAAGTCTATCAGAAAATTGTAAAAAAAATTCTGAATGGTCACAACTTGACCACATATTCAAAAATAATAATGATAAGATGTCTTCAGTAGCTATTGTAAGACTACACTAAGATGACCTGTTTTTAATTTTAAATACTGTGTCAAATTAAACCAATCTTGGTCTCAATCATTATATAATTTTACATAATTTCCAAAATCACATTAGATACAGGTGAGCGACACAGGCTCTTGAGAGCCTCTAGTTTTATGCTAATACCCCTATATTACACAGTTTTTGTCATCACTACAGTGGTAAGAAAGAAGTCATGAAATATTTTTTATCTTTTAATTGAGTAGAATTTTAACATAATTTATATAACCTATTGTTCTGTAGATTAAACTGTCTAGATATTATATATTACTATGCTTTATTGAACCAAGCATAATAGTGCTCAGCTGTCAATATGAAGCTATCGTATTTAAATACTGTTCGGAGCATCCCTTGTGTGAAGATTACTGTGGTCCTTCTGCAGAAATTTTTCATCTTACCTTTTTCGCAAAATGTATCTCCGTGACCAATTCATATACCGGCTGTTCCTTGTCAGTTAACGTTGGGGTATGTAAGTAGGATTTTGAGAAGGATTTTTTGTTAGAGAATGCTATTTTTATCACACAGTCCTTTAAAATTATATTAATATTCACAGCAGAATACAAAAAAAACATTTTTATACCATTTTTATGGTAAATCTTTTATCATCATTTATGGTAAGATTTCCTTTGTTTAATGTGTTAAAAGGTGACCGAATTGTTTCAATGAACTCCCAAATTGATCAGCGAATTTATACATAACACGGGATCTTTAAGTCATAAATTACACTTTTTGACCTGTATTTTACAATATTATTCCTGAAATTGTATAAAATTACAATTTTCGGAAAAGGCTAAAGGCAGTTTTCGAAAATGAACAATAAGAAATTAAAAAAAAATCGGAAATTTCCAATGAATAAAAGATGTATTTTATTAGTACCCGGCTCCTTTACTTTTTTTTATTTAGCAAGTTTATGCGTACATCATTTTCTGACTGTAAGAAGTAAGTTAAGAGCATCGAGAAGGGAAGTTACTCTTAGTCAAAAAATGTCTTGAATTGGATCAAGAAGAAAAATCTTAACTTGAATAAACTTACTTGTACAAGTCAGAATAATAAACCATTAACTAAAGAGAGATAACTCTTCCCGGATTTTTTTTTTTGACTGTTAAGAGTAAGAAACATTCTGACTTAAATATGTAGATCCCCTGACTGTATGATAAAAATGATTTTGTGCATCCAAATTGGTATCAATGATTTTTTTATTTTACCATTGAGCCGATAACAGTGGTTTTGGATGTATCCTCAGTTCAATTACTTGTATTTAGATACTAACCCGAAAGTGATACTTTAAATCTACTGTTACAAAATTCAACAAAAAAACTCCCTCATGCACAGCTCTGTCCTTAGATGGTTTTGGTTTTACTCCTTTTGGTATTTTGAATATTGCTCAACTATTTTACTGTTGTTTTTGGTTTTAAACATTTTAGGCCATGGGCACAACTTCTGAGTTGTACATCGATGAAATGTGCATATCTTGTGCACCAAAATCAGTATCAAAGAATTTTATTAATTATATCACTGGCCTTTATACTCACTGGCAATGTAACAGGTGTTGGACATGCTTACCCTTTCGGATGTCACTCCAGGTTTTTAATGGGATTTCACATTGCCAGCGCTTTAGTTACTTTACTGTCTTGTCATATTTTTCTGGTGGTTAATTTTATGTGTTTTATTCTTTTGGTTATACATGCATCCTTGTGGCGTTTGTGTTTTGTTTTCCATTCTCGTGTATTTTTCTTTTCCTTGGATATCTAATTTATTGACTTTTTCCACTGTTTTGTCGCCTTGGTGTTCTTTTATATAGTCAAATTATATGATATGGGCAAAGAAATTATAAGTAGATGAGACAATCAAGCATACCAGTACATATGCAATACCTCATTGACAATTCAGCGTTCGATAACGTAGAATTATAATGTATTTGATCGACGGTTCTGTTACACAACTTAGGGCCGTTTTCCCACTTTTGGCACAAATATACTGAGGTGAGACCATACATTAAGTATGCTACTAGTTTATTAGGTAAGGATCTACTGTCGATATAATGAATTCATTATCCTCCAACCTACTTAGTTTTCTGTCTTATATTCCGTAAAAAAAATTACGGATTAAAAGAGCCATAAACTGGATAGATTTTGTGTGTTGCGAATTACAGGAGTTATATGTCCTCTATGTGCACAAAATTCATTAGCTCGGACTGCCGATAATTCAGCAAGATGCCAAACGTTGTTTGAAGTTTGAGCCATTGGACAGACAAACCCAGGAAGACAAATGGACAACCACAAGCACAACAAATAAACACTGAAACTAAAAAAAAATGAAAAACACGAACTCATATGAAATCTAGGAGTGAACTCATGTGCCCCGGAATGGTAAGCATACATCACACGTCGTGAAGTTCAACAAATTCAATCTGGTGGTAGTCAAATCGGTGTAGGTATTGTAACGGTCAATCAATTCTTGATGACAACGTAAAATTCCCTGAGTGACAACATCAACTTTTTTTCCGGGATTAAACCATGGTTAAGCAGCAGTAATCCTCTTTATCGAAAAGCAAAAATGGTAACTCACGCATGCCCTTGAATATCGAATAAGCTGAGAAACGTAGACGCCGTATGCAGGCGATGCTGGTATATTGCTACTCAAGCCGGGCAAATTAACAATAGGAAAGTTGAAGTCATCACGTTTCAAAAAGTTTTGTCTTCAAATTTGTTTTCGATTTTCCCCTCCTTAGAATATCCCTTTTGTAATTCTTGACTTTACTTACATTTGGACCAACAAGCTTAAAAATCCTTCAGTAGCTGTAGCAGTCGCAAACGACAGCTAATCCCCTCTACCCGTTTTGAACATACGGAGTCTTCGAACTTGACCTTAACACGGAACTAAACCAGTCAATCATGCATAAAATGAAGGTCAAGGTGATCAATTTGTATACGCACCTACGGTATTTTCAAGACAAATCCACAGGCGAAATATTACACCTATATGACTTGCAGTGTCTCAGAATTGGACCTTAATAAAAACCTAAACAGAGTCACTCATGCATAAAATGTAAGTCAGAGTGATCCAATTTTTATATGGACCTTCGTTATTTTCCAAGACGCATACACTGGTGAAATAGTATACTTATATGATTTACAGTGCCTTAGAACGAACCGAACGGTATATCCCCTCCCAACGTATTTGTATAGGTTTGGCCTTTAAAGATAGGCAAGAGAGTCAGTGGTAAGGAGTATGCAGTACGACATAAAAAATTGCATTTCCGTCCTGATAACGATAAGGATAAAGATTAACGAGAAAAATCTATTAGTCAAAATAAAGCTAGCCGCTGCATTAGATAATAATAATTATAATATTTATTATAATTTATAATAATAATAATTAAAAAATACAATAAACGTTAGTTGATTTCATTTAATTATACTTTATGACCTGAGATATATGAAAATTATGTGCATATAGTCCAGATCGGATAATTTTTGTCGATAGGTATTTTATTTTAAAAGTTAAGGACATATATGATTAAATACGGTGCATTTCTATCTTAAAAATCGTTTAACGTTAACTTTTGTGAACCTTCCATTGATTCCAGTCGTCTTTCTCTTTCCGTTGATCAACGTTAGATATTCGCGGAAATCGCGACGTCACAAGCCACGGACGGCATAATACCGTTGCGCTGCTCTATGCGCAAAAACAATAGAGTGATTTGTCTTTAAATTTTCATGTTTTTGTCAGTTTAATACTTTGTACATTTTTTGTCTGATTGATTCAGATTATTGGAGGAAATTTGACAAAAAATTCATTTTAAAAATTTCCTTTGAACTGTATATAAATACATTACAAGTCTTTATCGTTCTTACTTCAGTGGCGAGAAAATTTTTGAAAAATATTTTCCATATGTTGCAGTTTTTCCGTGCTCCATGTTTAATCAAAGATTTCTTTAATTACATTTATTAAATTATATGTTTAAATCGGCCCTAATACAAAATGTATGCTAAATTCGGCATGACCAATATGGATTTTTAAAGATCAACTCATATTAACCATACGTTTAATACGGCTTTTCGGCCTGGTTAATAGCCTTTTCCGTATTGCCTTGTATTAAAAAGCTGGGCCAATATGAGAGTTTTCACTTCCGGATGACCAGGAATAGAAGTTCCGGAACTTGTTTCGAATTTCTTGAGACTTCATTAATGTCTGTTGTTAACAACGCTGCTTGAAAAATTGTGGATGTCTTGAGAATAATTTTTCGTCATATACCTTTCTGAAAAGAGATCATGTTGTGATTTTACATTCAGTGTCTCAACTTGTCACGCTGTCTTGCCAGGTACAGCTTTAATTTTGAGACTTTTGGTATAGCGCATCTCCATCATAACAGTAACAGTATGTATTTCCATGACATTGAAATTTTTTTAAATTGTTTTAAAATTTTTAAAAAGTTTTCAAACTATCAAGATCTGACTCCAAAATTACAAATATTGATCCCACGTATATATACTAGAAAAATACAATAAAAAGAAAGTGATAAATAGCTAAAAGATTCAAACAATTTTAAATCAATGAACATTACCTTAATTTATAAATAACACAAATTTATAGACAGTTAAAAAAAACAGGGCAGTACGGAATGCCATACGGACCAGCTGTACCTAGTTCCTGCCGTACGGACTGTTGGGATTATTTAATAAAAGTGTTATGAACTTGCTGATTCTGTATTGCCGTGTATTGATTCTCGGTCAGCTGTATTTGCACTCGGCCATACGGGCCTCGGGAACAATACAGCTAACCTTGAATCAATACAAGGGCCAATACAGAAACAGCAAGATGGTAACACTATAGTATGTGTTAATCTGGAAATTTACATGGCGAGGCGCAATATATAAGAACTATTCTTTTCTGTTCAGACGTAACTTTCATTTTCATTCTGTGATGTGATACCCTTTATTGTCTCGGCTGGTCTTTCCTGATCTTTCTTTCTAAATAGTTTCCGAAGTTTGAAAATCTGTCTTTTAAATTTAGCACAAATAACATTCAGCGTCAATTCTATAATTTCTGTAAATGTTATAAGGCTTGCTCCACAAAAAAGTCCCATTTGTCCTCCAACGTTTGCTGAATTAATGAAAAATAAAGTGTAAATTATTTAGTCTTTGGAGTGTATTATATTATACAATTACTGTCTTTTGTTGAGATAAATTTGTTGAGTTATTGAAATTTAAAAAACGGTTATTCAATGACAGATTTTCAAAAGTCAATAACTTCACACATTTACAGAATCAAATGCGAAAATGCAAGATTTCGTTTTAAAAAACAACATTTATAAGTACCTATCTTTATAACAGAGCCCAAATCTGTGTCATTGTGTATTGAGGTAGTAGGACGTACATTGTATGACGACAGTGGGCTGATTTAGATGTGTATATGATCTGTCTCATACCAGTTTCGGGTGATAAAAATGTATTTTCAACGACGATAAATTTCTATCTGTTTAAGAGAAAGTGTATGACATCGAGAAAGAGCAACTCGAATTCATAAACTGTAAAATAGAACACAATTCGCCCATTCCCTGTTGCTGTCTTTATTCTATACTTAGATATTTATCCTTATCGTATTTCCCCATGCCTATATCGACCTGCTGAGGCCTGCTGAGACTATTGAAAAGTAAGAAATTCCATTGAGATTGCTAGTTAACAATACGATAAATTTATCATCAAGTTTTCTTCAAACAAATATTGTAAAATATAAGCCGCTCACTCGCCGAAAAAGCTTCACATTGTGTCTCGCGGCTGATATTTTACGATATACGTTTGCATAAAACTTGATAATATGTACTTAATAATCCGAAGCCTCAAAACTTTAACTCGGTTGAAAACACCAAGATAATCAAAACACTTTTCCAAATTTCAAGCAATGGTTGTTTCTATTTTTCGGTCCTATACCTGATGGTATCACAGCACATGTAAAATAAAAACTTAATGGGGGACAAATTCAAAATAAAATTCCTAAAACTATATATCTTAAAAATGTTATAGAGTTATTAGAGAGCAACCATTTGATTATTGGTGGGGTGAAGGATTTAGTCTTGAATCCCGGAAATTCTGCTTGTGACATTCCTGAATCTGCATATTTTTTTCTGCAAACTTTTCTTTCAAAATATACCAGATTATAATGCCTAAGTTGTATACACATACCAAATATATCTCTGTACGAGGAGAATTTGGCTGTCTGTTGTACAACAGTCTTTTTCAGTTGATCGAAGTAGATGTTCAGTACTATGACATTATTTCTGAAAATAAAATGTAAAACCATTTTACCTTGCGAGCTGTTAAACCTTCTAATTTCAAGTTTTTCGAGAATTTTGAAGGTTTAACCATGGAGATTGTAGAAATATGACAATCAACTGATCGCCAGTAAGATTCTGTTTCTCTGATTCCTTAAATTAGCTGTTATAATATATAATGCAATGAACCCTGTACATTCTTGCTAACATGTTTTTGCTAGAATCCCTGATAAAACCGCTCAAGGTCTCCAGTGGGTCCAGGGCGAAACCCCCCTCCCCCCCCCCCCTCCCCGGCCGAAAACGACTTTAAGGTATTTGGAAGCTGTTTCCAGAGTGCAAAAATGTGAATAAATATTCATGAATATTACTTTATTTTGATGTAAAACATTATCTTAATTCTTGATATTTTGACTGGAACAGCAGTAATGAAAACACAACATGTAAATACATACGGATATCCACTGTGATGAAGACCTTGTGGTTACTTCTGAATTGGTGTCTTCATTAGGAGAAGGGATCTTGTCTATCTTACATTATTATAAGTATAAGCCCTGAAAAAATCCCTGGGAAATTTAGAAGTCCCGGAGAATATTACAGTCTACCCTGTAACCCAGTAATGGTGACAAATTTCCGGATGTTCCGTGAGCAATCCGGAGCATGTGCATGTATTCCTGTACTCACTCCCGTCATTTCTTTCATATGAAGCAAAATATTAATACTTCACATATTGAAATCAAATTCTCGGTGGGCCTTTCGGTGTCCCCGTTGATCCATTAAGAAGCGTGACCTTTTATCCCTGTTGAATCCTCGGTAAGACACATATTACTGAAGACGTTAGCGCAAATTTATTTACATTGCTACGTAATCTTCGAAAAACGTCGAGAAAATCAAAGGGGGATTTCACCGACCAATCAGCATTCGAGAACAACACATCACACTGTATGATACATGTTTATATAAACTGACAGGATACCCTAATCACGTTAGCAATTTTAGTTTACAGTAATAATTCTGAATCATAATTGTAATACGAATTAATGGTGGTAGAAATCATGTTAAGGATTTTATGCAATTTTCTCAAGCTAATTCTGATATATCCTTGGAATATTTGTTATTTCATCCGCAGCGTACAAACTTTTGTTAAATTTTGACGTCAACTGTTAATAAAATAATATGATAGAAAGGATACTCGTGTGACGAATTTTAAAATTCTTGACATAAAATGTGAGACAGAGTCAATGTAGAAATTTCATAAACTATAGGCATATGACAATCACTGTCATAACTTGCCCTAAAATTTCAAATAAAAAAAACTTTACAAATATTACATGAACTGAACACATTGAGTCGGAAAAAGTTTCTAATTGGGGCGTGGCTTATAATAAATTGGTCAAGTAATCAAAACGTTATCACAACATGCAATGACCAATTAAATGATCATATTGGTTTAAAAGAGTATTTCAAAAAATTATTATTTGAGATGTAGATTAAACAGCCGAATTCTATATTTGTCCGAGAAATTAAAAATCTAACACCAGTGCAAGTGCGAGATAAGGAAATCTCAGACACCCGAGGGTAAAATTTGATCGTTCTCTAACGAGGCTCCATCGAGTTAGAGAACGATCAATCTTACCGAAGGATGTCTGAGATTTCCATATCTCACACAAGCATAACCGATGTTTGATTCTTTTCTCACTTTGTTTGCGATATAAATGGTGTGGGGACTGACATTGATCAGCTGTTCGTGACGTAACACTATGCGTAGGAATATGCCGTATCACACAGGTAAATGAACGATGCGCACTGTGAAATCGGATTAGAAAAACGAAGTTCAAAAGCAAATTCTAGGTCTCGTCGTAGCGTGCAAGTTCGATCACTGACCAGTCAAACCAATGACTTTCAAACTTGTTTTTTCTGCTTCTTCGCGAAAGACACAGTATTTTGAAGTAATGGCAAAGATTTGCCGGCTTGGAGTCGTTGGTGTCTCAGGGTGGTCTGACATGCCTCCATGCAGACTGTTACCCCATGATCTAGGACATTAAAAATTCTGCTCAGTGTGTTGGTCTAGTAAAAAGTAGGGTTCATATTATATCACATCAGCAAGTTCTCGGCATAATTTGTATGAAATAATTGACGCTGGACGTTAAACAATAATTCGCCCATCAATTCACAATGATTACAAGCCTAAGAATATCAATGTCATGGAAAGCAAAAAAACGTACATACCTGTAATAGTCTAATTCTTTGTCTTTAACAACTTTCCAAATTAAATGACTATAAAAATCAGACGGAAAAGTTGATGATGTTAATGTCACTCCATATTTGGAGAACTCGCATGCCATCACACATCCGCATGATTTAAGTAAATCTGGATGACCAATGAAATAATCTGTAACCATGAATAAGAAAAAATGCTCCTGTTAAGGTAGGAGGTATCTGATTGGGGTAATTTTATAAAATTCTGCATGCAAGTAGAACTTGAAAAACTTCACCTGAATATAAAATAAATAGGGTACGTCACATTGTCAAATTTGGTTTATTAAGTTTTAGAAAACAGATATATAATTATATAGCATGCACGTCAATATCGCTAAAAAGGCGTAGAATGACCAAACTAGGTTATATATACAATGCATAGTCATTGTCGGAAAATATAAAATTTATTTGGGCAAGCTTTAGGAACATGATAAAAGGCGAGCTTTAGCGAGCCTTTTCCCCATGTTTCGCTACGAGTCCAAATAAATTTTATAGTTTCCGACAATGACTTTGTGGTGTCTTTATCCTGCAATCCCCTTTAGTTGCGTAAAATGCCTTAAAATAACGATTAAATCTGAAATCCAACTGCTGTGAAAACGCGGGAAACGCCACGACGTCATCTGGTACATTCTCTACGCTCCTCGCGCTCTTCATGTTAACAAGTACCAGCAGACTTTATTAGGTCATTGACCTAATAGGACTAAAGTTAATTCTACCCCTTTTATTAGACCGGAAATGGCATGATTGCAGGATAAACAAGTATAACCTGTTCTGAAATTTAAACTGATCCTTATAATTTAAATTTTTTTTTTTAAATTCTGATCCAAAATTGCAGGTAGAGTTATTTGAATAACATTTTTAACTTGGAAATTTTTAAATCGCGGACTGCAAAGTAATCCCTTGGTGACGTCACAGTACCCAAAAGTAGATTATACAATATACAGTTTAATCAAACTTGCTCAACCAATAACAACCAATCAAATGGTTTGTTACAACTCAAATTAAATTATATATTTATTTAAAAACGTTCGACGGACGGAAATAGAAATTAAAAAAAGAATGTGAATAAATAAATCTGTACAAATGTATATACCTTTCTGTTTAGTACAATTCAGGTAATCATATTTGGAACAATATTCCTTATCTGAAAATACAGAAGTAAAAAATAATAATACGGATTCGTAATGTAATACAATTATGTTCAGAGCTACAAAAATCACAATTTATCAGGTGAGTGCGTCACAAACGATCACTGACATATTCCCAGTGTGATTCCAGTTTTCTTACGGAGTTTGACATTTACCGATATAGATATTAACGACAGTGACCACTTGGTAGTACTAATGGTGTCGCATGCGAACCAGGATATGCTTACACTTTCGGAGCACCTTATATCACTCCGGGTTTTTTGTTTGAGTTCGTATTGCCCACGCTTTAGTTTTCAGTGTTCTTTGTTCGTATGTCTTTGTCTGTTTGTTTGCCAGTCTGTGTTCCTTTTTGGTTTGTCTCGTTCGGGCATTGTCCTCTGGATTAGGATTTACGATTTCCCCTCTGGCATTGTTGGTTTGGTATCTTCTACACTTGATTTAATCTACAGCAAATAACACATTTTGACAAATACTTAGAATTATTACATTGAGTGTGGTGAAATACCGGGATTTCCGGGTGAAATCAAATTCGATAATTCACCCAGTGAAATCGAAAGTCATGTTTCACTCTAGGAAGTGACGTAACAATAATACTTAGAATTGTTTCATTTTCTTTATAAAAAAAACTCTTAATACGGTTCTGTGTTTCGAGCGTTAACGTTTGACGGTTAATCCTCTAAATTAATTTAGTATCAATTTTTAATTTTACTAAAACTAAGGTGATACAACTGTTGGTGTAGTGTAGTTTAGCATTTATTCGGTAGTCAATTCTTCGGCAAATTTACTTACACTAGTGTGGATTTTGGATAACCTGATTAGGCCCATTTGTTTCAATTGACTCAAAGGTCAAGTGTTTGTACGTATGTCTTTGTAGAATGATATTCGCGATATGTACTCTAAGAGGTGAAATCTTTAAAAGAATATTTACGGAAATCTGATCTTGTTAGAACTTACTATCTGCTGTAAAGTCTACACATCCACAAACGTCATACATGTATTTGGCATAGCAATCTTTTATACATCGTGCTGTGTAATATTTTGATCCGTCAACATTGGTACTATTCCTACAGTACTGTCCGGGCATAGCTTGATGTGGATAGGGTAAATACTCGTACTAAAATTGAAAGTACAAAATAAAGGTTCGTTCATATTTTGCATTTATCCGAGATTCCTACTATGTTAGAAATGTGTCGTCCGCCGGTCCCAGAAAATTAGGTCTTTTGAGGAACCTTGGGCTAGATTATAACGAAGAGGCCCTTGACGTCTATTCAATTCTACCTTTGAATCTATTATTCCGCATATAATACTTTTTTTTATCATATCCGTTTTATTTAGTACTAAATACTGTCCTTTTGCATATATGATAAAGCACCAGGGCCCAGTTGTTCAAAAGTTAATCACTTCTTTCATTTTCCATTATTTTGATTCTTTACAGAATTTTGTATGTACATACAAAGTCATAGGATTAACCCATCAGGCATAATCAAGGAAGTGAAAATTTGAAACTGAAAATTATGGTTAATTTTTTAACAACTGGACCGCTCAACCTGTATCGCACGGAACTTCTCCGGCAGGTAATTTAATTTACCAAAGCAGACGAAATGTCTATTGTATGACATTGATATATTATAATTTACGATTATTATACAACCAACAAGTATTTATTAGTCATAGTTAAACACACATTAATTGCAACAAGGAATTCCTTTCTGAAAAAAAATCACCACTGTTAAAATATATGATTAAGCGTATAAAACATGTCAAAATCCGTATCGCATGGCATGCCATTCCTCAATCAATATCATCCCTCGGACCAGAGGCCCTCGGGCTGATATTGGAATCTCGGTGTGATTCGTTATATTATACGGATTGTATCATTTATCGTATTTCCCTATGGCTATATCGACCTGCTGAGGCCTTCAGAATTCCCCGTATTTCGGCACTGTGACGTCGTAAAGAGTTGACCCGACCCTAATATGAGCTGACCCGAATATATCAGCGACGTCATAATGTTTGACCCAACGTTGACCCGAATATATCAGGAAAACATCCGATTATAGGCGGATGGCCATTGAAAAGTAAGAAATTCCATTAAGATTGCTAGTTAACAATACGATAAATTTATCATCAAGTTTTCTTCAAACAAATATTGTAAAATATAAGCCGCTCGACACAATATGAAGCTTTTTGGCTCGTTTGCTACGCTCACTCGCCGAAAAAGCTTCACATTGTGTCTCGCAGCTGATATTTTACGATATACGTTTGCAGAAAACCTAATAATATGTACGTATTATTCTCTATTTATCATTTGTTTATCGTTGATATAGCCATTATCGGTAGTTTTGCCCAAATGATACAGCCGGAAGTGAACGTCATCATATCATCATCCCGCAGGGAAACCCTATATCGTACTCCTAAAGAATCGCGTGATCTCATTGTACAAATGGCGTCAAAATAAACGATATATGATAAACAGAATATGATATGGGTTTTCATATCATTCCTCATATTAACATCTCAAGCAAGCTCTAATTTTGAGCTTACTCAATCCTCCTTGTAACGCAAGCATACAATGGCCTAGCCTGTTGCGTATTCACACGCGTCAACTTTAAAATTAATTTATGGATTAGAAACTACATATGAAAGGCTACCAATTCAAGGCTACATGCAAGGTGAAAATTAATTCGTTTTGACATTTTTATGTACAGGGTGACATTTAATTAATGTCTTTATTATTAACTCTTAGGGACATGGCATACATGTACATGTACAATTAAAGACTATTTATAAAACGATCCAGGGTCACCTTGTGTCTTCTATGTGTCCCACTGAAGCTGGTTTTATAATGAAATAGTCGTGGCTTTACTGACATTTTGCACGTTTCAAACAAAAGATCAAGCATAATGGACGAGAAATGTCTTGTTGAAGCGTTGAGCATTGGGAAGACAATATATAGTACGAATAACGAAAAAGGGAACAATAAAGTCTGAATATATTTTTTTTAAATTATTAAGATTTTCCTTTAAAAAAAAGATTTTACACAGTTTTGTCAAACTCACTAAAAATTTTAAAAATCTGCAAGGTGTAGATTTTTTCTACAGTTTTTAAAATCCGTATCCCTAAAATTACCTTAGTTTTCGACAAAGCTGCAAAAACTTCATGGCCAGGTTTAACATAATAAGTACCGGAGTCATGAAAATCTGGATCGTCATTCGGATCATGAACGGTGAACTGAAAATAACAAATTTTATACTTTAATTACTTACTTTAGAAGTACATTGTACTTTACATATGAAAGGAATACTTAAATGTAAGCTTTGCAAGTCTATGATACACTGATCCTATGAGGAAAAAACTGTTTTATTATCTCCGCACTTTCGTACAAAGTTAGGAGATATTGCGGCTGTCTCCGTAAATCTGCCCGAGATACTTTCTTTTGAAATCAACCCCTCCTTCACTTTTGGGTTTATTAATTGGATTTCTTTATAGAATGGTTACATAATACCTGTAGATGCGCAACAAGGTTTTAGTCTGTTTTCATAACTTGGGGACCACAGGGGTGGATTTTGAAATTGGTGAATTCAAGCTTGTGACCTTAATTTATTTCAATTTTCAATGCATAAAGCGATTCATTTTTTTCAAAGAATGATTTCATAACATACATGTCTGTAAATGGGCAATCAGGCTTTAGATTTTTTTCTCTTTTGGTAAGTGTTTTACTTAATTATGGAGGTGCGGCATTCACTGTCCATAGTAGTTTTCTAGTTTTAATTGATTCTGAAAAATATTTTAAATTGCTGTACATATATTTTTTTATCCTGCAACTACGCTTTAAACTGACCAATATAACCTGCCCAATATTATTTTTCGATATTGGGTCAGTAGCCCAATATAGTCTGCTGCTACCTTTGTCCTCACATTCAACGATATTTTGTATTGCGTTCTCGTTCACAGTGACGTCGTGTTTCCCTAGATTCGGCCCTTCTTCAAATCAAGTGGTTTCAGACAATTTTTTTTAAAATTTTCCCAAAGGGTCCTATGGTAAACAAATGTGGCAGCCTTCTTGGTCGACAGTCTGGGTATTCGGACACATTTCTGAAACAGAACCAAGTAAGGATCATTGCTTCCAAGTCTTGTTACAATTACCCCTGTGGATTCAGACAAGAAGATTTTTAAATGAATTCTCCCTAAGGATCCTATGTTAAACTATGTTCAACTATGGTGGCCAACTTGGTTGACTGTCTGGGTCATTGGACATACTATTTAAAGAGGACCATCCAAGGGCCACTGCTGGCAACTCTGGTTCTAATTGGTCAAGTGATTCCAGACAAGGAGATTTTCAATTAATTTTCCCATATGGCCCTATGTTAAACTAAGTTCGGCTGTGGCAGCCATCTTGGTTGACAGTCCGGGTCATCACATATATTTCTTAAAGAGGACATCTAAGGACCATTGCTGCCAAGTCTAGTTCCAATTGGCTCATTGGTTTCAGGCAAGAAGATTTTTTTAAAAAAATATTCACATTATGTCTTATGTTAAACTAAGTTCAACTGTTGCGGCCATCTTGGTTGTTAGTCTTGGTCATCGGACATAATTCTTAAAGAGGACCATCTAAGGACTATTGCTGTCAAGTCTGGTTCCAATTGGTCAAGTGGTTTCAGACGAATATTTATTAATGAATTTTCCCATAGTGCCCTATGTTCAAGTAAGGTCGGCTGTGGCGGCCATCTTGGTTAACAGTCCGGATCAACGGACACAATTCTAAAAGAAAACCTCCTATGGATCATTACTGCCAGGCCTGATTCCAATTGGCCATGTAGTTTCATAGAAGAAGATTTTTGAAATTCATCCCCCCTTTTTCTATTTTTAGGAACATCACCCATGTCGGTTGGAAATAGGGGATGCCGGACATAACTTTGGAAGGGGACCACCAAAGGACCATTCCACAGAAGTTTGGTCCCAATTGTCCGAGTGGTTTCAGAGGAATGTTTACGTCCAACGACGACGTACGACGGACACCAAGTAAAGGCCAAATGCTCACTTGGCCTTTTAGACCAGCTGAGCTAAAATCATGTCAATCCAAAGTTTCTAATCAGAAAACTTGATAATTGTTTTCCCTCAAATAGAAATATATTCAAAGAAAAGCATTCTACTGACGGGAACGTACTTGGAATTTTTTTTTTATTTCCACAAAAGCAGAAGTTTAAATACTCAAAGTAATGTGTTCAATTACAAATATAAATTTTTCTCGGACAAAATTTTTTTATTCGCGAAGACGTGCTATACATTAGGTTCAGTACAATTATCTACCAGTATGGTTCCCTCCTGCCTTAGGAGAAATGATGTTAAATCTACTAGGATTCGTGATCTCAAATAAACGGTGCGGGACAAAAGAGAATGACATAAGACACCCCAATCAACGATATCGTTATCATCTTAACTAATATCCATTAGACGCTTTTTCAAAACAAAATGTTGTCAGAACAATATTTGCTGCCAAAGATAAAAAAAAACCAAAGAAATTAGTAACTATATTAATTATTAAAACCTTATAAATACTTTACTACGACATTGTTTACATCATTTGGTGTATATATTTATTTTCAATATTTTATCTAAGCCAAATTAAATTTCTTCCTGTAGCAAACTAAAATCTTCTTCCCTGTCAACAATGTTATTCATCCTCATCCGTTTGAGATATATTTACTAAAGATCAAACGATGAGATTGCATTCTTGGAAAGGCCCCCGAATTTTTTTTTTTATTATTATTATTTTCTCTTGATAAAACGATTGAAAATATATATTTCGTTGTATTTTTAAATTCGTGGATTACGTTGTCCACGAAATCCACGAAAATTGGTCTACCACGAATAATAAGTATTTGACAGTAATGTGAGTATTTAAAATTATCAATGTAAGCAGGTGTTTAGAGCATTATCTTACAACAAAAAGAAACCAATAACAGGAAACCCTGTAAGAAAAACAAGAACATGTGTCAGGATAACACTTATTTCTCTGTGGACATTCATAGAAGAAGATTTTTGAAATTCATCCCCCCTTTTTCTATTTTTAGGAACAGCAGCCATGTCGGTTGGAAATAGGGGATGCCAGACATAACTTTGGAAGGGGGCCACCAAAGGACCATTCCACAGAAGTTTGGTCCCAATTGGCCGAGTGGTTTCAGAGGAATGTTTACGCCCAACGACGACGTACGGCGGACGCCAAGTAAAGGCAAAATCCTCACTTGGCCTTTTAGACCAGCTGAGCTAAAATCATGTCAATCCAAAGTTTCTAATCAGAAAACTTGATAATTGTTTTCCCTCAGATAGAAATATATTCAAAGAAAAGCTGCATATTTTCCACCCACCCATCCATTCTACTGACGGTAACGTACTTGGGAATTTTTTTTTATTTCCACAAAAGCAGAAGTTTAAATGCTCAAAGTAACGTGTTGAATTACAAATATTCGGACAAAATTTTTTAATTCGCGAAGACGTGCTATACATTAGGTTCAGTACAATTATCTACAAGTATGGTTCCCTCCTGCCTTAGGAGAAATGATGTTAAATCTACTAGGATTCGTGATCTCAAATAAACGGTGCGGGACAAAAGAGAATGACATAAGACACCCCAATCAAAGATATCGTTATCATCTTAACTAATATCCATTAGACGCTTTTTCAAAACAGAATGTTGTCAGAACAATATTTGCTGCCAAAGATAAAAAAAAACCAAAGAAATTAGTAACTATATTAATTATTAAAACCTTATAAATACTTTACTATGACATTGTTTACATCATTTGGTGTATATATTTATTTTCAATATTTTATCTAAGCCAAATTAAATTTCTTCCTGTAGCAAACTAAAATCTTCTTCCCTGTCAACATTGTTATTCATCCTCATCCGTTTGAGATATATTTACTAAAGATCAAACGATGAGATTGCATTCTTGGAAAGAACCTCGAATTTTTTTTTTTTTTTTTTATTATTATTATTTCCTCTTGATAAAACGATTGAAAATATATATTTCGTTGTATTTTTAAATTCGTGGATTGCGTTGTCCACGAAATCCACGAAAATTGGTCTACCACGAATAATAAGTATTTGACAGTAATGTGAGTATTTATCAATGTACACAGGTGTTTAGTGTATTATCTTACAACAAAAAGAAACCAATAACAGGAAACACGGTAAGAAAAACAAGAACATGTGTCGGATAACACTTATTTCTCTTTGGACGTTCATACGTCTCTTGACCCGTTTGATAAATTCTGATTCACCACACATTGGTGAAATTTCCCGCCAACAAACGTTCGGAAGAGCTTTCGGAGTTTTACATTTTCATTAGAGAAAAAGATTCTAAAACTCTTGACGCGTTAATTTTGAAATGTATCCACTCTCCATAATCAAAACAAGCCTCGCAGTTTAAAAAATGAAAATTTAATTATCTCCAGTTGATAAATTTCATAATCAACTTTACTGGTCATCGTTGTAGAATCTATATGTTCCAACTATTTTAGAAAGTTCATATCATGATGTAAATGTGTACATAGTTCAATTATGATGTGACCCCATTTTCATATGAAAAAAACTTCAACGCAAACCTTAACACGAGGCAGGACGGACGTACGGATGGTCCAACAAACGGAAGTACAGACCGAAAATCTATACGTTCCTCAACTTTCGTTGGCAGGACATATTAAAGAGTTAGAAACAAAATACTTGGTCTGCAAGGTAAACAGCTCGGCCTTTAACAGTAATCGGAAATGCGTAAACGTTCTGCTAACGATGTCATGACGTTGTACAAATATTCATCAAAATTAGTACCTTATTGTAAGTTTCAACACCCGATACAAATAGAGCAAGGTGACCCCAAAATATTGTTATATCATCTGAAATATGTGAAAATATTAGTTTTTTCACGAAACTGTAGGATAAATATCGATGATTGTTACAGAATTCGATCGTCATTGTTGGATATTCGACTTTTCCCTATTCTATATTAATAATTAAAGAGACTCGAATTTGTGTGTTGCTTCTTCTTCTTTCGAGTAGATTAACATAAATGATCAACGCACAGTGTAGTTGTTCGTCATCGCGTTTGAAGACCTGTTTTGGGTTATTTGGGGGAATAAACAGGAAATTGTTCGGATGTACAGTCCTTCCCATCGCCAAACTCTGAATTTTCTTTCCGCTCTTCATGTCCGGCGGCGGAGATAAACGAAACTTTTTTGTGTTCAAAAGGGTGGATGAAAGTTATGTTAGATAAAAGAACGGGTCGAATAGGTTTTTACCAATCGATAACTTCATACCCGCAATTTCGCGGTTGTGACCCTATGTAAAAAGTACGATTTCAGAACGTGTATTAAAAGGGTTATAGCAAAAAAATCGTTTGCCTTTTCATGTTTTTCACATACTGACAAAAAGGGAGAAAACTGTAGGATACTTTCAATTTCTTCGACCAAACCTTATGGAAGAAATGAGCCAATCTAAAAGAAATAACGCAACTGTAGACCACCATCCATTCAAGATTGCCGTTACAATAAGACATTTAAAAACATACTAGTAGTTATACATAAATAAAACAATGCAACATGATAACGACAGATACAAATAATCAAAGAAATGAACAAATAATCGTATATAGTGTATACTATAGTATTATTAACTGGCTGTTTCTGTATTGGCACTGGTATAGATTCAAGGTTTGCTGTATTGGCCTCGAGACCCGTAGGGTCGAGGGCCAATACAGCTGACCGAGAATCTATACCAGTGCCAATACAGAAACAGCCAGTTCATAACACTTTTATTAAATAATCCAACTTTTTCAATACAGACTTGTTCTGAATGCTGTATTACATACATCAAATGTGAATAACGGCCAATATTTCCAATACGGACTGGCAATGATGTGAATATAGGGCCAATATTTCCAATACGGACTGGCAATGAATCCTGATAAAATTCCAACAACAACCGGAAGTGAAAAGGCCGTATTAGCCCTAGGGCTCATACGGCCTTTTTCAGTATTGGACCTGGCCGAAAAGAAATATAGATCACGTGATTTATATGACCAGAACGACGTCACCAGTATGACACATGCCGTTTTGGTAGTATTAGTGCTGTTTTAATCGTATTATTTAATAATTAAATTTACAAAGATACATTTTCTTGTACTTATAATTTTACAATAGCGTCATTTTCTATTTTTCAAAAATGTATATCCAAAACAGAACTTTTGTAAATGATATATATTGCGGAATGTATTTGGAAAATATATCTTGTTTTTAGCTTTAAACCAAGATTTAAACCTGCCTTGTTGCAAGTTTAATTTAAAACAGGTTTTAGGCTATTTCATACCCGGTTTAAACCAAGTTTATTTTAAAACAGTTTCCTGAATAAAGTTTATTTTTAAACCCCTTTTAAGAATTTTTAAAAATTAGATTAAATTTAAACTACCCCTATTGTTCATGGTGTTGCATGATAAAAAAAACATATGTACATAGTCAGAAAATATAAAGTTAATTTGTACTCGCCGCAAAACGGGCGATAAATGCTCAGTAAACCTCGCATTTCTATCCGTTTATAAGGCTTGTACAAATAAAACTTTATATTTTCTGACAATGTATATTCATGATATCGTATATTGAATGAATAATATGATGGCGATAAGTCGTTAGATGTACTATAGTAATAAAGGTTATTTTGAAGGAATTTATCAGTGTGTAAACTCGGTCGATTCACTCACAAATTAAATGAAGTCCAAAGGACTTAATGCAAAGTTTGTGAGTGATAAGCCCGAGTTTATACATTGATAAATTCCGTAAAAATAACCTTTATTACTTATAATTCAGAAGTAATGCAGCATTTGAAATTAACATTTTCCTCATGCACCATATTGCATCCGTACATATTCATACGTACGACTTCATGAAAGGAATTTAAAAAGTTATAAACTTTTTACCGGAAATTGCTGTTAGCCAATGAAATTACTGCATTTGATGTTTTGAAAACAACATTGGAATTATTATCTCATGAAACATCTACCATAATGCAGTTTAGAAAGTATTAAACACACATCTTTTCAATACAATTTGAGATAAAACAACACATTTTACGTAATAGGAATATTTTATATCTGAAAATGTTTGCACGTTTATCATCTTTGCATATATATGAAATATTGTCCTAACCTACCTATCTGAGCCGGGGAAAGAACAAAGAAAGAAAGCATAGGCCTAATGATAATTGTAACATGGCCGTAATTCATTTCGAGTTATATCTTTTCTTCGTGCGATGATCAGATGAGCATCATCAACAAGGGGAGGTATCGTTATAATATTTACCCCTTTTTAAGTGTACAAGAATGGATTTTCAAGTTTTAAGTTGAACAAATGTACTTTAATAATTTTCACTTACATCGATAAATATACAACACATAGTCATTGTTGGAAAATATAAAATTTATTTGGGCGAGCTTTAGAAACTTGAGAAAAGGCGAGCTTTAGCGAGATTTTTCCCCATGTTTCTCTGCGAGCCCAGATAAATTTTATATTTTCCGACAATGACTTTTTATTTTCTTTGTCCTGCAATCCCCTTTTGATGCGTAAAATGCCTTATAATTACGTTTGAAGTTGAAAGCTAACTGCCGTGAAAACGAGGGAAACGCCACGAAGTCCTCTGGTACATTCACTACGATCCTCACGCTCTTCGTCTAAACAAGTACCAGTACACTTTATTAGGTCATTGACCTAATAAGACTAAAGTTTATTCTACCCCTGTTATTACACCGGAAATGGCTTGATTGCAGGATAAAACATTACATACATATAGTATAACAGATCTACATTAACTAGCGTAGGACATGAGTGATTTATAAGTGTTTTTCAGTCACGAGTTGTAGATTTTTTGGTATTCGAATTTCAAGATTAGTTATTCTGTTTATTACATTGAGAAATCAAGAAGATATAATCATAAAATATAAGGGATTTTATTATACCTCAGATGAAAAACTAAATCTCATTTGTTATTGCGATCATGTGATCGACGTCTATTTCACCACAATAAATTTAATAAATTATATTTTATACCTTAATTCCTTCGCCAAATGCCTGGCCGTAGTAGTCGTTTTCTACATCAATGTCCAACCAAACCTGAAGATTAAATGTCGAGCCTTTGTACGTCGTTTTAAACGTGTCGTTTGGGTTTATAGTCACACAGGGTCCCGTTTTACTTATAAAAACCGATACATAGTCGGTGAAATTTAAATGATTTCTGTCAAATATCGTTGCAGATACAAAAGAATCTTTGAGTTGCTTGTGTTCTGATAAGATACTTTCCATAGTCTGATTCTGAAAAAAGTTCTGTTGTTGATAAAATGCATCGGTCCAGTCAATTGGATTTGCGTAATGTCTCAAAGGGCTGATACTCAAGAAGTAATTATGTATTCTAGTTTCATTCAAGATTGCACTTTTGTTCAGCGAGTTCAGATTGCAGATGGTAACTGCTGGGAAATGCATTTCCGCTTCCGTTTCATCGTACAATGACGTAATGGTCGGGTAGCTGTAGTATTCTTCTATCTGGGTGACGATATTGTAAACTAGATAGTTGGAGAGTCCTACCAGAATACATAAATAAAAAATTCTGAAATAAAAAGCATAATTCATGCATTTTTTCATTTTTGAGAAATATACCTAAACGCAAAAACGCAACAAAGGAACATTCGTGGACGGAGCATAAAAATATTTACAGAAACAATTTCCTGAGCAAAGCTCAAATCCAACCCGCAAATAAACCATATCTACTTAGTCAACAAAGTATATCCGGGGAGTGAGGGACTCTGTGACGGGGATTGTTTTATACACATATGAACACCAAAATCGTCATGAATATTGCACAGTTCGCCATCTAAAGTTTGTTATTTGAAGACCAAACGCCGCTATTTTAATGCATCACAGAGCATATGAGCTTGACATTTTATAAATATAATAGGTATGGGGTACAAAACAGATCCCGTCTTCTATTTCTATGCAGACGACGGGATCATATTTGTACCCAACATGCACCTATTGAGAAAATGTAAATCTCCTGTGCACAGAGATGGAATTCAAATTGGAGCATTTTTGTTTTAATTTCTTCACTTCTTGGGTAAAATTAATCGTTGGATTTAATTTAATATTCATAATCGAAATAAATCTACATAGTCAATGATAGAGTACATTTTCTCAAGTTTGTTTTTCTCTTTATGTAGGATTTTGAACAAAATATCTATTTATTTCCCCTTTAAAATCCGCGGTGAGGTTTTTAAAATCAAAATGATAATACTTATAAGAACTATCCATAAATAGTATGTGCAATTTTAAAGTCTTACATCATTGCAGTTATGCTTTGGAAATGGACTTTCATTAAAATGATATACCCATCAAGGCCAGATACACGACTGGTCGTGAACGTATCAGTCGGGTTTTGAACAAATGATACAGTCGGTTGTGTGGTGTGAACAATGATGATGATCAAACACATATAAAGCCTAATATTAAGGCGATTACCGAAAACAAACTTTTCACGGATTTTGCAGCATTTACAAAAACGGAAACTAAGATGGCCGATGAATTGCATATTTCATATAAACATACGTTCTCATAGTGATTTTTTCATATATAACAGTCAATTTGTTCGTTCCATGAAGCCCTGTGTTGTTGCTAAAATCATCCCATAGTTTTATGCAAGTTTCCCTCAATTCCTCCCTCGAAGACATCTTGATAATCTTTCAACACCTCTGTCAGCTGTCTACCTCCATACTGTTCTACTTGATTCCAGTCACGACACCATTTTTGTGTTTATTCCAACGTTATTTACTGTGACGTAACGTCTTACCGACCAAAACATTCCCGTTTTATTTTTGAGTGTGGAGGGGTGATTTCTATGTTCTTTTTCAATGTGTTTTACTGGATTATCTTCGGTATGCAAGGTTAAAGACAAATAAATAAAGCAGTTTTGCCTTCGCCAAACAGATCCCAATTTAGATTTGTAAATTTCATTATAATCAATTCAAACTTTATTGCAAAACAAAAAAACTATTTTAGTCCATAGCAATACAAATATACAGACAGATATACATATATAACACAAAATGGGGAAATATGTACATGTATAGTAACACAGTTTAAGCGTCTCCTTAAATAAATATATTTCTAAACTACAGTAATACTGAAAAATCAGAAAAATCTGCATACATTATTGATAACTTAAATAGAATAGAAAATGGAAACGGGAAATCTGTCAAAGAGGTAACAACCCGACCAAAGAGCAGAAAACAGCTCAAGGCTACCTCGTAAGTGCGATGTATAATATATTTTCGTAAGCAAGGTCCCATATATTCCGTGTTATTTAGAATGGTAGATAACTCTATTACAATAATGGTACATCTCCTGGGTTTCAAACCTTTATGTTTATGTTGCTTGAAGGATGGGCTAGAGTACAGGCTACTGACCCGATTTAGCTAAAGTTTATTCAATCCCTCTTTATTTCACCAAAAAATTTACTGATTTCTCCGATAAACTATGTTTCTACAAGCCGTTTTCATAATATATTGAAGCCGATACATTCTGTACATAGAGAAACGTATCATTTTTTGTTAGCAAAAATATTGGTGGGATTATTAGATCCTTCCATTATAATTATATTATATCTATGTTATTATGATTTTGACATTGTAAAAAATTGTGCTTGACAAAGTCTGTGATGTTTTAAATGCAATGCATAAGGACGTTATTACTCTCTGAAAACCTCAGTTTTTCAATGGATTTTTGGTATTTTGAAAGACTAATTGTTAGAATTATAAGAAAAAAATTTGTTGGTTAATACACCAAGAAATTATAAAAAATTTTAAGATTTTTGTGTATGAAGATTATACTTTTATACCTCAAATATTATTCTTAATGAAAAAGGTTCAAAAAACAACTTTGAAAATTGATATGACAAACTCAGACCAATCGTAAAATCTTTATTTTAAATATCTTTTCATACATTTTGTACATAAATATATTGAATAATGTTAGTATATGTATTGACTCTTTAATGTCAGAAAGAGAAAAATATTGAATAACTTGTAAGGTAACTTTATATTGTTATAATTAGTAATTGTTGTTAATACTGCAGAAGAGGTTTGGTGTGAGGTACCCCCACTTTCCAATGATTTACTGATTTTTTTTTACAAGTTCAGTTGTTTCCCTTGTGAGAGTATTCTGTTAAAAATTCGTCTGTGTTAAACTGATGTGAAAAAATTGTCATTGTCTTTAATTGTATTAGTATTTGTAAACTCTGCCCGTAAGGGCGCCTTTCTTTGGGCAATAAAAGAATATTGTATTGTATTGTATTGTATTGTAAATGATGCAAACCAGGGATGTAATAAGCATTTCAGTAAAATCTCATTTGAAGAGATATCTCCCTTTTACACTGAAAATTCCATAGGCGAAATGTTTTTGTTTTTCAGGAGGAAATGAACGAACAAAATCAGATTACTTTGATAGTTTTAGTTATAATATACGACCATGCTAATTGCGTCTGCCAACAAAGTGCTAACGGACCATGCAACTTAATTATGGTACACAAATTCTGGGGAAAAAAACCGACTGGGGTTTACAGACAGTAGTCCGGGATTACTCAGACGTCAAAATGTCTTTTTAGAATATTCTGGGACCGTGGGATTCCATATAGAAAACTAGAAAAAAAATCGAAAGATAACTGTGAATTTTTTTTTCGAATTTTAAAACAATTTCTGCAGACAAAATCTTATAAGTTTTGTTTCTGTTACCATTTGAATGATTATTTCCTCAGCTTCCATGACTTGAGAAGATACTAAGCAGATTTTATTTATTTACGTCTTAAAAATTGGGGAACACATATTTTAATAGCACTTTTAGAGAGTTCTTTTGTATAATCATTGTAATTATTTCTTTATTTACTGCTTAATTAAAAGATGATTTTATTACTCCTCAATTTCAAGACAATTATACATGAGTGACATTTTTACCAAATAGTTTTACTTCAATATTTGGTTAAAAAAGAAAAAATCAAAATCTGAAAGAACCAAAAAACGCGGTATTTTATTTCTGGAGATGAAAACAAATACAAGTGCTGGTGTCATAAAATAATTCAGATAGATCGGGTGAAGCAAAAATGTATTGCAGGCTCAGAGATTATACCTTGTCCCATCCTTTAATAAAAATCCGAAGTTTACGTACTATAAGTTCAGTTGTACCTAGTTACCTACTAAGTATGTCAACCAATCAATACAAATGTCACATAGTTTCTTGTGTCATTAAGTTATATGCTGCAGCTGTCAGATACGTACGTGAAACACTGCACATATTCATGAATGGAATCTAATTAAGATTCCTAACTCCATGTATTTGTATGAATACGCATGTCGCAGCACATTGTGCTGTTCTGTGGTTGACGCGGTTAAATAGTTCTAAATGACCTGGTTACAGCTTGTCGAAAAAGTTAACGAAGGGCGTTACGAAATCAGAAATGTTCTAATTCTTATTAAAAAAAAATAATAGACTGGGGAGTGGAGTCTCAGGCAACGAGGGAGGGAGGCCATTTTTAAAGTTTTCTACTTTTTGGGGTGCAAAGGATTTTGAAATATTTGGGTGGAGGGAGATATAAAATTTCCGAATTTTTTTTTTATTATTTGTTTGAGGGGAGGTAAAAAAATTATTTTGTATTCATAAGGGTAAAAATAACTATCGGTGATGATGAATTTTTTATAAACAATTACACTTATGATAATTTGTCAGAATGGTGGTTACATCTATATCAGTATATTGGTTTGGATAAAAATTCTACAGTGCGTCCAAATATAAAACACACTTTCCGAATGGGTCCAAATATAAAATGCACCATCCCAATGAGTCCAAACATAAAACACCTATCCCATCCAAATAGTAAACGCCCATCCCAATGCGCCCAAACATAAAACACCTATCCCATCCAAATATAAAACGCCCATCCCAATGCGCCCAAACATAAAACACCTATCCCATCCAAATATAAAATGCCCATCCCAATGCGTCCAAACATAAAACACCTATCCCATCCAAATGATAAAACGCCCATCCCAATGCGTCCAAACATAAAACACCTATCCCATCCAAATATAAAACGCACCATCCAATTGCGTCCAAATATACAATTCTTCATTCCAAAATAATATATATGTGTATTTCATTTTTTTAATAATTTCCTAAGTAAACAATAAGATTATGTAATAACCCTCAAGTACATAACATTTTATATAAGATGTAAATATGTATACGTAATGTACATTGATGACGTATATGTATTGTTTACATACTACATAAACAAAAAGAGTAAAAAGTTTAGTAAAACTGCACCTCAAACTTTTTTTCTGATTATTCAATAAATACTGCATAATAATAAAATTTAATTGGTCAAATCATGAAGAGGAAGCCTTGAAACAGAGGTTTAGGAGAAGAACCCTCTTTCGGACCAATTTTCATAAAATATTTTTATAATATATACAAAGAAATTTAATGATACCAAATCATATACCCAGGAGGGCATCTTACAAAAAAACAAAAAAAGTAACAATATTGAAATACAATTGTAAATAAGCAGTACAAGTATAATATTAGAAAATATTTAAATAATATGATGATAAAAAGTAATTAGTCAACATCGAACCTACAGACCTATGTATAAATGTAGAGTATGTCATTTTTATGTGTCAGTCCCAGGTCAAGAGCTTTGTCAGTTTTCTGTTTCAAGCTAAGGTTGTCGGTTCGATGCATTTATCCTATATATATATTTCAATCCTTCTCATCATTTCAATAAGTAAGGATGAAAACCATCAGGTTCTCGAATTTTAAAAGATGGAAACCCCATACCCCCTCCCCCCCAACCCCACCCCCGTTTTTATTTATCAATATCAATATCAATTTCATTCGCCAATCCGATTTCCTTTTTCCTTGTTGTATGGATTATAAACTTACGTTCGTTGCACATACGTATATATACAAACTTACATAATTAATTTTCTTTCGAAATATCAAATTTTTCATCGTAATTCTGGATTATACCACACCTTATTTAAAGACAGCTGTGCAAAATTGTCATAAACTTACGTGCGTACGTGCACGACACTTGTACTATATATATGTAATACGCTATCTAATACCTATATCAAAGTTTGAAGGTTATTCGTAATAACGACAACCCAATAACGTGGAAAATTTATTCATTTGACGATAATTACAAGACTTCAGGAACAATAGAAACTCATTAGAAAATGTATTTGATATTCCGGATGGCAAAGGTTGAACAAAGGTAGGACCTTTAAACATTATATATATCTATTGATTTTAGGTTAAAATACCTGTGCAGGGTCAAAATATGGGTTGAAATAAATTTAAATGTCGATAACGGGAAGGAAATATTTGAAACTAAGGGTTTAAGACGGTTTCTAATTCAGTTGGAAAATTCATGGGTTTGGTCATTTGTAATAGCCCTTTTTGTCTATTTTTTCTTTCTTTTCGTTTATCTATGATTTTCAATAATATTTTTTTTCCAATTTTGAAGTCTAAACGCATAAATTGAAACTTTTATATTTAAAACATCGCTGTTGCAACAAAATACAAAAAAAAAAATGGAACAAAGACTTTATTGCTACTCTTAATCTGACAGTTGCTCGGTCGCTGTAGTATCTCCAACCATAAATTTCCTTCACCCAGACCTATGGTCTTATTTGTATGAAAATGAAAGGATATGGGGTACGCATTAATGAAAGACATACCACGTATGATCTGTTATATATAAATCAGCCAATCATTTTTTTTTATTTTCAGGGTTAACATTTTAAAGTTACTTTCGACATCATTAGTTATTTTAGAGCTTGGTTGGATATTATATCCCGGAAAAGAAGAACAGTCAAAATCAAAACTAACTTTCTGGCACGTATTTAGTTTTGCCATACATTATGGTTCTCAGTTTTGGATGACATTTATAGCTGGTGAGTTTATATAAGGGGGCAACCATTTGATTTTTATGTGGGGGGGGGGGGGGGGGGCTTGGATGAAATGTTTGATCATGCCTATTTTTGTCACCGCAATTTTGGTTTTGGATTTTTTTTCAGTAGCTCTCGATACCTTTATTTTTATTTTCATTTAAACAAAAGAACTTCCTGATTCACACAAGTCCTACATTTTTTTAGTGATCCTGGCTTTTTATTTTGCCAAAATCCTAGTCCTGCCTTTTTATTTCAAATCAAATTGTTACTCCTTAAGTTTATCGTCTTTATGTAAAATATACAGTTGACTCGTATATAGGGGTTCTAAAAAACGTAATAAATAAAGAATAATCGTCTGAAAAATTAAGAATAGTGATGTGCAATGATGAGAATAATAATTCCAGAATTCATGTAGAATTTGATAGAATAATACTGATTATAGAAAACAATTGATTGATATCCTGCTATATCTTTGTTCTTTTTTTATTTTCATCTTGATACCGTATAACTTAACATTTAAATATTTTAACGCAATTCATCTTTGCAATTTTGGAACTTGAAAGTATCACCCTTGAAAGATTTTGTCAAATAAGCATATATATATATTATTTTTTTAATGAAAGGCAAAAATGTGAAAATTATATTCCCCCCCCCCCCCCTCTTTACCATTAAGATCAGATTTAAGTCCAAAGTTATATGTTTTGCCTAGCGAATTACTTCGAGTTATCAAGAATTTTCAGAGTAAGATAACATATTAATTCCTCAGTATAAAACAAAATTGAGTTGTCTAACTTTATAGCTACAAAATATTGTGAACTCCCAACATTGATTAAACCTGCATTATATTTTTATTTAGGAATGGCATCATTTTTGACGTTACCACGTGTATGGTTTGGTGAAGGACAGAAGGTATTATTTCCTCTGTACTTTTGTCTATCACTTGTGATGTCATCCATGACATTTGCCACATATATACAACTACAAGACAGCACAGCCATAGAACATTACGAGGTTAGTGTATTTTTTTTAATTTTTAATATCATAATGCACACATTCTCAATAATCAGTTTGGGTATTTTTCTAGAAATTGAAGGCGAGTAAAAATGCATAGCAAAATTCGGTATTGACGATTTTCGGAATTGATACCAGATACACTTCCATATAGATATCAATGCAGTAGATATCCTCCTGTAGAGGGCGTCACTAATTAGGTTAACCACATCACGAAACTTGAATCAAATGTGAGTTTCTCAATGCAGACATTCTCAAAAATAATTTTGCATATTGTTCTATAGAAGATGAAGGCGAGTAGATTCATAGAAAAATTAGGTATTAACGATTTTCGGAATTTATTCCAGAAACACTTGAGGGCGTCATTAATTAGGTTAACCCCCCCAAGTATTGATAATTCAAACATGAATCAAATGAACGATGCTGAAATCTCTGAAGTTTTTTTTTCAAGAGGCAAGGTCGGCTTACAGTCTTTTGGAGCAGCAAATTTCAACAACTCTTTTTATTTTATCTGCAATTATTAAGGTTTACGATTAAATGCCGGATTCCCTGACATTTGTATTTTCACAATATTCAATCAAATTTCAATTTCTGTTTCTAGGTAATAGCTCTAGCTATAGCCGTTATCTCAGCAATTGTCAACACGTACTACCTCGGGGACAAAATAGTTGAATTTACCACTAAAAGATTCAGTTTAGAAAAAGATTCTGGGACAGCGTATAAAATCGGGTTCGTTGACCTGTCTGAAATGCGAAAAAACCCGGAATATTTTGTAGCGGACAAAACATTCAGATACTACCACCACCTTAGCTGGATGTCAAACATGGCAGGATTTTGTGCTAACACCGCCTACCTTTATTTCCTATCCTGTCATTTTTTATGATGAAAATTCATCTTTAGGATAGTTCGTGATATTTTTGTTGTTAAATGTGTTCACCTTGGAAAGTGTTCAGTAGATTCCTTACATCTCAGGACTCAAGAGCAAAGCGAGCGCAATCGATCAAAATGGTGGTAAACATTTCGGTGCAATTGCCCCAATAAATGTGCGCTAATTGCACAGAGTACATTGTTAAAGTGGAGAAAAGATCTCATTGACAAAGGAGATATTGTTGTCATCAGTTTTTCAGGGAAATATATAAGCCAGTGTTGTACTCTTAACTTATACACTAATATTACTATACGCTAACATATTTTAATTATTTTTAATAAAATATATTTACTAAAGTGTGTTTTTTGGGTCTGGTATCTGTCTGTCCCTCATGCATGGTTAATGATGGGATTAGCGTTTCGTGATAGGCTTATGGTAAAAAAAAATATAAGGACTACACTTAGGTGTATTAATTAATTGTTGACACATTAAGTAATTGTGTATTATCAAATAGTCTCCCTTTACCAAGTCATCCCGAGAAAGTAATTTTGAAACAATCTCCATTTAGGATTATCGTTTAAGCTCCTGGTCAACTTCGTAAAAGGAGATAACAAATGCTTTTTTGCTTGGTTTTGAAGGAAAATTTAATCTTCATTTTTTTCACCAGGAACAACATTGCATATCCTTAGATATGGGAGATTTAAAAAACCTTCATTAGTTGTACACTTCAATGGATATGAACTTAAATAACCGTAGTAATATTAACCTAGCAAAATGCATGTTTTATTGGCAGAAACTGAACATTCAAATCACAGGCACCCGGGGATTGGATTTAGTGTCATGAGCATTCCCCCGGTTGCAAAAAATCGACCCGGATAATGAAGTTGGAATAGTTTAACAAATTCATTGATGTACGACAGCCATATGGAAACGGCGTCCAATCATTATTTAGGATGGGATTCCACAGGGAGGTGAGGAATATTGAAATCAATGAGTTGCAAACCTTCTGTTGTATACTGTGTCAGTAAGTTGACAAAATTTGGACATTTGATTTATGCTATAATATTGTGATATTGCTTTTTATGTCATAAAATGATGTAAAATATTAAATAGATTGACAGCTAGTGCCTACGATTTTGATGCAAATGTAGCGGTTTTTTTTACAACAGTGATGTCTTGATTTTCTATTCAGAGAGTCCAATTCTGAGATGATTAACCTTTGTGTATGTTTTTCCAATACAAATCTAGAGCAGAAGTGCATGTTTTGACAAAGAAAACATTAAGAAAAATAACAACACAAGTAATTGACCATCTAATGAAAGAAGTACAAAGGGCCCCAAAGGTATATTCGGGTGTATACGTGACCATATTGCACATATTCGAAAATTTGCAAATAAAATTATACACTTTAGATTTTGGAAAAATCTTTTAGCAAAATCCAACTTATGCTTTTTATAACGGTAAACTAGTATCATTAGCAATCCATATTATCAAATTGTACTCTGAACAATCAGTCTGGAAAGCAGCTTAATTCCTGTGTTATGATAAGTGTTCAGAACATTAGAAAACAGACAGAAAGGATCAATAAAGCAGACAATATACAAGTTGTAATGTAGATCTAATTTACATCTGTACTGAATTCCCTCGACTTCTAAGCAATTATTTACAAATCTTATCAGTAAAACGTTTATCTATTCAACGATTAATATAATAATTCATAGCTTTATAATAACATTGATGCTGTAAACAGAACTGACCAATAGGATGCGATTACAGTAAATACTAACAGACCAATCGCGCGCGATCGGCAGACGATAGTTGATATTCTAAATTGATTGGAATTGAAGATGGAATTATGTCAAATTAATGATAAATTGGCAATAATGTTGACCAGATGCCGAAATGAAAGAATTTTTACGTGGATATTTATGGATAATAAAGTGCTCTTTCATGCTCTTCAAAAATATAGCTCTTAAATCCAACAAGAAATCTTACGTCAAAAGACGTCTGAAAAATGTTAACCCATGTTACCACCGGTACGATATTTTAAATACAAACATTTGTTAAATGTAAGAAATATTTTTGATGTTGCAAATGGTTAAGATATAATATACATAATATTTAGTTCATCAAAGTGGCAAATTTTGTCTAGTTTTCTAAAATTACGGTCTTCCAGCAAATTTGATCCATAATATGGTCGTAGGAATAAGATGCAAGATGGTAAAAGGGTTACAAAAATAAAAACAATGCGTGAGAACCATTAGAATACATCGTAATGCAAACCAACAACTCACAACTAAAACATTTATTGTTTCAAGGTATAACACACTGCATAATCAACATATATGGCGGAAAATGATAAAAAGTTGTCTGCACAACCTATCAAAAACATTCTAAGGGAGCAACCATTTGATTTTTAGGATCAAATGTTTGATCCTGCCTATTTTTTTCGTCGAAATTTTGGTCCTGGATTTTTTTTTTTTTTTTTGTACGCCATTGCGGCCTAAATTTTTATTTTCATTTAAACCAACAAATTTCCTGATTGACACAGGTCCTGCATTTCTTTTCACACCTAAAGTGATCCCGTCTTTTTATTTTGCCTTATTTCAAAATTTTACCCTAGCCGCACCCCCCCCCCCCCCCCCCCCCCGCCAATAAAAACCAAATGGTTGCTCCCTAAAGGCCACCAAACCTTCTGTTCTTGTAGAATAATGTTTTATAAAATCTTGGTTTATTAATTAGTTTCTAGTAGAATGAACCATGTCCTTAATTTAACGCAAATTCAATGACAGAAAAATCATTAGAAATTTAAGGACAAAATCGGCCACATTTATCTAACATGGACAGCAGGATCCAATTTCATGCGCAATATATCTGACATATTTTGACAGTAATTCAACGATAAATAACGATAGGAAATGACCACTCTACACCAATCAATCACTTAAAATTATCGATAATTACTTTTTATTAGCTGGACATAAAACATTAGGGTGAAAGATGGGCAATATGGAAGATGATTTATTGGGTATTTCGACTTTATGATAATCTTATAACAAACGGCAGATAGGTATAACAATGGCGCGTGTCTTTAATCAAAATGAAAAGCAGGCCAAAAAGGGTTTGTGCTTGTGTGAAACCTTCATTACAAGAATCTATCTGACTGACAGAAAATTGGATTTTCCCATCATCACTGTTTACAGCAAACAGCCCCCACTCCCTTTGCTGCCTATTCGCCCGGCGTACATTACAAAATTAAAAACCAGAATTTTTTCCTTAGAAAATCCGGTGAAAAAATTATTAGTAACGAAAATAAATACGAAAGAATTTGGGGGCTAAATTATTGAAAAAAATCCATACATGGGAGTGACGAAAGTTCAAGCAGAGGAACAATTGTCTTTTGTTTGGGTTCTTTTTCTTAAAGTAATTCCGAGGATTTCGAAACTGAGAAAAATCTCATACCTCACTACAGATTCAACCAAATTCATAGTACCGGTTTGAGAAAATTCTGCCGCTACTGGTGGACTCCAAGTCTACGAGGGTATCAGTAGCTTATTTGCTAGTATTTCAATACTAGCTCGAAACTGATACTTTAAATTTACTGTTACAAAAATGTAAAATTGTTAAAAACTAAGAAATCTCCCTCGTGCATAGCTCTGTCCTTAGATGGTTTTGGCATAACTCCCCTTTTGGTCATTTTAGCATTTTTCCAATTTGCTTTTCAACATTTTGGATTATTGTTTTGGTTTTTAATTTTTTAGGCCTTGGGCACAACTGATGAGTCGAAAATCGACGAAATGTGCACATCTTGTGCATCAAATTGGTATCAAAGAATTTATTTTTTTGCTTAATGTCCATCACGTCAGTGTTTACTGCAGTTTAGTCACTTTGCCCCTTCCCCCTTTATATTGTTAAAAGGTCTTTTCTCTAGTATATATCCCCCAGGTGCACTTGGGTCACAAATAACAATAATATATTATGAAACATGTACACATAATTATGTACTAACATGTTCAATTGGGACTTTATGGTATGTCTGAATTGTTGTTCTAACGATATTTATGATCTGTATGTATGCCCTCCTGGAGCCTTAGTTTGGACAATAAATATTCTTCTGTATACATAATGTTTTTTTCGGAATGCAAAATGTATATCAAAGAAAAAAAAACGTACTGCTATAAGAGATTTAAAGAAACCAATTGAGGAGGTATCAGAGATGTGTCAAAATTTTCTTGAGAGATAAATAATATACCGTGAAACAAGACAAAAAAGCACCCAAACGTCTTTAAAATAGTGATATGCTTTAAATGTGTTTCCTTTTATCCTTAATAAAAAAAAAGAGCTATATATTCATATGCTGAATTTTATAAGCACATAAACTATTTGAACACAATATGTTTCAATATATACATATATGAAAGCCTTTTAAAGGCAAACAGCATTTTTATGCAGTATGGTCTTCTTCTTAAAAATAATATTATTTTATCTATTCTTCTCACAAATTTTGTTATTTTATCTCTAATGTTCACTTCTTCTTATATTACATCTTTTCTGGTATTAACATTCGCTTCAGCCAAATGTGTTCACCAAAACAATTCAAATGTGCGTATGGTGCGTATGATGCGCATAATGACTGGGGTGACTGCTGTTTCTCGAACTCAAACTTTCGCTATCCGTACTGCTTCCCTCAACAGCGTAGGCCCCGTCCCAGCATCTACAGTTACCCTCAAGAAAGCACAGGAAAATAGCAACTATAATTCCGCGCGAAAACAAAACCAAGACAAGCAGGTACGACAGTGATTCTGAAAGCTCCGTTTGAGAACATGCTAAATAAATTATGTAAGCTCCGGTCATGAAACAGGTGACAACGAACACTTTATATCCGCTTTGCTTAACATTGTTCAACTCGATCGCAAGTTCTTTATTTTCGCTGTATTTTCGTTGCATTTCATGCTCGTTAAATCTCCACAGAAAACTCAAAATACACAACCAGGAAAAGAACAAGAATGTAATAATCGAACCTTGTATTATCCAAAAACTGGATGTCATTCTGGAAATATACAGTTCTCCGTCCCAGCATGTCAAATATCCGCCGAGAACTGTCACACTTAGCCAAGTTATGGTAACAACTGTCGGCATAAACCACCCAAGCAAGCACATGACGTAATACATCCTGTTTTCTACAAACACTCCTTTAAACGTCAACATGAAGGAAATTCCGATCACTAAAAGCCACGAAAATACGGCCGTTGACATCAACGTTAGCAAGACTCCAAATGAAACACATGTTTCAATATCACGTATGATTGCATCAGAATGAAACAACCGTCCAAGCCGAACTACTAACTCTAAAACGTCATGAAAAATAAAAGCAGCGAACAGGTTTCTGTAAAATCTTGTTCTTGTCGACTGAACTGCATTGTTACAACACGTTATTCCAAGCGATGCCAGCATTAGAATTAGAGAAAGTATTAGGAGAACGGCTCCAAAAATGTCTGCTCCGTTATAAGAAATGGATAATGCTCCGACACTAATAGGAGAACTCTCCGACACATTTGTAGTATTATCTGATGCATATTTCACGATTTCATAAACATGGAGGATATCAAGACACTCACTATAATTTGTCCAACCAGGCTCGAATTCTTTGGGGAAGGTTTCATCACCCGGATGAATTCCCACCCAGTTTCCGTCAAGTCCACATTCTTTAGAAGCATAATGCTGTCTTTCTAATCCTTTGTCGTATTTTCCTGGGCATGGAAGTTTTGTCAACGATCCTATAAGAGTTGGTGGCCAACATAAAATAGTGTCCCATGTGGCATTGCAAAAAAGATTACTGGGTGCTGTAAGCGCATCTCCTTGACTGTCCAAGCATTCTTGTAAACTTTTTGGATAGTTCTTGAAATTGTCCATTTTCAATATATCAATTTGTTAATTTCCACTCATTTTATATAATTCCTTACTGCTCCTTGCTGTCATATTGTTATGCGTATAAACTGACTTGTTATCACGCGTAACTTTTAAACTAACGACATGTGCAGAATTCTACATGATTTGTCGATGTCGAAGTACAAAGGCGTGGCTAATGGAGAAATTTATCAGCATATGATTAGCGGAGAAAATAAAGTTAAAACAGAGATTATTAATGACAGTTCTCAAGAACTGTTGTTTGTTTATTTCAAACCGACCCGCTCTAATCAATCAAGAGGCTGTAAAGTTTTTGATAAGAAATTAACATCTCATTGACCTGTGTCGTAACTTAATTAACTTGAAACCGGATACGCATGACAACTAATCACGTTCAAGATCACCCAAGATCAACTACAATTTTCTATTTTTAGGATATTTTTTTTTAATGTGAACGGGTACTTTAAATATAAAGTTTAAACTTTTTCATGCAATTCAAATTTTATCACAATATTTGTTATAAACCTTCTATTTCGATTCAGGAATCCAACGTTGTAAATTTTTAACAAAGATTTTAGACCTTGGGGTTATGCGCATTTCACTACAAGACTTTTACTGTATGTATTGCTGTGTGTTTGTTTATTCCACATTGGCTGGAGGCTAAGGGGGGTTGAGGTTTAACCCCGCCGCATTTTTGCGCCTATCCCAAAAGCCGTTGTTAGTCTTGTTTGTTTTTGGAATTTTGGTTTATTTGTATAGGTTTCGGATTTAGTGTGCCGCCTCCATTTCGCTGAACTAGAATGCATTATTATTTAGGGGCCAGCTGGGGTCCGTCTACGGGTGCGGGATTTTCTCGCTGCGTTGAAGACCCATTGGTAGCCTTGACTGAGCTGTTTTCTGCTCTTGGGTTGGGTTGTTGTCTCTTTGACACATTCCCCGTTTCCATCCTCTACTCATTTTAGATTTAATGTCCAAACGACGTAAAGTCGAAAATAATTATTGGGATACATGATTCACTGAAAATTTACCGTTTTTTTTCTCTCCAATGAGTAAATACATGAACTAATATAATATCAGAAAAGTTACTATATTATATGTATCCTGCTTTAATTTGAAATTTTTGATAAAATAAATTTTGCTACATCAGAGGTGACATTTACTAAGGTCAACGACTTTGTTCATTTATGACATACCATATTGATAATCTCCTATGAAAGATTAGCTATCTTTTTTTGTTTTAATCATTGCATTTTCTGTCAACAAAGTCAAAATTTATCGGTTACATTAATCATACTTCTCTCACAACTGTTTTGCTATCGAACTATTTATCACCTTGTTAAAAGCATGAAAAATATCTACGCGTGAAGTAATCTGTTTTGAAATATTCTTTTCTGAAAGAAACGGATCCGACAACCAATCAAGGCAAGTCATTTATTTTTGAAAGGATAGGAAAATACCTTCAATGGATGTTGAAAAGGACTATGGTCTTGATTTTAGTCGCAATTGTCGTCGTTTGTGATTGGAAGATTATAAAAGGGTACCTCTGTGCGCGATCGTCTGCTAAAATCCAGGCCCACATATGCTGCAAGATCACAGACATTATAACTTCCTGATATTTATATCATCATCAAGTTTTTTTGTGGTTTTTTGTACTCTTGTTCATTCCTTTAATCCAGTAATTTAATTGTTTATCTATTCATTTATTAAATTTATTTGAATCACTCATTTATAAGTAAATTTCATTCTTTGTTTGTTTATTGTTAGTGTGGTTTTTGTGTTTCTACCATTAAACTCACGTTGTCAAACTGCTATAAATTATCTGGTTAAGAAGAAAAAATTGCCATTAACAAGAAGCTGTGTGACGCCAAATGTTCAGAATCACTGAAATGAAAAGACACAAGAGAAAATCTTTTTATTCAATCTGCAGATAAGTGAATTAATTTGTTTTGCCATCAAAGACAAACACATTCTCTTCTGTATCCCAGAGGATCATTGTCGGTGAACACAAAGATTACGCAAACCTTCCCACTTCAATTGGTAAGTACGCGGCAACTAACATTGAAAATTTATTTTTTAAATTTTGGAATGATATTGTAATTTATATAATAAAATTCGGCATTTACCGTGCTTTATCATTGGAAAAGGTAGAATCAGGAAAGACATCAATTTTTGATTATTAAAACATATCATGATATACAGATTTTGATTTTCAAAAATTTGGGCTCATAAGGGTCGAATTCTTTATCACAAAAATGTGAATTTCATCTTGTCACCTTGACTCTATAATTTCATTTCTCTATTTTATTATCACAAACTTTATATAGTTAGGCAGTAAAGTTTATGAAATATGCACGCTTGTGTATCATTGTGAAATTATTTTTATATTTGACACCAGATGCAGGAATGCAACATGTGGGGAGTTATCCATATTTCAAGTTTCATTTTCATTCTCATTGCTATTACGACAATAAACATATAGTTAATCACATACTGGAGATAAAATTTCAACGAGGTAACAGAAATTTGCAATCCCCAGCGTTCCGATGTATTTTAATTTGAAAAGAGTTAATTAATACCTCACAATCTTATAATTAAGAACATGTCACGTTCATTTCGTGATACATTATCTGAAAATCTCGCATGCTATGTCTTCAATGCACAAATTTAAGGCAAATATTCCAATTACCTGATAATGCATGAGAAATGTCCAGGAAGGCGAGGAAAAACAGATTACTAACCCGTACTGATGTTGACCCCCCCCCCCCCCTCCCCCCAAAAAAAACAAATTGTAGCAGCTTGCTTTTCAATATCAGTAAGTTATCTTACATAAACATGTTAGGAATTGGAAATAATTGGAATGTTCTACCTTTGATCCTAAGCGTTAAAGGGGTTTAATTTCATTATCTCCCCTTGGGTGTCTTTGGTTAGGGGGATAACTGGCTGATATTTCTCGTGAGAAAGCATATAGGAATGGTCTCCCTCTTGTACTAAGGGCTGAAGAATTATCTCCCCTTGGGTAACTTGGGTAAGGGAGGTAACTGGTTGATATTTCGCGTAGGTGAGCATATAGGAATGGTCTCCCGCTTGTGCTAAGGGCTAAAGGATTATCTCCCCTTGTGTATCTTGGGAAAGGTAGATAACTGGCTGATATTTTCTTGAAGGTCAGCATATAGGAATGGTCTCCTTTTTGTGCTAAGGGCTAAATGGAAGTTATTTTAATTTATCCTGTTCTTGACGTGTTTAATCGGCGGGATAAAAATACATTTTTAATCCCTTTCCGGTGATTAAATTTCTTCATGGGAATTCCCGCCGTTTTTTTTACGGTTATTGGAAAGATAAACTAGAGAAGTTCCGAAATGGTGTTGATGTAAACAAAATGCGTAGCAACGGCATTTTCTTGAGGTTTTTGTTGAAAATCATTGAAGAAACAGATTCTCCTTCAATTTACTCGTGAGTTATAGAATTTATCCACCCTCGATAGTTAGTTAAATAGATTTTAATACGCTTGCTAAAGCTGACGTGTTGAAAATTGTTGAGAATAAAAAAAATTACTATCTCGGGTGGGGAAATTCCATAGCTCACTCGTACCTGAAGGAGAATCTATATATCTGCCCTTGGGTATCTTGGGTAAGGAGACAACTTGTTGATATTTCTCGTCGGACAGCATATAGGAGACATTACCAAGGAGTCGTAACCTAAAACGGTCTAGAATTATAACCACAAAACATTAAGATAAAACGTGAATTGTTTAATCAGTCTTTGCTGTTTTTGTGAAGAAATTAATTTAAACTTACTGCTGAATTTTAATTACATTAAACGGGATCGTAAATTATAATTGAAACGATTTATTAAATTATAAAATTTTGGCGTCTTAACTTCTCGGTGAATTAAGACACTGTAATATCACATTTGCTAATCTTTATCAGCACATGCAGAGTGAAAACATTTCTTTTCAACAACTTTTGATGAATTTTGACAGGTAGTAAGATTTAATAAAATCAACTTAATTTATAGACTTTTGCAAAATTATTTAAATAGTATAAAATCAATATTCCTTTGTAAATATAGGAAGGGTAAAAGATGAAAATTTGTGTATGTACATGTAGATGCAGAGGAGACTGTGTAGAAAAATGGTAATTTAAAAGAGAATTAATATGCAACACTCCTGTTTAATTATAAATAGGATGCATTAGAAAGTTGTGTTTTCATCGCACTTTTCAAGCTACTCTTGACAAAAATACTAGGATGATAAATATTAAAGAATACGTGAAAACTTGGCAATTCATATTCGTAGATCTGGTCAGATGAAAGTTTTGTTTAAAATTAAAATTCCCAGTTGCTGAATATTAATTATAGCTTACCCTGTTTGTCATATAGAAAATTAATCATTCTGTTCAAATTTGCATAGCGGTCAGAGGGTTGTTAACCTCTGCTATCAGATAGTGGTTTCGTTTTGTACAACTAATAACCAGTTTTCCGGAACCAGTTAAAGTTTGTTTCTTTGTTCTTTTTCTTTTCCCGTCACTCACTGAAATTTTCATAGTGTAAAAAAACAACGAATGGAAGTGATAAAATATAGTCTATCAAAATACGTTGCTCTGCAATAGAAATATATTAAACTGGGTATATGAAGAGGCTGTGATTGTTTATAGTGCACCCTTTGAATTTATATTGGGAAATGAGGAGGGGGAAGGTATTGATCTTCGATCATGTAAATCTTTATGGGGGAATCCATTAGTCTGCCTGTTTTTTCGGTGAATATTATTACTCACAGCTTTGTGTAATAACAGAATCACAAACGAGCTAGAAAGATTTAAGCTTAATCTGTTTCTCTTTTAGTTTGTTCTGAGCGTGCCACCCATTGAATAAAGGAAAGATTGAGTCTTTCTTATTGAATAAATTCCAGATTTTCTTTTAAGATTACTTCCAGGATCGATCTTTTGATTATTTATTTTGGTGCCAAGTTATATTATCAAAAGTAAATGATTGGTTGATGATATAACGATGGTGATGTGGAGATATACGGTTTATAAAATTAACTTGCTATACATTTTTTTTTTTTTTTTTTTTTTTTTTTTTGGAATCACAGACTTCTGTAAATTTAAAATGAGATATCCGTTTGATTTTAACGTGAGTTTCGGGGTGTTGAGGGTGTGGGCGTCAATGAAATCATATTTGATCGTGAAAATATTTTTTTCTTTCTTTTCTTTCATGTGTTAAATTCTATAAGGGCCTGTTAATAGATGTATCTGTCCAAGTTGCATATTATTTGACCAAGGAGTTTCAAAGATGATGGAAAGGAATGTAATAAACTTGGGCTTTTTGGTCAGAAAAATTAAAAATAAAGAAAGGAACAGCAGAAATCTTCCATTATTTTGTTTCATATAGGACCTTCCGGTGCTAATGTGGGCCTTTTGCGGCCATTTTGCACCATTCGAAATTTCTGGGTACACTTCATTTTCGTCTGCTAAGAGTGTCCTTTATATTTACTGAACCTGTAATAAGTTACCACCTTTCTTGTATGCATGCCCGGGGGAAGGGGGAGGGGCATTGACTATATATGAGGTGCTAGGTATGTTCTGACAAAAGTTTTTTTTTCTCAAAACGACTGTAATGGGGTATACTTTTTTCTCTTTTTTTACAAGGGTAATATCTGACTATCTGGAATGGGGTAATACGTCAAGCACATCTGGAACGGGGTTTTAATTTGAAGGAAACATAGAATTTTGGTCACAGTCACTTCTAAAAAAGAAAGTTACATGGCAAAAACAAACATAAGACAAGTAGTTGAACCCAAGTATGGATGTCAATGTGCTACATTCGGATTGCTAGTTAAAAAGGGGTATTATTTTAGACACAGATTGTCTGTAATGGGGTATGTAGAATGGTCAAATTTTGTCTGGAATGGGTCGGGGTTCAAATGTGCTGGAAGAACCCACCCGTCAACTTTTTAACAAGGTACCCCCCCCCCCTTAGGTAAGCATGATTCTATTTCTGGACATAAAATCACATGTTCGTCAGTACGCATATATATTTAGTGCATAGAAATTTGACAACATGATTTATTTTTGTAAAACAAATGAAATTTATATTTATAACTTTTTCCTTATCCATAATTATATCTGCTCATTCGAGGTGAGAAAGATAAATGTTTATTATATCACGATAAACCCTAATTTTATATCATACATAATTAATATATTATTAAGCTATTTTCTGTAAATTATCGTACAGTGTTTTGGATATTAAGATACTTAATTTATAAATGAAAAGCATGTTTAACTTAATCTAATTATATAAAAAAAATCTGATTAATTTTCTTCCCGATCTTGGCTTCGCTAACATTTCACTCAATAATAGTTCTCCAAAGCCAGCAGATTTCACTATTCATATTGTATTAACAAAATTCTAGTTTGTATGTACGAATGAAAGCGCGTGGATTCATTTTTTAACTTATGCAATCTATCTTCAATTTAAAAGTCGCCTTGGCCAAATACCTCTTTATATGGGATTAGATAAACTTTTTTTTTAGTTAAACCTATTTTTTCTATAATTTTGTACATGTGTTGTAGGAACTGTCCAGAAAAGTTAACCAATCAAGCTTTTTCAGTAAATCTTAAATTTATCTACAAAAGCCACCATAAAAAAGAAAATTGTGCGATTTGATGTTTTTATATTTCTCAGTCAGCGTGCACATTTGTGAAATCTTGTGAAAGTGAAAGAAAATAAACACACTGCTGCTTATCAGATGTAAATGTTACTAAAAGTAATAAACAATTTTATAATGTGTGTTCCAAAACTGCCACCCAGAATGACCATCTCAGTCATTAATATGCTTATCTGTCGGCCATTTCGGTTTTTAACATGACAAATAAAAATGGGTTTGGCAATTAACTCACTCCAATTCTATGAATAAAGTCAATGCTTTATCGTATTTCCCCATGCCTATATCGACCTGCTGAGGCCTTCACAATTTCCCGTATTTCGGCACTGTGACGTCGTAAAGAGTTGACCCGACCCTAATATTAGCTGACCCGAATATATCAGCGACGTCATAATGTTTGACCCAACGTTGACCCGAATATATCAGGAAAACATCCGATTATAGGCGGATGACTATTGAAAAGTAAGAAATTCCATCAAGATTGCTAGTTAACAATACGATAAATTTATCATCAAGTTTTCTTCAAACAAATATTGTAAAATATATATAAGCAGCTCGACGCAATATGAAGCTTTTTAGCTCGTTCGCTACGCTCACTCGCCGAAAAAGCTTCACATTGTGTCTCGCGGCTGATATTTTACGATATACGTTTGCAGAAAACCTGATAATATGTACGTATCTGGCTGACAGCGTGTATAATGGCGGTTGCGCACATAGTCCTAAGGCTTGCAATGAGTCTGTACGTTCTCTGCGACAAATAATGTGTTATTCAGATAATTCATAAACCTGAATTTTTATAAGGGGCCAAAAATGTTTCTGGAATAAAAATGATAAAAAAATATTTAGAAAAAATTTCCAACCATGAATCAGAAAATTGTTTTTTCTTGCGCCATCACCTGCGTCCGTAAAGCCTGGTGAAGCTTTAATGTATAGAGTGAAAATTTATAATTTGAAATTTAACGTCCTTTAAAAAATAAGGTTTGTTATGATTAATATTATTATAGACATATACATCATTTTCTTCTGTTGACTGATCCAACCTGTTCAATGTAGCTGATTTTAGACTGCTTTCCGTTACTTATAATTGTATTAAGAAAAGAAAAAATTACCTTTTATTTAAAAATAAACATAAAAAATTTTTTTTTTTAATCCTAGCTTCCCCCTACACTTTTCCGACAAAAAATCTCAGTGACTTAGTAATTTCTATGATGTCTTTTCAAAGCATTACAGATCGTATTGTCTTTTCACATGCATGCGTCAGTTTCTTGTATTTTCATTTATCGTGATGTTTTAGTTTCGTTGAAATCTCGTTCGGGAATTATTTCCAAAACATCTGAAAAAAGTGGAAAAAATTAATGAATTTAAAAAATATTATGATCCAACTAACCTCTGTGAAATAATTATGTACTTACAATAAGTAGTTTTTGAGTAATATAATTTTCAAATTTTATAACGAATCCGGTGAGGGTACAAAGAAATTATTTTAGCAAAAATATGTACATCCCATATCAATTTTTTCTTTCTAAAAGTCTTAAATATTTATTTTTTCAATAATTTATAACAAAAAAAGTTGAAATTATATGCTCTTTGTTCTAAAAAAATGAGAAAAAACCCCAAATTTACTAAATTTACTGCATGGTCAATTCGACACGAAAAAACAACAAAATTTGATAAAACTTTCTTATATTAACACCTATCTATATTTTTTTTGTTAAATTTATTCAGATTGGTCCACTCCATCTATAGGGAAAGTATGAAAAAAAGTTTAATTGTGAAACTGTGATGTTTTTCATGATAATAGCCCAAAAATGGGTAAAAATTGATGAGAAATGGGAAAATCATCAAAAATGAGGTACTTCATAAATTACTTTCTTACAGTCATATAAACTCAAAAATCAGGTTAAGAAAAAAAGTTTAATTCTAGAAATTTCGGGCTCATCAGGGGTGTACAACCGTAAGAGTATAAACATAAAGAGGACATGACATGTTTCCATTACCAGAAAGTGTTTACTGACCTAATATAATGACAATAGCTATAATTTATAATTGAAATTTTTCGAATTTTGGCGTCGTGTCTGCATGTAGAATGATATTTATGATATATCTACCATAATCTAACTTAAAACATGTTGAATAAAAATTTAATCTTTCATCAGCTGCGATATTCTTGATGTGTCAAATGAAATATTAAAACTGATCAAGGAACACTGAAATAAAAGCCTGAACTTTATTATCTGTCCTAAGACATGATTTAAAAAGGACCAAATCCGAACTGAGCAATGTAAAAAATTATGACTTGTTATTCCAAACTCGACTAATCTATTGAAAGACAAATTATTGATGAACCAGCGTATTATTGGCTTCATTATGACTAAAACTGTCCTTTCAATACACAATCATTAACGCGGCCAACATAGAAAAACCCGGCCAGTATCGGAAAACCCGCCCAATACAGCAAAAATCTGTATTAGCCGACTATAGATTGAGTCGATTTTCTCTAAACTTTTAGTTTGAATACATATGAAAACTCCATAATGTTTACATTACGTACATTTCATATATCTAAATTTATACATGGGCTGTGATTAGAGAAAAATTCCTGATCCCATTTGAAGGTAGGTGCTTCAAACTGATAATTATAAATAAGCACTGTCAAAACTAGTTAATTTACAAGAGTGGACACACTACATGTCTCGCCTGTGTATGCACATGGACACAGAATAATGAATATCTGATACCCGACATTTTGTAAGTCAACGGAAAGTGCGTTAAAAGAAATTGAGGTCAAGGTCAAATGGCAAGTGTCTTACCGACATGTATCCGCTAAGAACTATCTATTGACCAAATGTGGTGGGTATAGGTATTAAAGTTGCTGAGAAATGGACGTAATCTCGAAAATGTGACCAAGTCACTCAAGCATGCAATTGAGGTCAAAGTCCTGAGATAGGTGTCAGACATGCATAAGAACGATCTATAGACCAAACACGGAAGGGTGTAGGTATTACAGTTTCGGAGAAAGGGATCTAACCACGAAAAAGTGACAAAGTCACCCGAGCATGAAGTTGAGGTCAAGGTCCCAAGCCAGGTGTCAGACTGGCATGTACCTCTAAGAACTATCTATAGAGCAAATATGGTTGGCCTAGGTATTACAGTTGCTGAGAAATGGATTTAACCACGAAACTTGGACGCAGATTTTAAATTCATGTTTAAAAAGTCATTGAACCATGAAAAATGAGGTCAGGGTAACAAGACAAGTATACTGCGGCAAACCTTATACGATAAGCTACCTTGTGGAACATAACATAAATCTTAATTGTAGGTATTACATTTGCGAAGTTATTAATTTTTTAAAAAGTTTACGCCGCCGGAAATTAATACCTATATCTCGCCTTCGTGACTTTTCGTCACAGGCGAGACAATAAAGATATCATTACATTGTTATTTCTGTATTGGCCTTGTTATTGGTCCTTGGTCAGCTGACTATTAGCCTTCAGCTCCGCCTCAGGCCAATACAGCAAGCCTCGTACCAATAACAAGGCCAATACAGAAATAACCATGTAATGATATCATAATATATACTAATTTTTAGGGTTCGATTTCGTTAGCACTCTTTATCTTCCGGTCGTGGGTTCGAGATTATGAACAAGGAAGCGAAAAATTGGAATATTTGCGTCATGGACAGTGTTTTGCACATTTTGCAGGAGTTGTATTTTAAAAATGTATTTCCGTCCACCACGCTCCCCCTTCCATCCTCCATAATTCATTTCTATATTATATATTTATCCCAAAAGTTATTGTTTCATCACAAAACCAGACATTTCATGTGGTAGAAAATGCAATTATTTTTATTTTTTTATTGCTGAATTCACTAAAATTTAATTGTTTGAGACAGATATGTAAACTGTCCATTTAAAATTTATAATTAAGACAGACAGAAGGATAAAAGAAAGATCGAAGAATGGTCTTGTAGTGATAAATCATTTATTTACTGAATAAATTCAAGATTTTTTCTTAAACCATCTGCGAGATTACTGAGTTTATTTTCATGTTAAGTTGCCGTTGTTGCATTAGCAGCTTGGCATGTGGCTTGAAAATTTAAGAACATAATCTTGTTTATGCTATTCATAGAGAACAAAAAAGAAATTTAAATTTTTCTCTGTAACATGTTATATAGAACTTTCATTCTATTATGTATAGTTTTATTCATTTTAATATTTGTTATACATCTAATTAAATAATTGTGGTAATATTTCATTTTTTGTGTAAAAGATCGTCTTGAGTGTAACCAGAGCTGTCCAATTAGGTCATGACAACTTTCAGAAAAAAATTTTTTTTACCGAATATAAACTTTTTATAAAGGACATATATATTGCTTCGAACTATACCATGCATGTATTATCTTTTTTCATTTAAAATGAAAATTAATAGTAACTAGGTCCAGTACACCCAGGTTTCATTACGGTAATGAAAATGTCTCTTTCTCATGTTTATTTCTTCAATTTACATTGATATTAGCCTGTTTCCCAGTCCCATGATGCATTGTGGGACGGGAACCAGGCTAACATTGATATCTCCTATACTAGACTACAACTGTAAACCTAACACTGACCTTATAGCTAACCTTAATCCTTACTCTTAACCCTTAGCCAGAGTCCTGACCCTAGCCCAAGCTTTTATAAAATCTAACTCTTGATCCTTACTCTTAGTTCTCCCTTAGCTAATCCTATCCTTAAAAAGGCTTAATATTAACACTATTTTCTACTAAACTATAACCTGACCTTACCCTAACCTAATCCTAACCTTATAACCCTTAATCCTAGCCTTAGCTTCTTTATGAATTATAAGTCATAAGCCGAGTCATAATTTTATTTAGCATTTTACGTCTCAAGGTGGCCGAGTGGTCTAGGTAGTTCGTCACGACCACTAATGATCACTAGCCTGTCAACACTGGGGTTGTGAGTTCGAATCTCACCTGTGGTGGGGTGTGTTCGACTCCGATCTAAATTGACAAGGATGAGAGGGTGGAAAGGGTATTGGGAGGCAGGGAGAAAGGGGGCGGGAGAAAGGAGAAAGGGGGTGGGAGAAAGGAGAGAGGGGGCGGGAGAAAGGAGAGAAAGGGCGGGTGAAAGGAGGGAGAACTATCAAAGGGAGACGAACTTTAATGTTGAAAAAAAATAAAGACGTAAAAAAAACGAAAAAACTGGATACTAAATGTTCTAATAAATGGACAAATCTTTGAAAAAAGGCAACATTTATATTTCCCAAACCATTTTTGCCATTTCCGATCATTTCTAGAAATCAACCTTTCAAAACGGAATTATCTCTCCGTTACGTTTTCCTTTTTAGCTCACCTGGCCGAAGGCCATGTGAGCTATTGCCATCACTTGGCGTCCGTCGTCGTCTGTCGTCGTCCGTCATCGTCGTCCGTCGTCGTCGTCGTCCGTTGTCGTTGTTAAAAAATTTTCAAAACCCTTCTCCTCTGAAACTACTTGACCAATTGGAACCACACTTGGTATGAATATTCTTTGGGGTATCCTGCATAGAACTGATGTGGGGATTTTTGATTCGTCGAAAAACATGGCCACTGTTACTAAAAATAGAACATAGGGGTCAAACAACAGTTTTTCGCAAATATCTCAAAAATCATTAGATTACGGCAAATTCTGGCAGGTTGAAAGTGCTCAGCATGATGAGAGCTACCTGTGTGTTGATTTTCGTGAAAATCTGTCAACTGATGTTAGAGTTATTGCCCTTTTTGACATTTTTGGCTCTTTTTATGTTATTATTTCAAAAATCTTCTTCTCTGAAACTACTATTCAAAATCAAATGAAACTTGGTAAGATTGTTCCTTAGGGTATCCTGCAAAAAGTTAATGCTTGGATTTTTGATTGGTCGAAAAACATGTCCGCCCTTACTAAAAATAGAACATAGGGGTCAAAATGCTGTTTTTTGCTATTTTTTCCTGAATTATAGAAAGAAAATGAAGACGAAAGCTACTTTCAAGGTAAACATGGTATCCCGAGTTGAATGGTGATGATGAAAGTTTGTTTCGGACGGCCATTTTTAAAATGGCTGCCATTTTCCCCGCCATTTTTTACACTTGCTCGGATTTCAACAATATATGGTTTTTAAAGTAAACAGGGTATCCTTAGTGTATGGTGATGATGAGAATGTTGTATAACAATGATTAAACTTCATAATATGTGAGCTTTTAATTGCTATCGCTTGGTGTCCGTCATCATTGTTGTTAACAAATTTTCAAACATCTTCTCCTCTGAAACTATTAGGGGGATTTGGATGAAACTCTACAAAATGACAGATGAGTTAAGCATGGTTTATTGGATAAAAACCAACAGCTTAGTCAATATGATCAAAGATCAAGCATAATAGAAAATAAAAAGCCTTAACCCACAATTTTTACATAATTTTAAAACGAAGACAACATATAGACCAAAAGATTTATACTTTTATTTGAAGATGAATTAAAGCTTGTATTTTGTATTGTGAATCATCAGATTGACCATGACTGTATCTTAATCAAGCGTAAGGAGAACTCATGCCCATTTCTTTCCAGAGGTTCTTGAAAGGCTTTTAAAGGTATTTTTTAGCATTTTACATGACCTTTAATACTCAGTTTAATTTACAACAAACATTAATATATTAATTTAGTTTATAGTGAATTGTTTACCAGGTGAGCGATTCAGGCTCTTGAGAGCCTCTTGTTAAAATGCCCCCATCATTTCCGGTTTGCCTTCACATGTGGGTATCTGTTTCCTCTAAGTATTTGGCGATCTTCTACAAATTTAAAAATAAGGGATGCTGACAATGTCAGAGAGATACACTCCCTCCTCTAAACAATATTACATGTACTTAACGCGTTTCTCAGGTCACCTTAAAATATTTACGTTATCCACTTGACTATACAAAGTAAGGTGTTCTCGAGGACAGGGAAAAATAGAGATGACACAATAAAAAACTATGTCTAATTTCATGATCCTCATACATGACCATACATATCAAAAATGAGTTTCTTGACATTGGGGCATGCACAATGCACCATTGACAAGATTCCAACAATGTGTATTAATTTGCGTACGAGTCGGAGGCAGGCCTTGTTCGTAAAATCAGTATATGCTTTAATAAAGACCTATGCCACATATATATGGTCATATATTAATTCAAATTTGCATTAAAATCGATTGATCTGAAAAAAAACGGTTGTTAAGGTGGGAGATGGAAGCAGAGGGGCGGGAGAAAGGAGAGAGGGGGCGGGAGAAAGGAGAAAGGTACCCCCCTTTCCACCCCCTCAAGGATTGCCAATTTTCGTACCGAAGGTCAGTGGTTCTCTCCGGGTACTCCGGCTTCCCCCACCAATAAAACCTGGCCGCCGCGAATAGCCAAATGTGCTGAAAACGGCGTAAAACAACAATTAAACAAACAAACAAACGTCCCTAAGGACCAATAGCTGTATAAAAAAACAAGAATGCAAACATGAACATAAATACAAAATACTTTTAACTAACAACAAGCAACATAGTATAGAATGAATTAGCCCCCTGTCTTCAGTGCTAAAGACTGTTTTAAAAAAGGAGCCCAGCGCTCTCACTTGCTTCTTGATGTTAGGATTTAATATTTCCCGTAGGTTGTCCATATCAGTATAGATATTTTCAAATATAAAATTAGTACTGAAGTTTTCTCGGATTATAATATTTGTTTTACAGTTAAAAAAAATAAGTGATAGATACATTTTGAAATTTCTAATTTACAAAATGTACATGTATCTATAACAATAATAAACATACTAAGGGACGAGATCAAAAGTTCAATGTAGGGTAAAAAACTTAATTCAAATAGTTTGGGGTGGAGGGGTAAAAATCGCTGCAAGTTTTGTTATCCGACATCGATTTTCGGGTTGAAAAATACGGATTCAAGTGATGTCCAAGTCAATATACAGAACAAACATACACTGTTAAGGAAAAACAGGACCCATGATACAAATGTATACTCTCAGAGCATATGCCCATATTGGTCAATCAATTTTTCCCAAATTAAGTTAAGAGAGGGGGTGGGAGGGTCAGCGAAAAAACTATGTTAATTAAGTTTTTTATCCCTAATTGAACTTTTGATCTCGTCCCTAACAATAACTGTATACATATAACTAAAAAAAAAATAACCCTTGACAATCATATTACTGGTTTGGAGCATTTTTTACGGCTTTATTAACTCCATGCATTCATAATCATCTCACACTTTTCAACGAAAAAACTTGTGGTTCATTCAAAATTTACACGAAAAACAGTTACGGTATAATGTAATTGAAAGGTAAGTAGAATCGTGAAACAAAGTGTTGAGATTATTTTTAATTGGCAATGTCTCCGCTTTAAGTACACAGGATTTGAAATACAAGATTCACGCCATGCGTAAGGTAAATGCAGTATGTTTCGTATATTTGAAACAACACTAATTAATAACGAATTAATTTGTTCGCGTGTTGAAGAAAACGCCCAATTTTGATGTTTTTGTTTTATCGATTTCCTTTTTGATTATATAGTTAGTGAATAATATCTTCTTCAATGCCTAAAATTCTTCACGTTTTCCTATTTTTAAAATTAACCTTTACTGAAAACAGCTGTTATCCCCCAATCCCCCCCGTCCCAACTTTGATTTTAGTAACTATTGTTACATTATTGACATCAGTACATTTTCAAAAACATCAAATTAATTCTATGATATCAATTTTGATGCAGAAGATGTGCGCAATTCATCAATTCACGACTCATCAGTCGTGTTCAAGGCCTAAACCAAAACAATAGTCCGAAAAGTTGAAGAGCAAAACGTTATTTTGGTGATTGATCTGTGGAGGTGCTGTCGGTAATCACAGAAGGTCACGATCCAAGATGTTACTAATCTACTTTGGAAGGCCGGCTTGTTCTGGTCCTCTAGACATCGTCCCCTGGGCCCGGCTGTTCAACTCTTTTAAATTAGGGTTAAATTTAACCAGATGTTAAACGGAAAGATTTTCTATACGATTTAACCCTCAGTTAAATTTAACCTTGGGTTAAATAACTGGCCCCACTGGTGTTCACTGCATTTTGGTTACCATGACTACCATGCACTGACTTCTAACCCAATGTCCTATACAGAGTTTAGGTATTCGCATTTCAAGATTAGTTATACTATAATTATTGAACAACAAGCAGCAAATATTATTATTATATTTATTTTTATTCATTTATTATTATTAATATTATTATTATTAAAATCCCAATCTTTTACTTACTTTTAGGAGCGGACACTTTTCATTTTTAACTTCTTGAAAAATAAAGCATTTTGAGCGAATTTTCAGCATTTTTGCAAAATGAAGCGGCAAAACATTTTTTTTAAATAAAATTTTAAAGTCCAAAAATCAGAGCGGCGAAATCCAAAGAACTAAAAATCAATTTGGTGTGGCCTTATCATATACACGTATAGATCCAAATGAACTATAGATTAAGATTTCACTCAAAATCAAAAATTGCGCCGTCTTTCCGTCGTTACCGGGTGAATACTGTAATGATTATTTTTCTATATTCAGTTTTTCTGTCTTTGTATCCAAGGTTATACAGCACTATCTCTTAAAAATCATTTGGTATAATTTGATTTTGACGGTGCAATCAGGCTGACTTCGTGTAATAGTTTAAAAATTAAATAATCCTGTAAAGTGAAAGAAAATAAACTTTTAGTTGGTTTATTTTAACAAGTGATAAGATATAACTTCAGAATCTTTTAAGAAATTACATAGCCAAGAAAATGTCCAAGGTGAGGCGAGAGGGGAGGGGAGGTTGAATACAAAATTTTAAAAGCTTGAAAGGAAAGAAAGAACGATTGAAAAATTCTGCACCTGTTTTATAAACTGCATAAATCTGTCAGATGGAACGAATTACGATTATTTATAATTATGTTCTTTCTTGATTTTTTTTTATATATACAGTAAATCATTTAGAAAGGAAAATATATCAACATCAGATGTATAATTACTATCACAGTTGCATTTTCGACCAAGAAAAACTGTAACAGTCTCGGACCAAGATAAAAACAATAAAAAAGGATAAATTCAAAGAATTTATCCTTTTGGCGAAGTTATACTAAAAATTGTGAATAATATAGGACTAAAAATTTGATAAAAAATCCAGAGCCGAATATTTACTGGAATTAAATGGCAGTGGGTATGAGAGACAAAAAGAGATTCGGGACGACTTCCCTTATTCCTGGCTGTTCCATTACAACATTTATGACTTTGTCAATGTAATCTGTGATAATCTATATGATCCCAATCCTTTATTTCAGATCATGAGAATAACACCCTTTGCATGTCTACATGCGTGAAAGCAGGTGAAAAAATAATAAATTTTATTGTACTTTTAATTTATTTTCCAAATCGTATTACAGACACGGTATGGCTTAGTCATTTTAGAAGATATCTATGGGACGCCAAAAATTTTCCGTTGTTGAAACAAAGCACCTCAAGGGACAATCTTTTTATCCAAGGAGTGACGTGTAATAAATGATTTTGTAAATATTCAAAAATTTTATCAAAGACAAACTTCCTGATGGAATTTATAGTCGTCGGTGACAAGTATAGCGTAAAAGTGCATATCTGTCAGAAATGTAAAATTTTGTGCAGTGCCTTTTTTAAATTAAATATTGATTATCGCTGCAACGTTTGAGATTTAACCACTTAGGTGATTAAAGCTTCTGAAATTGAAATGTACTCTAATTCTACAAAGCCGTTAAATATACATTGTGCTGCACTTAAATATTATGTAATAGAATAATAATAAAGAAGAAAAGATTTACTTAAATCTTCAAGAAATGGATATCGTTTTCTTCTCGTTTAAAATCTTAACTTACTTGAATTATTAGTATATGAAAAAATATGTAAAAATGTATGATGTAGGATTATTTCACCAAAAGTGGTAAAATATCTTTCGACAACATTATATTGCTACAGAATGCACGTATACAATCTCCGCGGATGTAATTAACTTGCTTATTGCATATACACCCATAAGGGTCAAGCAAAAATTTCCATAAAAAAAACTGGAAATAACATACTGCAGTTTAACCGACAGATTGGTTCAGGTGTGGAATTGTTCCGTTCCGCATATACACCCATAAAGGACAAGCAAAAATAAAAAATATTTTATTTCCAATCACGGGCCCCCTAAGAGCATGCATATCATCATATGAACGAAAAAGCCATAATACAGAATAAAAAACAATAAATAGTGCACTGCTATATGGGAATGGAAGTTATGGACAATTGCGGTTGATAACACAGTTTTAAGAGTGGGTAGAGACAAACTGGTACAAGATTGGTGTAAATAAATAAATACGTGAAGTATAAAGGCATTACTACATTCCTAGCTTACCCATGTCAAAGCTAAAGGCAAAAAAAGACAGTTTAGTGTGTAAGAATCCATAGTGCATCTGACACCAGGGAACGGTGCCAATTTGGACATGTAACAATCTTTGTAAAAATGGGTTTTTTCCTACCGGTGTCAAAATCAAAAGAGTGCAGTTTACACCAGGAGATGGATCCTCCAAGTCAGGGTTTTGTATCCACGCTCGTTTCTACAAACCCCTGACAACACTATATCGCTGTGACCTAAAAAATTCTAGCTAGGACGCGGGGCGAGGACAAAATTCCTCTTTATAGAGGAAATAGCTTTAAAGTTTTCTGTACGAGTCGAAAGGGTCCTCTATATAAACAATAATTTTCCTATACAGAAGTTCCGTTTGAACTTGGTTTGAATGTATATGCTTGTGCAATGACAGTGTAAAGATAAACATGTATGGCTATGTTTTACAGGAAGAATTGTATTCTGTCTAAAGCTTTTTTGGGTGTAAACGGTATATTTTACTGCCAGAAATTTAGCATCTCGAATGCTGAATGTAAATTTCAACATATTTCATCAAAGATGTAGAAGTAGAAGACAAATGCATTGCATTTAGCTTGTAAATGAATTACTTAATTTCCTGACTTGTTGAAGAATAACAAACAAACCTCCATTATCTTCATTTTCAATTATGATACTGACGGAAACCTTCCTGTTATCGTTCAACAAAACTCACTCTAATCGCTCGCTTTCGTCACCTTGTTATCTTTATTAGACAAAATTGAAACATCTGTCATAAAACGTTTTGTCGTAACTGAGGGAGCAACATTTGATTTTTTGGGAGAGCTGAGAGATGTATAATGCTCCTTTATATATATATATATGTTTGTAAATCTTCGAAGTTTTTAATTTGTTTTCTATGAAAATAAAGCACTTATCTATCTGTACGTATTTACTATCATTGTGTACACTGTTTGATAGTAAATAAGTATGAATAATAAAGGTGCTTTTTAAAGCCAAAAATTAATTATAGGAGGGACAAAATATTATTATATTGTACCAAATCTACTCCCTGACATGCAGCTCTTGATAAATGTGATTAAAGAAACACGAAAAAAGTTTATACCAAAAGTAAAGCGTTGTCCGAGTCTGCAAAAAGACTTCAATTTACTATTGAAGCCTCGATCCTATAATGTAAACGTCTATATTTAAAATTTCAAAAGAAAAATAAACAGATGTAAAATATGAGCAATGCAAAATAAAAGTAAAGAAGAAACATTTTGTCGCTTATACTAAGGACATTATTTAAATATATTGTACGGTTGTATATGGAAAACCAGATATTTATCTTGAAATTTTCGAGAGGATATTTTTAAACACTACTTTTAATAACAGCAACCATATTGGTCAAAGGTTACAGATTCTCCACACTCGGTTATGAAGGGAAAAATCCAAAGACCAGGGGCCAGGTTTTCGAAAGTATCTTAGGATTAGGATATGTCCTAGGATGGTCTTAGAATATATCTTAATCCTAAGTCATGTTTTCGAAAGCTTCGTAACTTAGAATGAGTCCTAAAATCTCTCATAAAGTTAGGACAACAAAATACATGTCCTAAGATAATCTTAAGATAGCTTCGGTTTACAGTCTTTGACATATCCTAAGTCTATCTTAGGACTGTCCTAAAATTTGTCATAAGATATATCTTAGGACAAATTTTAAGATACTTTCGTAAACCTGGCCCCAGATCCTCAAGTATTGGTGTTTTCAGGAAAGTAACAATCGTCAGGTCTGAAATCAAGTTTATTTTGTATTTCTCACGCGTAAATTACTTATTTTTATGCGTGGGCTTTTATCAGACAACAAAACTGTCTTATTGCCTTTGTTTTCGCCCGATCAGATATAGAGTGCACAATATGAAACTTTTTACAGTTATTATCAAAATTTCGCTCGACACCATGCGTGACTTTAAACGTGATAATGCGTTGATTAGCGGGATCAAAGATGGAGGGTCGAAATGTTATCGTTCTAAGTCATGCCGTTTGGCAGGAGATGAGTGCGATTGGAGATAAACAAAATATTACAAAGAACGAACTATAGTGACGACTGAGATCCTTCGTTTGGAACAATAAGTCTTTTAGAAAGTACCTTTTTATGTACTTCATGACATACTTCAGACTTTAATGCTCATCTCAAGCGTCGTTATCAATGTTTGCAATGTTTAACAACTTTGAAACCTTTTTCATCTCGTCGGATTTGCTCATATTTCAAAGTTCATCATGTTTATTCCAAGTATCCATCACTTGGGTATACTGAGCCATTTGGGGCGAGGTTTTTTCAAAATTAATTTCATCCCATCTGGTATACCTGAATTCTGCGATTTGCACTACATTTTTATCTTATCTTTCAGCCTGCTTTGACGTCTGCCTTTTCAGTTTCAAAATCCTTATTGCAGCCCCCCCCCCCCCCCCCCCCAACAATTCACATCGTTTCTTTTCATAAATAGTTTTCATATGATAAATATTTCACCGTTATATTTGAATTCATATTGTTTCTTTTAAATATATGTATATCATATTTTCAGATAGCAACAAGCTGTGTAGTATAAAAAGTGATACCTAAAAAATATGCAAAAACGTGCAGGTGGCGAAGAAATGCATTTTATAATCCTCATTTAAAATTCCATTGTATTCTGAGATGATAATTTAGAGATAAGTTCGCCAATGCTGGCTGCTATTGAAACCCTTTATCGATAACTGTCGACATATCAAAAATAATAATAATTTACAAATAATTATCAATATATAAATAAATCATAACACTGGTATGCCTTTGATCGAAATATAATTAAAGTGTAGATTTGTATATTGAATACGTAATATGAAAATAACAAATGTTTTTAAAGCAGACAAAAATTGCTTACACTTTGTCAGTACCAGTCCTGACTCTCTATATATTTCTATGCTAATTTTCTGTTTTGTGCTCGTTAAGCTACTTTTTTGTCTGAGGGCCTGTCGAGTTGTGGAAGGAGATGGAAGTTTAAGGAAGTACTGTAACCTTTTGTATTAATGAATTCACAGATTCCCTGCATCATCTTAAATTGTTGTTTTATTGATTTTATTTTTTTTGGGGGGGGGGGGGGGGTCCGGAAAAGTGAAGATAGCCGACAAGAAATTTAACCCCAACAGACCTTATTAGCTTAAATGATTCATGCACAGTACTATAAACGCTAACTTTTTTGACTAGAAAAATGATTAAAGAATTGAAACAAATCGAGCACCCCATGCACAGTACATACCCGTGTTACCAAGGACTAGGGAAACCTTCCCCTGTATAGATTTCACTGATAACCATTGATTTTTTAATCTTAAATATTTACATATTTTTTATCGTAAACGATTGTCTGCAATGCATTTTTATGTTAAAAAACATAAATATTATGCGTAATCATTAATAAGCTCAAATTTTCTACCCGAAAAGAATTATTGTATAAAGCGATTTAGTTCAATTTGTACCACATTTTGGAATATCGCCAAGAAGAAAATCAAAACAAAAACCATTCTACTGTCTGGTTTTATCCATTTCTTAAACATGAAATTCTTTCCATGAACCCCCACTTTTTCATTTATAATTCAATCATATATACCTTAAAATGGTTTCTTTATTGTAAGTTGTTTGTTGTATTCATGTTGTGTTAAAGTCTATTGTGATGTATATATATTGAAGTGTTATTGTATTGTTTTGCTTTGACCCATATGGGTGTATTTTATGCAAATAAAGTTGGTATTTGACAAAATCTTATGAAATCATTTTTACTATTTTCATACATTTTTGAGAGACTGAAAGTTGCAAATGCAAAGACAATGAAAAATCCAGAGAAACCCCATTTCCTGCAAACATTTAAGGCCTTATAGCTCTAAAATGAGCATACGAACCTATATTTTTTTGTTTGTTTTAAAACACCTATTTCAAATCCTATTTATTTCCCATTAGACCAGCGATCATCCTTAAGGTGTTTTTATTATAAAATAATTAAACATGCTGCGTAATTTTATTGACTGGAAAGGAATTATAAATTTAGTCCAAGAGTATCGTGTATGAAATACGAGGTCTCTGATCCTTGTTAATTTGTCAAGTGCATTGATCTGTTAGAGATCATACATATATTTTTAAGCATAATTATATAATAGTGAAATCATGTTCATTTGATATTTATTGAGGCGGGGAAATTTGAATAAGAACATTTGATTTTTATTAGAGGAGGAAGGAATTTGATTAAATACAAAACCAAATATTAGAAGGCGGGAATGGGTAACAATTATATTTTTGGTCGGAAAACTATACTGGAAAATTATTCAAGGTACCCTAAGAACATAATGCAACGTTAAATGTAATAATTATAGTGCCGATTTTGGACAGAATAGCTAAAATTCTTTCTCACAATGAGTGTATTCTGACACCCCACGACCCGATATTACAGTGACAAAGAATCTCGGACTACCCACAACTTGAACTCTGAACCTTGCGGCGGTAGGGGGCTATAAAACTAGAGAAAACAGACGACCTTCTATACAGATACTTAACGTAATTCGGCAATTCAGACAAATTTATTACACTTTATTGCTTCAAATATATAAACAAAGGTGGGAGGCTTTTCGGGTTACGAATAAACAAATTGTGCCTTTTCCACATTCTTTTTGAAGTTTTATGTGTTCCATATGCATGTTTGTAAGTGGGAAAATTTAAAATACACATGCAGTATCAGAATTATATTAATTTTGTTTAAAAATATTGAAATACAAACATGACAAAAGAGTACCGAAACATAATACATAATATCAAAATACAAAAAAAACCAAGGCAAATGCAGTCAATAGATAACTAGAAAAATAAATGAAAATGGTGAGCTGTCAAAAGGGGCGTAAAACGACTAAAATGTATGAAATACACAAGTCGAACAAAACCAAATATAAAATCGTAAAAAAAAAACAACAAACTAAAAAGGTAAAAGTTAAATACAGTCAAACCTGCTTTAAAGGACACCTCTATATAGCAAATCACTTTCTATAAAGGGCACAGTGAAAAAGTCCCATTCATGAAAAAGCTTGTAAAATTAACCTCTGTATAGAGGACACCTGCTCATAAAAGGCACTTTTTATGGTCCCTTGGATGCCCTTTATAGATAGGTTTGACTGTACTTGAAAAGAGTATCTAAAAGAATGGAAAGTGGAACCCCTTAAATTCGTGTCAAGTTTTGAATTTGAAACATTTACACAGATACTTATTGGTTAGCAAAGACTTCAGAACTGTATGAAGTAACCAATACAAGTAATGGAAATTTTATCTACTTTTCAATAAGTTTTGTCATTATTATCATGGTTTTGTGTTTAAAATTTGTCACAAGCTGGATGTTCTTTTAGCTTATATGACAATAAACTGTTCTTTTATATGTAACAGTATTGAAACAATAATCGTACCAAATGGCCGTAATCCAAAGGTGGTCAATTCTAGAAAAGGATTTAAAGGTGGTAGATGTTATTTTAAACAAGGAATTGTATATATGTGTCTTTTGGTCATCTGAAAATTGAGTAAAGAAAAAAAAATCATTAGATGTTTGTTTAGTTTATACAGACTTTTTGATCCCTTTGTAATTAATTAATTAATTAATTAAATAAATGATAAATAAAAACAACACACATAATAAATAAATAAAATAACAGGATAAACAATTACCACCAAAAAATAATAAATAAATACAGCGATTTAATTGATAATTTCTTTTCATTTTATCACATCAATCATTTTATAGGATAAAAATGAAATGTCATCTTCTTTAGTTCTGCTGAGGTTCTTGTGAGTTAATAAGACTACATATCCTTTTTCTCCTTGCAGGAGATGTTTAAAGGTAGTATTAATTCTTATCATTATATTTATAGTTGTTTTAGTTGCACATCCCTTTTAGACTTTATGACCCCCACCCCCACCCCCCTTTCCAACCTTTCAAGTTGAAAATCAATCTTAATTATTCCCAGTTGACAGGTATCCCCATCTCTCCTATAATACCTTCTGAGTGGAAATCTAACAATGCCCACAAATTCCGTCGTTTTGTATAAACTCGAAGGCATCTGCCTTCATCCGTTCTAAACAGTACAGCATTCTATTTTGAATTATTTCAATGCGTTACTAAATAAAATATTATCAATCTTGTACTTCAGATTGAAAAAAGTAATAGATTTGTTAAAATATTGATAAATTATAAAATGTTGAGCTCTATTTCCATTCAATTTAATCTTTTGAAAAAAAGAAAAAAGTTATCAGAATCTTTGCTTAGTTATGCAGATTATATGATTTTTAAACAGAAAAATTCAGCGTTACACAGTTTTCTCCAAAAGATAACATTTAGTATTGCATATCCGTTTTTAGGAATATTTACAATGTATATACATTTCGGATTTTCATACGACCACTAAGACGTGAAGTATACGGTATACACTCCGTCCGGCTATCCACATTTCAAAATTTCTTAAAATAACTCAACTTTTCTCATACCGAATCAGTAAATTTTAAAATATTCGTAGGATTGATGAGGGGGTGGAAAGGGGGGTACCTTTCTCCTTTCTCCCGCCCCTCGTCTCCTTTCTCCCGCCCCCTCTCTCCTTTCTCCCGCCCCTCTGCTTCCATCTCCCACCTTAACAACCGTCTTTTTTCAGATCAATCGATTTTAATGCAAATTTGAATTAATATATGACCATATATATGTGGCATAGGTCTTTATTAAAGCATATACTGATTTTACGAACAAGGCCTGCCTCCGACTCGTACGCAAATTAATACACATTGTTGGAATCTTGTCAATGGTGCATTGTGCATGCCCCAATGTCAAGAAACTCATTTTTGATATGTATGGTCATGTATGAGGATCATGAAATTAGACATAGTTTTTTATTGTGTCATCTCTATTTTTCCCTGTCCTCGAGAACACCTTACTTTGTATGGTCTAGTGGATAACGTAAATATTTTAAGGTGACCTGAGAAACGCGTTAAGTACATGTAATATTGTTTAGAGGAGGGAGTGTATCTCTCTGACATTGTCAGCATCCCTTATTTTTAAATTTGTAGAAGATCGCCAAATACTTAGAGGAAACAGATACCCACATGTGAAGGCAAACCGGAAATGATGGGGGCATTTTAACAAGAGGCTCTCAAGAGCCTGAATCGCTCACCTGGTAAACAATTCACTATAAACTAAATTAATATATTAATGTTTGTTGTAAATTAAACTGAGTATTAAAGGTCATGTAAAATGCTAAAAAATACCTTTAAAAGCCTTTCAAGAACCTCTGGAAAGAAATGGGCATGAGTTCTCCTTACGCTTGATTAAGATACAGTCATGGTCAATCTGATGATTCACAATACAAAATACAAGCTTTAATTCATCTTCAAATAAAAGTATAAATCTTTTGGTCTATATGTTGTCTTCGTTTTAAAATTATGTAAAAATTGTGGGTTAAGGCTTTTTATTTTCTATTATGCTTGATCTTTGATCATATTGACTAAGCTGTTGGTTTTTATCCAATAAACCATGCTTAACTCATCTGTCATTTTGTAGAGTTTCATCCAAATCCCCCTAATAGTTTCAGAGGAGAAGATGTTTGAAAATTTGTTAACAACAATGATGACGGACACCAAGCGATAGCAATTAAAAGCTCACATATTATGAAGTTTAATCATTGTTATACAACATTCTCATCATCACCATACACTAAGGATACCCTGTTTACTTTAAAAACCATATATTGTTGAAATCCGAGCAAGTGTAAAAAATGGCGGGGAAAATGGCAGCCATTTTAAAAATGGCCGTCCGAAACAAACTTTCATCATCACCATTCAACTCGGGATACCATGTTTACCTTGAAAGTAGCTTTCGTCTTCATTTTCTTTCTATAATTCAGGAAAAAATAGCAAAAAACAGCATTTTGACCCCTATGTTCTATTTTTAGTAAGGGCGGACATGTTTTTCGACCAATCAAAAATCCAAGCATTAACTTTTTGCAGGATACCCTAAGGAACAATCTTACCAAGTTTCATTTGATTTTGAATAGTAGTTTCAGAGAAGAAGATTTTTGAAATAATAACATAAAAAAAGCCAAAAATGTCAAAAAAGGGCAATAACTCTAACATCAGTTGACAGATTTTCACGAAAATCAACACACAGGTAGCGCTCATCATGCTGAGCACTTTCAACCTGCCAGAATTTGCCGTAATCTAATGATTTTTGAGATATTTGCGAAAAACTGTTGTTTGACCCCTATGTTCTATTTTTAGTAACAGTGGCCATGTTTTTCGACGAATCAAAAATCCCCACATCAGTTCTATGCAGGATACCCCAAAGAATATTCATACCAAGTGTGGTTCCAATTGGTCAAGTAGTTTCAGAGGAGAAGGGTTTTGAAAATTTTTTAACAACGACAACGGACGACGACGACGACGGACGACGATGACGGACGACGACAGACGACGACGGACGCCAAGTGATGGCAATAGCTCACATGGCCTTCGGCCAGGTGAGCTAAAAAGGAAAACGTAACGGAGAGATAATTCCGTTTTGAAAGGTTGATTTCTAGAAATGATCGGAAATGGCAAAAATGGTTTGGGAAATATAAATGTTGCCTTTTTTCAAAGATTTGTCCATTTATTAGAACATTTAGTATCCAATTTTTTCGTTTTTTTTACGTCTTTATTTTTTTTCAACATTAAAGTTCGTCTCCCTTTGATAGTTCTCCCTCCTTTCACCCGCCCTTTCTCTCCTTTCTCCCGCCCCCTCTCTCCTTTCTCCCGCCCCCTTTCTCCTTTCTCCCGCCCCCTTTCTCCCTGCCTCCCAATACCCTTTCCACCCTCTCATTGATAGCAGTAATACGAGAAAGCTTTATATTGACCTTGACCTTTTTTTACTTTTAACAATTTGAGTTACTGGATCTTGTGAAATGTAAATACCAATTTGAAATGAGGATTGTCCGCTCTCTGTATTGAATGTATACGTGTAGAAGGAGTAAATACCAAAAATATTTTTTTATAAGTTTTAATTAATATTTTATTTTGATGTGGCTATCGGAAAAGCGTTTCACACGCTTACACAGGGCTGTTGATTGAAGTATGCATATTTCGGGATTTAGATATTCAGCAATTTCCATTTTATGCCACAAAATCCAAGTTTACATGACATGTGAAATTTAAAACGCATTATTTTTGTGCACTTAATTAGTAATTTTGGCTCAGAAATTATAAATAATTGTATGACAAAGAATTTCAATATGTTACTGCCTGTATTTTCCCCATTTACCTACCACCTATGTATATATTATAAAAGTAGTTTAATAAATCAGATTTCTTTAAATAATTGCAAATCGACGAAAAGAATTTAAATTCGGGCCAATATCGCTGAAGTTTGTTTAAAACGCAATGCCACTTGGAAAAACAACTGAAGCCCATGGTATTTTTAACTTTAACTTCATGAAAATGAAAGGATATGGGGTAATTGTCAGTGAGACAATTTAGTTTTGTCTCTTTTTTTTATCTGTTTATTATTACTACTTACTTACTTCTTAAAAAAAATCAAGGCGGCATAGTTACAATAGTACGTAGGTGTCGTAACATGCTTAAACAGCAAAATTGTAATCTGTGACGAAAAAGTAATTAATTGAGGTTCGTGTATTTTTATAATGTCCCATGGAGAATGTATATAGCATGACCTGAGAATGTTTCTGTTTTCTTGTAATTAATGTAAAAAATAAACAAAGACTGTCGTGTACATGTGCTGCACGTGTAGCCTCCTGCTGCTAGTGTCTTTGTATTTGCACGCCCTGTTTCTCATTTATTTTCGCATGATTTGAAAAATATGAGAAGATGGTGTGATGTGTTATGGTTATAGCGTTGTCTAAATTACATTCTGATATAAGAAGGGAAGACGATTATGATTCAATATGAAATCCTGTTGGCATAACACGACAACTTAATGGTTTCGTCTTAATTAGGGTGTGTCTCCAACAGTAACAGCTTTCTCCTCACACAACCTGTACCAAAAAATAGTGTGTAAAAATTTGGCAATTTTCATCGTTTACGACTGGTAACGACTGAAGGCCGGGGAAAAATTATGTTTCTTGGTGAAAACTACTTTGAAAAAAATTATATAAACTGCATTGCGTTCGGCAAATCAGGGGGAATAAGTCTTCATAAGAAGCCTCCAATGTTTACAGGATGGACACCCTTCTTTGTTTTTTGAACAAAAATTAAGTATATTTTCCGAGACATTGAAAGTATCTTGAATATTTGAGATTTTCTATTGGATAGCCCTTTTGGATTCCAATTGTGCTCAACTTTACCTTTTTTGAAAGTAACAGAACCGAGAAAATGAAAATTGCTCCGTCTTTACCGCGTTGTTGATCAAACAAGGTGATTGGTAACGTTTTCATGGTGTTATAAGGAATTAAAGTATTCTTGCTTTACTGACGCTTCTGGAAATGACAAATCCAGTACCAGAACCGGAAGCATATTATTTATTTAACTAGAATTTAGCCTAGGTTTATTATCTCATATAAATTCCATACTAACATGAATAATTTGTATATGTGTGATTATAAATATACATTTGAAGTCTAAACATGCTGAAGACTGGATTTCTGTCTCTATAACATGTCAATTTCTGTTCTTAAAATAATCTTAAGGTGTTCTTAATTATAAAGTAATAAAATATACAGTTTAATTTTATCAAATGGCAACGAAATCTAAATGTAATCTGGGGGTATTATTTATAATGTACGAGGCCTCTGATCCATGTAAATTTTCGAAGAATTCTTGAGTGCATTGAACTGTGGAACAGTATGATTTGTTAGGCTTTCATGTGGATTTCCTATCTGAGCCAACATTGAACAATGACATGTACTGTACTTATATAATGGACTACCACTCGATATCTATAATGGGTAATTGAGATTTAAAGAAATGGTGAAAACAACTTAAAACTAAATACTCATACAAGTACCCGTAATTAGGGGAAAAGAGAGCCCAAAAAAATAAAGAAAATAAAAAAATATAAAATAATCATGCTTTTTTTTTAATTAAAGATTATTTATGATATTTGAAAAAAATAATCAAACCAGATAAAATTCCCCAATCGTATACTGAACTACATAACTCTTGCAGCTTTACCAATATTTAGCATTTCATTATTTTAAATTTTTTAGTGAAAGAAAATAAACAAACCATTTATAAATAACAACTCAATTTGATCTTCATTATTTCAGTTTGAAACAAACGTAAAAAGTTTACCATCCGAGTTTTATCGTTTTTTTAAACTACCCTCTCAAAATATAAAATGTTGTATCCGAAATTTCAAATCAGATGTCAAAAACCATCATTATTGTTCGAAAATGCTTAATTTTGCAGATCTGAAATTCAATTAAATATTGCAACCTAAGAGTGCATAAAGGTCAACAGATGTTATAACAAATTTATATTCATTACTAAATTTAAAAGGGTAAATTGTATAAAATTGTCATCTTGCGAAAAAGTTCCTTAATGCTGTTTATACAAGACATGAAATGACCCTGCACTCGCACTACACGTGTAGTTTTTAAATCATTTGTTAGTTTTTTTTATTTATACAATAAACAGTAAATCATGATAGGAGAGACATGTGTTTGTCATAAATAAACGAATAAAGGTACGGGACCGCATGTGTTAGACATATTAAACGTTAAGTCTTCATTCGAATTAACGGGTAATTTCGTAAAACTTTGAACTTTTTATACAGTAATAATTTCAAATTAATATAATTTTATAGTAATAATATCATGGATATGGAGCTCAAAACTGGCAATGAGCCTCTGCACAGTCCCCCCCCCCAAAAAAAAAACAAAAAAACAGACAAATTGAAAAAAAAAGTAAGTGACTTCAACATTTCAGGCTTTTTTAAGTCGATTGTTTAAGAAATATGCATAACAGAAATCCAATCAGTTCAGATTCCATGCAGAGATTAATTTCCTAATAACAGACCTCCTGCAGTAATTGCAGTGAACTTCAAACGCTTCTTTTTGTCGATAATGTAAACAAAATTGTATTGTTCTCAGCTGCAATTTTAATCAAACTGTCTGGAGGTCAGATTGGGGTATTGGAAGAATTCACAAGAATTTCAACATGCCTTTGGAAGAATTCACAAGAATTTCAACATGCCTTTGGAAGAATTCACAACAATTTCAACATGCCGTGTTTGATAGAGTCAAAATGACTATCAAATTAATTTGAGATAAAACGAAATTCGAGATATCAATAGGTAATATAGTGTAAAGTTTGAACTTGGGACTAATAATTAACTTCGAGATATTAGGAGTTTTGAGATGACATATATCCCTTTCAATAAATACAGTACCCGACTAAAACATCAAAAAGAAAGGAGACAGCATTTGATTTTTAGGAATCGAGATAGTGATCTGAAACTGATATTTTTAATCAGAATAATTTTTTGACGTACAACTGCATGCAAATGATAAATAGTTAAGTAGCTCCGTTTAAAAAAAAATAAGAACTCTGTCAGTGAGATTTACCATCTAAAATTAAACATAACTATGTTATGTCAATGTCACTATCAAAGTGTGTGTTATCTTGGCCTTGTCATTCATCTTAATGTATTTCTCCAGTAGATCATGTCTTATCTTCCTCTCCAATTCATCATTCTATGAATTCCCCAAAATCTGAATGTCTCACTAATTACACATTAGTTAGAATTTGTTATATTTTCAAAAATTATAATTTTTAACCGAATTTCGCAACGGAAAATACGAAGTTATTTGTTTGGCGATATTCATGTGAGCGGGCGAGCGGTTGGAAGACTGGATCCAAACAGTGAGGAAAGTCCGGGTATTTTTTCTTTAAGCTCAGTTGAGATATTCAGGGCTACTAACCGATCCATATACTGCCATTTGATGCAGTGTCATAATTAAGTTTCCTTCTTGCAGGTTAGATTAGATTAAGATCAGATCAAAGCAGTTCCACATATAGCATTATATGGACCTTTCTGTAATAGATGTTAAAGTGTAATATATCAACCAATTAATATAATATAAAAAAAAGACTTGCCGCCGTTTTTTTGTTGTTGCATATAATAGCAAAATTAATCGCCCTCATCCTTTAATTCATATACATGTAATTCGTTTAATCTCAGTAATCTTGAACACAATTTAATCAAACCAGTCGTGCCAAAAATATAGGTCATTGTAGCCTTATTCGTTGATACTTTTAAATTAGGCTACTGTTACATAATTGTAAAATTTGTAGAAACTGAGGAGTATCTTCCTTGTGCATAGCTCTGTCCTATAAGATGGTTTTTGATTTATTAACCTATTTGCTCTTCAATTTTGATTATTCTTTTCGTTTTCAACATTTTAGGCCTTGGGCACAATTGATGAGTCGTAAATCGAGGAAATGTGCACATATTGTGCATCAAAACTTTTATCAAAGAATTTGTCGTTGATAAACGTTGGTTACTATCAAAAACATCATTCCTCTGTGAGCTGTCTATGTACACATAACGTAACATTTGAAATAATTTTGTCTGAGAGGTTATTTCTTCAAGACTAATATTGTCAATTTTCTCTGAGTTATACTTAGGTTAATTTAATTCCGAATCTGTATGCAACAGATGTAAATCGATGACAGATGATCGGAGGACATGTGGAGTAATAATTTAAATGAGCCAAGTGATTTTCCGAAAATCATCAGTTTCATAATTCAAATTATAACTTTCACCATAAGCCTTGCAGCATGATTTAAAATTGCATCAAGTTTTAACACACATCGGCCTTTCCTTTATTGAAATCATTAGGGATAGTATACTCTCTTTGAAATCAAAAGAACTGCGTTGCGTTCTATCCTTTAATGATAAACCGGGTACAGGTGGACAGGTACTTCAAGTCTAGAAAATAGATCACAATTTATCAAGGGAATGAAAACAACATGTTTGTTTGTTTAGTTTGGGTTTTACGCCGTTTTCAGCACATTTGGTTATTTCGCTGCGGCCAGATCTAATTGGTGGAGGAAGCCGAAGTACCCGAAGAGAACTAGGAAAATTGGCAAGCCTTGTCAATAAAGATCGGAGTCGAACACACACCGCCAACGGTGAGATTCGAACTCACAACCTCAGTGTTGACAGGCTAGTGATCATTAGTAGTCATGGCGGACTACCTAGACTACTCGGCCACCGAGGCCCCGAAAACAACATGAAGTTCAATTATTTCCCTAAAAAAATGTAAATGTAGTTTTATGTAATTTACCCTCGATTTCATTGTTCAGGATTAGTTCAAATATTAAGCATGCATGTTAAGAATTCAAGACACAAACCACCCCTGACCAATCCTCCCCTTCACAATTTCCTACAATACACAATCATTTGAATAGGTATAGATCTGTAAGGTCCAGCGAGTTAATGTTGTCATTAAAATCAAATGTTTCAATTTCAGAAGAAATACAGATTTCCCTTCAATAAATGCCAATTTTCTATGTTCCTCTTTCAGTCATTCTTAATTAAGATCTCAAACTGGCATTTTGAATTTTCCTCTACATTTACAAAGTGTGCAAAAATTTATTCAGTTGATCATAAATCATTAGTGTTACCAAAATCTATAGTACTGACTTTAGTAGGACTATCCTACCATGTCAAGTATAGCCGGTAACGCCTGAAAGACGGCACAAGGTTTGATTTCACACTGAAAGCTTCATTAAACAATAATAAACTCTGATGGGGAATAAGTCGTTACAAGGTATCTCCGATTTTTACCAGAAGGGCAGTAATTTTTCACACCTTTGCGAAGAACATTCTGGTATAAAATATTGGTAAAATAATACCGAAACAGTGGGAAAAAGTCCACGAATTCGAAATCCAAAGAAAAGAAGGTCGTGAAAATGGAACACAACAAACAAACACCACAAGGATACATAACTAAAAAATATAAACTAAACAAAAATCGAATAAGACAGCACAGAAATTAAAGTACTACCAATGTGAACTCACACTAAAAACCGGGAGTGACGTCAGGTGCTCCGGAAGGGTAAGCATATTTTGCTCAGTTGATACCCGCCAAATTGCCATTGAGTAAAATCCAGTGAAGTGTTCCAGGACCTGAAATCTAACTGAAGATATCTAGTCTCATTGAATATTTGAACGGCCGATTTTCCATTACATATTAAATGTACCATTTGTTTAATAGCCCCGTGGGAGGAGACTGATATACAATCCAATTTAATATGGCTATAAGATATCTAAATTTGTTTCATCCTGGCGTAACCATTGAGTACAACTTTGATTAATTGGGGTAAACGCCACTTTCAAATCTTTTGGCAATATCGCAGTTGCCACTTTATATTGGAGGAGAAAACCTGAGAACCCGGATAAAACCATCAACCTTAGGGACGAGATCAAAAGTTCAATGTAGGATAAAAAACTTAATTCAAATAGTTTGGGGGTGGGTGGGGGGGGGGGGGGTAAAAATCGCTGCAAGTTTTGTTATCCGACATCCATTTTTGGATATGCCCATATTGGTCAATCAATTTTTCCCAAATTAAGTTAAGAGGGGGGTTGGGGGTGGGGGTGGGGGTCAATGAAAAAACTATGTGAATTAAGTTTTTTATCCTACATTGAGCTTTTGATCTCGTCCCTTAGGAAGAAAACATGTCAAAGTAACATTTTGAAGAATTTCATATTCACACAGAGGGGCCTCGGTGGCCGAGTGGTCTAGGTAGTCATGACTACTAATTATGACTAGCCGGTCAACACTGAGGTTGTGAGTTTGAATCTCACCTGTGGCGGGGTAGGTTCGATTTCGATCTTAATTGACAAGGATTGCCAATTTTCATACCATAGGCCGGTGGTACTCTGGGTACTACGGCTTCCTCAACCAATAAAAACCGACTGCCGTGAAATAGCCAAATGTTCTGAAAACGGCGTAACACCCCAATTAAACTAAACAAACACATTCACAGAATATATTTACATTCAATATATCCAATATCATCACTGCAATACACACTAAGATTTCCACTGAAGTTCTAAATTAAATATCTCATGTTAAAGGGGTACACTATTATACTTGTTAATGACTTTTGTGTAGACTTAGTGTTTACATAAATGAATATGGTCTGATTTATATTAAGAATAATATTTTTATTCTTTCAAAATGGCATAAGGGCTATGGTATTCCATTCAAAAGCATATTGACAGGTAGGAATGCATTCCATGTATAAATATATTACACTAACATACATTTTCCCCCAAGATTTTAGATTATCTGATGGCTTAAACTATAAAAACCCTTCCTACCCCGCCGTAGGCTTGATGCAATTTGAAAAAAAATAATTTCAGTATCATATCTTCAACTTTTGAATTAATCTTAAATTTGAATAATATGAATTCAACAAAGCTCATAAATGCAAAAAAACCCTGTTACTTTGTTTTTTCACAGTCCAAATGCAAATTCCCTGTAGGTCATCCAGACCTCCATCAACAGCTTGATACATTTCTAAATCTATTTATTCTGAATATCAATTAGCACTTCAATTTTTCACAACTGTATCTGGGGTAATTCAGTGCATGTCTAGGTGTGTGGGCTTTGGCAGACCACTGATGACCAGTATTTAAGAATAATGATATATTAATGAGATGATGTCACAGATGCATTTGACAAACCTTCTCATTTCTACACTGACCTAAAGAACATTAGTGGAAAAATGTTTTCAATTATTTATCAAACATGGTACATAAATGTTAATATTTTGATTTCTACTTTACAGCTTATTATCTATTATATGAAGTATTAATATAAGGTTCAAGCTTAGGAAGAAAACATTGAAACTCATGTCAATTTAAGTAATATTTTGAAGACAATATTTTTACATTATATATCATCACTGCATTACCAACCAAGTCTTCCATCAAATATCTCACGTTAAAGGGGCAGATGATTATACATTGTACTTACTAATGACTTTTGTGTAGACTTAGTGTTACATAAATGAATCTGGTATGATTTATATTAAGAATAATATTTTTATTATTTTAAAATGGCATAAGGTTCAAGCTCATCATATCATGGCACTCCATGATGTCAAATATGCCATCAAACTAATATTGAAACAGCACTTAAAGATGATCGCTGGTCTAATAGGAAATAAATAGGATTTGAAATAGGTGTTTTAGTTTGAGAGAACATATGAATAGTAAACAAATAAGCAAGACAAAAATATAGGTTCATGTGCTCATTTCAGAGCTATAAAGCCTTGAAAATTTGCAGGAAATAGGTTCTCTGGATTTTTCATTGTCTTTGCATTGGCAACTTTAGTCTCTCAAAAAAGTATGAAAAAACTAGAGGCTCTCAAGAGCCTGTGTCACTAACCTGTATCTAATGTGATTTTGCAAATTATGTAAAATTATATAATGATTGAGACCAAGATTGGTTTAATTTGACACAGTATTTAAAATTAAAAACAGGTCATCTTAGTGTAGTCTTACAATAGCTACTGAAGACATCTTATCATTATTATTTTTGAATATGTGGTCAAGTTGTGACCATTCAGAATTTTTTTTACAATTTTCTGATAGACTTCTAAACATCTTGGATGATGGATCGGCAACAAAGTAACAACACTTGGTCAGCACCTCATAAGGAACATTCATGCTATGTTTTTTTGTATGCATTTCCCATAGGGTCCAATGTTAAACTTAGTCCCCCGCTGGCGGCCATCTTGGATGATGGATCGGCTACAAAGTAACAACACTTGGTCAGCACCTTATAAGAAACATTCATGCCAGATTTAGTTTCATTCCATTCAGTGGTTCTCTAAAAGAAGTCATTTGTATGCATTTTCCATAGGGTTCTATGTTAAACTAAGTTCCCCGCTGGCGACCATCTTGGATGATGGATCAGCTACAAAGTAACAACACTTGGTCAGCACTTCATAAGGAATATTCATGCCATGTTTGGTTTCATTCCATTAAGTGGGTCACTAAAAGAAGTCATTTGTATGCATTTCCCATAGGGTTCTATGTTAAACTAAGTCCCCCGCTGGCGGCCATCTTGGATTATGGATCGGCTACAAAGTAACAACACTTGGTCAGCACCTCATAAGGAACATTCATGCCATGTTTGGTTTCATTCCATTCAACGGTTCTCTTAAAGAAGTCATTTGTATGCATTTCCCTTAGGGTCCTATGTTAAACTAAGTCCCTCTCTGGCGGCCATCTTGGATGATGGATTGGCTACAAAGTAACAACACTTGGTCAGCACCTCATAAGGAACATTCATGCCAGATTTAGTTTCATTCCATTCAGTGGTTCTCTAAAAGAAGTCATTTGTATGCATTTCCCATAGGGTTCTATGTTAAACCAAGTCCCCCGCTGGCGGCCATCTTGGATTATGGATCGGCTACAAAGTAACAACTCTTGGTCAGCACCTCATAAGGAACATTGATGCCATGTTTGGTTTCATTCCATTCTACGGTTCTCTAAAAGAAGTCATTTGTATGCATTTCCCATAGGGTCCTATGTTAAACTAAGTTCCCCGCTGGCGGCCATCTTGGATGATGGATCGGCTACAAAGTAACAACACTTGGTCAGCACCTCATAAGGAACATTCATGCCATGTTTGGTTTCATTCCATTCAGTGGTTCTCTAGAAGAAGTTCAAAATGTAAAATGTTAACGACGACGCCGGACGACGCCGGACGACGACGGACGCCAAGTGATGAGAAAAACTCACTTGGCCCTTCGGGCCAGGTGAGCTAATAAAAAGGATTTCATAAAATTTTGTCAAATACCATTTTTAGGTACATATGATTGAATTATAAAAGAAAATGTGGGGGTTCATGGGCGAAAAATTTCATGTTTAAGAAATGGATAAAACCCAAGGAATCTGAAAATCTGACAAAAAGACCAAAACATGACCAGCAAGCATCCTCAATAAGACAATATTATGGAACACAGAATACTATGAGAAGGGTGTATATATGTGCATCAAAGCAACAAAAACAAATATTGCTATCACAGATTTATTCAAATAAATATAAATATGTGTTAAATAACTCATAAATTATTCTTTAAAAGAAAACTATCTACTTTTACATTATTTAAATAGAATTCAAACTACAAATAACAACTAAATGTTAATAATCTTTAAAATAAAATATTTAAATGTGGACGGATAAAATAATAATAAGTCTCATAATTTCTTAATTTTACAATATTAATGAACTACAACCAACAAAAATGCCAATAAAAATTAATTTGTAGGTTTCCATCCTTGCCTAAACCTACTACACATCCCTCCTCCCCCAAGAAAAAAAAAGGAATTAAAATTATCCATTTCTGCCATGATAATATTTGCCATTTAGTAATGTCCTATCTCATGGAAAATTTTCATTTAGATTTTCTGGTCCACTGACAATAAGTATGGTTTCTATTGTTGCCAATATTACTATATTGGGGGAAATAAACCCCTTTCATCATATTTATAAAAGTGGATGAAAACCTACAATTAAAGTCCAATCAGCATATTAAATAACTTAACAGATACCAGAGAAATGAACTCCGTTGTAACCTTAGATCTCATCTTATCAATGAAACCGATTTCATAAACAAAAATACAGCTCAGTTGATAAACAATGAATAAAACATTTTAAAATAAATTGGACGGAATGTTGAAACAAGATCACAGATAAAACTAATAATAACACATCATAATTATATAAGTTAAACGGAGTTGTCTCCCATACATCTCTTTCCATTCAAAGAATGTCCATCTCTTATACTGTATATGTTACATTGTAAAATTAGATTATTGAATGCCTATGAAAATTATTTTTCTAAAATTGTTGAGCAAACATGATGAATCACTAATATAATTTTTCATATCAGGAAAACAAAAGCTATGAAGTTGGGAAGAATGGTGCAACTCTACCATAATTTGCCTTGGTCAGACAATGGTGATGATGGTTTAATTCCTTTCAGTCAGAATATAATACTTGTAGCTAGTTATATTTCAGTTTTTTTTTAAATCCCATTATCTGTATAAATAATTCTAATGAGCATAATTACACACATTGTTTTTCCTAAAAATCTAATCAATTTATGTACCAAAGTAACCAACCATAATATCTCTAAGAGTTACAAATATGTAATATATGCATGATATCACATTAAAAAAAAATATTTAGAATTTGTTACTGCAATGATGTTTATATTGTTGATCAATTTTAATATTTTTAATTCCTATTTCTCTGTGAATTGGACAAGCATTATTCATGATTCCTACTAGATGGTAATTGGAAAAACATTCTATCTAAAAATTTTAACAAAATTCATAAACAATAAAAATGAGTTCAATATAGAGTGACATGTTTCAGGCTGGTATGAAGTTATCCTTGGTAATGTTTAGACCTGATACAGTTACCTGTACTGTGTACATTTAGGAACAAAGATTATAAGTTACCAAGTCTTGTGTCAGGGCATTTGTTATGGGTAACACAAAAATGTTTCCACAGCTGTAACTTTTTACCATTATTTGTCATATGCACAGTTATAAAATTGTTGCTGACCACACAAGTATTTTTTTTTGTACAGTTTTCAATTCTTTGATCTTAGACAATACGAAGTCTGCTTAAAATAACTAAAACATATACCATTATGTAAAATTCAAATTAAAAGCACTATTCTAAAAAATTACCAGGTAGCTTCTGTATGCTGTAATATATTTGAGCGAATATATTAAACCTATCTTTTAACTTTCAAATACATAAAATCTATCTTTTATCCAGTCCTGTTGCATTATGGGTAATTACAACTCTGCATCCAAAATCAACTCTGTGTTTTAATCAATACTGCTGAATTCTTGTTGTCGAAGTTCCAGACTGAGACATTGTATGTGACAGTGACCTCATACTTTCAGCTAATTTTTCAAACTCTTCCCATTTCTGGCTCTGAATGGACGACTCCATCATGTTCAATCGATCGGTTTCACGGACCTTCCCTTCTAATGTCTGAACATGGGTTCTCAACAGGACAATCTCTTGATCTTTAGCGTCGAGCTAAAAAATAATATTTAAAGTATAATTTGGTTAAAAGTTTCAGAATCAATCTCTTGATCTTGAGCTTCAAGCTAAAAAATAATATTTAAACGATAATTTGATTAAAAGTTTCGGAATCGATCTCTTGATCTTTAGCTTCAAGCTAAAAAATAATATTTAAACAATACTTTGATTAAAAGTTTCGGAATCAATTTCTGGACAGCAGTAAATCAAAATTTTGACATGTTTAGATTAAGATATTTGGTCATGCTAATAAAACAATACATAACAATATCAATCGTCTAAAAAATAACATTTTTTGAATAATAGAATATCAGTTTTGGTGATATATATTTATAAATCCTCCTTTGGGTTATCATTTTCAACAAGAAATTTGTGAAATGAAGGCTGATTTTCAAAGGCAGAAACTATGCAGAAAAGGTTGCCAGTAATAGAATTTATGTCTATATGGTCTAATTGATCTTTCTCCATAGACTTATAATGGTAAAAAAGTCTCGACCTATAGGCAGGAAAATACGGTATTTCTAAATAATTGGCAGAGTGGGAGGGGAATACTCATAAACCTCCCATACATTCTATAAGTACCTGTCCCATGTCCCAAGGCGAGTCCCTGTATTTTCAATGTCTGTCTCATGTATTATTACTGTTACATTGACTTATATAATGTATAACTATGTTTATATGATTTTTGGTTTTGATTCTCTTGTAAATTTTTAAAGGATTGTTTCCTGGGCTGGTATTCCTCGTTTGAGATCACCCATCTAACCCTGGTTGTAATTTAATGCTTTCCCGTATTCGGTTCTATGAGATATTGTCTCATTAACACATGTCCTTGCATTTTCTCATGTAATTAAATTAGGGCTATTCAATTAAAATGAATGTGGGAGGGTAGGAAGGCAAGTTTTATTATATGACATGGGTCCTCGGTCATTTTTAGTGTGTGCCTATCAGATGTATGTAAAGTTATCTAAAAAAAAGTTTGTTGGTTGTGGGGCTATTTTGAAAGTCCCTTCCTACACTCCCATATTCATTTTAATGATATAGCCCTTACAACAGAATAAGTTCCCTTAAATCATTTTGATAACCCAAACAAAAGAGCAGAAATTATAATTTTACGACCCTTTTACTGTGTATAATAAAGAAACCAAAACTTCGAAAAGAGGAATTCTGCTAAAAAATAGATTTCGATCATGTTGGAGTTCCAGCATTTAACTGACCTTTCTCTGAATTTCAGAAACGTGGTCAACCAGAAGTAGTTTATCTTTACGTAGCTGTTCACATTCTTTCTCGATAGATGACTGGAAGCTTTCTAACTCTGAAATACGACTTCTCATTGTCTTGAGTTGGAGTTCTTGTGAAGTACTTGATGATTCAGTGTGAGTAAGCTAAATAGAAAAATATATTACCATTATCTGTTACCTATTGTTAAAATGTTTATTTAAACTTCTTCTGACTTATTTCATTTAATTTTAAATTTTTTGATTGCTACTGTCAAATTGAAATAATGCGACAGTGATCATTTTGTACGATGAAACACAAAAAAAGTTTTATAATAATATCTGTAAACAATACAGTCTCATGTTTCTGGGTATTGAAAAACATGTGTAATACACAATGAAATTTTATTTACCTTGGCTCAAAATTTAATTTGACAAGGTAAGCAAATTTATTAAATCTATATAAACATATATTTAGTCAAAACACACACCTTATTTTTTATAATCAGTGAGTAAATTTGTTTCTAAATTTATTTAACATGTTGTACACATGTAATTTGCACTGAATATCAGACAGGTAAACAAGTTCCAAAATTAGCTAAACAAGTCATAGTGACAAGTTACACATTTTATGATATACAAAATATTTCAAACTAGTTTAACATTTACTTTTTCTAAATAATGCCTTGATTTTTCCTGTTCTTTCCTTAGTTGGTCCTGAAGATGGCTAATTTCAAATCTGGCATCCTTTTCCTTATCTCTTAGCTGAATTAATTCACTATGACTCTGAGTATGTCTGGATTCAGTATTTTCCCTGGCACCGCGTTCCTGAAAAATCAAAACAAATACACATTTCAATCTAACAGAGATTTCAAATTACACAATAATTTCAAAAAAGGAAAAAGTGGAAAAAGGGTATTTTAAAAAAAATTCCTAGCCAGTTCGTTACATACGTGGAAGATTTATTTCACGAATACTCTTGTTTCTCTGTACTTCGTGCAATTAAAGTTATTTAATATTTAAAAGTACTCACTGATACAGACTCTAAACTTTTTATAGCATGTTAGGCCAACTAAAATTAATTAGTAGATTTTCATCCAACTTTTTGAAAAAAATGGGGCGGGTGGGAGGATTTTATTTTTTATTTTTTATTTCATTTGAAACTATTTTGTAAGGTGTTATTAATATGTAAACTTTATAAAATGGCTTATACCGCCTACTTCTCTAAAACCATGTTGAATTGTTAAAGGAAGTTAACAAAAAACGAAATTATTGACATGGATACCGGTAACGGAGATGAACAAAATCCGGAAATCGTAAATTTTAGAAAATAAAAAAAATCGTGGCGGCACGATTTTCGAGGGGCAGGCGGGGATGAAAATCTATCAATTAATTTTAATTGGCCTTAGAAGAAACAATTTTTTTTTCTTGTCCTAATTGCAAAGTCTTTAATATATAATAAAATAAATTTTTAATGATAGGCCATCGACTGTTTACTCTAAAACAAAACTACCAAAGCAACTTTGGTTCAGCATGGCCTCAAAAAATGTTTGACCACAGTAAAAATCTTACTCTTTCAACTTCTCTCTGTATATCAATGATTTGCTGATTTAGAGCAGCATTTTCTCTGACGAGATTGGTGTTATCTTCTGTAAGTTTGGTTTTCATGTATCTGTCATGTTCTGCAGACATTTCAGTTTCCTTTAATTTCTGTCTGAGGAGACGAATCTCTTCCTGAAACAGAAAATGCCAAAAAATTGTTATGAAATGCATGGTACACAAAGTACTAAATTATTTTATATCGATTAAGAAATAAAAGAATATAAAATCTCTGGAAATTTATGATTATACATACGTGTATATACACTACATGTATGACTATTTATTATTTTCTTTTTCCTAGGGGAGTGGGCACTGAGGAAGCTTTTAGTCTTGCTTTGCTGACATATATTTTTCTTCAAATTGCCACTTATGGTCATAAAATAAATAATTTAGATATAAATGTTTTTAAAAATATATATATTTTATCTGAAACACTAAATACATATAATTCATAAGATATTACCTGGAAAATTTGAATATGTAAGTTACAGTAATTATATACTGCACAAAAATGGGTCATTGATCTAGTAAAGACAGTTATTGATTAAATCTTACCACAAGATGACCAAGTTTACTATTATTTATACACAGGTGCTAGTGCAATTAACAAGTGAAAATATTTTTTTAAATAAAATTATATTCGACTATAATTTCTACCACCTGTTGTGCCAGTGATTTAAGTTTATATTTGTTTATAGGTGATTACTGATACTTTCAGTTAAATTGGCTAAAAGCTGCTGGCACTTTTTTCAGTCATGAATTGAAGGAATTTATAGTACTTAGAGAGAACAATAACCTGGCAACTCCTGTCAACTAAAGCCAGAGTTTGCAGAAGTAGGGTCCAAAGTTGAAACCTTATTGAAAAGACTGAGTGATTAGGAATTAACTGCAAGTTGATTATGAATTCTATACACCTTTGTTTTTGTTTAAATCAACATGTAATTTAATTTGGGGTAGGGTGGGAGGGGAGTAGTTAGAGTGTGAGAAAATACTACTACCAGACAATGTTAGACAAAGGAATCCATTGCTGTTTTGAAATATGTACTTTCATGTATGTCATATACAAAATAGGAATATAAACGTTATAGAGAGGATGTCTTATAACTTGTAAATATAAGTAGTAAGTAAAAAACTGTATGTTTGGAAATTATTGTACCCACTTATTGCGAATTTTCAACAACTGAGAAAACATGGAACGCTAATTATTGCGGTTCATCTCCATACTGAAATAATTAATATTACGAGCAAAAAATCAAAATGTCAACCTAAATTATTGTGACGTTCAGTCGGTGGCACATTTTTACTTTAATAAAAATATTGCATTAATTCACTAATATCTTTCTCTATGTTCAGACCTTCAAGATTATGTCTCATTGAAAACTATTATTTTTCACACATCACTGCATACACACAACTCTTAGTAACCAATTACAAAAGACGTACCTCATTAGATGAAATGACCTAAACAAAATGTGATATCATGTATAAAACAAAAAATGTTAAGATGCAAATAAGGGTCTTGAAATATCAACGAACGTCAAGTTATTCTGTTATGTTTTCTGCAGGTTTTGAAATGAGGAACCAGAGTGAGCTATCTTTTCCTAACCAATGTAGGAAAGGGAGATAATTAATTCTCTCCCTTTTGTCCTGAGGCTAAAAGGGAGACAAATTAATTATCTCCCTTACCTACATCAGGTTCCTCATTCGTGCTATAATCCTGGTTGTAATTTTATTGCAACATCCTCTAAAGACCTTTTATCATATATGCTATTTAATTCAAACATCATAAAACTGCCAAGTTGTCTTTGAAACTGAACTTATATAACAACTTTGTACTCTGTTCAAGTAATTGAATTCATTTACTTATGCTGATAGATATTAAACAAATTTAGAAAGAAAACAGAGATTGTAATTAAAAAAGATTGATATTGGATTAATTTATAAGCCTTTTAACTTTGGCTATTTAACCAATGGAGATTTTTGCAGCTGCAATATTTTTTCTCACCGGTCACTATTGGGAAGTAGAAATGTATGGTAATGAAATACATGTATAAAGCTTTATATAATTTATGCTTAAATCATTAACCAATTCCATTACTCAACAACACGTATTATAAAAAATACTTCTTTAAATACACTTTTAAATATCTGTAAAAACTAAACATACCTTCATGTCGTTGGCTACTTTGTCTTGTATTTGTATTGTATTATTGTAGTATTTGTCTTCTAGTTCTCGTAATTGTTGTTGAACGCTGAGTAACTCGCTTCGTTTTTCATCTAAAGTTATCTGTGTTAAGTTGTGTTGCTCTGCTCTTTGTTCAAGCTACAGGTAATTAAATAAGAATAAAAACATTAGTTTACTCAGTTTGACACTATTTCTATTTTGTGAAATTTTTAATTTTGGTCAAGACTTTCTGTTAAAAGTTCAAATATAACGTTTTAACTTCCACTTTTGATTTTCATATGCATTAAATTTTAGATACAAGTATGACAGGATATTTTTTTATATTTCATAATTTACCGATACATAATAACAATATTAGTACCAAGAGCTGTCGGGCTAGAGGGATAATAATTTTTGTATACATTTTCTACATTTTGGCAAATTGCCATTCTATAAATTTACAAGAACCTGCCATAATGATTTCATATCTGACAGGTAATGATGATCATTTTTTGAAAACGTTTGTTATTTAGGCAAACTTAAATGTAATTAACATAATAAACTTTACTACGAAATTGACATGTACAAGATGTATAGATGTGTTCTCTTACACATTATACCAAGTTATGGCTAACCATGCAGCAACTAAAGCAGAAAAATGTTTCTAAAAGCAATCACATTTGTAGGCTGCAGACTTCATCATAAAAATATTGCACTAATCACAAAATTTTTATATCAATATCTATGTTCTAAGAACTTTAAAATTTTGCTATTCAACCACAAAAACACAACCTATTTCATAATAAAATCTATTATATTTTAATATATGCTATCATCTTCGTATTTGTCATTCCTTCATGCTTCAAGATGCAGTACTCACAGGTGCCATTTCATACTTTGTGACATATCTATCAGGCTCAAATTTAACATGCTTTTCTTTTAATACCTCAGACTTTGAAAATTTTCTACCAACACCCGAAGTAGATGAAACACTATAATGTCCGGCATCAATGAAGGTTGTGTGTACCTAAACCATACACAAGAATTTTTTTTCATTTTAAGGGGAGAAAATTCTTTACGACATCTTCAAAAGACCCTTGATATCTTTAGCTCAAGCACAATCTGACAAATTCACATATCTTATAACAATGCTGCAATTTGAGATTTCACTGGCTAAATGGTGTATTCTTTTTTAACCTGAATTTTCCTTAATCACTGTCTGGAGACATGTGCCAAGTTGTTCCCTAAATGCCGAACTCAATAACCAGAATATTTCTTGAGTCGAAAATTCCAAAAGGGAACATACATTTTATACTTTACTTTATTGTAGTAAAAGAACCATCTTTTGAGACATTTTGGCCACTGACCTTCTACAGTTTCTTTATTACTGTCCTCAGCTACACGGCAGAGTAGCCATCTTTTTTTGCTTTTTTATAAAATTTAGTAAAATCCTCCTTTTTATAGGCTTAAATTATAATATTCGTTAATGCTAAGAAATATTAGCAAACCTAACTTTCGGAGTAACTATATGCAAATATGTGCATTTTACTAGCATGGCACAAAATTTTTCTCTTTTTGTAAAAACGTCATCAAATGTTACATATCTGAACTGAACAGGGAACTGTAGCACTTATCCCTGTATCTCAAATGTGTATTTCAATTACTTTAAATAAAATTACCTGATTTCTGAGTGTTTGAATTTTTATCTCTGCATTTTTTAGTGCAGTTGCACTCTTATCAAGTTCAGATTTAGCATCAAATAGCTGAGAGTCCTTCTGGCTTAACTCCCTTTCCATCATGTCTTTTTCTTTCTTTAAATCTATAATCTCATCCATTAAATTTCTTTTATCCCTTGATCTAGCAGCTACAAAAAGAAATAAAATATCATAAAATATATAATTACCTCCCCTTAGCCAAATTTATACTTTGCATTCTTGCATTCCTACAGTATTTGATTGACAACTATTTACAGCACAAAAAGCTTGTATTATTCATTTAATACATTTGAAACAGATTAGAGCAAAACTGTCAAAAGACTTGAAATACCAAAGAACATAATTTTTCTGCAGTCCACTCTCAAAGTTGATGAGATTTTACTATACTGATATTAATGTGCCCGGTGACTGATTAAATGTTTTTTCTTTGCATTGTGAGATTTTTGGGTAAATCATGACTGTATTTTTTAAATTTTCTTGAGTGTTAATGTAATTTGTTGACATGATTGAAAATCAGTAGACTTCTGCTCAAACTGGGGCTATGGATGTCCATTAATTTGCAATGGATTGGAAGATTTCTCTGTGTTGAAGGCTTTACTCTGACATTAACATGAAGAACAGCAATAGAAGAACTGTTCATTTGCTTGGAATTTTGCCATGTGCAAGTAAGATTTTGTGTCAAGAATTAATACAACATATTCCTCCCTCACATAAATAACATAGCAGGACATCAACAGAGTCTCATTTAATCTGGCTGATTTTATTTTAAATAAGATAAATTATTGTTGTCTTCATGCAAAAAAAATCGAAATGAAATCTATACCTTCTTCATCACGCAATCTTTCCATTATCTTTTCTTTTTCTGTACTAGTTACAGCAATCATCGTATCTTTCTTCTTCAATTCCATCTGTAAACCATCAATTTCTAACTGCATAGTCTGAAAAGAGTAAATTACTTTGTTACTACTAAAAATCAACAATTAAGATTATTGTAAAAATTAAGACTTAAGATTATTGTAAAAATTAAGACTTAAGATTATTGTAAAAATTAAGACTTAAGATTATTGTAAAAATTAAGACTTAAGATTATTGTAAAAATTAAGAATTTAGATTATACATTTGTAGTTCTAATATACTGACAGTGTTACCAAAATTTCTGACAAATCTGTAAATCATAAAATTTCAATAAAACTTTGTTTGGATCCATAAAATTTTCATAACTCTGCTCACATAAAAACGAGATATTTGGTTTTCAGACCATCTATTTGCATTTGAATTGGTTAATTTTTAACTGGGAATTAAGAAATTTACACTGCAGATTCTCTATTTTGGTAACCAAGTCACTTATTCTGGTGCTACTTACTTTCTCTCAGTACTTAAACTATTTGTGTTATTTTGCTTCCTTTTAACTGCAATTGATTTTTATCTCTCAGCAATTTTTCTTCATAATTTACACGTCTTAGCTATCCACTTACTCTTAATTTTGTCAACATTCTCTCTGCCTCTGCTGTCATTTTGGGATGCATTTCTGTTGCTTTCTTGGCCTGGTCTCTTGTATGAATGTTAAGGAAAGACTAATACCTAAATCTCAATTCAAGTCATTACAATCTGTTTAGTGAATAATACATGTACCACATTCCACACGAAAACAGCCAATATATAACGAGAAGCTGTCTGACTAACAGGAACCATATTTTGCCTACCTCACTGTTCCTCGCAACCAACCCCAATCCCAACCTAATATGATTGATTGATTGTGTTTTTACACCACTTTCATCACATTTGGCTTTTTCATGGTAGCTTGTTATTATTGGTGGAGGAATCTCCAAGCCAGCCAACCCAGAAAGAACCATGACAAGGCAATCATTTTCAATTACATCAATCCCACTTCACCACAAGCTGGCTTCAAACTGAGTGTCTATTGAACATTAGTAATTAGAAAAACTACATAGTTCACACAGCCACAGCAGGCAGGTTAAAATGAAAATAATTCTATCAGTACATCCCATCAAATAACACAGTATCAAAAATTTGATTATGTGACCTTCATCAATGACCAAAAAAGTAGTTAATACTAGCCTTTTCATCAGTTACAAGAGTCCTCTATAATAGATAGGGAGCTGTTAACCTTTATAGACATAACCACTGATTCACAATGATGTGGAGTAGAAAGTAAGGGGCTTAAGTGCCTGTTAATTTGTGCATATCATTTGATATAAATATATAGTTTATAATTTAAACTTGACTTTCGAGCTGACTTTGCCTCAGACATTTTTGTTATTAAAGATGACTTTAAACAATAAATTTTGACATATGTTTACTTTATTCAAATTGCATATCTACCCATAAGAGTTTATAAGCAATACAAATAACATAAATGTACATTTACAAATAGAAACAGAAAACACACACATTTAATATATGTACATTTTTGCATGTCCAATAATAGCCGGAAGTCGGTGTCGGTTATTTGTCCTCGGGGCCAATATCGACAATGGCCCTCGAAAATCTGTATTGGCCCTCGAAAATCCATATTTTTGTTTGTTTTTTTTGCTCCATTTTTTAAAAATCTAAAAATTTTTAAATCTTTTTTAAATATGTGATAAATAGATCATTACATGGCATTTTCCATATCGGCCCTGGTATCATCCCTCGACCCATATCGGACATCGGGCTAAATCCCTCGGTCTGATATGGGAGTCTTGGGATGATACCAGGGCCAATATGGAAAACGTAATAATCTGTAATTATCACATACCGCTATTTTGATCTGATAAGTGCTTTTTGCATAGCTGATATGACCAAATTGGACTTCAAATATCAAGACCCAAGGAAAATTTCTATTAGAAATCCGTATCAGCCCTCATGTGCTCCCGTAATGCGTCCCACTTCCGGTCAGACTAGTTAAAAATTTGTTTATTAACAATATCAAAAGGTACAGTGTTCCCTATGAATTTTTCATATTGTTTGCCATAATTAAAAAAAAAAAAATTCATACAGCTGTTAAATTTTTTATTTCTCTGCATTTTCCATATCATGTATGTAGTTGTGTATATATTTTAAATTCAAAACATATGCTACATACATGTAGATTATGACATGGTATATTCCATATCGGCCCTTGTATCATCCCTCGACCAGAGCCCTTGGTTCCATATTGGACTCTTGGGATGATACCAGGGCCGATATGGAAAATGGCATGTAATAATCTATAAGTAATTAACTAATTGGTATAGAACTTGATCAACATGGACTTCACTACTTTAATGCTAATGATTGTTTAACAAAGGTACCTACATGTACATACAATGTATGGTAAAAGTTCAGAATTAGGATTAAGAATGAATTTAATTTGTACAAAGGGAGATAAATCTTGAAAATACTGTTTCAGTTTAAATTACTCAAGCAATAAAGAATTTTTGATTTACTTCTCAATTCCTTGCTCATAAATCATGTGAAGAATTACATGTGAATGGAGTTAATAAATTGAAATTGTAGTTTTACATGTGAAAACAGAAAGGGTTAAAAGAAAGGTCCTTAATGTTTTTTTTTAATTCATTATTTTCTAACCATTGATTAAACCTACAGTTGAAAATTTAAATAATCTTTGAAATCAAAGGATATAAATAATTAGATTCTAACTCTAAGAAGTAGATCTGTTGTTGTAAATTCTTTATGTATTCTGCTTCAATATTGCTAAAGTCAGCCAGATTTGACTTGGATTTACTGAAATATAAAATACTAGATGAAAGATGAACTGATTTTCATTCATTCAAGGCCACTATTAAAAAAATGTATGTTTCCCCACACCCCTACCCACATTGTTGTAAGTGGGTAGGTAGGTAGGTGTTTTTTTTTTTGTTTTTTTTTATATCTTGAAAAATTTTTTTTTAATACCCAACAGAGCAAAACAAATCGATCATGTGTATGTCTGGCACATATAACTATTTGTAGCAACTTTAATGTAAGTGTTAGAATGTCTAAATGTTTGTAGCTCTCAGTGTCAGGTGTCAACTTGACATTAATTTCATCTGTTTTATTTGAGTTTGTATCTCAGAATTGTTCATGACTGTGATGTTTTCCCTCTCAGTGCATACTAGTAGCAAACTGTTTTAAATATATATGCATGTACTGTAGTTGTTTAACCTGAAGAATGTTCCATCAAATAATTTACCCTCTGACAGCACAGGACTCTGTATTTTGCTTCTGACATTGAGGAAATCACCAATATTAATAAAATTATTAGAATGAACTTTTATTTGAGCTAAAAGATAGCAAACTAAACTAAATACACATTAGTCTTAATAGATACCAAGTGATTTTTTAGTCCCGAGTAATGAGGGGTAGATTCTTTGCTGGAATAGCCTTGACACATATTTATCAATACATTGGACAGATTTTAATGCTTTAATAAATTTTGAATAAAACAAATGACCAGATTGGAAACAAATTAATAGAAATGAAACAAATGTCCGACGTGTGTTTTCTCTGCAAATATGTTCCTTTAGGATAAGGGGGACTGGCCAAATTCTTTGCAGTTTTTAAATTTTTCACATACGTGGTCGGCCCATAAAATGGGGATCCGGCGACCATCACGTCTATAAAAAAGGAGCTGCAAAATTTAAAGGGTTCAATGGGAAGCGGTGGTCAGGAGGGAGGTAACAAGCTGCTTGATTTGAAGCTGTAAAGTCTGTTCGAGACAACGTTTTTTCACCCTTCCGTCCGAATATTTTATTGAAATATCTGAAAATATGTTGTTGTTTTTGTATTATTCTTTTTCTCAGTAATTAGCAGTAAGAAAACTGAAAAGTTTTTATCCATTATTCTTTTTATAATTTTACTTTATGAATCCATGCATGTCATGCAGGTATACAAAGTAAACATGCATAATTCCTACGAGTGTGGCATTGATTTTTGTTGTCCTTGCTCAGTCTGGAAAGGTTTCAGCGTAGCAATTTGTTTCTTCAATTAATTTATTAATGAAATTTCACCAATAATTAACGAAAAAAATCAATAATCTCCAGATTTTCTCCCAAATCAAAATTTTAATAAAATAATTTCTTCTCAGCGTCGAAAGCAAGAACACGTGTATGAAGGTTTCCACATATCCATGTATCCTGAAACGGCGCGATTTGTTCATCATTTTCCGAATCATCTTCATCAAAATCTAAATATTCTTTTTCAGAATCATCCTCAAGAAACATTTCTTTTACAAAATCTCGATTTTTCAGTGTAAAACTTCTCTAAAAACGTGTCGCCGTCCGCAACCTTCGTCTACTTCAATTGTTTCAAACTCGATGTAAACAGAGACATATATGTTTCTGATGTAAACAAACTACGAGGTCAACATTTGTCATCAAAATAATTTTAGAATAGGATGTTGGAATTGACCAATAAAAACTGTTTTCTATAGGGAAATCCTTTTTCTGACGTAATATCAACTAAATATAAATATATCTGCCTGATTTCATTGGCTAGAACTGGAAAAGTCTACCTAATATAGAAAGTCGATATAGTGACGACCTGCAATGAACGGAACTACCGGAAGTGCTCAATATATCGACGACCGGCAGTATAATAAAGTTGTTTTGGCAATCACTATATCGACGTCCTGCAGTACTAGGGTTAAAAAAAATTTGAACTCAGAACTCAAAAAAAATTTTTGAGTCGGGGGCTATTTTCTCAGTCGGTCGGGGCGTGGGGAAACAAACTTAATTTTAATTTTGGCCCAATATGTATTTTCATTTACCCCTTAATAGACAAAACAGTAAACGAAGTCTTAAAGGCCAGAAAACATCAAATATAATTTTAATAGTCTTGGGTTTCATGTTACACTTAGGACTCTAATTCTGATTTTCTCAAACAACAGAAGTGAACGCACTTGTTCTTTAAATTCATGACTGCTCAAATTATTAGTGTTGTCCGGTCATGATTTCTATTTTTTTTTGTACATGTATTTAAATTTCAAGATAACTTATTCTATAAATTATTCAGTACAATGACAAATTCAGAATATTTAATGAGAAAATACAAGCGATTATTTTTTTTCATTGTGACTATATTGTAAGTATTGACATTTGAGTAGTAACATTGCCACTGACAGCTATTGTTTCATCACTTTCTCGACTCAGTATGATATAATTTGACTTTTCTGTTCGGTAGCGAAAAATCAGATTTTATTTTACTTGCAATTTCTGGTATTTAGATATAATATTTCATTGTGACAAAAGGGTATAAATAATGTTACCGTAAAAATATTCAATATTTGATGTTATTATACATACACAGGTGAAGTTGAATTAAAGTTAGCAGCTAAACTACCAGTACTTTTCCTCATCTTGTTGACACTTTTTGACTTCTTAAATGTAAAATCTGGCATAGACTTTGGTACTTCAGTCATGTAGGTCCCTAAAATACCAAAAAGTATCATAAAATACAAAGTTTGATCCAAAATTAACTTACCCTTCCATGATACATTTTATAAAATATCTTTTACATAATTATTTTCAACAATTAAACAACCACATTTATTAGGCTTCATAAAATTAATTTTCAGATTCTCATTCTATATAATTATATTTTTTTTTAAATTGAGAAGGCAATTCTCAAAAGAAATCTTTTAATGTATTAAAAATTATTAGGTTGTGAACCAAACTTTAAAAAAATATATATAAAAAATTAGGTGTAGGACAAAGGAGATCAAACTTCAAATACAAAAGTAAAGTACATCGTACATTATATCAGAACACACTTTTTTACAACTACATTAGGAACACAACTAAAAATCTTCCATAATCACAGTTATCTCCCATTAATACAATGTATGTATTATATACATAGTCAATTTAAAACTGAGATAAACATGATTTAAAATTGTACAAAAATATCAATATATAAATCTACCATTTAATGAATAAACTATCCTGATGGTTATCCATCTATGAGTAATCTAATGCCTAAGTAGGTCCTTTAAACTTTATTTACTAAAGTTTATCAATCTATCAATATTTTTTATAGAATAAATTGCCACTACATTGTATTCGTACATTTAAGAAATAAGTGTGAACATGAATTATCAGAGATTTTATCTAAATTTTGATTTTTTGGACCAACTCATTTACTAGTAGTAAAGACATATGAAAAATGTATCATCAACCGACTAGAAACAACTTACCTTTTTATTTTATTTTATTTTTTTGGGGTGGGGGGTTTACTTATGACGATGTCAAAATCTAATGGAAAATAATATTCACTGTCTATTTTGACATAATTTATAAATAAATCAAGATAGATAAGATGAGATAATATCACTTGTGAAGTGTGTTTAATGCAAAACTTACTTTCATTAAACATTTTGCTGGGATGGAATTTAAACTACACAAGTTTAGTGAATCGAAATAATTCAATTTTGACTGAATTTTTCATGACATCTATACATGTACAGTATGTATTCATTGTCAAGATAGCCAATCAAATAGGAGTAGAAAAATTCATTGGATTACCCTACTGTAAAATAAGGCTTATTCCCCTGCTATAAAATTTTAAAATATAATTAAACCCACGAATTCCATTTTTTACTTTCTTAATTTCACAAAAGGCACTGAGAAAATAAAATATGCTTAAGTACATGTATCTATGACTTATCACAAATTATATTGGTAAACTGATTTTTTTTTTTTTTTTTGGAAAAGTAAAAATGTTAAAGGGAACATAACATTACAAGTAAATTTATAATAATAATTTAATTAGGCAATAAAAACTGAATAACTGTACATTTATAACGATATAATAAATCTAACATTCCATTCATGCCTTGGAAACATCAGATTCAAATAACATGTTTACAAAAACCTGTCAGATTTTAAATTTAATATTTTTAAAAATCAAAATATCAATTTTAACTTTTCATACATGTACATGCACCAAAAAAAGTATATGGATAAATGGAAAACTTTTCTTCATTTTGTCATACATTTCTGCAAACTTTGCAGTGTACATTTGTATATAAAAAATATATGGAATATATGAGTGCATTTATTTCTGACATAAATTTTGTCAACGTTGACTATCGTTTAGTAAACGCTGGGATTGCAGAAATAAATAAATCGTTTAATGAAAAGTAATAGTCCGAGATTGAATTATATGGTTTTACATATTTTCAAAGCTAATCTTAAATTTTCTGGATAAAAACAGGTGTAAGTTATTCTTCTAGTGCTTATTAAGGCAGTCAACACTGCGTTCTCAAAGGTAACACAATGATTTTGTTATCTTTGTCAACGTTGACATGAAATTGCTAGAAAAAATTGGATTAAACGTATGCACGTGTAGTCGTTTACATCATTTAGTGCAGAAATCAATGGGCTCTAAGTTTACACTGCATGTTGAATTTGTGTGTCTGGATATTTTTTAACTGACATATATACCAAATATTTACAATTCTTTACACTAAGGACCTCAGAAACTGAGTGACTTTAATAATTTGTTATTGCTATCAATGATTATTAGTCTTTCAACATAATGGTTGTCAGTTTGAACCCAGGAATGATAAGATTTAAAGGACACATAAAAATCTGCAATATAATAAAACCTCCAGATTTTTATTTGCCTGATCATAAAATAATATAATATCCCAAAAATATTCCTTTTGCTTAACATAAATGTCATACTTAATATACAGTGTTTAATTTTTACCACATTTTTTTCTAATGTCTTCTATTATTTTGCTTCAATAAAAGCAGAAACATAACTTAACGAACAAAAAAACTAGAACATAACAAAACCGCACTAATACCTGTGTTAATATATGTATCCCATCTTTTCCATTTTGCAAGAGCTAAAATTAATCGTAAGAACCATTATATAGGTCCATCATGCATGGGTATAAAAATATATTTTTATAATTATAAAAGTATTAAAACATGCAACTTCAGGATACATTTAAGGATTGACTGTAATTTTTTTTTCAGTCCATGAAGAAATAACCTCAATCACGTGGTGCACACTAAATAACCGACGTAGCGATGCACCATGTGCATTGAGGTTATTTCGAATAGACTGAAAACAAAATTACTGTCAATCCTTACAATTTAATTCCAACGGTTGTTTTGAGGTCTAAAACGTCCAGATTCCCTCTAATGATGTCATAGAGGAAAAGAAAATTTAGTCTATGATATGATAGACGAAAAAAAGTTGACCTATCACATCCAATCTTAAATTATTTTTTAATAACCCAAAATCTTATATGCTGTAAAGTGAAACCATTAAGGGTTTTTCATTATTTTGATAAAATAATTTTTATAAAAATTTGATTATAACTGAATAGGTTGTTTGTTTGTTTAGTTGGGGTTTTATGCCGTCAGCACATCTGGTTATTTCGCGGCGACCAGTTGTTATTGGTGGAGGAAGCCGAAGTATACGGAGAGAACCACTGACCTTCGGTAGGAAAATTGGCAATCCTTGTCAATAAAGATCGAAGTCAAACACACCCCGCCACAGGTGAGACTCAAACTCACAACCTCAGTGTTGACAGGCTAGTGATCATTATTAGTCATGACGAACTACCTAGACCACTCGGCTACCGAGGCCCCTTGACTGAACAGTCATGTACAATGTATCAGGACGTTAGATAATTTACAAGCAATCTACATCAACAAATGCATGTGATTAAAGCATATAGTGTAGGACAAGCTATCTTGTATATATCGGGTAGGTCACTTCAGAGAGTGAACTACATGTATGAATTTTTTCACTAGTGAATTATCAGATTTTCTTTTACTCTTAAATCCAGTTATTTCACCAAACTCAAGGTAATAAATATAAACATGTATATTTAAACCGTTTAAAATTTGTAAAGACTTTAATCATTTATAATTCTATGAAAGGCAAGATTTCTAAAGTGCTATTGTTTTTCTTATTGTGACATCAGCATTTTGTCCCACTGTCACTTCAAGATGTCATAGTAGACCTGGGGCAGCAAAAATCTTTTAAGTTACAAAATGTATGCATATTGTTACTGTTTTTATATAACATTAAATAATAATATCAAATTTCAATGGATCTCACAGAATCAATTCTGTCCCACTCCCCCTTTGCTTACATTTAACTTCAGACTTGCATTGTAAGTATGATATGAAACAAGCAAGATACTTCTAGTCAAACCTGTCCGTAAAGAGCACCAAAGGAACTAGAAAACAGTGCCCTTTATGAGCAGGTGCCCTTTAAGAGGTTAATTTTACATGCTTTTTTTCAAAAATTGGACATTTTCACTTTGTCCTCTACAGACAGTGATTTGCTATATAGAGTTGCCCTTTAAAGCAGGACTGACTGTACTTTCATACCCCACTGTACAAAGCCATATCCCAGTTATGGAATGAGACATCAGATTGTGTGAGACGACTCAAACTCTTTTAAGTCAAAATATTCTAATATTTATCTTAAATTACTGAAGATTTTAAACATTTATGAATTTTCATATACAAACGTAATCACATTTTCAAAATTATTACCATTATGCACTTGTTCAGACTGATGACCTGAAATAAATTAATGGACTGAAAGAAACTACAAAACTCTGAAAAGCAAATTTGAATGGCATTTACTAACTGTAACAAGTACATGTATTATACTGAATTTTTTAAAAATAAATAAAGTAAAATCCATATTCTCTAGCAGATTAGAAAAATATACAACTTAATTATTGAGACTAGTCATACTGTATATTTATTCACACATACTACATACTTTATATGTTAATAATTAATGAAGGTGTCCTTGTTTTAAAGGACAGATTATTAATATACATTTTGTACATGTAAGACAAACCACAATTTCTTTGATCAAATTCATATTATTTACAAAAAAGTATGATCTGGTGTTATAATTATTATCAGACCAAAAACTTTTTGTACAAATTAACAAAGTGCATAACTAGTAAAACATGCTGTGACATGTAAGTAGTCAAAACATCATGCAACATGGACCTTTGTCATAATTTTCTAGACATCTACCAAGCTAAATATGTTTCCACATGCCTGCTACAGTGTTTTACCCACCTCTGTCAGTCGAATGCCTAAAGCTATTGGGTGATGGTGTACGAGACCTGACATTCTGTCTGGATGGAGAGGGACTTCTGGATCTCAATGTCCTGCTCCATTCGATTACATCAGCAGTTTGTGAACCCATGGGTTCAGATATTCTCTCTGACATTTTGAAAATATATTCCACACAATTCTGTATAACAGTTTATCTTTTAACTTTTTGTTTAAGTGCAAACAATTACAGAGTCAAAGGAGGCGGGGCTAACGTGTGAACTTGGTATGGCTGGCTTACAGGGGTGAAAGGTTACAAAATATCCAATATTCCAAACTGAAACCGCCACCGACAACACAGAATATTTCAATGCATGCAATGAAATGATGTTTAAAATGTCACTCGTCTTGCAAATGAATCCTACCAACCTCCCAATGATTTCTGCGACGACTTTAAACCTTCTTGTTTCCCAAGGGTTGAGGAAATCCTTGACATTTTAGCAAAATTTGACAAGTCGGGACGCGGTTTTCGTTGCAACTGGCAACCGAAGTAAAGTGTTTAGTTTCGTATTAACGATATTTCTTATGATTAAGAAATATTTCCAGTTAACTAATTATAAATAACAAATAATAATCAAATTTCTGATGATGAAAATATATATATTTTGTTAATAATTTACGATAACGCGGTTCAAAATAAACCGGTGTAAAAAAATATGGCCTTCCTGCAAGTGGGTGTTTTTAACATTTTGGCGATATTTTCATCGTATTTTAATGCATTATGCGCAAAAATATTTAAAAATTACATTGAATTTAATTAAAAGCAAATTTTAAGTCTCTGTAATACAAATAAACGACTTACCTTTAGGTTTATGGAGTCAAGTCTCAAAAATTATAACAGACAACCCAACATAAATTTTATTTACTTGTGGACTTATACCTCATTTTATTGGTTTTTTTAGTGCAAGCAGGAACTCATTGTTGCATAAGATTTTTTTGTTGCACACGCATTCATATATAAAGAATTACTATGACCTACAAAAATTCAGCCCCAAAATTTCACCCTCTCCCCTTCCCAATTCCCCTAGCAGTAGTACCCACAGGGGCCCGACTTCTGGACATTTATTTCTTTTTTATTTTATTTTTTTTGTCGTCTTATTTCATGAGTACTTTTAATAAATATTCACTGTAACAACGAATATTCTGCGTTTATTATCAATGTGCATTACACTATCCACGTCCTTATACTAAAAAATCCTAAAGGGATATAAGCCGCCATTTTGGATTTCCTACCTCTGCCACGATTAAAATCAATTAAAAATACTTCCATGTCACAATTTATTTCATATCTGCCCTCAATCTCCTCCAAAATGAATCATCTTCAAAATCCAATCATCATTTTACCAAGCTACGACATTAAACTCGATAATTTGACGAGCGAAGTCAAAACTTATCATATTTCGCGTCGAAAGCAACGTTCCTCGTAGCTTCACTATTGAAGTCAAAGGGACGCAACTCTGATTCTCATTGACTTAACATACTGTTATATACAGTAACGTTGCTTTCGACCAGAAATACGCGAACTTTTGACTTTGCTTGTCAAATTAAAGAGTTTGATGCCGCACCTTGGTAAAATGGTGACTGGATTTTGAAGATGATTCATTTTGGAGGAGATTGAGGGCAGATATAAAATAAATTGTGACATGAAAGTATTTTTAATTGATTTTAATCGTGGCAGAGGTAGGAAATCCAAAATGGCGGCTTATATCCCTTTAGGATTTTTTAGTATAAGGACGTGGATAGTGTAATGCACATTAATAATAAACGCAGAATATTCGTTGTTACAGTGAATATTTATTAAAAGTACTCATGAAATAATACGACAAAAAAATTTAAAAAAAAGAAATAAATTTCCAGAAGTCGGGCCCCTGTGGTAGTACCCAATGCAGGGCTCGCTAATAATGATTGTCTGGGACGACTGCCTTCTTAAGACAGACAAGTTAATTGTGCCAGCCAATTGTCCGATGGGACAAGTGCAAACAAAATTTCTAAAATTTTGTTTTTAATAATAAAATAGTTTTCAAGAATTCAACCAGTGATCCACTCAACAAAATTATACTAAAAACTCAATAAAAAGAGTGATGCCCTTATATTGCGTTGCTTCAGTCTATGTATAATTAGATCGATAATGTTTAGTAACCTGCGATCACGTGACAAAGCCAACAGAACTGGTTCTCTATCACTGCTGCAGTGTGTGTGTAGAAATGTTATCAATATTGATGCGGCTAACGGTAAAAAAGTCTTAAAAAATGGTAAAGTGAAAATAGGAATGCATTTGACAAAGTTTGGGTTTACAATGTCAGCAAAGAAGATTCTACATTGTGTATACACATGAACAGAGATAGAAAAGTTCTGATTTAATAAAGTCCTAACACAAAATCTTTCACATTTTTTTTATTAGCAATGAACTTGCATTCATTTATCAAATGTCCACTCTTTAATGTTCATTTTTAGGACAAGAGGCTACATTATTTGGACAAACGAAAATTTGTATTCACTTGTCCAAACGGACAAGATGAATAAAAAATTATTGTAGAGCCCTGCTACAGAATTATATTTATCGTTATGAAAGGTTATACTATTTTTCTTGTTTTCATTTTGATCTACGAAATAATCTGTGTATCCATTACAGTATTTAACTCTTACATTTGATGACAAGAATTGATCAAGAAAAGTTCATTGTGAATTCTTAATTACAGACATTTTTTTACTAGTCAGATATAAAACATTATATATATTTAATTTTTTTAAAAGATTTTTGGATGTGTCAGAGAATTTTTTGAAATGAAGACACAGACGGATATACATAAAAAGCTATATAGGTTCACACATGTATTTACTCTATTTTAATGTATTTTATTATTTTCTCTGTAAGTGTCGGTTTATGAGAATAAAGTATATTTATAGGATAACGATTTCAAGAATTTGAATAGCGCAAAATATTCAACGAATGACAAAAAAAACACCTTAATTCACGAATGCGCGCAGCGCATGAGGGAATTATTAGTGTTTTCCGGTCACGAATTGAATATTTTCGATATTCAAATTCAGGATTTGGTTATACTGTTTATTACATTGATAAAATAGACAAAAAAAGCTTCAAAAGTGTCATATTTTCCTTAGATTCCTTCCTGAATCTTTTGATGCACAAACGTCATTTGATAGTAACGGCCTTGACCACGTTAAATAAAAACCGATCTTTCACTGAGTGAAAATATCGAATTTATTTTCACTGGAAATTACGATAAATCACCATCATCAATGTAATAAATATATATATTAAGCTTTGCTTTTAAAAGTAATCAGTAATTTTATCAATTACATTTCAAAATTAATTGTAATTTAATCAATTACATTTCAGAATTGATGTAATTGTAATTTAATCATGAATTTTGGAATGTAATCTGTAATTTAATCAATTATATTGAAGGTGATTGACCCCAATTCTATATTATAGAATAGAATAGAATATCTTTATGTCCTAATCAAAGGGCCTATGACGAGCATACCAATCACAAACATATAAAAAATAAACAAACAAAAAACAACTTGATTATCAGTGATATATACATTTTTAGTGGAGAAGATTTAACTTTTTTGACAAAGAAGTTGTGAAAGACCCAGAAACAAACCAGAATTTTGACAAACTTAAGGTATGTAGACAAACATAGTAAACATAAAGAGCATTTGAGCTTTTGGTACACTGTGTATAAATATAATAACACACCACCTATGTAATACATGAAAACTTTGAAATACATGAATTTGTATATTTGATTGATGGGAACATATTTTGTACATGCAACTTATATCATTATTTATGAGATTGTTTATCTGAGCATTAACATAGAATTATAGTTAATAGATCTATTTGTCAACCAATTGTTTAGACAGGAATATAAGTTTTTTATGTTATTTGGTTACATGTATTTGCAGAAATTTTGTACAGATGCAGATATGATTTTTATCTGGAACATGGAACAGCAAACAGATATACATCAATGATACATGTACCTCGTTAAAAATAGAAAACAATTCAAAATAGCACTTTTGGCACTTGATCTTCATTTCATGCATCAGTTTATACAGTTTCCAGTTTGTTGATCTATCACAATATTCTACCATTACAATTATATGAATATACAAATATTTTTTTTTCAAATATACAAATTTATCCTGCAACTGGCCTATTTAGTATACAAATAAAGGGTTTCGAATATTTTTTTTGATATTCGTCTAGTGGGCGAATATCATCTCAGGGTACCCTTGTCATTACTCATGTTACTTGTAATCAAAGTTTGTATGGTGTGCTAGTTCACACTGTTTATGATGTCAGGCTAGAATTACATGACTTTTTGATAAGAGATAATTTATAATTGCAGGATAAAACAGTATATGTATATTCATGCTTAATTTTCCTGAGGTCCTTGTGATAATTTCAGAAAAACTATGAGTGTGATTATGAGAAAATTCATTCACCTGTATATTTGCATTGAAGGTACAGTCGACTCTCGTTATCTCGAAGTCCGTCGGACTGCCAAAAAAATCGAGATAGACGAAATTTGACTTAAAGGGAGCTGAAACATTTTCCTAGTTACGAAGGGAGGCAATTTACTAATTCCAGTAATCTAAAATCTCTGTAGGTGCCAGAGTTAAAATGATACTTACTAACAAGACCTCAATTTATTTGTCTGTGTTTATATAATTAATATGTAACAGTTTACCTTTATAAAAATAATAAATAGTTGAAAAAAAATTGATTAAAATAGAACAAAAAGATTGACAGTCCGTATTGTGAACTCACCAAGAGCAAGACAACAAATACTAGTAAATCATTAAATTTACCAAGTTGTTGATTAAACATCTTTGTAGATAAATTGACACTATAATTAATCTACTTAACATGAATTACAAATTAATCTAAATTCTCAATAAATAAATAGCATAAAAATCAATTGTCGCCGATTGTCAATTACCAAAAATAAAGCTTACCTGTGAAGAGATTTAATCTGCAAGGTGATGTTTTGACAGATGATAAATATTTGATATAACGAATAAAATTTTCGTTGTGTTTATAATTTGGGACTTTAAATTTTGTTCGAGAAAGAAGAAAATTTTCCTAAACAGGAGTCAAAATACATATATTTGCACTATTAAACATTTGGGCCCTCAAAAAAAAAAAAATCTACTCAAGCAAGTTTGAGATACTGAGAGTTGACTGTATAATATTTATTAGAAACAAATGATGGTATATCTGTGATATACATTAATTTCCACATTCTTTATGAACTTATAACCTTTGATTGACAATTTGTACCATTCATAAATGTGTTGTAGCTTTTGTCTTATTTTTAAACAGGATATCAATATCTCAGCCTCTGTTAGTGGACGTGGTCAGCTTGTGTTTGGGGATCATGATGGCTGCTTGCATCTCCTCAACAGAGAATTACAGATTAATACTTTCAAGGCATATGAGATCAGAGTTTCACATCTCTATCAGATGAAACAACACAATCTTCTTATATCTATTGGTGTAAATATACATTTTGTTTATCATGTACATAGCAGTCAGTGCAGGAAACATTTTCATGTAACTTTTATTAGACCAAATGAAAACTAGACTGAAATAATGTGAAGTAGAAGGAAAAACATAACCTTTACCTGACAAGGCAACAATAGTTATACATGTAGCAATGTCAGTAAACACTAGGGGCGCCACTGGGTGGAAACCACAGTTTGTTTACAGTATACTAGTCCCAAAATAGGCTGGAAAAGGTTTTAAAGAAGCGGAATCCAGTTTTCAAATAACTTCCCCCAAAACAGCTCCACCTGGCATTTACTGACATTGCTAATATATGATTAACATCTATCTTATGAAAATTTTACTAGATGACTTTTGGCTATTGACTATTGGGACAGATAGAATAAATAATGATAATTAGAAATAAATTAATTGGAATTGTAACAGACAATTTTGATCAGTTGTCATTGGTTGAGCAAATTATATTATGATATTACATTGATATTTCTGTATTGGCCTTGTTGTTAATCCGATGTTTGCTGTATTGGCGTGAGGACAATATGGAAAACCTTGAGCAATTATACCTTTATTGACTAACCAGTCTGATATTTCATATTGACTAGTCCAATACGATCCTTTATTGACTAACCAGTCCGATATGTCATATTGACTTGTCTAATACTGCATATTGGACAAGTATGTTTCGTATTGGCGTACTTTCACAATTTGTATTGCATTGACATATTTAGGCTAATATTGTATTGTTAGTCAATAATATATTGTATAATCTACTTTGGCTACTGTGATGTCATCAATGTATTAATTTCGGGTCCACAGTTTAAATGTTCCTGCGTTACGGTAAATAAGTTATTCAAATAATTGCCCCTGCAATTTTGGATAAAAATTTTTTGAAATTAAATAATGAGGATTGATATAATTTTTGGACTGGTTATTCTTTGGTCATTTTGCTCTTAAAGTAGGTTATATCATATAACCTGTTCCAAAATTGAAAAAAAATCCTTAAATGTATACTTTTCATGTTTTTAAAAACAATTTATATTGGAAATGGAGAACATTAACGAGTTAGATCCCGTTGATACTAAGTTCCAAAGGGAGGTTATTTTATGACCTATACCGGGTAGTAACATGGTTAAGAGAGATAATTGTCTTAATCTTTCTCATTGCAAGGTAGTGTATTTGTTTGGAAGGTTTAAACTGGTCAGGTTTATATAAAATTTGTCAGTTAGAGAAATGAAAAAGTTATGAAAATAAAACTAAAAATTCTGTCAATTATGTGTATTTTCTTTTCTGGATAATATGGATGAAGTAAAATTTGGTACATGAACTTCAAACAATATTGAATGGACAAAACCAAAATGCAAAAAATGTGTGTATATTATGACAATAGCTGTGTGCTTCAGTAATGCAGATGTACAATAATTGACAGTTAGCAAATAATTACAGTCATTGTGATCTTTGATGTTTCAGTGATTAAGGTGTCATTATGACTTTTAGATGATGAACAACAATGAAAACCCTGTTCCTTTGCTTTAATTTTTTTTCCGCCTATCTAAAGATTTTGTGTCCAGAATTAATCCACCATATTCACAAAAGAAATAATTTGACAGAGTGATTAGTTGTCAAGATTCCATGATTTTTTTTTCAGGAAGATGAACAAGGGGTTAATCCTTTGATTAAAGTATGGAATTTAGATAAGGTAAGAATATCAGGCAAATTAAACCTACTATTTAATTTTCAACCACCTTATCTGAATTTTATATAGAGATCAAGCAAAACGGATAGGTGTGAAGATTTTATCTTTATTTTATATCTGATTATCACAAAATTCATTCAAAAAGAAAGAAATATGCAGTGTAAAGTCATGAAAAATTGTAAGATCATTTCCTTTTTTTTAAAAAATAGATGAAAAATTTATGAAATAGTATCTTAATGATGAAAACGATTTAGACAGGGATGTCCACATACAAAATTATTCGAATTGCCTAAGTATAGAATTAGTTAACTGATATTATTTACAATTCAGATACAGATACATTTGAGTCATTTGTTTTCGTAGTATGGCTTAAGGTAGGAGGTACCTAAATACGCTAAGTTACAGATTTTCATGAAATTTTACATGCAGCTAGAACATTTGAAATTGCATCAATATATTGAAAAAAATTTATATTTAGCTTTTATATTTCTTTAATAAGGTTGATTTAAATTCATTAAAATATAGGACTTTCACTGTAGATTTCATATAAAAACTGCCGAAAAAGATAATAATTTCACTTTAAATTGTTATTTTGCAAAAACTAATCCCTAGGATTTTCTATAAAAGCAAAATGTTATTGCTTTCAACTTTTTCGTTTCAATGATACAAAATAAACATAGAGTCACCAGCTTCGTTTTCGTTGTGGAAATCATTCAACTATAGGTCCTGTCTGTAAAAACACTAAAAGTCTACATTTTTATCGCGACATCGTGACGAAGTTACGCTTATTTTGGCTTTTTGATGCTTATTTTCACTCTTCATACAGTAATCAATCTAATATACTAAAATAACGAATCTGGTGACCCACAATAAATTTTATATCAATAAAAAGAGAAATTCAATGGCAATAATATATCATTTTATTTTAAATTTCTAGGGACTGGATTTTGAGAAATCATAATTTAAAGTCTAAATATTTGACTTTTTGGAGCGATAACTGTGTGCATTCTATGTATTTACCCATCTGTTTGCAAAAACTTGAAACACCATATTTTGGGAAGCATTAAAGGGACGTAAATGATTTTTTGATATTCAGATGCCGTTCAACGTACTCTACTTGCATGCCATATTTGATGAAAATCTGAAACATAGCCCAATTAGGTACCTCCTGCCTTAAAGAATGCAGCATTCTATGGCTTTTCTATTACAAACATATTTCCATTCAATTGCCATTTTAAGTTTTGTCTCTTCGATCTGCTCTTCATTTAAAAAATACACATAGACAAAATGCTCTGATTTTGATTTAGACATTGCATTTTTTTTGTTTTGTTATGATCATATCAGTCTTTTCCTGTCAGATTAATAAACACATATTAACAGAAGTTATTTTTAAATAAAAATCAGTTATAAATTTTGTTCAAAAAAAAAAATCTGTTGTCCTGAAAAATTTGATACATCTCACTTGAAATAAAAGGTGCAGTAACAACTTTACAGAACTTTTTTAGGTACTCCCGAAAAACCAATTATAGTTGCTGTGAGACACACAACTTAAGTCCTTTAAGGTAATGATTTTTTTTTTTCAGATGGAGAAAGGTATTCCATTATGTACAAGAATCAGTAGAGCAATACCAGGAAACAAACCAACACCTGTAAGTATTATATATTGTGTGTATAATTTATTTCTACAAAAAAAATAAATTATTTTTATCATATAGAAAACCCATATCTAGTTTATATTATTACTGAAATACTGAAATAGTACAAAAGCATAGGAACATTGATTTTATCGTTCCTCTTGTTCGTTATCATAAGCTTCGTGTTTTGTTTGTTTATCATTATAGGCAACGAATTTACCTTATTTATCATCAAAGGTAACCTGTTATTTATTGTTAACTGTTATTGGCAACCAGTTTTCTTTCTTTACTGTATGTTTATTTATTTTTGTTAGTACCAGTTATTGTGCTTTGATAAACATTTCAATTTTTTCTTTGGTTTTGAAATTTTTTATATGTAAATGTTTTTTTCATCAGATATATAAGTCCTTGAATCCACTTCCTCCACAAAAACTATAAAAATATACACAGGTATCAAATAAAATATACTGAATCCACAGAAAAGCTGTAATTTGTTATTCTTGTTTATTGCTATCAATCTGTTTAGGATACAAAAATAAATTCTAGATTCTTATCCATGGCCAGGTCATGTTGAACCACTTGGTTCATAATTTCCCATTTTTCATGACTGGTTCGTGTTTATGAACAGATTTTTGAAAATGGTTACAAAATGTTCTCGTTGTTAGGCATAAAGACTGGATGGACATTATGTATTATGGATATTTTTTTTCTACAGGCAAAAGTTATAAAGTATGTTCAATACCTTATGCATACAATACATACATAATTTCTTCAGTGGAATTCATTGTGTTGCCTGCGGAACGCATGGTCGACACATAGGGATCACTATCTGTTGTCTTGCGTCTTTCTTCGTCACACTTTTCTTCTATCCTCAACTACGCGTAAACTGCTCAAAGGAATTTGATGAAACTTATTAACCTTAATGCACAGGTATGCATATATATTTCATTTTTAGAAAATTTCAATTTTTTTTTTGTAAAAATTGACATTTTTGAAAAAAAAGGGGGGGCAAAACTTCTATCCTCAACTACTCCATAACTGCTCAAAGCAATTTGATGAAACTTTCTCTGTGCATTAACCTTAATGCAAAGGTATGCATATATATTTCATTTTTAGAAAATTTTAATATCTTTTGTAAAAATTGACGTCCGCAGGCGACACATATCTTCCTTGGAAGACTCACACATTTTTTTTTCTATAGCTGTAAAAACATAAATTATAAAGCACCTCCTTTTTCTGAGAGAGTAGAAAGAGAATCAAAAGTTAATTTCTATGTAACCCTACTGTTTTGCACTTACTTTTTACCCCATTTGTAATTGTAGGTTACCTGTCTAGCAGCACATGAATGTCTGAATTGGATGGCTGTAGGGTTTGAGAATGGAAGTGTGATTGTTTTAAAGGGAGATATCACAAAGGATAGGTACTCGATATTTGGGTTGACTTGTATGAGGGTTTGGATGGGGTTTATAGAGTACAGAATAATTGCCTAAAAAATTATGAATAGAAAATCCATAAAAAACAAAAAAAAAAGAGTATATGCTATAACATAAAGAATGCTTTAAAAAAGGATAAAGAATTTGAGGGAAAAAATACTGATTACAGAAAATAACAAATCTATACCAGAAAGAAAATTGTCCTAGAATTGTATTATTTTATATATATTGTGTTCGTATATTTTGAACAATTTTTACAAAAGACAAACATGTCACTTGTATCTTAAACCCCAAACTTGTGTTTCAACAGAATAGATGATTCTAACTGAATAGAGAAAAATTCGATAAATGTTAACTGACCACAGATAAACTTAACTCTAACCACCCTCCCCCCTATCCAGACCCTCTTTTACATGTATTAGTAGGCCTAGATAAACTCAACTCTAACCACCCTCCCCCTATCCAGACCCTCTTGTACATGTATTAGTAGGCCTAGATAAACTTAACTCTAACCACCCTCCCCCCTATCCAGACCCTCTTGTACATGTATTAGTAGCCCTAGATAAACTTAACTCTAACCACCCTCCCCCCTATCCAGACCCTCTTGTACATGTATTAGTAGGCCTAGATAAACTTAACTCTAACCACCCTCCCCCCTATCCAGACCCTCTTGTACATGTATTAGTAGGCCTAGATAAACTTAACTCTAACCACCCTTCCCCCCATCCAGTCCCTCTTGTACATGTATTAGCAGGCCTAGATAAACTTAACTCTAACCACCCTCCCCCCTATCCAGACCCTCTTGTACATGTATTAGTAGGCCTAGATAAACTTAACTCTAACCACCCTCCCCCTATCCAGACCCTCTTGTACATGTATTAGTAGGCCTAGATAAACTTAACTCTAACCACCCTTCCCCTATCCAAACCCTCTTGTACATCTATTAGTAGGCCTAGATAAACTTAACTCTAACCACCCTCCCCCCTATCCAGAGCCTCTTGTACATGTATTAGTAGGCCTAGATAAACTTAACTCTAACCACCCTCCCCCCTATCCAGAGCCTCATGTACATGTATTAGTAGGCCTAGATAGCCAAGAAATCTAGGTAGTTACTAATTATTAGAACTGATGATCTTGAGGCTATCAGCACTTGGGCTGTGAGTTTGAACCTCATTTGCCATTTGCAGCTAGATGTGTTGAGGTCTGTTATTAATTGACAGCAATAGACTTTGTTGGTGGTTCTCTCTCATTACTTTGGCTTCCTACGGCATTAAAAACTGGTCACCAAATTATAGCCATATTCTCTGAAAGGGGTATAATATCCCAAGAAACTATTTGTGAGTTTATTTTTGTTCCCTCTGTCAAAATTTTATCCGAATTCATTAAAGTGATCAATACTCTTGGGCCCTGACCCCTTTTCAAAAGATGTTGCAACCTGGATTAATCCTAAATGAATCAAGGCATACAAAATGTTAAGCACATTATAAGTATGATTTCCTGTGGTTTATTTGAGCATTGGTTGAGGAAATCATTCAGTTTCAAACTTCTTTGACATAGATCTTAAAAAATTACATCAAATTGATTTCATGTGTATTAAATCTTAGCTTTGGAGGTTTTTTAAGTGGTTTTTGTGTTGCCTGTGGAACGCATGGTTGACACATAGGGATCACTATCTGTCGTCTTGCGTCGTCACACTTTTTTTCTATCCTTAACTACTCGTAAACTGAATAGGAATTTGATGAAACTTTCTCTGTGCATATATTTCATTTTTAGAAAATTAAAATTTTTTTTTTTGTAAAAATTGACATTTTTGAAAAAAGGGGGGTCAAAACTTCTATCCTCAACTACTCCAGAACCGCTCAAAGGTATTTGATGAAACTTTCTCTGTGCATTAACCTTAATGCAAAGATGTGCATATATATTTCCTTTTCAGAAAATTTTAATATCTTTTGTAAAAATTGACGTCTGCAGGTGACACATGCCTTCCTTGGAAGACTCACACATTTTATTTTTACAATATAAAAGTAAAAAAATATATTATTACTAATTATACTTTCCCCCCTTTTATTCCAGACATAGTAAGACAAGGATAGTATATGAAAATCCAAAACCGATAACTGGATTGGCTATGAAAACTTCAGGCAAAAACATCATTTTGTTTGTGACAACAGAAGGCAATGTTATATCTATTAACTTATCAGCAAAGCAAGAACTGAAGGTAAAAATGAGACTTTCTCAGGTAAAAATGAGACTTTCTCAGGTAAAAATGAGACTTTCTCAGTATAAACAATGAAAATTATTTATAAGTGTTATATAAATTTCAAATATTCATATTTTTATTAGTTTTTCAGTCTACGTTTGGGTTAGTGAGCAAGTGTTTGAGTGGGCTTGCACCTCCATATTACTAATGAAGTAAACTGTGATTTGCTGTCAGACAAGTTTTTGTTAATGATTAAGGGGGTACCCAACACTTTGAATAAAATAGATTTGGCTCGTTTAATTTTCATAAAATTTTGACGAAATATTAACTTTGATCTATTGACAAAAATATAAAAGTTTCAAGAAATTTGAACCACACAACTTACGGAAATAATTTCAATGGATATGTAGCAGTTTGACAAACACTAATATTGATCATTGAGAAGCTTGATTTCTCTTTACTAAATAGTATGTGATTAAAACATTCAGATGATGTTTAAAGAGTTAACTCCCTTAGGTGTTCTGTTCCCCCTTAAATAGCAATAACATGTATTTGATACCATTTACAATTGATTGTTTTATGAACATTTATCTTTTTGAGGTTTCATTCTAAAATTCTAGATTTTCCAGCTGATTTATTAAATGTTTATATAATAGGTACTTTGTGGTTAAATGCATGTATTTCTGTAAATTCAGGATATACCTTTATTAATGTGAAAAAATAGGAAAGGTTGATGAGTGCAATGATTAAGCCTCACATTTTAATTTTTGTTTATTATATTCTGTTGCAACCTGTATATACATAGGGAGTCAAATTTATAAAATTCACATTTTTGTCGATTTTGTTGAAATAAATTCTGAAATTTACAATATTAGAGAACAATTATTTCCAAGTCCTTGCAGATATGAAAGGATATAGTGGATTTTTTTCTTTACATGTGCATGTCAATTTATGCACAAAGGTTTTTAATCAACAAGTTAATGAAGCTAATGATTTATTTGTTGGCTTACACTTACACAGTTCAAACTTTCATTGCATGTGATGACAAGGGTACCAAGAGATGATATTATATTACTAGACGAATATCGGCAAAAAATATTTGAAGCCTTTTTTGGGACATTAAATTAGCCACTTGCAGTATAAATAAAATTATCAATTGATATGCTTGAGAAAGATAAACAGGTGTGTGCATGGTATGCTGTCCCTTTTTTCTTTTTTTTTTTTTCACTGCATGCATATAAAATGACTTTTGCACATTCACAGATAAATTTTTTGTATTTACAGACTACATTAGAAGACTTTGGAGCCTGCACAGCATGTTCTGTAATGGCCGATCATAATCAGGATTATCAGCTGGTCATCGGAAGACAAGATGTAGGCAAATTTGTATTTAATAGAATTTGTTCAGGAAATAAATGTACTTTATTTAAATGTTTTTAATCAGATTTTCCAACCAAAAAATTAATCCTTATTTTGACAATTTATTATTGTTTCAAAAACTAATGCATTTTGGGAACAACAGCTTACACTAAAATGTTATAACTGGTTAAATTTAGTAGTGCAATGTCAAAAATTAGCCATTGAGGTGTAGGAACAAATTACAAATGTTTTGGTAGATGGGCTGGTAGGTAACTGGGCAGGTGTATGGGAAATGTACTGTATTTAAATATTTTAATCAGATTTTTCAACAAAAAAAATTAGTCATTAGCTTGACAATTTATTAGTTTGGTAGATGGGCTGGTAGGTAACTGGGCAGGTGTATGGGAAATGTACAGCATTTAAATATTTTTAATCAGATTTTCCAACACAAACAATTAGTCATTAGTTTGACAATTTATTAGTTTGGTAGATGGGCTGGTAGGTGACTGGGCAGGTGTATGGGCAGCAGGCATTTTGGTTTTGCTGTCAGTTAGACAGCTTGTTGTATTCAGTGTAGAGGTTATACAGCAGCATTAATGTAAATTGATAGTTGCAAGTCTCAAGACATAAATTCATTGTAAATATTAGACTAATATTACCCTTATTCTGAAATACCAGATGTGAAGAAGATTTTTAATTTCATGAGGTGACATTAATGTGCAAGATTGGAGCCAAGATTTTTATCATTTTCCATATATTTTTTATGTTAGAGTTTTGAGGCCCTTAGTTGCAGTTACATCTACATTTATTGGTGCAGAAATTAGCGCAATAATGCATTAATATTCTGCATGGTGTTATTGTTTATAGAACTTGTGGCAGAGAGCTTTTGCTTTTGATGGCAAAGATTACAGATGCATATACTATAGATCAAATGTGAAGTTAATATATTTGTGTTGATATTTTGCAGGCAGTTTATTTTTATCAGCCAGATGGAAGAGGCCCTTGTCTAGCATTTGAAGGAGAGAAGTTACAGCTACATTGGTTTAGAGGCTATCTGGTTGTTGTCGGAAAAGAGAGTAAAGGATTACCAAGAGCACCTGTATTGTAAGCAGTTTAATAGGAAACAGGAAGTTTTTTTTTTCAACAACTAATGCATTTTGGGAACAACAGCTTACACTAAAATGTTATAACTGGTTAAATTTAGTAGTGCAATGTGAAAAATATAGCCATTGAGGTGTAGGAACAAATTACAAATGTTTTTGGGTTTTTGGAGTTTTTTTTTATCAGCTTTTAAATTATCATAAGGTTGAATGACAAAATTTTCACTGAATATCTCAAACTAACAAAATCTAGAAACATTTGAAGAGAATAAGGGAATACCTTACATGAACCTTTGAAGTCACTTCGGAAGAATTTCTATGATTTCGACACAAGTCTGATCTACACCGTAACTTGAACTGCTTACGTGTTCAACTTCTACTTTAAATTCATTATTCATAATTACAGAGGTGGACAAGCACTGGAGATGAACATAGTTTCTGTGTATGATATCCAGAATAAATTCATTGCTTACACAGCTCCGTATCCGGATGTTATAAATATACTGTGTGAATGGGGAAGTGTTTACATACTCAGTGGTGACAGGAGGGTAAGTGGATTATATATTGGTCACATAAATAATGCTTGGGATGGGTATATACAAAAAATACCAGTCCAGGTCTGTGTATTCAGTGAAGTTAGAAGTTTAGTCTTAAGACTAGTATTTTTATGCCCCACCACGAATGTGGCTGGGGCATATAGTTTTACCCTTGTCTGTCCGTCCCTATGTCCGTACATCTAAATTTGATTAAGTTTTGCGTTCTCAGAAACCTATAGTAATATATCAATGATATTTCACCACTACAGTCCACTTGTATAGTACAACGCTGTTCAGCAACACTTGGTTAGCTATGACCTACATTTCATGCTTCAGTGACTTTGGTTAAGTTTTGCAGTTAGGGTAATTTCTCAGAAACCTATAGTAATATATCAATGATATTTCACCACTACATTTCTCTTGTATAGTACAACGTAGTTCAGCAACACTTGGGTCGCTATGACCTACATTTAATGCTTCAGTGACTTTGGTTAAGTTTTGCGTTTAGGTTCATTTCTCAGAAACCTATAGTAATATATCAATGTTATTTCACTACAGTTCTCTTGTATAGTACAACGCAGTTTGACAGCTCATTTTTATTTCATTATTTTTTTTTTTCTCACAACATGCTATCCTTCATGGAATTTAATTAAAGATGAGCATTGACAAAGCAAATAGGAAAACCTGTATATATTTTTACTTCTTTTTTTTTTTTAGTTACTCATGCTGTTAAAAGCAATCTAATTTAAAGTTTACCCTTTAATGTTTTATTTACAGTTAATACAGTTACAGGAGAAAGATACACAAACTAAGTTAGAGATGTTGTTTAAGAAAAATAATTACACATTGGCTATTAGGTAAGAAAAATATTGAAAGGTGAAAGGTGTTTCTCCATATGTCTACATAAGTTATCATTTCCCATTTTATAAAAAAAAAACCTAAGAATTTGAGTCAATGATTTACGGTTTTCATAACAAAATGCAGATTTTAGGACATGTGTTTTCAGTTGAAAAATAGTTTTTCCATTTATCATGAAAATTATCAAGAAATGATAAGAAAATATTAAAGGATTATGCTTGTTCGTTTAGTTGGGGTTTTACGCCGTTTTCAGCACATAAGGCTATTTCACGGTGGCCAGTTTTTATTGGTGGAGGAAGCCGGAGTACCCAGAGAGAACCACCGACCTTCGGTAGGAAAATTGGCAATCTTTGAAGGATTAGGCATTCATGAAACTATTAATCAACATTTTTAGCTCACCTGGCCCATTTCTCATTGGTTAAATTAAAACAACCCTCTCTAAAACTGTATAGCCACATGAACTGAATTTTTGTATGAAGCATTTATGAAAAGACCTTTATAAAATTTGCATATTTCAACATAGGGCCATAGGTAAAATCTACATGTATGCAAGAACCTTTATAAAATTGGACATTTCTTCCCAGTAGGATGAATTCACCACCATGAACAATTTCCTATTCTTGATTGGTCAATTTATAAAAGAATCTCTGAAACTGAATAAACAAATATTACATACTGAAAAGGATGCAAGATGACCAATCTAGTTAATTCTAAATAATTTAATATTGGATGTAACGCATCATTTGATTCATCAATTTTTTTTGTCAACATATCATAGACTAAATTTTCTTCTCTACTATGACATCAACAAAGGGAATACCAGCGTTTTAGATGTCAAAACAACAGTTGGAATTAAATTATAAGGATTGACTGAAATTTTGTTTTCAATTTATTCGAAATAACCTCAATGCACATGGTGCACACTTTCAAATAACCCACTACGCGGGTTATTTAATGTGCACCACGTGATTGAGGTTATTTCTTCATAGACTGAAAAAAAAATTAGAGTCAATCCTTAAATAAACATTTTTATTATTCAAAAATTACAATTTTGTTCACTTTCTCTGTCATATCTTCCATATTTTAAAAAATTTCTATTTTGGGCGTTTTATAGCCTTGCAAAATCCCAACAGTATGATCAAGATGGTCTTATAGATATATTCAAACAGTATGGAGACCATTTATATGGTAAAGGGGACCATGACGGTGCTATAGACCAATACATCAAAACTATTGGAAAACTGGAGGCATCTTATGTCATTAGAAAAGTAGGTAAATTATGAGTAGTCTATTATACACCCATAAGCAAAGCTTGGAGACACAGAATTGCATTATATTTGTAGCATAGCTACTTCTTAACAACTTTATGAAATTCAGTAAAATTTTGTAGTGCACTATATGAAGATAATTCCTGTTCAACATCTTGAAGGGGGAGATAATTTGATAAACATATTTATATGATTCATATTATGATAATCATTTTGTATGAATTTTGTAAGTGCATATCCTCTTTAAATGACTGATAAATCTCAGTAAGACTCATTTTAAGCATTTTCACCCAGAGTGTTCGAAGTCATGGGTTTAATTCCCCACCTTGTTGAACCAAAGACATTAAAATTCACATATACTGCTTCTCTCATGCTTCAGTGAGTGTGCAACCCAGAAATAGAATTTTGAAAAGGACAAAAAGGTGGGGAGGGATGTTAATATCTTTCTGAAGTAAAGATTTGGATTTCATCATAAGTTTAAACTTATTTATTTATAGTGGATTGGGAAACAAGTTATACAAACTTATACTAATCCCTCTCCACTTGGCGGGTGCCATATTTCATCATTGTTTGGCATACAGAGGCTTTGATGATCGCAGGGAAAATGTTAACCATAAAAAGAGTTTTACTTTATATTAAAGGTCATTGAGCAATAAGTTAAGGAGAAAATAACACGAAAGAACTGATTTTATTTTTCTTTAATTTTCAGTTTTTAGATGCACAGAGAATTCACAATCTGACTAAATACCTACAAGCCTTACATAAAGCACAACAGGCAACAGAGGAACATACCACACTGTTACTGAACTGTTATACTAAACTCAAAGATGTCAACAAATTGGACGAGTTTATCATGGTTTGTAGAACAATACATGTATAAACTTTGACCTAAATACAGTCAACTCTGATTATGTCGAATCCATTGGGACCTGAAAATGTAGTTCGACTTGAGCGAAAATTCGAGATATCAGGAGTACATCTGTATAGTTACTGCTGTTGAGGGTCCAAACAGATAACTCGAGTTACCCGGAATTTTGACTTATATGTGTACGAGATAATGAGAGTCAACTGTATATAATTTTTTTTTTGCTTCATATAGTCAGTTCCTACTTGAGTGCTAAACATAGCTTTTGTTATGATTGTTTTGTCTGAACCACCAACGCTAAATCTGTAGTACTTGTAAAAAGAATTTAACTGGAAAAAAAATAACTGCATGAAAATTCTTACATGCATATGACAAAAGGGTTATGGAAGTTTAACAATCAACTTCCTTCATGAAAATTAGTTTTGATAAAAATTAGAATTATCTGATGATAACCTTCACTATACCAATTTCATTTGGCCTTGGTGAACATTTCAGACCAAGGACCGAGAGGTTGATTTTGATGTGGAGACAGCCATGAAAGTCTGCAGACAAGCTAGTTATCACAAACATGCCTTGTTCCTGGCAGAAAAACATCAGAAACATGAATGGTATCTTCGTATACAGTTAGAGGACAACAAAGATTATCAGAGAGCATTGGAATACATCGGCAAACTGGAATATAATGAGGTTAGGCAATCTTTAAATGTTGGTTGAATTTTAGTTAAACAATATTTTTCGTCACACTTTTCTCTACAACAACTCATCACAGCCACTTCATATTTTGTCACAAGTCTTCTATAGGTATGCTATATCGTGGGATACGTTTTCAGACCAAGCCGACATCACCTTATTGCGGCAGGTGTATCACTAGTGAGCAATGGCTCACAGTACATCTTGTTTTCTAGGCTGAGGCAAACCTGAAGAAATATGGTAAGGTGTTAATGTCAGAAGTTCCACAACAGACTACAGAGTTACTGAAGAGATTATGTACAGACTACAGACCTACAGACAGTAAGTTTGATAAGTGGGAAAGGGCATGTTTGTTTATTGGAAGGCTTAGGATTTTGTGACAGAAAATACATACTCTTATTTGGTGATAATATCATTTCACTCTTTCTGGTATTATGCTCATAATTCTCTGCTGGTTTTGTATCTGTGCTTACCACCAGACAAGTTTTATTTTGAGTATGGTATTTTAAACTGTGAATTAAATATTATAATTTTATTTGTGCATAAATTTGAATAAAATGTTACCGCCTCGGTGGTCTCGTGGTAGTGTGCTTGCCCCGAGTGCGGAAGGTCGCGGGTTCAATCCCTGGCCGGGTCAAACCAAAGACATTAAAATTGGTATTTGCTGTTTCTCCGCCAAACGCACGGCATCTACGAGCAAGAGCAAAGACCGGTCAGCTCGGAGTCAGTATAATGTGTCCTAGTGAGGTGATATGTCTTCCTGCGGACAGTTACCTCGTGAGCTAGCACATTAAAAATCCGACTTAGCGTGTCGGTATGATTCAAAATAAATGTATTCATCTTCCTAATGTACATGTACTGTGTGTGTATCATAATATATATTTGTTGAAATTCAAATACCAAAAATCTACAATTAAAATCAAGTTTTCTCGTACATTGAGCACATTCATGAATTAATGCATGTATGTTGTTCAGTCAATTGTGGCAGATTTTAGGTATTCAAATTTCAAAATTCAAGATTAATTATACAATAATGCTAAAAGAAATAGGTTAAACTAGTCTTGTGTATTAAAAGTAAAAATAGACATATTAAACGAAGACAAAATTACTTTCTTTTTATATTTCAGGACCACTGATTGATCAAGTTAATTTAGAAGGTAAAGAGATGTCTTTAGTTTGAAGAGATGGAAAATTGATATTGAATATTACTAATTATCCAAAATATATATAATTTAATAGAAAAATTGCATAGATGAAATTTTGAATAAAAACGGATATTCACTTCTTGAAATCGGGGAAACCATTTATTCTTGCAATCATGGAAATCACCTATTTTTATTGTCCAGTGGAGATTAATTTTGACGTCGCATGCTTTTAAAGCAACGTATGTGTACCAGAGTAGAATTGAATCACTGTCTGGAGTTTGCCTCATCATGGCATCTTGTCAACAACAACTGCAGGAAATAGAAAAAAATAATTGAAATCAAATATTGCCAATATGACAAAAAACTACGACTGCAGGAAATAGCAAAAAATAATGGAAATGTGAAATTACCAATATGAAAACAAACTAAAATGTTTATTTGCATTGATGAAATAAAACAATAACTGTCTTTCGATTCTGTAAATGTGTTATTGACTTTTGAAAAACTGTCATTCACCTTGCCCGTAGTTAATAAATACACACATTTACTTATCAAAAGACAGTAATTGATAATATCTAAGGAGTGGGTGGTATACTGGATTTACCTTGTCCATCCGTCTGTCCGTCCGTCCGTTCAAACTGAAATTTTTCGTCACACTTATCTCGGCTGCAGTGCAACGGAATGTTTTGATATTTGGCCTGTAGCTTTATGACCATGAGTTGTATCGTCTGTCCTATTTTCAGATCTATCAAAGAACCATTTCCTGTTTGCCAATACTTACAAATTTTACAATACCTTATGTTTACATTAAAATCTGTTTTCCCAATTTTCAAAATTAAAAAAGAGTGGGGGTATACTTTGCACGATAACATGTGCAACCTCATGTAGCTATTTAGAGATGATATTTCTATTATAGTTTCTTAATTTATACGCAGTAATTAATAAGATTATGCTACAGGATTTGTTCCCACACTGGCAAAATCATTCTTGAGAACATAACTGCAATGAACCAATATTTTGTAGCTAATTGTATAAATTGTAGTTCCAAAGTTTTACATGATACACAGTTTTTATTCAGAAATGGATACTAAAAAGTGCTATGAGCCAAAAAAAATGTACTATAGATTGTAGATTATTTTGTAAATTATGATTCCTAACTTTTACACACTACAGAGTTGCTATTTTGTATCTTGTTGACACATTATGTGCATTTTGTCTCATGTTGACACATTATGTGTATGTTGTATCTTGTTGACACATTAAGTGTATTTTGTATCTTGTTGATACATTATGTGCATTTTGTATCTTGTTGACACATTATGTGTATTTTGTATCTTGTTGACACATTATATGTATTTTGTATCATGTTGACACATTATGTGTATTTTGTATCATGTTGACACATTAAGTGTATTTTGTATCTTGTTGACACATTATGTGTATTTTGTATCATGTTGACACATTATGTTTATTTTGTATCTTGTTAACACATTATGTGTATTTTGTATCATGTTGACACATTATGTGTATTTTGTATCTTGTTGACACATTATGTGTATTTTGTATCTTGTTGACACATTATGTGTATTTTGTATCATGTTGACACATTATGTGTATTTTATATCTTGTTGACACATTATATGTATTTTGTATCTTATTGACACATTATGTGTATTTTGTTGACAGGAGGAATACCAAGGATACAGAAAGCCTGTGCAGAAGAATTTATACATATATTTGTCAGTAATTCCCCCAGACTTACAGAGTTCTTAGAACATATGATTAAGGTAAATTGTATGCATTTTTATGTACTTTTTAGGTCATTAAATACACTTAGCTATAATTTTAAGAAAACAGACCTGAATAGTCCAAGAATTAAAAAAAAATCTTTTTTAATGGATGGCATAAAAAATGTGTACCCTTCAAAAGAATTATGCATATCTAGGGTTGCAATTGTTTGAAAGATATACCTGACAGAAAATAGTTTTTTCCAAGATTGGATCTCCACATTTGTAACGCCATGATATATGAGTATGTATTGGGGTTTTTAAAAATTGTTAGAAAGAAACTTGATAATATCTTAAATTAAGAAATTCACGCTTCCTAAAACAGAATACTTTCTTTTTAGGTACAACCAAATTCTCCAAGTCTCTTGTATAATACGCTGTTAGAGTTGTATCTACATGATATCGTCCATGAAAAAGATATTACGGTAAGTATGATGTTCAGTAGAATTTCTGACACCCTTACTCTGATACGATTGTATTAAATCTTGTCTTTCACTGTAACAAACACTTCGTTAGTAAATAAAACTATTGGGTTGTTTGGAATGATACTGTCCGATTTAATGTTGGGAATTTGGTAAGTGATGAGATTTTGTTTGTTTGTAGAGGTTTGTGTTTTGGGGGGTATGAGAGTTGAGTTCAGTGGCTAATTATTAATTTAGGTAGTTTTTTGAACTATTGATTATTATTAACCACCTGCCAATATTGAAATTGTAAGTTTGACTTCCATGGTACTGACAAGGATTGTCAGTATTCCTGTCATAGATCTTGGTTTTGTAGCTGTACTTCCTCAACCAAAAGAAACTCTTGACAACAATTTATTCAGATCACTCAAAATTAAGGCAACAATTCTTACAATCGACAAACAGCAGAATGTTTTAGTAATTTAATAATGAATGTCATATTTACGATAAAAGTTGTCATGGCAATTAAAAAAATGTCACAAGATGCTAATTGGAGTACCTCCAGGGTACGTGAACAAACTGTTACACGCACCTCTAGATGAGTTATCTTTTCCTAACCAATGTAGGTAAGGGAGATAATTAAATGCTCTCCCTTTTGTCTTGAGGCTAAAAGGGAGACAAATTTATTATCTCCCTTACCTACATTGGTTAGGAAAAGATAACTCACTCAGGTTCCTCATTATGGATTTCAGTAATCTTTGTGAAGGACTGAAAGTGAAGATATAACTCTTAGTACAGATGTTTTTAATAGTGCAAAATTGCAATGTTTTATTTTCAGGCCAAAACAGATAAAGTAAGAAAAACAGAGGATTTGCTTAAAAATCCAGAGGTTTGTTGATATGATTATATGTTTAACAAAAACTTATTATTTTCTATTTTTTGGTGAATTATTTGAAAAAGGGAGGAAAATAATTAGTCATGATAATTAATCACCCTGTCCGTCTGTACATAAATCTGGTAAGTGCTCTCCTCCTAAAATGTATGAAAGAATTCAATGAAAGTATTTCACCATATCAACATGTGCCTGAAGAAAAATACTTTTTGTCCGACATCTTGAAAGGTAGATAATCGAGATTTGGTACCATTAATAGCAGATAATGTTGGTCGGGGGTACCATTTTATGAGCTTGCTCTCAGTACCTTTACTTGATGTACATTTAAGGATGCTCGCTGGTCATGTTTTGGTCTTTTTGTCAGATTTTCAGAATCCTCAGGTTTTATCCATTTCTTAAACATGAAATTTTTTGCCTATGAACTCCAAATTTTTCTTTTATAATTCAATCATATATACCTTAAAATGATATTTGACAATATTTTATGAAATCTTTTTTATTTTTTCATACATCTTTGAGAGACTGAAGTTGTCAATGCAAAGACAATGAAAAATCCAGAGAAAACACATTTCAGGCAAATTTTCAAGGCCTTATAGCTCTAAAATGAGCACATGAACCTATATTTTTTTCTTGCTTATTTGTTTACTATTCATATGTTCTCTCAAACTAAAACACCTATTTCAAATCCTATTTATTTCCTATTAGACCAGCGATCATCCTTAAAAATCCTCAGTAGAGTGTAGCACGACATTGACAATTTGTTTACATTACATGAATGTAAACATTTTTATGAATATATTTTCTAGGCAAAATATGACCTTGACCAAGCACTTGTATTGTGCCAGATGAATAATTTTAAAGCTGGAATATTGTACCTGTATGAGAAGGCACATCTGTGAGTAATTTATAATTTTTAGTTTTTTATTTAAGTGCCATTCTGTAACTTTAATGGGAGTTTCTAATACTACTTGAAATAATATGCTGTTGGCGTGGCACATTCTAGAAACTCTTTTCCGGTATCACGATTCTGACTCTAAAATTATTATAATTTTAAGCAAGTTATTTCCCTTATTTTACTTACTTCCATTTCCTGCAAACGAAACTTTTTCTAGCCTTAGTATGTAGCACAATATGGCCATATTCGCTTTAACAAATAAATTCACTTCGGATTGCATAATGGCTGACCCCATTAAACAAAGACTTTTCTAAATGACACATAGAAAATGCATATGCTCCTATAGTGCTCCCTGCGCTCGCTAATATCATTTCAAGTTCCTACACATTTCAATAAAGTTTACACTATACATGAAAATGCAGTGTTTTTAGTGTTAAAAATGAAATTTGTGCAGTAATTTAAAATTGCAATAAAATTATGTATAATAATCTTATCATTATTGGAAATTTATGAGATAGTCATACTATATACTGTAAATTCAGAAATTATTGGGATGTTTATATTATTGTGAAAAATGCGACATGGTTGTAATCGCAATAATTTTAAAAAACTCCCAGTTTGGAATTTTTTATATCAATTTAGCGGGATTTTTCTCAATATCGCAAAAATTAAAATTGCATTTTCGTCTAAAATGATAAAATTGCAATAAAAAATGCACGCAATAATTTCTGAATTTACAGTAAGTAAAAATTCACAGTAAATGCAGACATTAATTGAAGTCTTCTGTGCAATGTTTAGATATCAACAGATTTTAAGATACCACATGGAACATGATGACTATGTACATGTAATTGATACATGTAAGAAATTTGGGTAAGTTACAGTTATGTATAAAAATTACCTCCTTGAATTGATAAATGTGAGATATTTTGGGGTACAAAATGTTACCTACAGGAATTTTTACATGCAAGAAATTTGGATAACACGTGATCAATATACATATAAAAGATTATTTCCAGGAATTTTTACATGTAAGAAATTTGGATAACACATGATTGATATACATATAAAAGATTATCTCCAGGAATTTTTACATGTAAGAAATTTTGATAACACATGATCGATATACATATAAAAGATTATCTCCAGGAATTTTTACATGTAAGAAATTTGGATAACACATGATCGATATACATATGAAATATTACCTACAGGAATTTTTACATGTAAGAAATTTAGATAACACATGATTGATATACATGTGAGAGGTTATCTCCAGGAATTTTTACATGTAAGAAATTTTGATAACACATGATCGATATACATATAAAAGATTATTTCCAGGAATTTTTACATGTAAGAAATTTGGATAACATGTGATCGATATACATTTAAAAGATTATCTCCTGGAATTTTTACATGTAAGAAATTTGGATAACATGTGATCGATATACATGTAAAAGGTTATCTCCAGGAATTTTTACATGTAAGAAATTTGGATAACATGTGATTGATATACATATAAAAGATTATCTCCAGGAATTTTTACATGTAAGAAATTTGGATAACATGTGATTGATATACATATAAAAGATTATCTCCAGGAATTTTTACATGTAAGAAATTTGGATAACACATGATCGATATACATGTATATATATAAAAGATTATCTCCAGGAATTTATACATGTAAGAAATTTGGATAACACATGATCGATATACATGGAAAAGATCTCCAGGAATTTTTAAATGTAAGAAATTTGGATAACATGTGATCGATATACATATAAAAGATTATCTCCTGGAATTTTTACGTGTAAGAAATTTGGATTAGAACACATCATGTACAAAAGATTACCTCCTGGAATTTTTACATGTAAGAAATTTGGATAAGCGCATGTCGTGTAAAGTAGAAGTTATCATCATGCACAAGTAATTGAAGAATGTGAGCAGTAGGAGGTAGAATCCGATATTGGGAAAATAATTTCCTTTGAAGTAAAAGAATTTGATATAACAAGAGTAATTTGTTGGTTTTTTTTTCTAGTGCACAGGACTCCAATCTGTGGGTACAAGCTTTATCATATTTTGCTAGAAAAGAGGAAAATTGTAAACCTCAACTGATGGATGTATTAGCTCGTATCCTTATTTAACACGGAAATAGCTGTTTGTGCAAGATTATTTTCATAACACATAATTGTCTAGTTCAATGATCAAAATTATTACATTTTTTACTTTTAGATTTAAATAGATACAATGTATTTCAAACTAGTCCATATTTTGTGCACACTAAAAGTGATATTGCACGGTGATCTATTTTTAGAAACAGGTGATTTCTAATTCATACTCCTTAAAGTGAAATGTTACAAAACAGTTTTAGCACTTCATTGCCTGTTGGGCTCGCGAATAACAGTTTTTCAAAAGTCAATAACTCCACACATTTACCTCATCCAAAGACAGTAATTGTATAATATAGCATTGTGAGGACAATGTCTTTCATAGATTTTCGGGTTATTCCCGGGATCTGAGTGGTGTTGCCATACAATAAAAGAGTTATTGCACGAAATTGGTAAATATTGTCCATTGCAAGCTTGTACGATATTACATTCTACTCTTGGCAATATTTCCCAATATTCATGCAATAACCCTTTATTATTGCAATAATCATGGATTATTTAATCCCGTAATTTAGCAGAATTCTGCTTTAGCACTCTGGCTTTGTCCATTAAGATTTCTTTCTGCTTTGTAATTTAGTTTCCAATAATTCAGTTCTGCTTCTTTCTCTGTTTACAAATCATCTCTGGATAATTGTTGTTACCTGTTTGCATACTGGGAGATCAATACATTCTTTCTCTTATACAGTCAAACCTGCTTTTAACGGCCACAATTGGGACAAAAGTAAAGTGGCCGCATAAGACAGGTGACCGTTTAATCACTGAACGTCAAATCGGGATTTTGCTTTCCGGACCTGAACGATCGATATATAATCGATGTATAACATACAAAACATGGCGGTTCAACTGAGGTGAAACGATGTTTTTTTCCCACAATGGACCGTAAATGAACGATGAGATTGGTAATTTGAGTGATATTTAAGCTCTGCCATTAATTAAAGATGGGTTGAAAGTCAATCAACGATTATTTTAACATGTATAGAAAGGTAAATGACCGCTTAATTCAGGTAAATTTCAAGCTTGGATACCATTTTTTGTGACCGCTGGCTGCGTAAGACAGGTGACCGCTTATTTAAGTTAAATTAACACGTTAGACTCTTTGGGCGGACTCCAGGACGACCACTGAAGGGACGTGGCCACTTAATTAAGGTGACCGTTAGGGCAGGTTTGAATGTATTTTAATAGAAAATTTCTTCATTAATGACACTGTATATATTACATGTACATTCATATTTTTCATTTTCCATTCCTTAATTTTCAACCAGATATTGATAAGAAGAATTTATTGCCACCATTGTTGGTCATTCAGACACTGGCACACAATTCTACTGCCACTTTGTCAGTTGTCAAGGTAACACTAACAGATATACAAAAAAAAAAGGATAAGTGATGTCTTACTGTCAAAAAATCCTTTGATGACATTTTATAGAGCTAAATATTTGTTAAACTCAGCTTTTTGGTGACAAAATGCCTTTTGGGTCAATAAAAAGGTTCCACATAAATAGAATCTATTTGAAAGAAATTCTGCCTATTAATGATATTAACGGTATAATAGTAAAGAATTTGATTGAATAAAATATGCCATCAAAGTTTTTTTGACAATTTGGAGAGTTTTTTGGCAATCGAAGGAATAACGACAAAAAAAGAATTATATGAAAAAGGGAGATAATCACATAGAGATTGTAGATTTGATGATTTGAAGGGAGATAATCATGTAAAAGTTTTATGAAGGGATTTAATGCTGAATTATGTAAAGGAAGACAATTATGTGAAGCTGGTAGATGTGATTTGTACAGTCTGAATTGTTCTAAGGGGGATCATCATGTGATAATATTTGTACAATGAGCGATATTGAATTTGTTACCAATATATGCCTTTGATATTTTAAAAGAAACCAGCTCTTTGTAAAAGTATTTAAATAATTTAAATGTGAAACATGGAAAGAAAGTTCATGTTCATTCCCAGTATATGTTAAATGAACTTATAAGAAAAATAAAAAATAATACAACTCTATTGGATGTCATGGTCCTTGTGACCACAACTTCTTAGTGCATTTTATATAAGCTGAACCTATTCTGTGACCTAATTTCAGTTTTATCTGAGGAAGTCACATAAGACCAATTTTACTTTTATTTTTCTAGCATTAAATTGTTAAATTGCTGACTGATTGATTTCTTGAAACAGGATTATATCATAAGACGACTTCAACTTGAAAACGATCAGATAACCGAGGATGAAAGACTTATTAAACAATACAGGGAAGATACAGAGAAAAAACGTGCACAGATAGAAGAACTTAAAACTACGTAAGGTTATCAATGACCAATAAATCCCACATAATATTTAAGGTAATAGAGCAACAACCCAAAATAGAAAGAAAAGAAGGCCAAATAAACTACATAGCAAGGTATTCTTCTAGTATTTAAAAAAAATAAATACTTTTATTATACCTCTAATCAGAATCTAGGAATTTGATTGGTTGTTCAACAAACATTAAAACTGGCAAATGACTCCGAAAACGTCTACTTGAACAGAAATGACCTCAGGTGCGTTATAATGACTCCAACTGGACAAGAAACTGACCTCACATGAGTTATAATGACTCCAACTGGACAAGAAAATCATCGCACCAATAAAATTAAAGACCTGTGTCAGCTTGTTATAATGACTTCCAATTTTATTTTTCCGTTTCCCAAATTTTTGAATCCAAAATTTTCATTGAAGTGCTTGTTGAATTTGTTGTTGTTATAATGTTGATGTTAAAAAAAAATAAACTACAACTGCTCTTTTATATTTATTATAGGTATAATAAAACAATCTTTATGAGGTCAACACGAGGAAGTGAGGTCAGATCACCTCGTAGGTCAGGTCTAGGGTACTCAATTCCCCATATTGACCTCATGAGGAATAATTAATTGTATAATATTTCATTAAAGATATATCAGTCAGTATAATTCAAATATAATGAGAATCATCAGACAGCTGTCTTCCTATTGATCAAATTACAAATGATAATATAATAGCCTCGCTTTAGTCTTTAGGCTCAATTGCATAATTATTAGCTCACCTGGCCAAAGGCAATGTGAGCTTTTGCCATCACTTTTCGTCCGTCGTCCGTCCGTCCATCGTAAACTTTTCATTCAAAAATCTTCTCCTCTGAAACCGCTGGGCCGATTGTTTTGAAACTTTATAGGAATAATCTATGACATGTCCTCCACAAACGATCCTCATTTTATATTGATCCGATGAAAAACATGGCCACTGTTGCTAAAAATAGAACATAGGGGTAAATTGCTGTTTTTTGCTTACAACTCAAAAACCGTTACAGATATCGAAAATCTGACGGGGTAAAATTGATCAGCATGATGAGATCTACCTACCCTGAAATTTTGAAGGAAATTCCAAAACCCATTTGGGAGTTATTGCCCTTTTTTCGTCAAATTTTCAAAATTTTAACGTTCAAAAATCTTCTCCTCTGAAACCGCTGGGCCGATTGGTTTGAAACTTAATAGGAATGATCTATGACATGTCCTCTACAAACGATCCTCAATTTGTTTTGATCTGACGTAAAACATGGCTGTCGTAGCTAAAAATAGAATATAGGGGTGGATGTGTTGTTTTTGGCTTAGGGCTATTCCAGAAAAAATGGTATGGGGGGGTTGGAAGGCATTTTTTTTCAGCACCCACTACCCATACAATTTAAAATAAAATTTCCTTATGCTTCCTTTAGAATTTTTTTCCAGACCCCCGACCACCCATACAATTTTATATAAAGTGCCTTCCAACCCACCCATACATTTTTTTCCGGAATAGCCCTTATAACTTAAAAACCGTTACAGATATCGAAAATCTGACATGGGGCAAAATTGATCAGCATGATGAGATCTACCTACCTTGAAATTTTGAAGGAAATTCCACAACCCATTTAGGAGTTATTGCCCTTTTTATACCCCCCGCAAACAAAGTTTGGGGGGGTATATAGGAATCACCTTGTCCGTCTGTCTGTCCGTCTGTCCGTCTGTCTTGTAAGCGCAACTCCTCCTAGACCGCTCAATGGATTTCAACGAAACTTTACAGAAAGGAAGTACATCATCCAAAGATGTGCATGAAGAAAAATCTTTGCTTTCCGATATCACACAAGGGAGATAATTGGACTTCTATTATTTTTGGCTTATACATTATATACGAACCTCGTAAGCGCAACTCCTCCTAGACCGCGCGATGGATTTTAATGAAACTTTACAGAAAGGAAATACATCATCCAAAGATGTGCATGAAGAAATATCTTTGCTTTCTGATGTCACACAAGGGAGATAATTGGACTTCTATTATTTTTGGCTTATACCTTATATATGAACCTCGTAAGCGCAACTCCTCCTAGACCGCTCAATGGATTTCAACGAAACTTTACAGAAAGGAAGTACATCATCCAAAGATGTGCATGAAGAAAAATCTTTGCTTTCCGATATCACACAAGGGAGATAATTGGACTTCTATTATTTTTGGCTTATACATTATATATGAACCTCGTAAGCGCAACTCTTCCTAGACCGCTCAATGGATTTCAATGAAACTTTACAGAAAGGAAATACATCATCCAAAGATGTGCATGAAGAAATATCTTTGCTTTCCGATATCACACAAGGGAGATAATTAGACTTCTATTATTTTTGGCTTATACATTATATATGAACCTCGTAAGCGCAACTCCTCCTAGACCGCTCAATGGATTTCAACGAAACTTTACAGAAAGGAAGTACATCATCCAAAGATGTGCATGAAGAAAAATCTTTGCTTTCCAATATCACACAAGGGAGATAATTGGACTTCTATTTTTTGGCTTATACATTATATATGAACCTCGTAAGCGCAACTCCTCCTAGACCGCTCAATGGATTTCAACGAAACTTTACAGAAAGGAAGTACATCATCCAACGATGTGCATGAAGAAAAATCTTTGCTTTCCAATATCACACAACGGAGATAATTGGACATCAAAGCGGGGGGTATCCTTTGTGAGCTTTGCTCACAGTACATCTAGTTTCATCAAATTTTCAAAATTTTAACATTTTTCGTCATTTATCTCCAAAACTATTTGAGATAGAAGTGAAATGTAAATTTGAAAAATGTTTCCCATGTTGAGATCTACCTACCCTGAAATTTTAAAGGAAATCCCAAAACCCATTTAGGAGTTGTTGCCCTTTTTTTGTCAAATTTTCAAAAATTTTTCATTAAAAAATCTTCTCCTCTGAAACCGCTGGGCCGATTGGTATGAAACTTAATAGGAATGATCTATGACATGTCCTCTACAAAAGATCCTCAATTTATTTTGATCTGACGTAAAACATGGCTGTGGTAGCTAAAAATAGAATATAGGGGTGCATGTGTTGTTTTTGGCTTATAACTTAAAAACCGTTACAGATATCAAAAACCTGACCGGGTAAAATTGATCAGCATGATAAGATCTACCTAACCTGAAATTTTGAAGGAAATCCCAAAACCCATTTAGGAGTTATTGCCCTTTTTTGTAAAATTTTCAAAATTTAACATTTTTCGTCATTTATCTCCAAAACTATTTGAGATAGAAGTGAAATGTAACTTTGAAAAATGTTTGCCATGTTGAGATCTACATACCCTGAAATTTTAAAGGAAATCCCAAAACCCATTTAGGAGTTATTGCCCTTTTTTTGTCAAATTTTCAAAATTTTAACATTTTTGCATTTATCTCCAAAACTATTTGAGATAGAAGTGAAATGTAAATTGAAAAATGTTTGCCATGTTGAGATCTACATACCCTGAAATTTTGAAGGGATTCCCAAATTCTATTTAGGAGTTATTGGTTTGTGTAATTTGAGGTCGGGTTCTGTTACATTTATTTAAGGTTCACCCTTATTCCTGGTCAATTTTATCAACTTCCTGCCAGGACTACCACCATCAGGGAAAATATTTTAACATTAAACCTTATGAAAAATAAATCTTCAACAAATTTTCCCTGGACAATTGAACCAATTGCATCAAACTTGGTCAAATAGTTGATTAATTGTCCAATGAAAACCAGACTCCAGGTGAGCGATACAGGCTCTGGTGAGCCTCTTGTAATTATCTCCCTTCAGTGACTTGGTTAGGGGAGGTAACTGACTGTTTTTTTTTTCATACTACAGCTGTTGATGATGTGATATACAAAGTTTTTATCATAAATATATTATATTTGTACTGTTTGATTTTACAGAGCCAAAATATTCCAGGCATCCAAATGCAGTATATGTAATCACCCATTGGAACTGCCTTCTGTACATTTCTTATGTGAACCTCACTCATTCCATCAACAGTAAGTTATTTGGAATTATCATTTAAATTAATGTTTGAGTAGATTTCAGTGTGACAGTCAAGTGAGACATTTATTGACACTTATATAAACTAAAAATAGTTTGCATCTTTTTATTTTGTCCTTGTGGTATGAGTGGTTCAGTCAATTGTCTGTCATGGCTGAGTTTCGGAATTGAATCACCTGATACAAGGTGCGTTTGACTCCAATCTTTGCAGAACAGTCAAAATATATATTTCTTTGCTGACATCTATCTATTTATGTCACAGATGATCCTTGTTTCTTGAAATAGTATTACATTAAACTTTTGTAAAATTTTCTGCATTTTGATATTAGTTTTTCACTTAAATAAACAATGAATACAGTTGACCTATTGAACTCCTATTATATACAGGTAAATGTAACAAATATACCCTGAAGATGGATTAGCAGGATTCAAATAGAATTCTGAGAATCTCCTCAGGAAAACGTTAAATTAAGTTCAAATGATTTAGGAATAAACTAAGACACAAGACAGACTGTCATTCATTTAATAATCCAAAATTATATGTCTTATCCATGTATTTCAGTTTCTTTTTAAAGTCACTGTTTTTCTGTTTTAAAAAACATTTTGCAGAATTTTTACATGCATTATATATATACATGTATATTTCAGTTGTTTTGAAAGTTATGCAGAGAATGATTCTGAGTGTCCTGTGTGTGCAGCTGAAAATAGGTTAGTCAAATATCCTCGAGCCAAAGCAGAGGGGGTCTGATAAAATTAAATTCCAAATCGCTGCTCTTAGCTTGGTTATATACATTTATTAAGGAAATCGATACAGTGTTCCCAATAATTTTAAAGATTAAAACATACTTTTTATGTTGAAGTTTTAACAGTGTTTTCAATCAGTTAAATCCAGTTTGGCAACAACTAATAAACAAGAGTTATCTCTCTTTAGTAAAAATTGCAGTCACAAAAGTTTAATGGTCTAAAAGATATACGGTTGATTTTGATGACCAATCACCAGAGGCAGGTGCAGAGCACATTTGTATTTTTATGGATGTGACCCACTGATTGCAGGACACTTTGCAAGTATTGGCAAGCAGTCAGCCCCAGACAGTGATGAAGGACTATCCAGTTTGCAGTCTAATTGCCATCATATTTCTTTTTGCCTACATATCAGGATTATTTCTTGTTACAATCTTAAATCTTCAAAATTGAGGTTCCATAAAAAGTGTGTTTTTGGATAAAAAATATATTCGTTGATTGTATAACTATATTGAATGTTGTATTCGTTAGTTTTAATTTTTAATGGAAAAAATAGATAACAAAATGTTAATTGTAGGAAAATAATGGACATTATAAGAGCACAAGAGCAAAGTAAAGATCTACATGAGTTTTTCCACAACCAGGTAAACAATATTTACAATTGTCTTAGGTAGTTTCGTCTGTTATAAAAAACTGTAATACATATACAATACATAGTCATTGTCGGAAAATATAAAATTATTTGGGCGAGCTTTAGAAACATGAGAAAAGGCGAACTTTAGCGACACTTTTCCCCCTGTTTCGCAGCGAGTCTAAATAAATGTTATATTTTCCGACAATGACTTTGTAGTGTCTTGATCCTGCAATCCCCCTTAGATGAGAAAAATGCCTTAAAATAACGATTGAAGTTGAAATCCAACTGCCGTGAAAACATGGGAAACGCCACGACGTCATCTGGTACATTCACTACGCTCCTCACTCTCTTCATGTAAAAAAGTACCAGTAGATTTTATTAGGTCATTGACCTAATATGACTAAAGTTTATTCTACCCCTTTTATTAGACCGGAAATGGCTTGATTGCAGGATAAAATACTAGAACATGAGTATACCCTCAATTTGAAATAAGTTCTTTCTTATGTTTTACTTTGCATGAAGAGAAAAATGTACCTTTTTTTAGGTGAAGGAAGGGACAAAGTTTAGTTTCAATTCTCCATACCTTGATGAAAAAGTTGATTGTGTTGTTATATTTTTCATTAATATTGAAAATGATATGATAATAATGAATTACCGTATTTTCCTGCCTATAGGTTGAGACTTTTTTACTTTAAAATGACCATTTTACCATTATAAGTCTATGGAGAAAGTATCAATTAGACCTATTGTCCACATAGACTTATAGTCCAGAAAATACCAAATGCTTTCACCCATTCATATGGAACTTAGTTTCATCTCACAACATTTCTGCAGAGTTATGTTACTTGAATTATCAGTGTCAAGTTTTCCATATGCAGCATGGTTTGTCAGCAATCATCAATTTACATGAAATTGTAAACAGACGATTGAAGAAGCAAAGTTTATATCACATTCTATTTTGATGCTTCTGAGATTTGTAATTCTTTTCAAAAGGAAATCAGTCATCAAAAATTGGAGGCAGGCATATTACTATAGTATTAATAAATGGGTGTTTTCATAATGGCCCTGTTATATGTCCTCGGTCTGTAATAATGGCCTTCCGATGCTGTAATGGCCCGATGCAACACCTGAGGATTGGTGTAATGGCCCAAGGCAATGCCGAGGGCCATTACAGCATCTGAAGGCCATTATTACAGACCTAGGACATATAACAGGGCCATTATGAAAACACCCATTTCTTAATACTTTTATTAACTAGTTTGTATATAGCATTTGCATTAATCCAAATAGCACAAATATAATGGTAAGTAAGCAAAACTTGTTAGAACAGTTTTAAAGATTTATTTCAGACAGTTTTTTCAAAAAGATGTTTTAAAATGTTCAAGTTTGCTCTTCCTGAAACTTCCAAGTGGGGTATTGAAAAAAAAAGCAGCCATTTTGAAAAAGCCGTAATAAACGATTATTATGAACAAAATCCTGTAATGGCCCTGCTGTAATGCATTCATTTTTCTCATAAAGATAAGGCATTTTTAACGTATTTTACCCTAAATGGAAAATGAAGTTTTTGGTTTGTTTTTAACAAGCATTTTATCTTTCAGTTGGAAAGATCTCAAGATGGATTTTCAGTAGTGGCAGACTATTTTGGCAGGGGTGTCTTCAACAAGGTAATTTTACTGTTTTGTCAATTATTTATGTTCATAATTGTAGGAAAGATGTTTATTATAATACAATGTAATTTTGAAATGATCAAATTCATGTCTTTGATTTATTTTCAATATTCTTGACTTTTCATTATGAAATAGTTGATGAATGCACATGAATTTGAAACTGTCTTTTAAATTCTAATTTTGGGAACATTTCTTATGGATCTTTTGTGTAAAGAAAGAACAAAAAAGGATATTCATATTCATGTTATCAAGTTTATCAAAGATTTATTATTATACCTCCCGCAAACAAAGTTTGGGGGGGGGGGGGGTATATAGGAATCAGCCTGTCTGTCTGTCTGTCCAGAACTTTTTTGCACCTGCAGTTCCTCAAACATGCCTTATCAGAGGTTAATGAAACTTTGCATACTGTTAGATCCTAGTACGTAGATGTGCGCATGCAAAGTATGTCCTGGTCCAATACTTTTCCCCATAATTTTATACCCTTTTGTTCCCTCAGTTATACCCAGTTGGACTTTAATAGAAATTGTGAGACAATTCACTATGATAAGGATGCCCTAGTCCATTAAATTAACAGCAGCAGGGGGTATAGTTAGTGAGGTCCCCTCACAGTTCTAGTTTTAATTTTGACAGCTTTTGAACATTTTTGCTACTTTCAACATTCATATTTTATACAGGTTTTTTTTCTGATTCATTTTACATCATTATATATCGCTGATATAACATTTTTTGCTTCGAATGATTTTTGCTTGCTTCTGTGTAATTGAAAATATAATATATGTAAATTAAGACTTACCTATTCTATGAGGAACAAGGAGTAAAAACACATGTCCTATAGACTAATTTGGTTATTGTAGAAGTAAGCATATTTGGAGTTGTGTTAACACATTCATAAGGCCCGATGGCCATAGTTAGAAATCAGGGGAGGTAAAAAATTTCAATTAGATTTACATATGGTAATAAAACATATATTTATTTGTTTCTTTGGCAGGTGACATTGATAACAGATTCCCCAACCAAGCAGTCAACTGGTTCCAGGTCATCTAGGTTGCCATAATATTCTGAACAATATTTTTGATGTCACAGTACTAATATTTATTTCTGTTTATTGAAATTTTATTAATTATGTTACATATGAAAGAGTTGTTCTGTAAATACACATTTTCGTTGTTTTAGACATGTGATAAAAAAGGTGCAATATTGAAATGACCACAGAATAACATAAAATGTATTAAAAACTGCTTTTTGTATCTTTAATGTACCACCCCCCTTTCCATCATACAGGACATTTTCTTCCATTCATGTTTATGAATATGCAAAACATTGTAATGGCCAGTCAGCCTCCCAAGTGAGGGTTTTGTATCCACGATCGTTTGTAGGAACGAACGTGGATACAAAATCCTGACTTGGGATGATGCACACTATTAGAATTCTTAAATCTGGAGGTACATGTAGTAATAGCATTAACCTTCATAATGATACACTTGGTGTGAACATTAGAGGAAAGCATGTTGAGAGCCACACTTTGATTTGGTGAATTCACCAAGTTTCCATTGTGGGACTGATGAATCTGTCTAATGACATATTCATTTGAAGGTGAAAATTCCCAAACAATATAGCTTAATTAATTGTGGGTTTCTAACAATAAAACTATACTAATGTTTAGTTTTTACATATTAAAGTTCATATTTTTAAGTATTTACAGGACATTTTCACATACTTGTCATTCAGTCCATTTTTGCCGGTTATCGACTGTATTTTGGTGGTTTTCTCCACCAATAAGAACTGGCTGTGACATTATGTTGAAAGTTGCATAAAACCCCAATAAAGCAAACAAAAAATTTACAGTTTGTCGAGACTAACCACCTATCAGTATTGACACCTTTCTGTTTCTAACCATCTATTAGTACTGAAATCTCTGTTTCTAACAAGTATTTTGTGCTTACATCTTTAAATTTGAAAAACCTGCTCTCATCGAGTTCCAACCCTGGCTAGGTCAAACCAAAGACATTCAAATTGGCATTGGCTGCTACTCCACTAAGATTGCGGAATCTAGGAGTAAGAGCAAAGAGCTGGTTGGCTCAAAGTCAAAATAATGTGTCCGGGTGGGGTAATATGTCTACCTGTTACCTCATGAGCTAGCATGTTAAAAATTTGGCCCTGTGTCTCGGTCTAGTCCAAAGCAGGTTTTATATTCATTTATCAACATTTTCTCGTCCTGATATGCACCTATTGGTTGCCACCGGAGCTTAAACAATAATTCATCCATCATCCATTTTAAATTTGATACAAAAAAATCTTCTTGAAATTGCTGTTTTTGTTATCTTCCTTTTAATCAGGTTCTCCACAGCAGTATGAATATCTTAGTCTATCATTGTATAAATTTTTAGTTCTAAATGTTATTTGCAATCCAAAATAGCTGCTGAATGACAATATTTGTTCACAATTGCCGTTTAATGCAGATACATCATTGATATAAAGCAAAAATGCTTCTTTGAATAGTGACGTAATCATGTGAAAGGACATGCACGGTACATTTTTAGCTCACCTGTCCTAAAAGGACATGTGAGCTTTTGTTTTGCCATTACTTGGCGTCCGTCTTCCGTTCGTCGTCCGTCCATCTTTAAACTTTTACATTTTCATCTTCTCCTGAAACCCCTGGACATATTGAACTGAAACTTGGCCTGAAGCTTCTATGGAAGGTCCTTTACAAAGTTTGCATAAATTATCCATGAAACAAAATGGCCACCATTAGCATTTTCATGTTCTGATTGGTCCAAATCTAAAACTTCTTCTCCTCTGGAACCGTAGAGCCAAATGAACTGATTTTTGGTATGTAGCATCTATGGAAGGTCCTTTACAAAGTTTGCATAAATCATTCTGGTCCATGAAACAAAATGGCCACCATTAACATTTACATGTTCTGATTGGTTGAAATTTAAAATTTCTTCTCCCTTGAAACCGTAAAGCAAAATAAACTGATTTTTGGTATGGAGCATCTATGAAAGGTCCTTTACAAAATTTGCATAAATCATCTGGGTCCATGAAACAAAATGGCCGCCATGACCATTACATGTTCTGATTGGTTGAAATTTAAAACCTCTCTGAAACCGTAAAGCCAAATGAACTAAATTTTGGTATGGAGCATCTATGAAAGTTCCTTTACAAACTTTGCATAAATTATCATAGTCTGTGAAACAAAATGCCCAACAGAAACCTTTATATGTTCTCATTGGTCAAATTTTTAAATTCTTCTCTGAAACAGTTTGGCCAAATGAACTTATACTTGGTATGAAGCATCTATGGAAATTCATTTACAAAGTTTCCAGAAATCAATCTAGTCCATCAAATCAAATCAAAAGTTTGTGACTCCAAGTTGAGAAATACAGGCTTAGCCCTCTGAGCCTCTCGTTTTATTACAGAAAAAATAATTTGTAATTCTTTTCATAAAGAAATCAGTCATTAAAAGAAGATTGTTTTATATCAGCCAATCAGTAAAAAGAACTGCCTAAATTTGTAGTACTAATGGGAGGAAATGAGGAAACTTTATAAAGAGACTTCTATTTATGCTTCTGTAAAGTTTTGTTCCATTTGGCCAAGCAATTTCAGGGGAGAAATTTTTTTTTATATCGGCCAATCAGAAACAAGAACTGCCCATGGCAGCTATATCTGTAGTCCAACTGGACGAAATGGGAAAATTTTGTAAAGAACCTCCCATAGATGCTTCCTGTCAAGTTTCGTTCCATTTGGCCAAGCAGTCCCAGAGAAAATTTTTTTTTAATCAATCAATGAGAAACAAGAATTGCCCATGACGGCCATGTTTGTTGGCCCATCTGGACAAAATGAGGAAACTTTGTACAGAACCTCCCATAGATGCTTCCTCTCAAGTTTCATTCCATTTGGCCAAGCGATTTCCGAGAAGATTTTTTTATATCAGCCAATTGGAAACAAGAACTGCCCATGGCGGCCATATTCGTAGTCCGATCGGGATGAAATGAGGAAACTTTATAAAGTACCTCCCATATATGCTTCCTGCTAAGTTTTGTTCCATTTAGCAAAGCAGTTTCAGAGGAGAAGATTTTTGAAAACTCAGCCAATCAGAAACAACAATTGCGCACGTTTGTTGTACGATAGGGGTGATATGAACAAACTTTATAAAGGACCTCATATAGATGCTTCCTGCCAAATTTAATTCTATTTGGCCCAGTGGTTTCAGAGGAGAAGATTAAAATGTGAAAAGTTGATGGAAGGACCACAGACAACGAACCCCAAGTGATGACAAAAGCTCACATGGCCTTTCGCCAGGTGACCTAAATAAAAAAAAAAAGAAAAAAAAGAGTAACTTTATGAAAATGTTTATTACACTGAGATGGAATAAAATATGAAAAATCAACAATGACTTGACAAATATACATTATGAAGTCTTAAAAAATACTGTCTTATTAAAGATAACACTAACCAGTCATAATGCCACATAAAGATATATTCTGAAATAAAAAAATTTCAAATATTTCAATATTCATCACATATTTTGATAAAACAATTAGTTTGTCAGAATGAATTTACAGTCAGTGGACATTAATGAGTTCCCTTTTGGAAATTTTCCTCTATATTACATATAAAACCACAATTTTTCTAAATTTTGTCTTGAAGTTATTTATTCTTATATATTTTAAATGAAATTTGTATTGATGAGCTCAGATATCTATAATTTATGCTGATAATATCAAAATATTATAATATTTTATTGTTTTTTTTAAATCCAAAATTTAAATACAAGTAGTAATTTTTAACATTTTCTCCATTTTACCTATGTAATTTTGAAACAAATAAAATCTTACTTGCATTTAAATAATGATTTTTGCAAAATTTGGAATCACGGGAAAACTTTAAATATTTTTAAGATTGGTTGTAAAAATTTAATAATAATAGGATAAGGGGGGGGAGGGGAGGGGAAGGTTAGGGTTACTTCCATTAAAAATGGTAGTATGTATGTGCTGCAAAACAGGGTCCATTTTCCATACATGTCCCGTCATGATCAGGGTTGCTATTTTTACCCTTGTTAATATCAGGATTACTTTTTCATAATTTTATCATTGTGGAACATATAAATCACCTGTTATGCACAGGGTCTGCTACACTACAAATCACTCTGTTTTAACTAAAATGTAAGGCTAATTACAATGTATATCGTTGTCAGTGATCATACAGTAATGTGACTGACCAAGCAGTTGTCATGTCAAGTCAATAACAGGGTTACCTTTGAACATTGAATGTCACTGACAGGGTATGATTTTCCAAATGTCTGGATCATGAACAGGTTCCGGTTTGACCACCACAATTGGCACATATATACCCACTTTTTAATGGAGTAACCCCCCGGGGTACAAACTATATTTCCAGGTAATTATAAGTAGTGTGAATTCAGTTATATTTGTTGACACTCTATTTTGGGGGACATAGTCATAGGGGAAAAATGTCAAAGGGTTCCTAAATTAGTGGATCTTAAATTTAAGAAAAGGTTATGTAGATAAGTGTTTTATAACCCACTTTGGAGGAACAAATTCTACCCACACATCATTAAAGTTTCCCTTTGACTTGTTTTATTATATTTTGAACAAACTTGAAAAATAACAATCCGAAAGTCCTGAACAATTTGATACTTACTAGAATTAGTTATGATACATGTACAATCTTTCATAATTCATTGGGTTCATATAAAATTTGTCTCAAGAAATTCACAAAAAATTGGAATAAAAAGCATTTACAGTTATTCATTGATTTCCATGACTTTGACATCAGTATATTTATATTTATAGATAAACATTCTGGTGCTATCATTCTATTTGTTATGCAAAGTTTTAACATAACCCATAATTTGTTTCATTCTGGAAATGAAAATATGAGTTTGAAATGTTAACAATTTAACAATGATAAACTTTTATTTGTAAAATCGAATTTAATATCCCTATATAAAAACAGTGGCAAACATTGTATGACGGAGGTTGGACCCTACTTAAAACTAAATTTCAATCCTTAACAACTCATTGTCAATCTTACAATTAGTATAATAATGGTTGATTGTACCTTGCCCTATAAATGTAAACAATAAAAACAAAATATAATACATGAATATATCAACAAAACCATAATTGAACCTAAGGCCATACCAAATTGATCTTTAGTTCTTTGGAGTTTGCTGCTCCGATTTTTGGACGATGTAAATTTTAGGAAAAAAAATCTTTTGCCACTTCATTTTGCAAAAATGTGGAAAATTCACCCAAAATTTTTCCTTTTTCAATAAATTAAAAATAAAAATTGTTCACTCCTAAAATTTTGTAAAAATTGGTAATTTTTCCAGTTTTTGCAATATTTTATTTTAAAAATGTGTGCCGAAAGTAAATTTTATCTGCACTCGAAAAAAACAAGTCCTCAAGAAAAAAATTTAAATTTAGCCCGCTTGCACCTAGTTTTAATTGCCATCCAAAAATCTAAAGAATGAAAAATTAATTTGGTGTGGCATAAAATAAAACCAGGGTAAATACATACACAAGCATAGTGACATGTTATATACATAATATAAAAAGACATTTTATGAACAAAAGTCACTAAGGCCACACCAAACTGATTTCTAGTTTTTCAAAGTTTGATGAAGTGATTGTATGTAACAATAACTATTTTACCTACAGATCAAATTATTGTCTTCTTGTCATGGTTATTTAAATACATGTATTACTGTTACAAAAAAAAAAGAAAAGAAAGAGACTGCATGTATCGTATTTCTTAAGAAGCCTTTTTCAGTTTAATTAAATTATTCAGTCAGATTGTTTATTATAAAAATGAATCCCTAAAGACTGTTTTAACTTTGAATAACGTAAACCACAAAGATGGTTTGTGTCAATCAATACCTTGGGATTGGGTAAAATTTCTGCTTAATTGGGCTGAAAAAAAAAGTTCTGCAGTTGATATAATTTGTTTTTATTTTCAATCAGCCCAAAGTTTTGAAATAAGATGTCCCTGAATTTTATATTTCTAGTAAGAATTAAACAATTGTTAGAATAGAGACTGTTTTCAATGCATTGAAAAAATAAATCGGTAGGGGAGATAACTGATTCTTGAATTATGAAAATTTCCATTAGCATGTTTTTGTGCATGTTTATGTTAAGATCTGCAACTTTATAGAAGGTATTCAAAACTACATTTGTTTAAAATACAAAAATTATGAATCTCATAGAATAATTGATAAAAAACTTCATGTTCTGGTATAAAATATTAAGGATAGGCTTTTTACTTGATGTTTTTCATTAAGTCAAGGGTAAACTTCATTAAACTAAAACACAAAATAGGAGTAGAAGCTATTTGTTTAGCATTGCAGTTTCAAAGTTTTGATCTGAAATAATCATATTATTTGCCCATTTGTCATATTAAAAAACAATACCAAAAGAAATAATTTACATTTTCCTTGTTAAATGAAAGAAACATCACATCATTAAAAAAATTAAAAAAAAATTTTTTTAAATATTAATATGATCCCGATACTTGTCCATAAATCATATTATTGCTGTCATTCCAACATTGATTACATTGAAAATGGTTACTACAGATGTTATTACTGACACAGCAGTCACACTGGCTAAAACATACGACTCAACTTGTATCCAGTCTGAAAAAAATAATAATGAAAACTGACAAAATATTATATATCAGCCCAAGGAAAAAAAATATATTGTTGGTTTCCCCTAACATGGTCAAAATTTTTAGGCCCGGTAGGCAGGTTTTTTTTTTTTTGGTATCTGGTTTTGATTTGCTCTTTGTTTTATTTTTTGGTTGCAGACTGTTGTTGTTTCAACTTTAAGTTCGTAAGCATTGTTCATTTTTGGTTGTTCATGTTGTATTTATTGCAGTTTTTTTCTGGTCTTTGTCTCTGTCCATGGATTTATCTATTCTTACTTTGGTGTCAGACCTATCTTCTTGTTTTCTGTCTTCTATAATAGTTATATTCCTTGTTTTGATATTTTTTTTCAGTCTTGTTAATTAAATTTACGATTCATGCAACATGTACTATGAAGACACACTTTAAAAGTTAATTAAACACAACAACTTTGTTACATGATAATGTCTTTGAGCTACTCTTCCCTTGCAGATCAGTAAAGATATCATAAAGACTTTTGGTATCCAAAACATTTTGCATATTTTTACATCCTCCAATATGTGAACATTTTCTCAATTGAACTGTCAAAACACTTGCACTCGGCATATTGGCGGCTGCATTAATCCACTGTTAATTTAAATTAATTACTATAGGTGACAGAAGTGTTTGAAATCAACGTCATTTTCCATTTACCACAAGCGCATACATGATATAGATCAATGACCTCAACCTTGAAACAAAACACAACCTGAACATCAGAGCTGTTTTGGCATGCTTTAAATCGTGAAATTTTGATAAAGAAATGACCAAAAGTGTTTACACAAAATAAATTTCCAAGAAGCTGTGTAAAAAGACATTTGGCAGGATTTTTTTAATTTTATTTTATTTTTTATCTTCCTGATAAAAAAGTGATAACCCGGTTGGAAAACCGACAATCATTTTTCTTTGGCCTTGAGGAACCAGAGTGAGTTATCTTTTCATAACCAATGTAGGTAAGGGAGATAATAAATTTGTCTCCCTTTTAGCCCGAGGACAAAAGGGAGAGAATTTAATTATCTCCCTTACATACATTGGTTAGGAAAAGATAACTCACTCTGGTTCCTAATTCATTTTCATTGAAAGTAAATTGAAGCAAATTTGAATAGTTGAAATGTACTTCTTAGAATGAAAAATCTCTGAGTATCCAAAGATAATTACCAAGGTCACTGCAATTACTCTTTTTTGTCAGGCTACAAAGATATTTTTTTGTTTGTTTGTTTGTTTAGTTGGGGTTTTACGCCGTTTTCAGCACACTTGGTTATTTCGCGGCGGCCAGTTTTTATTGGTGGAGGAAGCCGGAGTACCCGGAGAGAACCACGACCTTCGGTAGGAAAATTGGCAATCCTTTTCAATTTAGATTGGAGTCAAACACACCCCGCCACAGGTGAGATTCGAACTCACAATCCCAGTGTTGACAGGCTAGTGATTATTAGTACTCATGACAAACTACTTAGACTACTCGGCCACCGAGGCCCCAAAGATATTTGTTAATAAAGAGAATTCAATAAAGATTTCAGATGGTTTTCAATAGTCATAATACAATTGAATAAAATAAGTTGCGTACTGACCTTCTGGTAGTTCTGTGTCCGATGTATCAGATGTTATCTCTACTCTTAGGAAAGCCAAAGTCGAGTCTGTTCCGTCAAAACAACTTATATATATTTCGTACTCGGGGTTGGTACTTGAGTCAAGTTTTTCACCATCTTTCAAATAGATTGTCTGATCTGAAATTGGATATTGATTTGAGTTTAACATTTCAATCAAAGATTTTACTGGGGTTTAGTTAATAGGCTGAAGATTGGGTCAAAAACATTATTTTCAATTTCAGAAGAGATTTTCAAGTCTGACCTATCAAAATTGATTATTAGTAAAAAGATCCAGAGGAAATTATGGATCTATATAAACCTTCCGACAGATTTTATACATGAAATTAAAGTATCCATAATCCATAATAGATCATGATCGAAAATTGTAACTCTTTTTGACCGTGAATGGCTGAACCAAACAATTTAAAGCTGGAATTTTGTATATATATTTTTCTCAAGTTGAAACACACTTTGTTGCTTATATGCAGAGTCTGTAAAAATACGTTAGTTATATTGGCATTTCTGAAGTTTGCCGATAATTACAGAGGTCATTTCAATTGCGTTGTATGGAACATCCGGGACGTTTGAATAATCACGTGGTCATTTATGGTCCGGATACGTTAATTTGGGCTTTCAATTTCAGAGGAGGTTTTTAAAAACCTTGACCAATCAAAAAATTCGACTTTGATGAACATGATAGGAAACATAAATAGAACAAGCTTTATAAAGACTGTCCTATAGTTCCAAGTCATTTTTTTAAGTGTTTTAGGGAAAAAAATAAAACGCATAAATAACTAAGCAGAAAAATGGCTGACAAGAAGTTATAACACATGTTCTTCTGATGAATTATAAATTTTATGAATTTCACTCAAAGTTTGCTTTTGTCTTCATACCTTCTAAATAAAATATATCTGAATCTGGAATTGTTTTTGACATCGAGCAGTTAATAGGATCAGCAGGGTATGATGGATCCTCTACTCGGAAAGTAAACAATTCTCCTGTGTCTGTCTCCTCAACTTGGATGACTTTGTTCATGTCTGGGAAAGTTGGTGGCTGAAATTATACCAATACATTTTATTTAGGGCACAAAAATACTTAGAGGCAAATAAGAGCCTGCATCACTCATCCGGATTAAACTTGTCCACCTTAAGCATGAGTAAAAATCTACATGCAAGTGGATTGAGACAAGAAGACTTTTAAATGAATTTTCCCATTGGGGCCTATGTTAAACAAAGTTCGGCTGGGTCCGGGTCAACAAACATATTTCTGAGAGACAACCTCCTGAGGAAAATACTGCTAAGTCTGGCCATGTAGTTTCATCAAAAAAAATTTTTGAAATGCATCCCCCCTTTTTTCTATTTTAGTAACAGCAGCCATGTTGGTTGGAAGGCGGAGATGCCAGACATAATTTTGTAAGGGGACCACCTAAGATCCATTCCACCAAAGTTTGGTCCCAATACGACGGATGCCAAGTGACGGCAATAGCTCACATGGCCAGGTCAGCTAAAAACTAATAGATGGATGGATTATTGTTTAACTTCCAGTGCCAAATATTACATGCATATTAGGACGAGAACATGTCGATGTGATTTGAATATGGACCCTGTTTTGTACAAGACCAATACATCAAACCGGGTTTTTAAAGTGCTAGCTCTAGAGGAAGACAAATCACCCCACCTGGACACATTGAACCAGTTTTTGCTCTTACTCCTACATGCCTTGCACTTGGCAGAGAAGCACCAATAACAATGTTAATGTCTTTGGTTTGACCTGACCAAGGATTGAACCTGCCATCTAGAGAACTCATGACAACATGCTATTACTAGATTACCGATGCAGTGAAATACTAATAAACGAGTACAAAAAAGCTATGTAAGTAACATACCTTGGATTAATTTGGGTTTTTTGTGCTTTGCTTGAAATTTGTCATTTTCAAGACACCAAATTTTGTGCAAAGAAAACCTAAGTGTTAATGAAAAAAAATATATTGTTAGGAACTCGTGTTATGGACACTAAATTACTGATCCTCTAAGCTGTTTTATCTTAATGAAACCTATTGTCATAGAAAGCTTCTGAAGATTCTTAAAAAAAAGTATGTACCCCATTAAATGTTGTTATGGTAACAGTTCCTGTGACTCTGTTGTAGCAGGAATCCTCTGCCCAGAGAATATAATAATGGTACTGGTTCCTCTCTCCAACAATATGTAGTAGATTATCTTTTACATGGACTGATTCTGAAAAGCATTAATTTTTCTATTATTTTAAAATTCTTATGAACTAGATATCTGAGATATTCATTCATTTTGAATTACATGTATTTATGCAATTTTCCAATCACAGGAGCAGTAGAGTTTATTGTCAAGAGACTGATTAAAGTTCTTTTGTCTTAATTTTATTATTATATGTGTGAAGTTTTAACAGACAAAATGTATATATGTTATAAATGGGAGTTAACTCTTACAAAAAAAATCCAAAATATGAAAAATTATCATTATATAGGGTATACTTTTAAATTTTCAATTATCAAAATTTAATTTCATCTATTCATTAAATTAGTTTATTGAATTGAACTTAGTATATTTATCCAACTTTTATACATTGCCAAGTCCACATTTTACATTTAAATTTTACACTATGTTTGTCAAGCTCGATTCGTTTATCTATTGCTCGTGTAATAATTTGGCGGGAATCTTTGTATATAAGCGATGTGAATATTTAGAACATCGTCAGACGTTTAGAAGTTTACTGAAAGCGGATAAACCCACCCGCCCTTTATCCCTTCAATTGTTTCTGTTTTCTGCTTTTTTGAATTTATATTTTTAGAAACATCGTCATAGCTTGCAGTATGTGTGTCCCTTTATTGTGTGGTAGATAAATAGCGTTAAAGAATTCTGCTTTGGATTAACCCAACAGAGGACTGTACTTCAAGCTGATTCTGGCCAACATATGTTAACAATTTCACGAACATTATGGGATGGCAGAATTTATCATATTTATGCTGGTTTGGATCTACCCAACAGCCGAGACTAACATTCATTGAATGGTTACCCTTCAATATTACTTTGTCAACTTGTTTTAAGTTGGCCAATTTTTGCTTTCTCGATTAAAGCTATGACAAATCATCATCCAACCAATTAGTTGTTTGTTTTATTTCAATTATTTCATTACACAATAAAAATTTCACTCTTACAAAAATACTGAACTATTATACCTGTGAAATACATATAAATTGCTCAGCAACAAATATTAGAAATGTGAAATACAATGTATTTACCAGATATCACATAGTTTACATGTTGTGGAAAAAATGTTCATATGCAATAAATGGCTTCAAAATTTGATAAATAAAGGCATTCTCTAGAATGTGATAAAAAAAGTTATAAATAGAATATTCCCTGATATCATACTTAATTGTACATTTTGGCAAAATGATTGCATGCAAAAAAAAATTATAATATTAATTAAATTTATTTATTTTTTTTGTAGTATTACAAGGGGCCTCGGTTGCCGAGTGGTCTAGGTAGTTCGTCATGACTACTAATGATCACTAGCCTGTCAACACTGAGATTGTGAGTTCGAATCTCACCTGTGGTGGGGTGTGTTCGACTCCGATCTAAAATTGACAAGGATTGCCAATTTTCCTACCAAAGGTCAGTGGTTCTCTCCGGCTTCCTCCACCAATTAAAACTGGCCGCTGTGAAATAGCCAAATGTGCTGAAAACGGCATAAAACCCAACTAAACAAACAAACAATGTAGTATTATATAAATCTTATGAGTGTAACTCCTGAAATCATTACATAATGAAATAGTTATACATACTGGCAAATGTATCGAAGTAGAAATACGTATCATTGTCATATTCAGGTTCGTAGTCTCTGAACCAATCAGCATAATCAGTGTCGTTGAAGAAAAGATCTAATACGCTGAAATCTATTGGTGAATGATCTGGGATGGTCTTGTCGTATCTCGACATGTTCAAATAAGGTCCTGTGTCTGAAATGAGATTCAAATTAAATGAAAATGATATTATTTTGAACATCTTGGGCTTCAAAATTTTTTTTTTTTTTTAAAAAAAGACAAGACACTGTCTAATTGACAGCAAAATGTATTTTCCATCATTACTGTTTGGAGTTGCCTGCCCTTTTCACCAAAGTACATTGCTAAATGAATAATTGTTGGTAAATCTAGCTACAAGTTGTATCATGATAATATCTATTTAACATGAAATATGGGGATGAAAAATGGCTGTCCTGTATTAAGGGAGAGCACTACACTTAGCACGTTAAAGACTGCTCTGAAGATGTCGAAAAAGAGTAGGCTACAATACCGCTACAGGGGTCGCTCTCGCACCCGCCAAGTGGAGAGGGGATTAGTAAAAGTTGGTATAACTTGTTTCCCAATCCACTATAAATAAATGAATTTAAACTAAACCAAGTCAATCAATCTGATATTTTACAACTTAGTACTTTTCTTCTGTTGAAATTCATTGCTCAAACGACATTTTTTTCCAAATGAAACATGCCTAAGCAACACATTTACAGTTTTCTTTCATTATAATATTATTTGCTTCTCCTATAATATGCCATGGCACACAACACTGATATCCTAACAATGATTAGACATGTACTGGCTCCATGCATTCTCCATATCCTGTCATATTTAGATGTCTATAACAAGTAATACTTTTTTAAACTTACTATTAACAGTAGTCCACTGAATAGCAAAAACTTGTTCACTTAAAATTTCTTTTGTGCCATTCCAGTTGACGACATTGCCATCTACAGGGTTGTCTGTTATTATCTTGAATGTTTCTGTCGGACAATAATTTGGTCGAAGGTCTCTGTGATTTGGATTAGATGCATTGTAAGATGCATTACACCAATCATATGATAAAATATTAGCTCCCCAATCATACCTGAAATAGACATTTTACAGGACATGGTATTTGATGTAATAATCATACCAAAATTTAACTTAATCAAATGAAGAAGAATATCAAAAAAATGTGTGAGTCTTCCAAGGAAGACATGTTTGTCGCCTGCAGACGTCAATTTTTATGAAAGATATTAAAATTTTCTAAAAATTAAATATATATGCACATCTTTGCATTAAGGTTAATGCACAGAGAAAGTTTCATCAAATTGCTTTGAGTGGTTATGGAGTAGTTGAGGATAGAAGTTTTAACCCCCCCCTTTTTTTCCAAAATGTAAATTTTTACAAACAAAAAAAATGAAATATATATGCACACCTGTGCATTGAAGTTAATGCACAGAGAAAGTTTCATTAAATTCCTTTGAGCAGTTTACGAGTAGTTGAGGATAGAAGAAAAGTGTGACGATGCAAGACGCAACGCGACAGATAGTGATCATTATGTGTCAACCATGCATTCCGCAGGCAACACAATGAACCCAGATTGATAGATTAACTTATTACTAAATATAACATGTTTTAAAAAGAAAAGATTTGGCCATTTCTACCTTGTAACATTTCTAAAAATGTATTTAAAGATGTAATTCTTTACAGACATATTTTCTATTAGAAAGAAAGCACTAACCATCCAATAAAATCGCCTGCAACAATGGTAATCCTTTCATCATCAGGTGGTATATATGTATTTATCTTATTCAGGTCTGCATCTATTAGAAATATATATATATATATATATATTAAATACTGTAAATTCAGTGCATTTATTATTGTGATTTTGTCATTTTATACCAAAATGCGATTTTAATTTTTGCGATATTGAGAAAATTCCCACTTCATTCATATAAAAAAATCCAAAATACGAGTTTAAAATATTGCGATTACAACCCTGTCGCATTTTTCGCAATAATAAAAACATCGCAATAATTTCCGAAATTACAGTACGAGTTTTGAAAAAGGTTAATACCGAAGTTTACAATGTTTCTTATTTTTCAAGTGAAAGTGCTTTTCATACTGTATATTACATAAGAGGTATTTTTTATGTAGTTCATCACATGTGAATTCATTGCATGTACTACCACAGTCAAAACACCCTTTTGAAACACATTTAAAATTAGGCCATAGTTTTTTTTATTTGTTTTGCGTCCACCTGAGGGTAGGTTTTTTGCCTCATGTGTAAAAAAAAAAAAAGGAAATTTGTCTCTTCCCAACCGTGTTTTAGTTTTTTAGTTTTTTAGTTTTTTAAATGGCCCCAGACAAGACAAAAACTCACAAATTAATTTCCATTTGAATATCTTTTTCTTTCTGATGTCACAGATTAACTGTTCAATTGCAGTTTTAATCTTATGAAATCTCTATGAGGAGTAAATGCCTTGTGTTTTTTTTTCTGGCTACCTGGTAGGTTTTCACAGACTCAGTTGACTCAAAACGAAGAAAAAAAAGACACAGCCTTAATTACATCTTGATATATATTCAGTTGTTCTATGCATATAAAGCATATCTTTACCCTTAACTTTAATGTGAATTCAAACTTTCATATAACTATGATCAATGAACCTAGATATTGATCTTTATAAAATAAAATTCATAAATTATCTAAAATTAATCGAACCTGTTAAATTAACAGCATTAGTCCCCACGACTTCTCGGTAACCATCAACTCCAATAGATCGCCATACTACAAACTTCAGTGTTCCCACACTTACTGGGTAGAATGTCCATTTTGCTATCAGACCACAGCACGATACAATATGTATATCACTCTCCAGGATGTAGGCATTTCCTGTGGAACAAGAAAAAAAATGTCAGTTTAAATACAAATATAATATAGGCCAGTCAAAGTTAATTTCTTGGTTCTCAGGCCATTTTTCATGAAAATCGATGAGGGAGGGAGGCATTTTTATTACTTTTTTATTGCCCCTAAAAAGTGATGAGGGTGCTTTTTACATTGTTCATAGCCATAACAAATGACGAGGAAGGTGCTTTTATGTTTTTATTTTATTGATACGGCAATACAAATGGGTAATGAGGCACCCTTAAAAGAGACAAGGGAGGGCCTGAGAATGAAAATATTTTTAGTTGAACAATATTAATACTATAACTTTAACTTAAGTCATTTAATGAAAGTTTTTATAGTTAAGAAGTTAATTTTCTGGAACTATCCTATAAATTGAACTTTTTTAGTTGGTGGCAAGGGTTTCAACAGGGATCCAGAAATTTCATCAGCCTCTGTCGGACATTTTTTTTTGGATAGAAATGAATTGTCAGTTTATACTCTTTTTATCAATGTCAACACACGACCTTATTTCATACAAATGTTGTTATGCACCATTTATAAATGTTTTGGGTAATACCCTAAATAAATGTATCAACTCTTTGACTTTCTGTGCGGCATTGTTTGTGTATTGATAATTTCGATGTTATAGGTGTCCTCTTTGACGTCCGTGTTTGGTACATATAAATAGATCAATTTGGAAATGGACTACACAACGGAGTAGAAATGAACTAAATAAATGAATTAAATAAATTCAAGTTAAAAAACTTCAAAATCAGTATATGAAAGTTGAAATTTTTATTACTTTTTCATAATTAACAACAACGATTCGCACATTCTCAATGAATATTTTCTATAAACTACACATGCAGAAAATGGCATCAATGTGGAAATCTATAAGTTTTGCCGAGTTAAAACTACCAAGGCATTTTATCGTCTCAATTTTGTGAAGTTCGTAAAAATTCCACATCTCGTTGATATAATCATGTGACAACAGTCTTTTATTCCTGGGTTTGACCAATATAAAAGTTGGATGCAATGTTGGCAAAATGCAACAACCACTGATTTAATCACTGGGAAGTTGTTAAAAATATTATGTATTTTTATCCCACCGATTAAACACGTCCAGAATAGGAGAAATAATTATATACCTTCTTCTGTTTCATTTACTGGTCCAAGTGTTAAGTTTGTAATATCTATATAACTGTATGTTTTATCCTCACAATCTAAAAAATATTCAAAGATAAAATAAGCCATTAATGCTAAATTTTTTTTTATAAATTCCTTAAAAATTTGTATGCAGGTTAGTTGTTACACTTTTTTAACTTATGTTTATAAAGTTATTTTTTTATAAATGTGTATATACTTATAAGAAATCCTTTTTCTGTTTCATAAATGGAATTCTACTCTTCGTGAATATGACTACATGTGCTTCATTTGTGACAATCTAGAAAAGGTAAAACCCTTTCTTTCAGTTTTAATTCTGAAAATAACTATGTCAAAAGCAAAAATATCTTGAATAATTCTGAAAATTTATATAAACCAAAAAGTCACCACAAATCATTTGCAATAAACAATTACTTAATTTTAACTCCTCTTTGCTACGATCCAATTATCGTTCCATCGTATCAATGATCCAACTTCCTTGCACTTACATATTAAATCAAAACCATCAAATTAAAATAGGGTTTCTAAGAAATGCTAGTGATAAGAACTGGTATTTTGTGTAAATTTCAACGAAACCAAAAAACTACAAAAATATGAGAAGTATGCAGACAGTACATTAACAAGATGGCGTGTGAAAAAAAAACTGTAAAGAAATTCTACTTACATGTACAGTACCGATGGTTCCCCTTCAGTAAACATTCTCTTGTCTCTAGAACATGTGTTTCATCACTACCAAGCTGTCCACAGGAGAATTCATATCCATCATCAGTAGTGGATTCGTGTTCACAGTACCGTGTTCTGATCTGTTTCCCTCGGCCACATGGAAGTGTACAATCTGACCATTGTGTCCACTGTGACCATTGTGGTACTTTATGAATCAACGAAAAAAATGTCAAGTTTGAAATAAATATAAATTTAATATGAATTTGAAATCCAAACTTACAACAGCTATAATTTCTCACAACTCAAGGAAACAACTATTTGACCTGTCTGAAATTCTTCTAACACCAACCTGTTTCTTTTTTCCAACTTTTACAATAAGGATCAATTTTAATGTATGGCTGTGTTGCATGAATTTTTATTTCATCATACTTGCCGGGCTTCGTAGGGGTTGTGGGGGGGTCATGATCCAAAAATCAGAATTCAAATGTGTAAAGGACAATTTTTGAAGATAAAATGGCTTGACTGCATTGAAAGAAATCAATATCATACTGGATACATTAAATATAGTTCTTTAACCTGAAATTTTACTCCACGCAAGCTTATCATGTATTTTTTTAAATTTGTCTGATGGAAAATATTCATGAAAAAAAATATCAGACACTTACTTATACAGCTGTAACCCCAGTACAAGACACCACAGAAGGAAATGTATCGATTTGTGTAATATCCAACTTTAGTTCTGGAACATGTCAGCCATCCCCAACCACAATGGTAATACTCTGTATATGTGTACTCGACCGTAAATTCATTCTGATCGTAACACCAAGTCATACTGTCATTAACCAATATGTCACAATCGTGATGATTTTCACAGAAAGATTCCACATATCCAACATGATTATGTGAAGGATCTGCCGAATTTGGATTGAAGAACCAATAGTCGTCTGTGTTATAGTCCCAGGCACATCCATGAGTCCATGTACCACGGTTGATATCCAGGGTGCCGTTTGTGTCATGATGGTAACAGACAGGTGAAAACCAATCATTCCTACAGGTGTAACCATAATCTATAAAATAGGAATAAACATTTCTAAGTAATGGCAATTTTTTTGTTATAGTCAATGATATTGAAATCAGTAAATATGGCTACTGGTAATTATTACCAGAAACTGCTGTTTTTTATCACCCTTCAAGAATTTCACAGCATCATATCATAACTCCTGATTCATCTAACATACAACAATCAGAAATGACTCAATATTTGCAAATCTTATATTTCCCTGCTTTTCCAAATACCAAATACCAGAAGTTAAAATTCACTGTTTAGAATCAGAATCCATCTTGGCTTCAAGGATGCAAAATCTGGTACCAAGCATAAAAGCATAAATCTAGATCTACCAGTATTTCCCTTAACAAAATGACTTCACCTTTAGAATATTATAAAATTCACAATGGCTATAAATTCTGGTAAAACGTTTGCTGTCAAAGAGTAATTCCTGAAGAGAGTCTCCAGCAGAGGTATCTGTAAAAGCAGAAATGTCAATGGCCATGGCAAAAATTCAGTTAGTTTTGAGAACTAGGAAACAATCAATTTTCTATACCTCTGTATAGAACCATTATGCAAATTCTTAATATTACTTCAAATTTCCCCCAATTAGCTTCTCTTATTAATATAAATCTGAAAAAAAATATATACATATGTATATGACATAAATTATTTTAAGAAAACAACAGCAGTCTCAGTTGGGATCTTGACCACTGAAAATCGGGAAAAAATGTTTATAATGCAAACTCATGTAAATTATGCAAAATTTTCAACCCGTCTTAATTTCACAATCTAGAACTGATTATATTCTATCAACTACTAGTACTTACATTCACAGTGATGTGTATTACATCTCTGCCATTCATATGGTTTACTATCTTGACAGTCTCTGTCACTACCAAAATAATTCCACGTTGGATTACTACAGTTTCTGTACCGTACTCGGTAGCCTCCGCCACACGACCTTGTACAATCATGCCAGTTATTCCATGTTGTCCATCCTGCATCCCCTGAAATTTATAAGAACATTATGATCAAGACTTTTTAATGGACTGCAAATATGTAGCATATCATAGATGCAATAGATTTAAAAATAAGAGTAAAAATTCAGCTCAAATTAGATTAGTCAGAAATTGAAATTTTAAGATTCTGCTTCAATATATAAATGCCTACTTCGGCTGTTGTAAAATTTCTCATTTCTAATCTGAAATTTATTCCTTGATTTTTAAATACTTACGAACACAATGGTATCTGACCCACAAGTCGGCCTCTCCTTCTGTACCACACTGACTGGCTACATTGGCATTGGTCACTTCAAACGTGCACGTTGTCGTATTATCACACATGTCCTTGACCCCATAGGTCAAATTATGAAGACAATCGTAATGAGGTTCGAAGTCATAAGTAACATTGTCAATGATAATATATACAGGTAATGGAGCTATGTAGTCATCGTATGTGTAAGAATCTTCGTGCTCCACCATACATGAAAAAGAGGCAGTCAGGCCCTCCTTGGAAGTATACTCATAGTATGCTATAAAAGTATAATATGGCTAATTATTTTATATTCTGAATTCAGGCAAAATAAGTTTAGAATTTTTTATCACAATTTGGAACTAGAGTTAGGGAGATATAAGAAAATTCCACGTCAAAACAGATTATGTAAATTCTGTAATCAAAATTCTGTTATAGATGATGAAACACATTTCTTTCTTAATTGTAATAAAAATTCTGACTTGCGCAAATTTTTTTGTCCAAGTGCACATTGAGAGATTATAATAATCAGTCATGGTCTAAGATGTGAGATGGGACAATTCCACCTGAGGGTTCACATTTTCCAGCCATTAACGTGGCTTGCCGAGTTTCTGATGATAGAAGATGTGAACCCGAGGGTGGAATTGTCCAGTCCCACATTTTTTACCATGACTGATTATTTTTCTCACATTTCTCGGTTGAATATTTAAAGAAATAAACATGGCCGCCATGACATGAAAATGCACTCTATTAAACTAGACAACCTAGTGCAAAATAAGTTACATATTTGAAAAGATCGTATGCGTTTTGGTTTTGTACCAAAGGTACAAAACTTTAAAAAGATATCTTTTAGGTTGAGCTTCAGGGATTTTCAAATTGAACTGATGTTAATTTCGACGTTGTCGTACCATTTGTGCGAAGTTGTGTGTTTTCTGACGTTCTAGCATTGTGACGTGATGTTTTTTTTGCATTGTTACGTCAAGGTAGATCATGTGATGTGAGATGCATGAATCTCACACCGGTGTCTCACACAGAAAATGACTGTCCCAAACACACAGAAATGTGAGAAATACTAATCACAACTCAAATTTTGATAAATTGAATACAGTCAATTCTCGTTATGTCGAATCCATTGGGACCTGAAAATCTAGTTCGACTTGAGGGAAAATTTAAGATATCAGGAGTAAATCTGTTTAGTTACTGCTGTTGAGGGTCCAAACAGATAATTCGAGTTACCCGGAATTTCTACATAAATGTGTTCAAGATAATGAGAGTCAACTGTATAATATTAAATCCAACAAATTTTAGACAGGTACAAGGTCTAGGATCCTTTATTAAACAATCAATACAATTAAGGACACGGGACTCTCAAGACTCTACCCATCTCTTAATTTGTTGTCTGCTATGTTTCACTATATTTCATGTTTTGTTATTGAATATATATGTTGTTTGTCACGAGTCTTATTGACTTATATGACAATAAAATTTTGAATTTGAATTTATTATCATGTATTTTACTCTGAGATTGTCAGTCAAAACATAACAGAATAAACTACTTGCATTTAAGGTGGTACCCATGCAACACCTTGACTAAAATAAAATTGGCTCGTTTAATTTTCATAAAATTTTTAGGAAATATTTACTTTGACCTGTTGACATAAATGTTGATTTTTTTTAGTAAATAGAATTTAAAACTTTGCGGGAATAATTTCATTGAATATATAGCAGTTTGGCAAACATCAATTTTGATCATAGAGAAGCTTAACGTCTCTTTACTTACTAAATTTGATGAAAACGCTCTGGTGATTTTTAAGAGTTATCTCCCTGTAGTGTTGGGTACCACCTTAAATAATACAACATTTCTTTTCAAATGACACCTTAAATAAATAACGTACTAGGGTAAAGAATAATATGTTCTATGAGATCTATTGTGAGAGTTGTCCAAACTTTGTCTGTACCATCACTAACCCATAGTGTTAACACATACTGGCTGACAGTGTCAAAATCAAGGTCAGCCCAATCATACAGAAAAATTGTTCTATCTGAAAATAAATTAAAAAAAATGCATGATTTATTCTGATAAAACTCAAATTTCGATTAAATTCTCTGGATTTAATACTTACATGTATATTTTATTGGACTCCAATTAAATCATGGTTTTTGTTCCTGCAGTGATTTTTTTATCCAGAAACCTAAGTTTTAAACAAAATGCAAACTTCCTTAGCTAAATGTGGTTATAACTAGAAAGTTTGCAAAGCAAAAAAATTTTGCATCATCAAAAATCATCATATGATTAATAGAGATGAAAATATTAAATATATAAAAAAATGTGTGAGTCTTCCAAGGAAGAAATGTGTCGCCTGCGGACGTCAATTTTTAAAAAAGATATTAAAATGTTCTAAAAATGAAATATATATGCACACCTTTGCATTAAGGTTAATGCACAGAGAAAGTTTCATCAATTGCTTTGAGTGGTTATGGAGTAGTTGAGGATAGAAGTTTTGAACCCCCCCCTTTTTTCAAAAATGTAAATTTTTACAAAAAAAAAATTAAAATTTTCTAAAAATGAAGAATATATGCAAATCTGTGCATTAAGGTTAATGCACAGAAAGTTTCATCAAATTCCTTTGAGCGGTTATGGGGTAGTTGAGGAGAGCAGTTTTGACCCCCCCCCCCCTTTTTTGTTCAAAAAATGTCAATTTTTACAAAAAAAATTAAATTTTTCTAAAAATGAAATAAATATTCACACCTGTGCATTAAGGGTAGTGCACAGAGAAAATCAAATTCCTTTGAGCGATTCTGGAGTAGTAGAGGATAGAAGTTTTGCCCTCCCTTTTTTGCAAAAATGTCAATTTTTACCCCAAAAAAATTTAAATTTTCTAAAAATGAAATATATATGCACACCTGTGCATTAAGGTTAATGCCCTGTGCATTAAGGTTAATGCACAGAGAAAGTTTCATCAAAATCCTTTGAGCGTTTTATGAGTAGTAAAGGATAGAAGAAAAGTGTGACGACGGAAGAGGACACAAGACGCAGGACGACGCAAGACGCAAGAAGACAGATAGTGATCCCTATGTGTCGACCATGCGTTCCGCAGGCGACACAAAAAAAAAATTCAATAATTTTATATACTAAGTATTTTCAACCATGTCGGACTATACTGACTCTGTTGTATTATGTTTGTGTTTTGTGCTCTTCTGTGTTATATTTTGTGTGGAGTTCTGTCATTGGGTGGCTTTGCTTGATTGATATGTCACTGTTGACCTTTCCTGTTATCCATGTTGTTGTTTATTCTTCCTTTATACTTTACAGACTAAGAATGAAAGTTACATACTCTTTAGATAAAAGAAATTTGTAGATGGACTGTAACTATCAACATCCCAGGTCAATGTATCATTGTCTGCATCATCTAGTCCAAATGTATAAACCTCTCCTCCCCATTGTATCTCAGATATATTTACTGCCCCTGGCAAATCTGTAAACACTGGAGCCTAAATTCAATAAAAAAAAATCAAATGCTAAATGTCTGTTTTCTTCCATAAATGGATGTTTTCAGTAGGAGTTGAGCCATGGAAGATCACTGCATGTGCATCGATCTCCCACTTTTATGACGTCCAATCAGAATTATTTTGTCATATGTTGTGTAAGATTATTTAACTTCATCGACTGTGAACAATGAATTTACCTAGGTACAGGAAACCTAAAAATCAAGTATTTACGGTAGAAATAGGTACTTATACTCGTTCAATAGTGATAAACTGGACAATTTTCAACTCTTTTTTAAAATTCAACCTCTTTCCCCTCATTCTGCTGCAAACCACTTGGGAAAGACATGAATTTTAAAAACTTGTCGAAGATTTTCCAGCCTACCTTTGAACTCGTGTTAGAACCTATTAATCTTTTATATTTTTTTTTTTTAGTTAAATAATGCGCAAGCGTTCTTTAAAAAGATATCTCTCACAACAATAGTAAAGAATTACTATACAAATGAATATAATTTAATTTGATTTGAATATTGCATTTTAATTGGCTGAAAAGTGTAAACCAACATTGGTTATTCTTTATAACCTGATTTGGTCTTATGACATCACAAATGGATTAATCTGCCACTTGTAAATTCAAATAGTCCCAATGAATCGAGGAATCATTGTACCTCTGTTTGAAAATTAAATTATAAGGAATGTTTCCAATTTTGAACAGGTTATACTTCAATAACTTGGTTTGGGTCAGTTTACACATTCATAAGCCGCTTCACACATTTATTAGGCATAAACTGACCCAAACCAGGTTATATCATATTACCTGTTCAAAAATTGGAAACACTCCTTAAATAAATCTCTAAATTTTTAACTGTCTGTACTGTACCCCGTGTATCGATCATGATGTACCCAAAACATTTTCTGAATAATTAACTTGTGAAAACCAAACACCTGTGTACTCATTAGAACAAAACCAATTAAAGAACCTTTGTGAGCACACTCACATACCCCACGTCTTCATATTGTCACTGGAGAAACAAAATCTCACTTCACAAGCAAAATGAACACAATCAAATGCTTACCTTCACATATTTATTATAATTTGAATGGCAGCATAAAAATCATGATCTGCTGAACAACAGACACTTCAAAGTCTCGATCTCCTGATTTTGTTTCAAAGGAGCTGCGATGACAAACTACTGTTCAGTATATTTTGGGGAATTTAAATTCCAAGTGAGAGGAGTCAACAGTAATAGTATAGAGAGGCAAATAAGTTCAAAGGGGCGTAACTCCTGGAAAAAAAATTGAATCGTAATTTCCTGTTGATATGCACATCTACGTAGTATGTCCTTATTATCTGAAAAGGTTTCATGAAATTCTGCTGTGTGGTTTGAGAGGAGTTGCAATGACAAACTGTTGCAGTAGTACATTAAAGTAAATAAGTTCAAAGGGGCGTAACTCCTAGAAAAAAATTTAATCACAATTTCCTGTCGATATGCACAACTACATAGTATGCCCTTATTATCTAAAAAGGTTTCATGAAATTCTGTTGTGTGGTTTGAGAGGAGTTGCGATGACAAGAAACAGGACTGACGGACTGACGGATGGACGGACGGGTCAAAAACATTATACCCTCCGCAACCCGTTGCGTGGGGTATAATTATATCAAAGGGGATAAACAGGTTTGCATTTTTAGGTGAGCTGACTTTACAAGATATGCTGTTTAACTACATACTGAGTTGTACGTTGTTATGGTAACAGTTCCTGTGACTCTGTTATAACAAGAATCTTGTGCCCATGCTGTATATTTGTAATAATGATACTTGGTTCCAACCTCATGAGGTAATTTTGTCTTCACTCGGATACTTTCTGAAATTAAGAAAAGTTTAAAATCTTTATTTTTTTACAAGAACCAACAAAGATGATATTAAATAATTTTTTGGACAAACAATACAGTCTTAAATAAAAATTGTCTTCATCAGGTACATAATTATGTATTATTAATGTTAAAAAATAATTCATTTTTACCTTATTCACTGCAAATAACACATTTTACTAGAAAAAAGTATTATATGCCATAAATAGACTCACAGAATTTAAAATAATATAAAATATGACAATAAAAATCCTCCAGGTCAGCTGTGGGTAATTTATCACATACACGACCCAACCTCTAGAACTTAAATATTCTATGGAAAAATCACCGTTGAATATTTGATGTTCCTGTTCCCATTGTTGCGGTGCATGCGTCTAAACCGAGCGGATAATAAAGTAAATTGAAACAAGAAGCTTTAAATATCAAATTATCAGTTCAATCAACATAAAAATAATATTATTCAACAAGATATCACAGTCAAAACCCTGCATAATGTTAGTGATCAGCAATAAATACAATAAATGGATTAAAAATACTTTAACAGTTTCATATCGAAAATCAGGACAAAAATAAATATCGGGTTGCTAAAAATAATTTGGTGATTTCCAACACTGAAAATCTGTCACGGCCTTCACCGTTACAAGACAGACAAATCAGTGATAAATAATGAAATAATATTAATAGTTCAATAAATATGATTATAAAATTAACCTGAAATCCAAAATATGCCAAAGACAGGTCAGGAGATCGAAACACGTCCGATCTCTGGGAAAGCAAATTCCAAACTACCAAGATGTAGATTTCAAATGCCAAGATGTTGCTAATAAACAACTTCACGAAACATTTAGCGCCATATACTATGTTTTCGCGGACCTCGTAACTTTGAGAATATCACTGACATCAATAAATGCAAATTCATATATACAAAACAACAAGATTATACATTTATTCATAACCAAGGAGCACGCAAACTTTAAATAGCTTTCCGGTTCAAAATGATATTTATAGTAAACAAAGAGAGATAACTCCAGCGGTAAAGTGTTGTAAACAGATGAGCAAAGATCATCAAGTCATATGACGTACGCAGTTTCGCTAATCCTTTGACAATAAAACATCATTAGAATTAATCAACATTAATAAATAAAAAATGGGCATACTTTAATGTAATGGAAAACACGTTATTTACCACTAAACGGCACAATTTATTGAAGATATGTCTAAATACCACGTTGCAACTTCAATTTTCACAACACCATTAACTATGATCAAAATTTGAAAATTTTCAACGGATAATGCATGATCAACTTTTTAATACACACTTGGAATATGTAATATCACCATTCCAATTAGCTTTGATCAACTTCCAAAAATCATACCTGAAATATGTATTAGGACATAACAATTATGCCTGGTGGTATCTAAGTAGACATAATCGTAGGGATCATACATCAATCCCTTATCTGTCCAAAAATCTGCCTTATCAGCATCAGTGAAATAAAAACTTTTGACATATGAATCTATACCATGAGAACCTGGGATTGAAACAAGGTATCTACACATAATGAAATATGTATTAGGACATAAAACTTACGCCTTGTGGTATCTAAGTAAAAATAATCATGGGTATCATACATCATTCCATAATCTGTCCAAAAATCTGCCTTATCAGCATCAGTGAAATAAAAATCTATAACGTATTCATCTATACCATGGGCATCTGGGATGGAAACACTGTATCTACTCAAACTGAGATATGGCTTAGTGTCTGAAATTAAGAAATATCTATTAGTATGTATAATAACATTTTATATCATGGGAAAAACCAGAAATTAGCTGTCAAATTTGTTTCATTTACCTTGAGTTCATTTTCGATCATTACTATTTGGAGCTGTCCAGCTTTCATACTTTGCAAAAATAATAAACCAGATTTTTTTCCATTAGAAAATCCAGTTAAAAATATACAGTTAACTTCTATTATCTCAAACAATAATTTGTAATAACAAGAACTTTGAGTTATCAAAAGTTAAATATAATGCAAACTGTTATCATAGGACGCCCAAAAATATCGTTTGAGAAGTTTTGAAATAAAAGATCATGTGAGCAATCTATAAGTTGAAACATCTGTGATCAAATTTTTGTGTATGAAATATCTCAAGGAATTATTTGTTTTTTAGGAAATGGACGGCACACTAAACTCCGAAACATACAAATGAACCAAAATTAAAAAAAACACACAAGACTAACAAAGGCTAGAGGTTCCTACAAACCTTCTATTAAAGTAGTTCTGATCAGGAATTAACAGAATATGATGGGTTGAAGTCAGTTTATCTATAAATTAATAGATGTTTGTTATCTGATGGAATGCATTTGAATGTTTAATTTAGTATCTGATCTATTATAAGTTGGAAAGATTAGGTTTCTAATTGGTGTACCCAATTTATTACAACTTACTTGTAGTGGTTTGATATCTGATGGAATACACCCTGTCTATAATTGCTGTGCTTGTCCAATTCACAACATTACCCTCCATTGGTTCATATGTACTAATTTTATAAGTCTTTGTCGGGCAAGTATTTTGTCTGAAATCTGCGTGATCATCCGTGGATGGATCATACGTTGAATCACACGTTGTATACCCTAATATATCTCTACCATCATCGTACCTATGAAAATATTCAAAATAATTGTTTCTTACACAAGAAGATATTGAAGACCTGTGTCAAGAATAAACAGGTCCTTATGAGAGGAGTGTACAGTTGAACAAATAAAAAGAGACATGTCAGTTTCTCAAACCAGTGAAAGATTGCCAGATTTTCAATACTGGACAGCAAAATAACCTGCTCTTTTTCTAAAGAAAGCAGGACTGCAACTCACACCAAAAGTTTAAGTTCATCTGGTTTTTTGTATTGCTTGTTTTAGGTACTAGCTTTATGGAAGTGATATTTTTGAACCTGGTTTCTAAATTATTCAGCTCATTTTATAATTTATATCTTTTGGTCATCTGTAATCCTACTGTTTGGCTTAAATTGAAGTGTTTGTTACAATGGAGGGTCAGAATAAACGAGGTTCTTGACCTCTGAAACTCGTTTAAATCTACCATTACTAAGTTTCTGCATCAAATCACATTAAAGGGTTAGAATGGATGGCACCTTTGGGTTCAACCTTGCCACTACTAAGTGTCTGCATAAAATCCAACCATTCTGTCATTCTATGCTTATATTGTGTTCTCTTTCATGTTTTTTTCACAATTAGATGAAAATAATTGATTGGTTTATCAGTGTTGAGTTTTTCTGTTTTCTGTTTTGTAATTTATTCAACCCCATTTTTACGTCAATATGAATTAATGAAATCAGAAATAAAATGTCATTTCAAGGGAACAGATGGAGATTTTGAATAACTTAATATACTGAACCGCAAAAGAAACGTCGCTTTTTCAAAATGTTAGCAAAATTCAAAATAAATATTCATTAATGATTTTTATATAATCAGTATTACGATTACATCACCAGGTAAGATTAAATTACCTGTGAATTAAATTTTCGGTTGAATAATTTTCAGTTGATATCGTAGAGCGACCGTACCTAAAACCGCTCGTGGGACACACTTGGCGGTAATTTTTCTTAAATCTTAAATGTTCGTGAAATTCATGCTCCTTTATGGGTATAAAAGGCTGGAGAAAATTAAAGAGTGTTAGTGTCAGTGTTGACACAGAAGCTATGCCACGTCTGACTCCACAACAGAGAGAACAGGCCATTGGTCGATTGGATGCTGGGCAATCTGCCAGAGTTATTGCCAACGACTTCAACTGTGCTGTTCGAACAATTGAACGTCTACGGACACGGTACAATGCAACAAACAGCACAAATGACCGTCCACGGAGTGGTAGACCCCAAGTCACTACCCCTAGACAGAATAGAGGCATTGTTCGTCACCATTTGATGAATCGGTTCACCCCAGCTGCCGAAACTGCCAGAAACACTGTTGGAACACATGGACGACCCATAAGTGATGATATGGTTCGTCGGCGATTAGCTGCTAGAAACATGAGATGTCGCCGTCCAGCAAGAGAACCTATTCTTACTCCTCGACACCGTCAAGCTCGTCTTCAGTGGGCCACTCAGCGACAGAATTGGCGAAATCAACAATGGCGTAACATCATCTTCTCTGACGAAAGCCGTTACTGCATTTCAACAGCCGATGGCAGAACCAGAGTGTGGAGAAGACGCGGGGAACGTTACGAAGACAGCTGCATTCTGGAAACAGACGCGTGGGGAGGACCTAGCATCATGGTATGGGGTGGAATCGGCCTTAACGTTAAACTTGGTCCAGTCATCTTTCAGAACCTTGGCCCAGGCAGAGGAAATGGCGTAACAGCTGCCCGTTACATCGACCAAGTCTTGACACCCCATGTTCAGCCCCATTTCGCACGTCATCAAAACAAGACTTTCCAACAGGACAATGCACGTGCGCATACCGTAAGAGCCACAAGAGACTTCCTGCAGCAGAATAACATTAATGTTATGGATTGGCCGGCTTTGAGTCCAGATTTAAACCCTATTGAACATTTATGGGACGAAGTTCAAAGACGGTTGAATAATGAGCAGCCAAGTCCGACAACTGCAGCTGAACTTTCACAAGCGTTTCAGAGAGTATGGGCACGTATTCCGATGGCGTTTATTAATCGGCTCATCAACTCCATGTACCGAAGATGTGCCGCAGTAATTGGTGCCGGTGGAGGACATTAACGGACGTGGGAGCACAGCATTGAAAACATGTGACGTTGCGACAATTGTGACGTTTTTGTGAACATTGTAACCAAAAGACTGTAAATCATTCATTAAATTTTGTAAAAATTAATTTAAAATATATAAATGTCACTTTGAAATAAATGTATGTGAACATGTCATTTTGTGCGACGTTTCTTTTGCGGTTCAGTGTATATAGATTGAATGACAATTTTATACACATTTTGGCTCTAACCATCGTATAAGCTGGTACAACAATTATTTTTCATTCAAAATAAAATTTTAATCCTCCTCTCCCAACATTAAATTTTTTTTTTGCCTGGAACAAAATTGCAATACAACATACCAGCCTATCAAGTCACCATGGATTACTGTAATCTGTGAAGATGTCGGTGGACTGTAGGTTTTGTATCCTGTGGCTTTAATGAAGAAAAAAATTCATGCAAATTATAATATTAAAGTATCTTTCAAGTAAAAGATGAAGTTTAACCTTTCATTTTCAAGAAAATTGACATAATATATCATAATTGAAAACTATTCCCTTGGTAATATTAAACAGAGTTAACTAGGTGGAACTGTTTTTGTAAACCAAAACATATGTCTCCCCTTCACTTTATTCTAGATCAATCTTGTCTAAGATAAAAATAAACATACCGGTAACCCATTTTTTTTCATGAACATGTTCTAATAATCATACTTTACAAAAGTACAAAGTTTCATGAAATTATATGGTGTAGTTTTTGAGATTTGAAAGTTTCAAAAAATGTTCATACTTTTTCCATTTCCATGGCAATGGCAGACATTTTGAAAAATTTTAATTATACATGCACATCTAGACTTGGTGATCATCATTACTGTGAAATTTCATAAAGATTGTTCCAGTCATCTCTAAGAACTCGTGCAGACAAAATTTGATGGAAGAAAAAATGAAAAAAACCCAAAGAAACGAAACAATAACAATATTGGGGGCGACATAATGATATTTGAACACATGTATTTAAATTTGAGATAATTTAGGTGTGAACAGTAAGGAAACTGAATGAAGTGTTAATTACTGATATTTTAAACTCAAATTTCAAGGCAGTTAACTTTTAATTCAAACATCTATAGAGAGTGTTTTAACATTGTACCTTATGAACAAACAGAAGAAGATATGGGAGGAGGGGGCGAGGAAGATTTGTTTATCCAAATATTTCATTCCTGTTTCTGTACACTTAACCATCTTCCGTTGATGCTAGGAATGTTGCTAACTATATCAAGTCACAATTTGAGTTCTCAAATTCTCAAAAACCAAGGGATGGTTAAAAAATCATAAATACATGTAATAAACTTGATATCTGTCATAAGAATAGGATGGATGGATGGATGAATTATTGTTTAACGTCCAGTGGCAACCAGGTGCATATCAGGACAAGAACATGTTGATATGATAATGAATATGATCCCTGCTTTGTACAAGACCGACACGCTAAGTTGGATTTTTAATGTGCTAGCTCACGAGGTAACTGTCTGCAGGAAGACATATCACCTCACTCGGACACATTATACTGACTCCAAGCCGACCAGTCTTTGCTCTTACTCCGCGTGCTTGGCGGAGAAGCAGCAAATACCAATTTTAATGTCTTTGGTCTGACCCGGCCGGGGATCGAACATGCGACCTTCTGCACTGGGGGCGAGCACGCTACCACGAGACCACCGAGGCGGTCATAAGAATAGAAAAAATATTAATCTTACATGTGACAGATATTGTATTAGTTCCGATGACCTCGTACAAGTTGTTATCTCCTGGATGAATTGTCTTTCTCCAAACCATCACTTTAAGTGTTCCAGTATTTTTGGCAACAAACCTCCATTGTTTTATTTTCCCACAACAGGCAATCTCATCAACTTCACTTGCCAGTAAAATGGCATTTCCTGGCAAAGAAATAAATTAAATTATATTTCTGTATCACTAATTGATCCCAGCTGGCTCAGCCTTCATCTAGATGTCAAATATTGTTCAACATTAAATGCTAGAAGTATAGAAGCATCCTATATGATAAACTTTAGAGTGTCACTGGGCCATATATATATATATATATTGTAAATTAAGAAATATTTTTCATGTATTTATAATTATGAATCTTTGTCAACATACAAATTTTCAGGATTAAGTAATGACCAACTAGATGTACTGTGAGCAAAGCTCACAAAGGATACCGCCCGCTTTGAAGTCCAATTATCTCCCTTGTGTGATATTGGATAGCAAAGAGTTTCTTCATGCACATCTTTGGATGATGTACTTCCTTTCTGTAAAGTTTCGTTGAAATCCACTGAGTGGTCTAGGAGTAGTTGCACTTACAAGATATATGGACAGACGGACAGACAGACAGACAGACGGACCGACAAGGTGATTCCTATATTACCCCCCAATCTTTTTTTCGGGGAGTATAATTAACAAATGATTTACTTTTTGTACTAGAATACTATAAAATTAAATCAAAATGTGATTTATAACAACTGCAAACTCCATCCTATCAAATATATAACATTTAATTAAAACAACAATTAATTTACAGTAATACAATGTATTCATATATGTACAATTCATGCACAAATGGTAAGAACAAACTCTTATTGCATGAACATTAAAACAGTTATTTTTTATTTAACATTTCAACTGTCTTTGTTCTTGTTTCGCTTTTAGGGGGGTTTTCAATACCCCCTTTTTGGACTTTTCATTTGAAGAGGTAATTCCTCAAAATGACTGTATCTACTACTTAAAGTTATGTTTATTTACCTGGTAAGGTATCTACATTGTATGTCCACTGACTAGTAGACAATGAGTAGGTATTGAATACATTTGTTCCACAGTCTGAAATATAATTAAAATAATGTCAAAGAAATCATAGACCATCATAGCTATTTTACAGTTTTTTAATTTTTTTTCACTTTTAACTATTTTTAGCTATTTTGCAGTTCTTTGCTTGTTTTTATTTTTAACTCTTTCAAATCTGAAGTTTAATTTTGATGCTATCCTCTCAAATTCAAAAGTAAATAATCAGATTAAAATAAGCCAGTAATTTATGAGTTATTTCCCCTTCTACACCCAAATTATTTTTATAAATATTTAAAAACACTGTCTGTATTCAGTTGTGTGTTAGTTGATATAGAAATTATACATCAATCAGTTAAGCAAATTACAATTGAATTTAAGGATGCTCGCTGGTCATGTTTCGGTCTTTTTGTCAGATTTTCAGAATCCTTGGGTTTTATCCATTTCTTAAACATTAAATTTTTTGCCCATGAACCCCCATTTTTTCTTTTATAATCAATCATATATACCTTAAAATGGTATTTGACAAAATTTTATGAAATCCTTTTTATTTTTTCATACATTTTTGAGAGACTGAAGTTGCCAATGCAAAGACAATGAAAAATCAAGAGAAAACCTATTTCCTGCAAATTTTCAATTCTTTATAGCTCAAAAATGAACACATGAACCTATATTTTTTTCTTGCTTATTTGTTTACTATTCATATGTTCTCTCAAACTAAAAAACCTATTTCAAATCCTATTTATTTCCTATCAGACCAGCGATCATCCTTAAATGAATAATAACTACAAAATAATTTAAATATATGAAAAGTGTAATAAAATTCCTGTCAGATGTAATTATCGGACTTGTATGCTTCTTTCAGTAGTTTCATAGGGTTGTAAATCCACTGAATGTGCAGCATTCCTGCACTTCATACAAAATGTGCTTTGGTCAATGCTTTTACATTCCCATGAACTACACAATGAAGCATTCAATTCTTAAAAAAAAATCAGATCTACTTATGGGCTATTCAGACATATCCCCATTGAAAAAAAAACAGAATTCTGTTTTAAAACTGAAAAAATCATATCTCATATTCTCTTGTTCAATTCTGTGAGATTTTGTCTTATTGACATTAGTAAGAAGCTTAAGTAAAACTTACAAGTACAGTAATTATGAACTTCTCCTTGTAGTGGACAGTCTCTCGTTTCAGAGTTTTGAAGCTCTGAACCAGGCTGGTTACATCTTTGTTTATAGCCATCTTCGGTGTCCTTTTCATTGTCACATAATCTTGACCGAGTCTGATAACCCCCACCACATGTCACAGAACAGGTAGACCAAGAAGACCATTCAGCCCACTGTGGAACTGAAATAAAATAAAGCAAGTTTTCTCAGAATTTTTATTCAAACTGTAAAGAAATATTTTAATATCAACTTTTGTATTACAAAAATTCCTGTTTATTGAAGCATGTTTGTATTTCTTGAACAATGTAAGCATAAAAGACCAATCCTTTCCTTCTGATACAATAAAAAAAATCTTTGATATTTCAGCAATAAAAATTTTATGGAAAACAATAAAAACAGGTTTACTTTCTTGGTTTTTCACAAGCTGTATGTGGAAAGTTAAATCTATTGAAAAAAAAATGAAGAAGGAAGTAAAGCTTTCACAATTTTGCAAATGACATTTTAAGATGCATGTACGTTTTTACAAATAATCTAAGAGAAACTTTTACCTAAATGGCCAAACTATTTTAATGTTAAACTTTGAACTGTGACAAATAAAAGACTGTGACATACTTGTGCAGTTATATTCCCAGTAGACAATTCCACAGTACGACAAATAACGATGGTTAAGAACAGAAGTATTGGTACGTTCACAGTCATTCCAGCCAGTTGTACCACACATGTAGGTGTCGGTAAAATTATGGTACGAATCGTGTGTGTAATCGGTGCTACAAAACAAGATGTTGCCATCTTCGATCATCTCAACACAGTCGTAATGATCATTGCAATAGCCCTGGAATATAGGAGTCACATCGTGCCAGACATCTTCAGTATTGTAATTCCAACCACACCCATAGGTATAGTTGGCATACAGAATTGTAAGATATCCCTTTGTGTCGAAACTGTTACATACTGGTTCAAAATTGTACAATCTACATGTATCACCACTATCTGTAAAAAAAATTTAAAAAAATATAGAGCAGATGATTTTGCATTACTTGAAATAAAGCCATATGCTGCAATAGAAGTCAATTTTTGCCAAGAAATAAAAATATCAAATCTATGGTGTATTGATTTAAATCAGTGTCCAGCATTCCACTAAACTATACAAAATATATTTATACCACTAAAACACAAACAAGTTTCTCCGTGTTGTAGATTTTTTTCAGAACAATTCCAAAATTGCTATTATAAGCACAACTTCGGAAATGGATACAAATCATACGATTTGTTCCAAAAGGTTGTTTCACAAAATATTTATTTAAATTAAAAAGATTGTTTTCACCCAAAAAATAAAAAAATGTATAAAATTAGATTTTAATCAACAGAATCCTCAAACTGATGGATCTGTTAATGGGCATTATAATACAGATGCCTTCACGCTATCTCAGATTGAAAGTGAACTTATTGACGTGTCGTCTATCAGCCTTAGAATTAAATGAGGTCGTTTTTGGGGTTTATACCTGGTTTTATAGGGCCTGGTCCATTTCACATGGACGATTTCATTTGAATTTTTTTTGCTGTAAAAAAGGTCGTTTACAGTAGAATAAAGTGTTCACTTTCAACCTTCAAAGCCTTTCGGCTTCCTTCTAGAAATGCCCCTTATCCTTCATATTCCCTGGATGCTTGGATAATGGGTCATTCTTTCTGAACATGACTTACAAGGACAATCATGTAGGTTACATCTCTCCATATCAAAATGTAAATCATCCTCAAACACTTCTCTCTTGCTGAAATAATTTGGTTCGGGATTTGTAAAGTTTCTTTCTCTTCTTCTCCATCCACCTCCACATGTTCTAGAGCACTCTCCCCATTCTCCCCAGGTTGTCCAACCTCCATCCTCTAAAAAAATATATGTCAGTTTCAAACTGGGAAGTAAACAAAAATTATTCTGATAAAACAAAAACCATTTGGGTGTCTAAGTAGAATGACCCTCTGAAACTTGATATAAAAGTTCAAAGCAGAAACAGATTAAAATTAAATGAGTTTTGTTACGCAATTCTTTTATTGACTTCAGCCATAGATAATATAGCAATAAAATATATAAACTCAAAATTACTAAAGACATGAATTTGACATGAAGTTTTGAATATATTTTGGATTATTTCCAAAAATTATCAAGAAAATATAGTAATGTAAACAAATTATTTGAAATAGTTCTGGATTGAGACAAAATTCATCATTATACCACTAATGATCAGTTAAAAAATTAGATAATCCACTATGATAAAACTGGTTCCCTGTATTATACTTACTTATACAATGATACACAACATATAAACCAGCAAGTCCGTTATATCCACAGGAACTACCGATGTTGGAGTTCGTCACGTTGAACAGACATTCTGTTTTATTTTCACACATGTCTTTTACTCCAAAGGCATCAGTATGATTACAATCACCTTTGAAAAACACGTAACGGACATAATCGATAATGATGTACGGATCAGCTGGCGGTATATATCCAGTGTAAGTGTCGTATGCTTCGTTTTCTTGGACACATGATAAACTAGCTTCTAATTCTTCTGTTGTGTTCAGGAAGTAATACTCTGAAAGTAAAAACAGAATGAAGTAGCAATGTGGATATTTTTAATTCACTTATACTTTTGCTCAGTTGCTAGTATTTCGATACTAGCCCAAAATTGATAATTTAAATTTACTGTTACAAAAATGTAAAATTTGCAAAACTCCCTCGTGTATAGCTCTGTTCTTAGATGGCTCTGGCATAACCCCTTTTGGTCACTTTGGTCATTTTGAATTGCTCTTCAAACTTTTGGATTATTGTTTTGGATTTCAACATTTTAGGCCTTGAGCACAACTGATGAGTCATAAATTGGCGAAATGCGCACATCTTGTGCATCAAAATTGGTATCAAAGAAATTTTTTTTTTTAGACTGAACACGTTCTAGTTTGCCTTTTTATTTTAGCTTGACTTTTCAGTAAAATACATGGGATGTTTGCCCACTACCAACTACCCCAAATAATTATTTATTTAATGATTTATATATACAGTAGAACATCTGTAAACCTAACAGCTATCGGATCGTAGAAATTGGCCAGTTTTCAAAGGTGCCAGTTTTCAGCGGTGCCTGACTTTACTGAAATCTGACCGGAAGTAAATAAATTGCAATATCAAAGGCATGATGATTTTTTAAATGTGGGATCCAATGCATGTTGTTTTTTTTTTTAACATATCTAGACTTTTTATTCAAATTTGGCATCAAGTATTACTATGAGGCATACATTTCTTTTTCCTGCATAAGTAGAATGCATTAAATCAAACCTGCTTTGAATAATACTTTTATATAGCAAAATAATATCTGCATGTTCATGGCATAATTGAAAATTCCTGTAATTAACAAAGGAGTTAAAAGGCCATTTATTTCTCTAACCATGAATGTCCTTTGTTCAATAACTACATACACCACTTTGGTACAATGATCCAGATAAAATTCTTACCTTCAGGGAGTCCATCTTCTGTGATATTACGTCTGATCATAAAAGTAACATTGCTGGTTCCATAATCTGTACCATCGTAACATGACAAATCAATTCTATACTCATTACTTGTATCTTTATTTAAACTTGCCCAACTATGTAGTGTGATTGTATCTCCTGTTTTATTTGAAAAAAAATATTTGAAAACGTTACAATGCATAAGAAGTATAATATGAAAAAAGGCATTTATACATATCTTGATCTGTTTGATAAATTCTGATTTCACCACACGTTGGTTAAATGCTTGTGAAATTTCCCGCCAAAAAAGGTTCGGAAGACCTCTTGGAGTTTTACATTGTCATTAGAGAAAAAAATTCTCAAACTTTTGATGCATTAATCATGAGATTCATCCACTCTCGATAATTAAATTTTCAATTTTTTTAAACTGCTAGGACAAGCCTCGCAGTTTAAAAATGAAAATTTAATTATCTCGAGTAGATAAATTTCATCATAAACTGGTCATCATTGTAGAATCTATACATATCATGTAACTGTATATGTACCCCTGATAACTGTGCAGTCTTTGAAGTATCTTATTTTTTTCTCCATTGTAAAATTACTTTCAGTTACTTAAATTTATATACTGCTGCACCTTATGTGCATGAAACACCCATAGGAAAATATTGATTTTTAGCTCATATGGCCAAAGACCATGTGAGCTTTTGTCATCACTTGGCATCTGTCCGTCTGTAAACTTTTACATTTTCATCTTCTCCTCTGAAATCTCTGGACCTATTGAACTGATTGTTTGTTTGTTTAGTTGGGGTTTAACGCCATTTTCAGCACATTTGGCTATTTCGAGGCGGACAGTTTTTATTGGTGGAGGAAGCCAGAGTACCCGGAGAGAACCACCGACCTTCGGTAGGAAAATTGGCAATCCTTGTCAATTAAGATCGGAGTCGAACACACCCCGCCACAGGTCAGATTCGAACTCATAACCCCAGCATTGACAGACTAGTGATCATTAGTAGTCATGACGAGGCCCCAACCTATTGAACTGAAACTTAGCCTGTAGCTTCTATGGAAGGTCCCTTACAAAGTTTGCATCCGTGAAACAAAATGTCCATCATGAGCATTTACATGTTCTGATTGGTCGAAATTTAAAACTTCTTCTCTGAAACTTTATAGCCAAATGAACTGATTTTTGGTATGGAGCTTCTATGGAAGGTCCTTTACAAAGTTTGCATAAATCATCCAGGTCCGTGAATAAAATGGCTGCTATGAGCATTTACATGTTCTGATTAGTTGAAATTTAAAACTTCTTCTCCTCTGAAACCATAAAGCCAAATGAATTGAATTTTGGTACGGAGCATCTATGGAAGGTCCTTTACAAAGTTTGCATAAATCGTCTTGGTCCATGAAACAAAATGGCCGTCATGAACATTTACATGTTCTGATTGGTCGAAATTTAAAACTTCTTCTCCTCTGAAACCGTAAAGCCAAATGAACTGATTTTTGGTATGCAGCATCTATTGAAGGTCCTTTACAAAGTTTGCATAAATCATCCGGTCCGTGAAACAAAATGACCGTCATGAGCATTTACATATTCTGATTGGTCGAAATTTAAAACTTCTTCTCATCTGACACTGTAAAGCCAAATGAACTAATTTTTGGTATGGAGCATCTATGGAAGGTGCTTTACAAAGTTTGCATAAATCTTTCTAGTCCGAGAAACAAAATGGCTGCCAGACACCTTTATATGTTCTGATTGGTCGAAATTTAAAACTTCTTCTCTGAAACCGTTTGGGATTTATCATTGGTATTCATTCGAAGCATTTATAGAAGATCATTTACAAAGTTTCCAGAAATCAATCTAGTCTGTCAAATCAAATCAAAAATTTGTGACTGCCAGGTGAGCAATACAGGCTCAGCCCTCTGAGCCTCTTGTTTTAGCAATTAATTGTCATGTTACTTTTTCAACGGCTTAACAAATCTAAATTATAACACTGTAACAACAAACTAAATATCTTTTTGTAAGCATGAAATTTTATACTTATAAAAAATTGCTTATATTTGGACAATCTAAGTCCCATAACTCTGGAACGACAAAGGTGAAAATTGTCAAAAAGTATACAGACCCTCAGACCATCATTTACTTAAGTTTGAAGAAATCAGTCAAGGCGTACTCGAGTTTGTGTCGGACATGTGAAAAATTGCTTGATTTTGGACAATCTAAGTCCCATAACTTTGGAACGACAAAAATTGAAATTGTCAAAAAGTATACAGACCCTCAGACCATCATTTCTAATAATGTGTTAAAGTTTGAAGAAAATTAGTCAAGGCATATTCGAGTGACATGTGAAAAATTGCTTTTTTTGGACAATCTAAATCCCATAACTCCAGAATGCCAAAACTGAAAATCATCAAAATCAAAAGGGAGTTTTCTTCCGTCAATTCGAATGTTGTGTTAAAATTTCATGAGAATTGATTAAAGCAAATTTGAGTTACAGTACGAAGTGTTGACGGACAGACATTGGTATACCATTATATGTACCGTCTACGACAGGCATATAAAAATTCAATTGTTTTTTTTGTAATTTTATAGTTTTGTACAGGTTGTTAAAAGAATAATATTAGAGGTAAGTGAGAGTCAATCTTTTTGCTAGACTTCCACAAATATAAGAAGAAGTCTGACCATTTAATAGCTAGGCTTTTTTATTACAATAAGACAAAGATCTACAAAGCTTAAATGGATTTATGCATATATCATTTTGCATCAAAAATGGAAGATGATTTCTTGAATTTAACATATTGTTACTTCTTCTGAATGCTATGCTTTCCCACCTTTAAACAAAGAATATTTTACGTACCAACTAAATGAAAAATATTAGTAGATGGCTCTGTCCCAGCAATAGAACATGTGATTGGGTCCGCTCCATTGGATGGGTCTTCTTTTCTGAAGGTATACAGACCACCAGTTTGTATCTCGTCAATGTAGACTGATTCTGGTAGGTCTGGGAACTGTGGAGGCTGTAAAATAAATTAGAATAACAAATTTTTGTTTCATGAATCTCTGGATTTTTCCAGTATTTTCAAAAAAATTCAAGATGACAATTAACATAATGCAAGAATCACCATCAGTATGAACCAATCTTCTGTTGATCATGAACTGATATCATAAGCTGGAACTAGAAAGGAACTATTTGCCTTACTTTTCCCCAAAAAATGTTAATTTTAAAAAATTTTGATTTTATGCATTTGATTTATACAGTATTATCATACACTGTATGAAGATGGGCAATAAGGTTTTACAATTTTGATTTTCCAAAATTTGGGCCTGTATTCAAAGATATGATTGTGAAAAATGTGCACAGGGATATTGTGCAGGCGAAGATAGCTGTCGTTTCCGACTGCCTCAATCTAGTTTTTAAAAAAAATTTACCTTAGATATCCTTAAATATGCAAAAAATATTTTTAAATTAAGTATATAATGCTTAACAAGGAAAGACTACGATGTAAAATAATCTTGATTTAAAAATACAAAATTTTACTCACCACATTGTAGGTTGTTATGGTAACAGTTCCTGTAACTCTGTTATAACAAGAATCCTCTGCCCATACAATAACCTTGTGTTCAACTTCAGGTGTTCCAACAGAATGAGGTAGCATTGACTTAACATTAATGGATTCTAAGTGAAAATACAAAATTTTTTTACAAAGACACAAGAAAGTATGACGGACGGATGGACGTAGACAATCGCAATATCCCCAGAGTCAGTTTATTCCTGTTGTCATTTCACATTGGTAGTACAAATTGTTTTGTTTCTTTGATATTGATTTTTAAATGTATAACGAAGGAATAATTTGAATTCAAAACAACCGATAACAGGTTTTATTCTGCAGACAGTTTACTGACTGAAGGGATATCGGAGAAAAAATAGCAAAAAGGAAGTAACACGATCGGAGAAAAATAACCAGTCGGAAAGAAAGGTTGAAAATGTTGGGCATTACTATTGGGAGATACTATTCATGAGGTGAAAGATAACCGTGGGGATATAATTGAGATGGGACTACTATATCACAGTAGTGTCAGAACCAACAATGAGCTCAAGGATTACATCCGGAGAAAATAATTCAGCCAATAACAGTTGTGCATTCCTATTGCAGCACGATACGGAGGTAAGTGATACCAAGGCTGACCTTAATTTAGCATTCGAAATTGTGAAATATATATAGCTGACCTAAATCAGCTCGTTTCACCAGTATTTTCATTTTATAGGATATATATAATCAACAGAATATCCTTGAGAGGACATTTAATTAAAACAACTGTTGTATCACCTATTACTATTGTTCTGTTTTATTTAAAAAATCTAGGAATAAGATTTTCAAAAGGAGTTTGGGCATTAAGGTTCATTTTTTCCTCACCTCAAAATGCTCTGACAGTTTTCCCCATTTTCTTCAATGTTTGTATTTTTGGGGACAAAAATTGAAAATTCAACATACTAATGAGGATTTCTGGAATTTTATTTATTAGCAATCATAATAAATGTAAAATTAATAAACAAAAGATTCAATCCATTAGAAAACCTAATGATAAATGGTATAAAAACATTTTGGGGGTATTTTTATACATGTATTCTAAATACCAATTTTTTTTTACCATTTCTGGGGCTAAAAACAGAAAAAATGACAAAAATGATGATTTTTGGGAATCGCAATAGCAATAATATCAAAACTTAAAATAAACCAGAAAACAGCTATCTTTATGCCAAAACTGAAAATTTGATTATATCGTGTATTAAGCTGCCTTTCGACAACCTTTTTCATGTAAGAAAATTATTCAGAACATGCGGAATTTAAAAAAAAAAGTTCAATGTGTTCAAAATAAGAGTGCCAAATTTCAAAAGTGCCAGGTTTATGGTGTTGGAGTTTTGGATTACACAAAGTTGGTACCCTATTCTCTGACGGACAGATGGAGTGACCCGACTGTTAGATCTGTTTCCGCCTTTGGCGATGTAGGTAAAAATAACAATTATGGTGAATTGTAGAAAGATAATTTCTTTGTAATAAATATAATGCTGTCTAGTTTGGTTCAAACTGGCCAATTATTTTCAAATGTTTCAAACAATTTAAAATGATTTTACCCATAGGGTCCTATGTAACTAAGATTTGGTGTGGTAGTCATCTTTGGTTGATTATCCCGGACATCGGACACAGCATCTAAGAACCATTGCTGCAAAGTCATGTTCCATTTGGTTTAGTGGTTTCAGATGATAATTTTTAAAGGAATTTTCCAAAAGGGTTCTAAATATCATAATATGTTCAGCTGTAGCAGCCTTAAAGAGGCCAATCGACAATGGACTCCAAGTTTTGGCAATAGCTCACATGGCTCTTTGGGCCAGGTAGGCTAAAGTGTATTTATCAACCATGTACAGTTTGACAATGAATATTTGTAAAATTTGTCAGTTTTACAACAGACTACAAGACAGACAAATTTATACATACTTAACGAAGTGTCAAAGTAGAAGTAGTCATCGCCATCATATTCTGGTTGGTAATCAGTTAACCAATCAGCATAGTCGGTATCGTTAAAATAGAAATCCATCACGTAGGTATCAATGAGTGTATGGTCACGTATTCTTATACTGTCTGCTGGTGGACTAAAATATGGAAGTGTATCTGTAAAATATATTATTAAAAATGTAACTGTTCCTCTTTGCTATTCAACCACTCCAAGATTAAAACTCTCTGCAATACAAAATTGAATATATTTAATAATTCTATATTAAAGATTTTTTGAATTTTATTTATCACTATCACAATCAGTTTACACTTTATCTCCTCTGTAATAATTTATCACTTTTTTTGGAGGGTGGGGCTTGGTGGCCGAGTGGTCTAGGCATTTCGTCATGACTACTAGTGATCACAAGGCTGTCAACACTGAGGTTGTGAGTTTCAATCTCACCTGTGGCGGGGTGTGTTCAACTCCGATCTTAATTGACAACGACTGCCAATTTTCCTACTGAAGGTCGGAGGTTCTCTCCGGGTACTCTGGCTTCCTCCACCAATAAAAACTGGCCGCAGCGAAATAGACAAAATGTTCTGAAAACAGCGTAAAAACCATAACTAAACTACACAAAATCAATGTAACATTTAGTTTTCTTTATTTCTAACTATGGATTTCCATTGTTTTATTGGGCCTTTTACAGTCAACTCCACTTAATCGAATATCTGATAATAGAATATTTATCTTATTTGCATAAGGTTTTGAAACACTAAACCATTTAGGGACGAGATAAAAAGTTCAATGTAGGATAAAAAAATTAATTTACAAAACTGACCCCCCCAACCCCCCTCTTCACTTAATTTGGGAAAAATTGATTGACTAATATGGGCATATGCTTTGAGAGTATACTTTTTGTATCATGGGTCCTGTTTTTCCTCAACAATGTATGTTTGTTCTGTATATTGACTAGGACATCACTTGAATCCGTATTTTTCAATTTTTCAAAACTTGCAGCGATTTTTACCCCCTCCCACCCCCAAACTATTTGAATTAAGTTTTTTATCCTACATTGAACTTTTGATCTCGTCTCTTACCATATAGTCCACGTTAATTACTCATTATAACTGCATACTGAATTGTTAAGAGACTCCTCTTAAATGCATAACGTTTTTCTAAAATCATGAATGTTTTGCCAAAATTTGATGCAAAGTTGTGGTACGATGACTGTAAATATCTTACAGTGATGCCTCTGCTGGTGGACCCTAGGTCCCCGAGGATATTCGCCAACCCAGTCATCAGACTTGTCTGATATCATTATTCATTGATTTGTTACAGAAATTACCAGTATTTAGCAAAATTCAAAAATAATAGAAATAAAAAGAGTTCATTCCTTGTATTACACATGGTAGATCTCCTTAGCTGAAATTTGGCTTCCTATTTTGGTATTTTTGGTTGAGTACTTCTTGTTTAATATAAGTTTGGTTTTTGGTCTTCCAAATGTTTCGGTTTTAATGCTGCTGATGAGAGGTAACTCCTTGAAATGTGTCATATATAGTAATTATCACAAGTGATAACAGAAATGAAATATATTGTGTTTAACATGAAAATCAAGAATTCCATTTATAAGAATACTCCTGTTATTTGAATATATATTCTGACACGAAGTGTATGCAATTTAGTAGTATACGACTACTAATGATCACTAGCCTGTCAACACTGAGGTTGTGAGTTCGAATCTCACATGTGGTGGGGAATGTTCGACTCTGATCTTAATCGACAAAGATAGCCAATTTTCTTACCGATGGTCGGTGGTTTTCTACGTCTTTCTCCACCAATTAAAATTGGCTGCCACGAAATAGCCAAATGTGCTGAAAACGTCGTAAAATCCTAACTAAACAAACAGACAAAGGGTATATATACTGTAGTATATAAGTAGAATTTAACCTGTTTAATTGTTTAAATCTTTTATATAAGTGACATGATATATAAATGTGCCTTGTCTATTAATTCGAAGCAGGTAAACAAATTTGTTTATTGCAGGAATAAAAAGCATGGTTTGTGTAAATGGTAATACATTCATAAAGCCTTAGTAAACAACTAGGTGATACTCATGTTTACCCTAGTTAAAAAACACGGTGAAGTAATTTATAGTACACTGGAAACAGGTCAACTGAACACTTGTGGAAAAAATATATATATATATATATACAGAAATAGAATTTCTATTTTGAACTGAAAAAACAAAGAGGTAATGGTTATCATTGTCTTGATTCCTTACTTGTAGTGGTACTGAATTCAATGGCGTATACTATTTCGCTGATCGTATCAGCCGTCCAATCAACGATATCACCATCCATCGGTGAACCTGTCGTTATCTTGTATGTGTTGTCTGGACAGTAGTTTTTCTGATAATTGGTGTGAGAGTCAATAGAGGAGTCTGCTAAGGAATCACAAGTATCATATCCTATTATTTGGCTTCCTCCATCTTCCCTATATACATAAAAAGACAGAACTGGACAAAACTTGAAAATACTTCTTCGTATTTATAACATTACATGCTTTCATATACTATATTGTCTATAAGTGTTAATTCTAAATTTCAATAATTTTCTGACTACTTGCATTAACTTAATCTATCAAAGACAAGTTCAACAGGTACATGCTTAAAGATACCATGAAATGAGCTGTAAAACCAGATTTACCTTAAATGTTGTTTGGAGCTACCAAATTTACCTTATACAATTATGGCCCTCATTCATCAAGAAGGGTTGCCAAATCTGAATGTGTACCTCAAATGAGGGTCGTAATTGTATTATTATTTTTTCCACAGGAGCAAGACATAATTTGACTCTAATGACTTTTAATGCAGACGAATTACGCAGTTGTCTCCCTTGCAGGGGAAAATTGGGATGTTGGAAGGTGAACATAAGGTTGTTTCCCGCAATTATGCAGTTGTCTGCCTTGTGGGGGAAAATTGGGATGTTTGGAGGTAAATAACCGGGTTGTTTCCCACGATATTCAATTTTGGAGAAAAAACATTCAATTTATTTTTGAATCAAATGACAGTTTTTTTCCAATGAGAGTATTATAAGGTATTTAAAAAATAATACTGTTATTTGGGCCTACCAGAGTTACGTTCAATACTGTTTGGAGCAACCAGATTTACCTTAATGTTATTTGGCGCTGCCAGATTCGCCTTCAATGCTGTTTAGAGCTACCAGATTTACCTTCAAATTGTTTGGAGCTACCAGATTTACCTTCAATGTTGTTTGTAGCTACCAGATTTACCTTCAATGTTGTTTGGAGCTACCAGATTTACCTTCAATGCTGTTTGGAGCTACCAGATTTTGATTTACCTTCAATGCTGTTTGGAGCTACCAGATTTACCTTCAATGTTGTTTGGAGCTACCAGATTTACCTTCAATGTTGTTTGGAGCTACCAGATTTAAATTCAATGCTGTTTGGGCCTACCAGATTTACGTTCAGTACTGTTTGGAGCTGCCAGATTTACCTTCCATGCTGTTTGGAGCTACCAGATTTACCTTCAATGTTGTTTGGAGCTACCAGATTTACTTTTGATGCTGTTTGGAGCTACCAGATATACCTTCAATGTTGTTTGGAGCTACCAGATTTACCTTCCATGTTGTTTGGAGCTACCAGATTTACCTTCAATGTTGTTTGGAGCTACCGGATTTACCTTCAATGTTGTTTAGAGCTACCAGATTTACCTTCCATGTTGTTCGGACCTGCCAGATTTACCTTTAATGCTGTTTGGAGCTAATAGGTTTACCTCCCATGCTGTTGGAGCTGACAGATTTACCTCCCATGCTGTTTGGAGCTGCCAGATTTACCTTCTATGCTGTTTGGAGCTGCTAGTCCCCTAAACTGCCTGACATATTTCAGGAAATGATTTAAGCAGATTTTTTTCTGTTGGGCAAAACCAGTTAAAAATTATATGGGGAAAAGCATTAATGAGACAACAGCCTCAGACTGGACATGGAAAAAGACTGATAAATTTGGTAAAGTTGTTTTATTCTAAAATCCTGAATACTAACCATCCAATTATGTCTCCTGCAACAACTGTTATTTGTTCTTCTTCTGGCACAGCATATGTATATATCTGGTCAATGTCTCCGCCTGTAAATTAAAACCCACTGTGAATTATGAACATTCAAAAGTATGCATGTCAATTAAGAAGAAATTAATTACAGAGGCTGCTATTATATATATTAAGATCCACTACCTCACAGTTTTTCCTTGTTTTTCTGTCCTAAGTAATACAAAAATTACTAAATCTCATCTGTAATTCCTCAAATTCTTCAACATTCTTTGTTAGGTTTCAAACTTTTACCTCTAATAAAACCTCACCTCTAACTATTTTTGAATATAACTATTTTTCACATATTTTATAACTTGACTGAGTGGTTTATTTTTCAGACAAATTTATTAACCTGTAATTTCCACTGTATTAACACCAACAACTTTTCTGAGATTTTGGTAATCATACACTCCAGCCTGGTTCCACTTTTCTACACTCCAAAGGACTGGTCTCCATACTATCAATTTAAGGGTACCAGTATTTACCGGGTAGATTTTCCATTCTTTTATTCGCCCACAGCATGTTACAATATTTATATCACTCTCCAGTAAGTATGCATTTCCTGTTGGAATTAAAATAATCTAAATACTATCTTATAAACAATGAATTAATCATAGTATAATGTATAATCAGAAATTAATGCAGTTTTTAAAATGGATGAAATGCAAAAATATGGAGATTGCAATGGAATCTTTGCTCTGTAATGCTACAAAGCAGTCATCTTACTCATTTGAAAAATAACTCATCTAAATTTGAAATGTTCCAGTCAAGATTCAGAAAACCACAAAAAGTTTGGTATAAAAAGCATGATACCCGCACATTATAAAACTATTTTTGTCCTTTGCTTCAGATTTCAGCAAACCAAGGTTATATTGTATTTAAGTGACAGAGTTTTTTAGTACGACAAATTTCCTGCTCTTTTAAAATTTTCAATGACTGTGCATACATACCTGGAGTTGTATCTGTAACAGGTGACAGTGTACTGATATCTTTATAATTATAGGTCTTCATCTCACAATCTGTAATGAAACAACAAATTAAAATATGCACCAGAACATGATTTGTTTGTTTGGGGTTTTACGCTGTTTTCAGCACATTTGGCTATTTCACGGCCGCTAGTTTTTATTGGTGGAGGAAGCCAAAGTACCTGGAGGGAACCACCGACCTTCGGTAGGAAAATTGGCAATCCTTGTCAATTAAGATTGGAGTCAAACACACCCTGCGATTCGAACTCACAACCTCAGCGTTGACAGGCTTGTGATCATTAGTAGTTATGACGAACTACCTAGACCACTCGGCCACCGAGGCCCCCACTAAAACATGATAGATTACTATTTAACGCAATATTTGCATTGTATGAATTTCCTCTGACCAACAATCCTCCTTTTAATTTTTGGACACGTATAAACTAAAGAAGTAAAACTCCTTCTTTTATTATGCTTAAACAGTTGTCTTATAAAATATAAACACACTGAATTATTGAAGTGTCCTATTATGTGGGCTTTAAAAAATGTGAAATTGTTCTAATGCCAGCCGTTTTATCAATTTCCAGAACCAAAACAAGAACAGTTACATTTCAGAAGAAATTCAAACAAATCCGAAACTTCTCAAGTTGTTATTCTATTTATCATCAGTAATTTAAAATAAAAAAAGTATTTAATCAAATTTGTCATTAATAAAATTGCGTTATTTTTACAAAGACCAATTATTTATTTTGACGTCAACCAAAAATCCATTAACTAACAAATGTTAAAAATGAATTAAGATTCTTACATGTACAGTGCGGATGGGTTCCTTCAAGAATACAATCCCTTGTCTCTTCATTCTGTAATTCTGAATTAGCTTGTGCACAAGTTTGTTCCTCTCCATCTTTTGTGTCAAATTTATTGTCACATGTCCTTGTTCTGGTTTGTGTACCATGACCACAAGTAACAGAACAGGCAGACCATTCACTCCAGATACCCCATTGTGGAACTGAAAAGGTAATACTGGTATAATAGATTCTAATATTCTAACCATGATTGCTTTGTTTGTTTGTTTGTTTGTTTAGTTAGGGTTTAACGCCGTTTTCACCACTTTTGGCTATTTTGCGGCGGCCAGTTTTTGTTGGTGGAGGAAGCTGGAGAACCCTGAGAGAACCACCGACCTTCGGTAGAAAAATTGGCAATCCTTGTCAATTAAGATCGGAGTCAAACACACCCCGCCACAGGTGAGATTCGAACTCACAACCTCGGCGTTGACAGGCTAGTAATCATTAGTAGTCATGACGAACTACCTAGACCACTCGGCCACCGAAGCCCCTATAACATGATTGCAGGATTTTTCTTATGGATATATAATAATATTAGAGCCTCCTTTCTTGAACTCATGGTTGAATGTACTGAGTTTCAAAATCCAGAAATCAAGAAAAAATAAATATTTTATATAGCAATATATAGCAACAAAAATTGTTAAAATGGGGAAATCTAGCAAATTCCATGCAGACTCAAAGTGACTCCTGAAATTAGGTAACAAGATTTGGACGTGTCTGCCAACTGAAAATTGTAATTTGAGTTGTTGAGAGTACATTAAATGACTTTATGACTTTTAAGGAAGATTTTTTGGCTAATTTAAAAAAAAAAGTTTTAGTTTAATGTCTCAAACAGTAGCTACAAGCTGACTTCTCCTAACTCCCAACCCGAAATACACCAACTTATCTTTCTATAACACGTCCATTGACCTAAAATATTGAAAGGCCAATTAACTACCTAGAGACTCCAGCCAAATTTAGCTTGTGTTAAAGTCTTTCAATATGTATTCAGCAAACGAAATGTGTTGCAATTGAAAACATTGAAATCAACTGCTTCACAAATTAATCTAAGTATTTTTTTGTAAATACCTTCTGATCTAATAAAGTTAAAAATATAAAATAGCACTGCAGTTTTTAATGGCACAAATTCTTACAACCTCTTGCATTTTATTAAACAAGTGTAACTTGATTTTCAAATCATACACTTACTGTGACATGTATATCCCCAGTACAATGCCCCACAAATAGAAATATGCCTCTCAGTCTTATAAGTTGGTAACAGTTTAGTGCAAGTGTACCAGCCCTTGTCATGGCACCAGTAACTCTCTGTATAATCAAATTCTGTTTCATAAGTATTGTCCGTGTAACAGGTCTGGAGACTATCATCGATCAGTACATCACATTGGAAATAATCTGAACAAAAGCCCTGGATTGTTGACAAAATATTGTGATATGGATCTGCATGGTTGTAGTTCCACTGGCATCCCTGTCTCCAAATACTAGACGTTATCTGTAGCCGACCATTTGTCTCAAAACTGCTACAGACTGGACGGAAATTATCCCTTCTGCATGTGCTTCCGGAATCTTAAAATATAATATTAAAAAATATTTCCTGATGCTTTACACTGAAATTGTACACTTGTCTGTCACTGTCTGTGGTCATTGTGTAATATACATTAAGGTCTTTTTGTCAGATTTTAGGACTCCTCGGGTTTTATCCATTTCTTACACATGAAATTTTTTGCCCATGAACCCCCTTTTTTTCTTTTATAATTCAATCATAATATACCTTAAAATGGTATTTGACAAAATTTTATAAAATCCTTTTTATTTTTTGTTACATCTTTGAGAGACTGAAGTTGTCAATGCAAAGACAATGAAAAATCCAGAGAAAACCCATTTTCTGCAAATTTTCAAGGCCTTATAGCTCTAAAATGAGAACATGAACCTATATTTCTTTCTTGCTTATTTGTATACTATTCATATGTTCTCTCAAACTAAAACACCTATTTCAAATCCCATTTATTTCCTATAAGACCATCGATCATCCTTAATTATTATTGCATGGGTGAAAGTACAGAAGGTGCCAAAGACCGGAAATTGGGAAGAATCCAATATTTTATATAAGAATATATAAAGACTAAAATTGTCAAAATCCGGAAATCCGGCAAATGGCGGAAAATTTTCAGGCATGTTATTGACAGAATTTATTAGCCAACTGGCTAAATTGTGCACTATATTTCTCCAGCAGGAAAACTGTTGATTCTTGTCAATTAAGGCCACACCAAATTAATTTTTCATTCTTTGGATTTTTGGATGGCAAAATTATGTGTGAGTGGGGGAAAGTTTAGTTTTAATATTTTTTCTTGAGGACTTAGGTTTAGATGGGTGTCACAGTAATTTTAAAGAGAAATCCGTAAAAAAAAAAATAAACAATACTTTATTCTTACATGTGCAGCTGTGTGTGTTACAACGTCTTGTTTCATATTCACGGTTGTCCTTGCAAATCTCGTTTTTACTGTGATAATTTGGAGATGGGTTGGTACAGGTCCTTGTACGTGTCTGGTATCCACCGTCACATGATCTTGTACAACTATCATAACTACTCCACGTGGTCCACGCTCCATCCTCTGAAAAATAATTTTTTCAATCTTTATTTCTTGTTTTTCATAATATTTATATAAATACGTCACTCTTAAGACTAACTGTAGTCACAAGATTCTTTGTGGAAAGGTCCAATAGGTCACTTTATATTCGAATGTAAATTATAATTATCTCCCTTCCTTTCATAAATGGTAACCGATAAAAGGGAGACTGTAATTTACAACAATAATCAGACTGCATTTTTTAAAGTTTATTAATGGTGTGATGGTGTGTTCAGGTGAACATTTATTGCACAAACAAAATATTTTGAAACATTTCAAAACGCATATTGTGTTCACACTTCAGTTCATTATCAAAATGATGTTTGGAAAACATTTCAGCTAAAACGCTATATCCAAAACGCATAAGGTATATGTTTTCGATATTGCGTTTTAGCTAAAACGTATTTGATATTGCGTTTAGCTAAAATGTATTCGAAACGCATTATTTCGTTGTGTGATTACATATTTAGACTAATTCGTTTCAGAACAACAGGTACGTGCTGTTATTTGTCCAGTAAATATTATGCCTATAATTTATGTGTTTAATTTAAATTTTAAGTATCTTTTATAAGGAACTACAACCAAAGTATTACCACGACTTAAGCCACATTTTTTTCAAACTTAGATTACGGGAATATAAGTTTATTATGTAAACTTAACTGTTATAAAGGTTACTTAACATTTAAACTCCTTTTAACTAAAGTAAATAATACAAATGGATATGACGTTATTGCGCATCTGATGTCATTTTTACTTTGAATCGGAGAAATGAAAAATGCCGCAAGTGTACAGGAACTACATTGTCCCTTTTTAAAAATGATTATTACTTTTATTTTGATTATGAGTGTTTGTTATTTCACTGTTCTCACGAATTTGCCTGGTATTAGATTTTTGGGTCTTTTAATATGTTCCACTTCTGTATTGTTTTGATATTTGGGATATTTAGAATAATGCAAACTAAACAGAATCGATTCAAATTAAGCATTATATAATCGATCATGATTTGTTCACTTTTAATCGCACGACCTGATGCATTGAGATTATACATTAATTCTTTTTTTCATTTTGCGTAATAATAATTTGTATGGGATTAAATGGTGAATTTCAGCCATAACAAGGACTCATGAGCTCTCATTGTGTGAAAAATGTTTCCAGGTGTCAGTTATGCTAAAGAATCTTTATCCAAAATCCCTGATAGGTGTCAAGATGAAAAAAAAAGAATTCCCAATACATGATGAAACATGAGGTTGCACGTGTTATCATACAAAGTATACCCCCACCCTTTTCTAATTTTGAAAATTGGGAAAACAGACTTGAAAAGTTTGACGAAAAATTTCCTGTAAACATAAGGTATTGTAAAATTTGTAAGCATCGGCAAACTTGAAGTGGTTCCCCGACAAGCCTGAAAATAGGAGAGACGATACGATACAACTCATGGTCATAAAGCTACAAGCCAAATATCAAAACATTCCGTTGCACAGAAGCCGAGATAAGTGTGACGAAAAATTTAAGTTTGAATGGACGGACGGACAGTGGGGGTATGATATCCTCTTAAGAATGAATGGCTTACAATACAAAGTCTACGAAATATTTTATTTAAATAAATTGTATACTTGTTTAAGGATTCATATATTGATGCAAATGAATCCATTATTGCATTGTTGTATATTGTTTTTGTTCTCAGTTTAATGTTTCAGTTTTTTTATAGCATCAAAATTTTTTATTTTGTTCCTAGGTATTGCCTCTATCATTCGTATGACTTTAACTCTTTTTGGTTGGCTATTTTAATTTTGTGATAATAAAAATTTCTCTTGACATTTTATTTGAAAGTGCAGGAATAAATATGTGACTGAAAAATATACAAAATGATGGAAAACTTTAGGTGTAAAGAAAAACAGATGAGCTGAGGTAACCCCAATTATCGAAAAAAAAAGAAGAAGTAAATATTCGAATAATTATTTCAAAGTGAGTCAAGATGATCTCTAGTTAATAATACTTACTGATACAATGGTATGTGATGTATAATCCACCTTCACCCTCTGTCCCACAAGAGCTTCCGACGTTTGCATTCGTCACGTCGAACGGGCAAGATGTCTTGTTTTCACACATATCAGCAATGCCATAGATATCAGTGTGATTACAGTCTCTGAATGTGTAACGAACATCATCAATGACTATGTAAGGGTCAGGAGGGGGGTCAAAATCAGTATAAGTGTAATAAACTGTTTTTTCTACGTCACATGACAGACTTGCTGTTTGTCCCTCAAGAATATTGTAAAAGTAATATTCTGAAAAAAAAATAAATAAAAACAGACAGTGGTAAATTTGTTCCAGTTTCATGATTTCTTGTAATATTTCTGCAAAACAAAAAACAAAATTACTGGTAATAAAACAGTCTTTATGCAAATACAAACTAACAGACAATTTAGTGTTTCCTAAAGATACCAACAACAAAATGGTTTTACCCTAGACCCCTTCCCCTAGAAAAAAAAATTTGTCAAAAATAAAAAACAAAGCAACACTGCAATTTCTTTTCTTTGAATTTCAATCATTTAATTTTTATACAACTAGAATACTGTGATGTGATTATCACAAAGGGCCAGCTGCATATATATATATATTGTTGTAGAGAACAGAAAAATATTTCAAGTGACTAATAGGGCATTGACAATATACAACTTGGTAAAAATAGATAAAAAATGTAGAATTGAGAGCGCTAACAAGAAGTTGATCGGGAAAAACTAAATCAAGGGCAATAAATCCCATAAAAATTATCCGTTTTCGAACTTGATCAAGGCATTGCCCATACACACCTTCCATATAAATGTGGTTGAAATAAATTGAGAAATGTAGAATTGAGAGCAGTAACAACAACTAATGATGAACAGACAGACAGACAGATGGATGCAGTGATCACTATAGGGTCCCACATCATCAAATGCGGGGCCCTTATAATATTAAAAACAACAAAATACTTACTCATGGGAATCCTAGTTTGACGTAGTATTTTTACACGTAGGTAGGAGGTTCTGTAGTCTGTACCATCATAAGCAGTTATATAGACATCATACTGGTCACTAAGGGTATCTGTGTTGAAGATTGCTCCTGTCTTCTGCACAATTGTGTGGTCTATAAAATAAAGGTTTATTTTGAATAACTGCATGCACAATAGTAGTTTGACTTTTGACCATAGACATATGCACACAATATAGTAATCAAAATGACCAGAGCCCCAGATAACATTTGTATCAGCGTCATTTACACATATTTTCTGGCCATCAAAGTTATGCTCAGTCGAAAACTATGCAAAGGCTTCGGAAATCAAAGCATCATTGCTCAAATTTATTTACTAGTAAGCTACATAATAAATATGTCATAAGGCTTGAGAGTTTTTCTCTACATAAAAAATGGCTCGACTCTGCCCTTATATAGTATCCAAAAAAAAAACAATGTGTACCTGTATTCAGAAGTCGACATTGGCAGGACATAAGGAATGTTACTGAGTGTTCGTTAACAGTATTAATATCGGTGAAAACAGCAGCAATTTGGTAAAAAGTAAGATGCATTTTAGCCCTTTGATCCTGCTGTTTGGAGCTAAAATACTCATCTCTTTTAAAAACTTGGAGGTATTCAGACCCCATGATTTAAAAAAATTACCTGGGGCTCTGAATGACTAAAGCTCAGTTTCCGAAGAAATTTCTTGGATGATTTGTCAACCAGGAAAAACAAAGGAAATGCCTTACCGGAAGCAAGTACTATGTACATAGAATGAAAATGTTATGGATTGCATTACGAGAAGTTCAACAACAAAATTTTTTTTTTTAAAGTAAAATAAAATCATCACCAAAATATTTGATGAGATAACCAGTATTTTTACTCACGGTAACAAATACAGATTGAAGTATTATCTTAACTTTTGTGCATAATTAAACTAAAGTATTTCACATATATGTAGTTAATTAATTTGTTTCTATGAGTCAATTTATCCCAAAACTAGGACTGTGAGTGAGCTCACTGAGTGATACAACCCCCCCCTCTTTGCAATACTAAGAGTTATGCTTACAAGCTTTAAACATGTAAAACCCTCAAGTTGGATTATATCCCTTTGCAAGTATCCGGCGATAATTATCTTGCTTCATGCACATCTACATATGATACCTTCATAAAAAGTTTAATCAAAATCCATTGAACAGTTTGAGGGGTTACACTTACAAGGTACATGGACGGCACGACAGACACAGTGACAAACGGAGTGACAAAGTGATTCCTATATATCCCGGGGGGGTATAATTATTATTTGGACATGCTAGATTTGTCAAGTTTTATATCATTTAAACAGAAATTTCTACATATATTGTTAAGGGCAATCCATTAAAAAGTATATGGAATTGTAGGAAGGCATTCCATAAATCCACCGTCACAACCAACATACATTTTTCTCATGTTTATACATTATCTGAGACCGCCTCGGTGGTCTTGTGGTAGCGTGGTCGCTGGTTCAATCCCCGTACGAGTCAAACCAAAGACATTAAAATTGGTATTTGCTGCTTCTCTGCCAAGCACGCAGAATTTAGGAGCAAAGACTGGTCAGCTCGGAGTCAGTATAATGTGTCCAAGTGAGGGGATATGTCTTCCTGCGGACAGTTACCTCGTGAGCTAGCACATTAAAAATCCGACTTAGCGTGTCGGTCTAGTACAAAGCAGGGATCATATTCATTATCATATCATAACATGTTCTCGTCCTGATATGCACCTGGTTGCCACTGGACGTTAAATAATAATTCATCCATCATCCATACATTATCTGATGGTTAAATTATCATTGGTGATCCAGACACCTGCAGGTCTAAAAATTAAAAATTCCTTCCTACTGAACTACAGGTGTTTTAATGGAATAGTCCTAAGGACTTCAAACAATTAACACAAGATTGCTACAATGTTTATCCTGTAACATTTTTGGCAATTATTTCTATATTTCCAGTACCTCTATGCAATCTTGATACTTTTTTTAATTTTCAAATTATTAAATACAACTACATTTACAATCCAAATAACATTAAACAAAAAATTTACCAAGAAAGAAAAGCCTGAATCACTATCTTACCTCTAAGTTCGAAAATATCTGTGTTTGGAGAGACACTGCTGATATAATGTTTGTATGTATCTCCATCAGGGTCAGATATGGTAAAGGTGTACACGTCACCACTAGTTCTGTTTTCCGACAATTCTACCGTAGTTGGTAGATCAGGGAATTCTGGGGGCTGTAATTAAAAATATTTTATGATTTCTGTAGAGTATTTCATCTACCAAAAATATATTAAAAAATTAATATTGCATAACCCCTTCACACAGGGAAGATGCTGAAAGTAGGAAAATGGCTTAATTGAAAGTAGTTTTGATGTCACAGATAGAAACAAAACATAATTTAGTCCCATTTACATATCTTTTATATTTGCATTACATGACACGTACAACTTTTGGAGCGAGACTTCACTGTATGGAGCAATAGGCCTACAAACATCGTGGGTTCCAAGATATGAAATTGAATGCAAAACTTTGTCTGAGTCACCCATGGAATAAATGTGATTATGTAACCCAATGGGTTTCAGAAAAATGGACTTAAATGCAAAAATAAAACATACCGATAGATGTACAAGGGCCATCTATATGCCCCAACCACATTCGTGGATGGGACATTAAAAAACTTTTGGGCTTACATTGAAGATTAGAACCATGTTGTTTTCATTTGGCTTGAAGTGTATGTTTGCTAAAATATGTGTGGTATTTCTTTCTTCAGTATGATTGTAGCTTTCCCTTAAATTTGTTTTTTAAACTTACTCCATTTGATGTTGTTATGGTAACTGTTCCAATAACAGTATTGTGACATGAATCTTTTGCCTTGACAGTAAATGTGTAATAATGATTTCTCGTGCCTACTTCATGTGGCAATTCAGTCTTCACATGGACTGTACCTGCAAAGAAGACATAAGGCCACACCAAACTGATTTTTAGTTCTTTGGATTTTGCCGCTATGATTTTTAGAATTCGTAAATTTTAAGAAAAAAGATTTTTGCCGCCTCATTTTGCAAAAAGGCTAAAAATTTACCCCAAATTCTTCATATTTCAAGATATTAAAAATAAAAACTATTCACCCGTTCCTAAAATTTGGTAAAAAAAAAAGAAGGTATTTTAACCATTTTTTGCAATATTCTAGTTAAAAAAATTTGTGCTGCATGTAAATTTGATCCTCACCTGAAAAAACTAGTCCTCAAGAAAAAAAATTCAAATTAAAATTTCGCTCACTCACACCTAATTTTACCATAAAAAAAATCTAAAGAACTAAAAGTCAATTTTGTATGGCATAAATAGATTGAATCACATTTACTGTTACATGTACCTTACATGTAATCTTACCCCAATCCATTAAGGAACAATCTTGTGAAATTTCTCAATTTTAAATATTGATTAGGTATGAAAGTTTAGGGACAAGATCAAAAGTACATTGTAGGATAAAAAATTAATACAAATAGTTTGGGGGTGGGGGTAAAAATGGCTGCAAGTTTTGTTACCCGACATCGATTTTCGGATTGAAAAATACGGATTCAAGTGATGTCCAAGTCAATATACAGAACAAACATACATTGTTGAGGAAAAACAGGACCCATGATACAAAAAGTAAACTCTCAAAGCATATGCCCATATTGGTCAATCAATTTTTCCCAAATTAAGTTAAGAGGGGAGGGGAGGGGGGGGGGGGGTGGCAGTTGGAAGGGTCAGTAAAAAAAAAACTATGTGAATTAAGTTTTTTATCCTACATTGAACTTTTGATCTCGTCCCTTTTACGGTTCTAATAAAAATGGGTTTTAGAGGAATTCTTTTCTACATGCTGATCAGATCACAGGTTTTTGAAGGAAACAGTTGAAGTGTCAATCATCTAGACAATAAGATACCCGACAAATATGTTTTTTGCAGAGTACATTTCCAAACTTAATACTTACGAGAGCTGGTATCATAGTAAAGGTATTCAGCGTTATACTCTGGAGTGATATCAGAATAATAGTCAGAGTAGTCAGCATCCGTAAAGTAAAAATCAATTACACTCGAATCCACAGCTGTATAGTCAGGGATTGTCCTTCTGTACCTCCACATGGAGAAATAAGGAGAAGTATCTGAAATCAAATGTGAAAATATTTGGTCACGATAAGAAATAATATGGATTTGTGCATGTGCAATGGATTATGTTGATGTTCATTTTATGACTTAATGAGGGTTACAATGCTAGACAAATAGGCTCAAAATACAAAGTTCAATTTTCTCTCTGTTTGGCTTATTTGGATATAGAAATAAAAATTTATATTAATTAATATTAAAAATCTTACAGTAACTGTTTTTAAATCAAGACTCAATAACCTGAGGAAATAGCTTTTCAACTAAATCTATCTGACTGACCAGACTTTTCATTGTTTAGAGACTCTGCCTATCTGCATAGTGTAAATTGCCCGACTATCAAAATTGGAAAATCCATTTAAAAAAAAAATGAATCCACATTTTCCCCACTAGTAACTTTTAACTTAACTATACTTTAATGTTTTTAAAATTTTAAAACATTTAAAAAATGTATGTCTACTTACTTGGGGTCGTTATGTAACGGACAGCCATGACTTTTTCACTGAGGATTGTTAGACCGGAGCTAGCCCAGTTGACAACCTTTCCAACATATGGCCACCCAGCATTCAAAACACGAGTCATTTTGGGACAATAATTAGGTCTGTAGTCATGGTAATACAATGTTGAGCCACTCGTTGTCGAATCACATGTGTCATGTACAATCATGGTGTCACTTTCATACCTGAAAAAATATTTAATTGCAATACAAATCTTTTTTTTTTGAGAAATAAAACCATAATGATGCAATTTTCATGATATTTATCTTTCTCAACTGGAATACTTCATTGAAGGCCTCACTACAACCATGAAATATATCACTAAAATATATATACCGTTGACTCTCTTTATCTCAAAAAGGAAGGGACCAACAAAAATAGTTTGAGATAACAGGAGTTTGAGATATCAGGAGGAAATATAGTGCAAAGTTTAATCTAGGGACCAAAATAATACCTTAAGATATCAGGAGTTTTGAGATAAAAGAGTTTGAGATAACAATAGTATAGATTTAAAAAATTAATCCACTATTTCCATGCTTTGATATTATATTCTTTGTAGGAATAATAAGGTAGTTACTACGGAGACCAAATAAAATCATATGTGTTTTCTGGTTATGTATTCATTAAAGAAATCAGGATCAGCAGGTCAGATAATAATCTTTTCTTTTAATCTTAATTTTTCTCTTGACATCATCAAAACCCTCAAAGGTTTTATGTTCTCTGTATGTTATTTCATTTTGGTAAAACAAAAAGTTAAGCCCAAAATTTAGGGTAATAGTTATTTCTGATTTTTCTAAACAAAAGACAGCTAATTGAAGACCTGATTTTGACAACAGGGAAAACAGAGCGGAAATCACACTTCGGCAGCCATTTTACTATGTATAATAAAGGAACCATAATGGAAAAATCCGGACTTCCAAAAGCGGAATTCCGCTTTAAAGCGGAAGAAAATCAGGTCTGTAATTGGAGCAGGATACAATGAGAAATGAGCAATCAAATTCAAAGCCAACTTTACATTCCTTTATTACTATTTGAAGCCACAATGCTCAATCATCTGTTCAGAAGCCTATCTGACCGATGGCCATACTTTGCTAAATTATTAACTGGATTTTATCAATTTAAAAATCCAGTAAAAAAGAACAAAAAATCACTGTTCATTCTTCAAAAGCAGGCATGTCTTTACACAGCTAACAAGGTCTCAATAGCTGCATACACAAATTCTGTAAAGAAAGTCTTCATGCACAGTGAAACTTAACAAAAACTTGAACATCTTCAGTAGTTTGAACTCACTCAAAATGTCAGTTAGATAACTGATCACAATTTTATGATTAAAACAGAAAAAATGATATTTGTCGACAATGGAAAATAAGATTTCCACTGCTTAGTCTACTGTGATGTTACCCATTGTTTTCTTGTTGTGGTGTTAATGTTTTTTAGACAACTATAGCTCCATGATAAAAAACATAACATAATAGTTGACGGGGAGAATTAAAACTCAGTTGCCATTTATAAATATTGTTACTGTTTTTATTTTCATTATATTTAGTACATACCATCCTATCATGTCACCAGGAGTGATGGCTATGCGAAGATGCGAAGGAACTTCATACGTGTATATCATATCCGTCATATTTTCTACAAAATATTTATCAGTAAACTAAATGAATTCTTCCACTTATATTATATACATACATGTATGTTATATTTTGGGCTCACCCTACTTCAGGATGACAGAAGTGACTTCACCCGAATCGCCCTCCGGATTGAGCCCTGTGCTTAAATAGTTTTCAATCATATGGAATAGTACATTTGGTTGGAAAAGATGAAGAAAGTTCCCTTATATATATGATATGCAGTAAAACCTGCCTTAAAAGGCACCTCTTTATAGCAAATCCCTGCCTATAAAGGGCACATGTTCATAAAGGTCACTTACTGTTATACCTTATATGCCCTTTGTGTGCAGGTTTGCCTGTGTATTTTTTAATAAAGATATTTTATCTATCCTTTTTACTGTAGATGGTGTAATTTATTGTACAGAGATTTACTGATAATACGGACATTGATCTGCAGCTGCCATGTTCATCAGTAAATCTATTTTGGATAGTTTTCAAATACTGAATAAAACACAATCTACATGTAGTGCCATAAAAATGCCTTATATTCAACATACCGTAATTTTCAGTGTATAGGTCGGGGCTTGACATATGCAAGATTTTTTTTTTAATTTTCATAAACCCCAACCCATCCCCTAAAGTTACTATTAATAAAACCACATAAGAACTGTGCATCGATCTATACACCACACCAACCTTGCAGTCCGAAAATTACGGTAAATGGTTATATTTTCTGAGAATATTGATATTAGGGTGGAATGCTTGATGAAACAGACAAATGTCTCATACATATAATCCATGCCCTTTGTTTAATTACAATTAAAATAACAATTTCACTGAAGTTTAGACTTGCTGAAAAAGTAGAACAGAGAAATCATAATTATCAGTTGCACACAGTGTGATGGGCTATACTGTATTGTTGAGTTTAATTCAAATGTCAATATTGACAGGCTATTGATCAATATTACATATGCAGTGTTTTTCCTTTTTTCTTATTGGTTAGTTTTAGTCACATGATTACCAGGATATTTCATGTATTGACCTCTCGTAAAAGCATATTGACCACGTAAGAGAATATTGACTCCATATTACTAAAATTAGATTTAAATGAACTATTAACATTATTCGTTCATAAAATTTCTCAATATTGTCAAAATATTGATTTTTTTCAATTTTCTTTGATTTAATCTGTTAAGTGTATGTTTCATTGTCTACCTGTTTTAAGAATGGTTGAGAACTATCTAAATACATATTTTGGTTTGAAAATGCTGAGGAAGGTTCCTTGACTGAAAACTGACAGTGCATACGTAATATATCACAATTAAGGACTTTTAATTTGGTCAATACATTATATACGGACCTGGTAGAATGATATTGACCTCGGACTAAAGGCAGAATGATATCGATCTTGGACTAAAGTCATTGGTTGATATCATTCTACCCAGTCTGTATATAATTTATTGTCCTCATTAAAAGTCCATAAATGATAAATAGTTACAACCATCTGCCAAAACCCATTGTCCACAAAGGCCAGTAAGTTTACCTTACTAATTTTCAATATCATCTTGATAATACATTCATATAGACTCCTGTATATAACAAGAAATATATTAAATATATGAGTTAATTAAATTTATTACCATTAACATAGATGGAGTTAATTCCAATGACTTTTCTGTTAGTTTCAAAATCATTCCCAGTCTTTCTCCAAACAGCAAAAACTAACCAGCCAGTTTTTTCAGCATAGAACTCCCAATAATGAATCAATCCACAGCATCTTATGATATCAACATCACTTTCTAGAAGATATGAATTTCCTGAAAAACAAGAAAACAGGTTTTATAAACATGTATATTCTCTGAATTATACATTGTCCCATACAGAATTAATATGGATAAAACAGCTATATTGTCACTGCTTGCCTAATGGTCTATTCAAGTCTATATATTGATATGAATATGCATACAAATTCTTTGGGGCCTTGATGGCCGAGTGGTCTAGGTAGTTGATCATGACTACTAATGATCACTAGCCTGTCAACCTAAGGTTGTGAGTTCGAATCTCACCTGTGGCAGAGTATGTTTGACTCCGATCTTCATTAAAAAGGATTGCCAATTTTCCTACCGAAGGTTGGTGGTTCTCTCGGGTTACTTTGGCTTCCTCCACCAATAAAAACTGGCAGTCGCAAAAAAGCCAAATGTGCTGAAAACGGCGTAAAATTCCAACTAAACAAACAAATTCTTTGTGTGTTTTGACTGGAACTAAATCCATCACTGAAGTACTTGGAAAATGCACCAAAAAAAGGAATTAAATTCTTTAAAAGATTTTGTTAACTAATGCTTTACCTTTCCCTATGACAAAAAAATAACTTCAAATTAATTTGAAAATCTTTTGAGATCCACACTTATCAGAATTAACACTGTGTTGTAACGCACAGGGTTTTCAATTGATGAACTGTTATGACTTGTCTTGTTATTCATTATATTAACTTCAAATTCAAGTTTTAGTACAAGTACAGAGGTGTTTACCCCTATTTCAGTCTATCAGTAATAATAATAATTTTCTCAGTATTTTTCAGTAGTATCACCGGTGATCCGCCGGAGTTGCCCGCTTTGTAGCTGACATATTTTGAGTTTTCATAATTTCTTCAAGCACATTTTAAATTATCTTTCGTTACATACTTTGAAAGATCGGTAAAACATACGATTAATAAGAGGTGTCCCGAAAACCGCAGAAATCTCTATCTCAAACGCGTTTAATTTAGTTTAATACATAACCACCGCTCATTCAAGCACTTTGAGGAGAAAAAAAAAATAATTTCTTGAAAAGAACCGGAAACCGTACTTCTGTGAACTAAATCCGTAGTCCGTATTTTGCATTTAAAATCCGTGTAAAATACGGAAAATCCGTAGTGGTAAACACCTCTGCAAGTAATTCATTATTCGAAATTTCCCAATTTTCAAAAATAGATATTTTCTCCCCAAAAAAAGGGTGGTATTAGTTTTGAAAAAAGCCAACAAAATCACTGATGACTGTAATATATGTAAAAAAATAAAATTTTTCTCGCCATATTCCCTATAAAATATCTCACCATAATCTGTACTGGAAAAGTAATTAAACTTCTCTAATTCTTTGTAAGAATATCCGGCAGTTCCACAGTCTGAAGAAAAAACACGATGAATCACAAATCCATTAAATATATTTCAGACTGACCTTTCATTTTAATAGAGATAAAAAAAAAACTTCAAGAAAACTTGTTGCTCAAAAGAAATTTAATTTCATCGGCCAACTATTGTCTGTGATCCAGTAAAATGTAATATTTAACAGATGTTTGAAGTCTATTCAGTTATTCCATTTCAGGGATGTGTTTGTTATCTACATGAATTTGCTAGAGTTATCTCCCATTCAACAAAGGATATCAACACAAACTGAAAATTCTTGATTTTTTTACCAATTTCACAATACTTAGGCAAACAAAAGGCAATTTATAAGATGCATTATAATTGTGTTTTATGTCCTTGCAATAAATCAGTGACTGTAAATGAATTTCAAGGAAATTTAAAAATAGAATTTCCTCCACTTTTAGCTATGTTACATTCTCGAATGGGGGATAACTCAAACAAAACAAGCCAATATGATGAGATAATAAGTTTATCTTTTCACCATAACTAAAGGAATGTTTGATTTGATGTTTATTATAATATTTCTACCAACCATTTAATAAATGAAATATCCTTTAATAACCTCATTCAATACCTAAATGAATTTATTTAATTCAAACTGACCACTTCCCAGACAGCTAATGAATCAGGATTATCATGATTATAAAGAATTTAACTAATTGATTCATTTATTTTGCACCAGTCTTGCACACATGTGCCAACTTATTTTCTCTCATAGCACCATTATATCTTTTTTTTTAAATGTAAGTATGAAAGTCCTGGTCTGTTTTACAAAATAAAAACCAAATTTTAAAACTACAACATGTTGTAGACATGACATTAGAGCTTATCAATTTACAATTTGAGCTGAAATGATCAGTTTTATATTTTGAGAAAGTTGACATATACTGTATAATCTACATTGGCTGCTGTGAGATCACCAAAATATTAGTCCATAATTTCAATATTTTTAAGCTACATAACTTATTCAAATGATTATACCTGCATTTTTTAATAAGAAAATTCTTGGAAATTAGATTATAGCTATTTATTTCAATTTAGAACATTTGGTCAGTTTATGCTATATGGTTTATTGAGCGTAAACTTCCTCAAAGTAGAATATATCGTAAAACCTGTCCAAAAATTGAAAACAATCCATATATGCCTTTTAATGAGAAACCAGAGTGAGTTATATTTTCCTAACCAATGTAGGTAAGGGAGATAATAAATTTGTCTCCCTTTTAGCCCAGGACAAAAGGGAGAGAATTTAATTATCTCCTTTACCTACATTGGTTAGGAAAAGATAACTCACTCTGGTTCCTCATTCACATTTACTCTTTCTTTCAAGATTTTTTTGTGAAATGTGGGCCTGTCGACTTCTAAAATGGAGCCTTAAAATCTTGCTGAAAATATTGCTGATTTATGCTTACATGTGCAATAATCATGAGTTCCATTATACAAACATTCCCTTGTTTCAGAATTCTGATATTCTGAACCAGTCTGACCACATGTTCGTAATACACCATCTCTTGTAGTATACTCATTGGCACATGTCCTTGACCTTGTTTGATATCCTTGTCCACAAGTGACTGAACAACCAGACCATTCTGACCAAGCATTCCACTGGGGAGCTAAAATACATAAATATACATACAAATGTCAAAATCTAAAGGAATGATAGACTTTGGAGTTTCTATAAAAATGGAAACATAATTTGCAGTCAAAACTAGATGTAATGTGAGCAAAGCTGACAAAGGATACCCCCCCCCCCCCACTTTGAAGTCCAATTATCTCCCTTGTGTGATATCGGAAAGCAAAGATTTTTCTTCATGCACATCTTTGGATGATGTACTTCCTTTATGTAAAGTTTCATTGAAATCCATTAAGCGGTCTAGGAGGAGTTGTGCTTACAAGATATATGGACAGACGGACGGAAAAGGTGATTCCTATATACCCCCCAAACAAGTTTGCGGGGGGGGGGGGGGTATAACTAGTAATTCTTTGTATTTTTTAATTTTATATTTTCATTTTGATACTATGACAAAATAATTAATATTAAGGTAACCAGAAAATAAATCACCACATGATTCTTGCAAATGTCCCAGATTTTCCATAACACATAATGACAATGACCTTGGTAATTATTGGCAAACTTGGGAAAGGCTATATACATAACACGTTTTAATGGATGCCACATAAAAACAACAAAGTGTGTTTCTTTTTGATAATGTTATATCTACATATTCCCTGCTTTAAACTTTTGGTTAAAGATATATTTGGGCAAAAAGAATTATAATTTACAGTCATGATCTATTACGCTTGAGATACATTGAAATTTGAATACATGAATCTACAATTACAATACTAGCAAATTATCATCCTTTAACAAACTGAATTTTCAGAAAAAGTTAAAACTCATGTATATGAAAAAAAAATATATGTCTGTCTGACAGAAAACCAACCCGACTAATTTTCTTCATCACTGTTTGGAGCCATCTAGTCACATAACTGCTTACTAATAGGTCATCAAACTAATTACCAGACTTTTACATTGAAGAATGTGGTTAAAAATAAATCCACAAAGATATAATTCCATAAACTAATTTTTTCTCATTTTCTATAAATCGTACGGCTTAATCAATTCTTTTGTGTGCTTTGCGATCATATTCCCATTCCCGATCTCCCAATAGTATGGTAAAACTTACTTATACATGAATATTCCCAGTACATCTTTCCACAGATTGAATAAGAAGGCAATGTATTATAATATGTCAGGGTCTGCGTACAGGTATACCATCCATACTGGTAACACCAATAGTCATCCTCATATTTATATGAACTTCCACTGTAAGTTGACACCGAATTACATGTTCCAATATTTCCATCATTGACTACTGGATTACAAGACTGGTAATTTGTACACCAGTTACCAAGAGCTGTGGTTACCGCCTTTGTAGATGGATTATTTGTATTATAGTTCCATCCACAACCATATTCAAAAGTGGCTTTAGTGATAGAAATTCTGCCATATGTATTATAATCATAACATGATACTGCAAACTGATCATTTCTACAGGTACTACCAGAATCTACAATTATAAAAATAAAAGTTACTGCCGTAACGACAATTGTTCCAATTCAAGGTGAGGTTTCATCCCAAGATGTAATCCTTTAAATGATGACCACACATGACCATGTTACATTGTTATTTTACTGTGAGAGATTCTTACAAAAATAATAATGTTCTGTAAATTCAGCAATTATTGCGATTTTATCATTTTAGACCAAAATGTGATTTTTGCGACACTGAGAAAAATTCCGCTTCATTCATATAAAAAATTCCAAATTGCGAGTTTAAATTATTGCGATTACAACCCTGTCGCAATTTTTTTAATAATAAAAACATTGCAATAATTTCTGAATTTACAGTATCCATGTGACAAGGTACTTACATGTAGAGTCTTGAGTATTACACCTTTCTTATTCATAGTTCCTGCTGTCAAAAAATCACTACTAAAACAAGAGTTAACCCAGGTGCTCTGGAAAGGCAACCAGTTCCAGCTTTAAAAATACTTACAAGTACAATGTTGGGTGTTACACCTTTCTTTTTCATAGTCCCTGCTGTCTAGACATCCCCTATTTTCACTGAAGTAGTTAGGACTAGGATTTGTACAGCTTCTTGTCCTCTGTCTGTACCCTCCAGCACATGTTCTAGAACAGTCTCCCCAGTTTGACCAAGTTGTCCATGCTCCATCACCTAATTAAATTAATATGATACTAACCATTAGTTTTGTTGAAGTGTATTGATGCTTCATAGTCAAAATTTTTTTGTGATTATATAATTTGTTCATTCTGGTGCTAGGGATCTATACTTACTGTGATAAGCAAGATTTTATACTGTGTTAACCTCACAGTGATTTCATAAGATGATTAAAAACTTCTGTATAGTTAGAAAATTCAGAGGTAGAACTGTTGAACCTTGAGACAGGTGTCTCAGATTACTTTGAAGACTCTGAATTTCTATTGCATGGAATTTAAATTACCCTGACTACCAAATCACAAGAACTATTTTTTTGGCTCATTCACTTTATGAATTAAAGATAATGTCAATAAAAGAAGAACATGCAAGAGTCAATGTACTAATTCAAACCTACTAAATTTTTTTTTTTAAACTTAAAATGTAAAAGTCATAAAGTGTGCAAAAAAACAAATTTGGAAATTCTCAATTTATAAAGAGGCATAACACAAGAACGATGAAAGTGATGCGACTCATATTCGTACTTGATCTGTGTCTGGTGGTAATAAGTATTGTGTATAAGTGTCATAACATTTGGTTGAGGCAAAAAAGTTAGAGTGCGGAAATGGCAAATATACCAATTATAAAGGCACATAACTCCAGAATGGTGAATGTGACCCCACCCATATTTAAACTCAATCTGTGTTTGGTGGTAATAAGCATTGTGTATAAGTTTCATAACATTTGGTTGAGGCAAAGTTAAGTTAGAGTGTGGAAACTGCAAATTCAGCAATTTTTCCGTGACCCCAATACTTGATTTCCGACTTGAAGTCCAGAATTACTGCATCCGGGGCAGAAATTATTATTCCAATCATGTGACTTTAGTGTTTTGTTTGGCTTGAGAATGGCGCTTTCCAGGTTACCAGAGTGAAGGGAAATTTGAAGAATTATGCAAATCGGGCGAGTTTTAGCTTTCTGTATTCATGGCATGACATACCCCTCTGGGACAGAAATTTTCGCAACTCTGGTACAGTTTTTGTCGCAAAATTTACCGGTGCTGCTATATTGTTATTGTTTCTATGCCTAACAACAAAACGTCACGTGATACCTCATTCATTATCTCTGTCGCAGAGAGCAATAGATCTCGAAAAAGTTGTATTTTGGCTGCCTTGTGGGTTATCATCTCAATGATTAATAAGAAACAAAGAGCAGAAATCTGGATTCACCATGTTGTGGCTTTTAGAACAAACACAATTGTTTATTGAAATGTACAGAATTATAAGAATTCCCAAATTTTCCATCAAGACATAAATTGCAGAAGTATGTTGTAAACACAGTTTTGATACTTACGAACACAATGCCATGTGATGAACAAACCAGCCATGCCTTTGTGATCTCCAACGTCAGTATCAGTTCCACACGAACTTCCTATATTTGCATTTGTAACATCAAAAGAACAATCTGTTGCACCCTCGCAGTGGTCTTCCACACCATAAGTATCTGTAGAACTACATGTATAGTATGTGTAGCTGACAGAATCGATGACGATGTATGGTTCCAGGGGTTTTACATAACCAGTATAGCTATAGAGCCCTGACTGGACTTCACTGCTACATGATAATGACACTGTGTCACCTTCTTGATATGTATTGTAAAAATACTCTGAAAAAAGTTAAAAAAAAAATGAAACAACATGGAGTATGCATAGACACAGATGATCTTTTGCTCTAAAAGTTGGGGAAAAATGAATGCAATTACAGAAAAGAAGCAATGTCGAACACCATATATTTACCAAAATGAATGGATGTATTCAAATACCATTTATTTCCTATCTTCTTTATAATTTCAACAACTGAACAACTGAAATATGTTATAAATAGATAATAATATAGTATTATTGCGTATTGGCTTAGTTATTGGTCCGAGGTAAGCCATATTGTACAGAGGCAAAGCCGAAGTCCAATATGGCTAGCCAAGGACCAATAACTAAGCCAATATGGAAAACCTTGCGCAATTATACCTTTACTGACTAACCAGTCCAATATGTCGTATTGACTAGTCCAATATGATTCTTTAATGCCTAACCAGTCCAATATGTCATGTTGACTAGTCAATACAGCATATTGGATGGGTAGGTGTCGTATTGGCGTACTTTGACATTTTGTATTGTATTGACAGGTTTTATCATATTTAGGCTTATATTCTCTTGCTAGTCAATAACATGTCATATTTCATATTGGCCCTTGTATCAACCCTCAGTCCATTAAGGACCTCGTGCTAAAGCCTGGGATCCAATATGGAACCCTCAGGATGATATGCAATGACAAATTTTATAAGAATCTATCACTATTGCAGTGATGTCTTTACAAAATATACGAAATATTTTCTGCATACAAAATGCTACAGTATTGATTGGTATAAATATCCTTACTTTGTGGGTCTCCAATTTCAGTCTCATTTCTACGCACAATAAGTGTAAAAGAAAAATCGGTATCATCTGTACCATCAGAACATCTTACACTAATTTCATATGAATCAGCTGCAGATTCAAGAGAAGCTCCACTGTTCAGGGTCAGGGTATATCCTAGAAAATAAATTTGAAGAAAAGTTAATGAGATAGATAAACAACTCAGCCTGTTCAATTTCTATTGGAATGAGGAACCAGATGAGTTATCTTTTCCTAACCAATGTAGGTAAGGGAGATAATTAAATTCTCTCCCTTTTGTCCTGAGGCTAAAAGGGAGATAAATTTATTATCTCCCTTACCTACATTGGTTAGGAAAATATAACTCACTCTCGTTTCTCATTATGATCTAAATAAAAGTTTTTTATTGGGCGGAATGATCGACTTATAATAAATTTCTTAGAATGCAACTGGTATTCAAAAAAAAAAATTAAATGAACTGAATTACATTCTGTTGTCAGTGCTGTCCATTTTAGGTAAATATTATGCTTAATCTAAAAATACATAAGAACAAAAATCTTCATAAATTTGTCCGACATGTATAATTCATGCAATGGTAAATTTACAATGCATTGAGAAATTATTTCAAGGTACCAGTTCACTAAGAAGACAATAAAACCTCCTGTTTTCGAATGCTATCAACACCAGACTTGAGAAGCTACAGATGTATTATATCCATACCTGATACATGGAACAACGAGGAAGCTGGACTGGTACCAAGAAGTTTACAAACAGTTGGATCACCTGAAGGATCAGTTACTGTAAAAGTGTACAAGGAACCAGTATCTACATGATCAACTGTGACTGATTCAGGGAGGTCAGGATACTCTGGACCCTTAAAGAAATAAAGTTACTGAAAACAACTTTTATTCAACATCCTATTTTAAAATGATTCAATTCAAAAGAAATCATGCAATTTTAACAACACGCTAACCTCCAAAGTTCTTAGCGATTTTATTGAAATGGATTTGATTTATATTTGATATTTTAATTGCTAAGGCATTATTGAGAAAATTATCAGCACTTTTGGTAAATATGGTAATATTTATAGCTGATGTTTTCTTACCACATTGAATGTTGTCACAGTAACAGTCCCTGTAACAATGTTATAACAGGAATCCTGGGCCCACATTTTAAATGTCAGTGTGCTTTGAGGAGTACCAATGCTATGTGGCAGGTCTGTCTTCACATGAATTGTTTCTGTTATGAATCAAAGAATGTTTTAACATTAGCTAATACATAGAACCAATTGGACTTCAATTTTCTCAGAGATGTGAATTTCATTAGCTCAGTCCTGAAGAACACCAGTACCATGAGGAAAAAGACAGGAGGATACCTTTCTACCACCACCTTCTCTGTTACCCCTTCTCCCTTTCCACATGCTCTTTTCTAACATATTTTTTAATTAGTTTTATACATCAGTTATCTAACCTATAATTCAAATCTCCTTTTTTCAGTTCTTGGGTGTATAATAATGAGTCAATACGGTTCTGTTGATTGATTATTGGTTAAGGTCCAGTGTCAATTACTAAATTCATAACAGGGGCCTCGTTGGCCGAGTGGTCTAGGTAGTTTGTCACGACTACTACTCATCACTAGCCTGTCAACGCTAGGGTTGTGAGTTCTAATCTCACCTGTGGCGGGGTGTGTTCGACTCTGATCTTAATTGACAAGGATTGCCAATTTTCCTACCGAAGGTCGGTGGTTCTCTCCGGGTACTCCGGCTTCCTCCACCAATAAAAACTGGCAGCCATGAAATGGCCAAAATGTGCTGAAAACGGCGTTAAACCCCAACTAAACAAACAATAAATTCATAACAGGACAAGAACATGCTATTTTTTCTAAATTGTATACTTACGTTTCTCTGTATCATAGTATATGTATTTGTTGCTATAATCTGGTCCATAGAGTTCAAAATAATCCCCTTGAGTGTTTGGGTCAGTAAAATAAAATGGCATAATTTCGGTGTCTATTGCACTGTGATCAGGAATGGAGACTGGTGTTTTACTCGGAGAAAAAGTTGGTTTACTATCTGTAAAGAAAATTAATGCAGAAATGTCAAATTTATAGACAAATTAATGGTGAAATTATTTCAAAATTTAAAAACAAGAGTGGACACACAAAAATGTCTCGCCTGTCGTGTATTTCTAATGAAAGTAAATGCTATCAGGCACATTGCATACAGTATTCAAAAAACAGGCCAAAACACAAAAACTTAACTATAAACACTGAACCATGAAAATGTGGTTCAGGTCAAATGACACCTGCCAGTTGGACATGTACACCTTACAATTCTTTCATACACCAATATAGTAGACCTATTGCATACAGTATTCGAAAAACAGGCCAAAACACAAAAACTTAACTATAATCACTGAACCATGAAATTGAGGTCAAGGTCAGATGACACCTGCAAGTTGGACATGTACACCTTACAATCCTTCCATACACCAAATATAGTAGACCTATTGCATACAGTATTCGAAAAACAGGTCAAAACACAAAAACTTAACAATAACCACTGAACCATGAAAATGAGGTCAAGGTCAGATGACACCTGCCAGCTGGACATGTAACCTTACAATCCTTCCATACACCAAATATAGTAGACCTATTGCATACAGTATTCAAAAAACAGGCCAAAACACAAAAACTTAATAACCACTGAACCATGAAATGAGGTCAAGGTCAGATGACACCTACCAGTTGGACATGTACACCTTACAATCCTTCCATACACCAAATATACTAGACCTATTGCTTATAGTATCTGAGATATGGACTTGACCACCAAAACTTAACCTTGTTCACTGATCCTTGAAATTGGGTCGAGGTCAAAGGATGGGGATGAGGACCTTGTAAGGTATGCACATACCAAAAATACTTATCCTATTACTCATAATAAGAGAGAAATTAACATTACAAAAAATCTGAATTTTTTTTTCAAGTAGTCACTGAACCATGAAAATGAGGTCAAGGACAATGTACATATGACAGACAGAAACTTCGTAACATAAGGCATCTATATACAAAGTATAAAGCATCTAGGTCTTCCACCTTCTAAAATATAAAGCTTTTAAGAAGTGAGTTAACGCCCCCGCCGCCGCCGCCGCCGGATCACTATCCCTATGTCGAGCTTTATGCGACTAAAGTCGCAGGCTCGACAAAAACCGAATAGCCACCAACGCTCAAAATTTTAACTATCTCAAGTGAAGAAATACAATAATCAACTGCTTGCAAAATAAGATTATAAATTCCCAATATCAACAAGATTATCTCAGAAACAATTTTCCATTCATAAAAAGGTACATAAATCTATAGCAAAAGGCACAATACCCAAATTCAAACATGATTTGCATATTGTGGTACATGTAATAATCAACTTGCATAAATTTTGCTTAAAAAAAGCTCAAGTTAGAGTGCAGAAAGTACAAATCTCATAATTTTTCTATTTATAAAGGACATAAGGTTATAAATACTCCCCCCTCCCCCATCCCCTTCTCAAAAAAGTGAAATGTTTGTTTCCTTAGTAGGCTGAGCTTGCTTATACTGTATACTCTATTACTGAAACACATAATGCACAGATTTTTAAGACTTAAGTATTAACAAACATTTTAAATTCTAATATATTTGCACAATTTAGCTGTACTTTCTCATATTAATTTTCAAAACTTCCGGGAAACTTACTGCCTGTAGTTTCGTACTGAACAGCATAAATTCTTCCAGGATAAACTGTCAAAGTCCATGACTCTGTATGTCCTATGACTATGTTAGAACTAGAAATTGTTTTTTTGATAGTCCTTGATGGGCAATAATTTGGTCTATAATCTTTGCTGCTAGATGATGATGATCCTGGTGAAAACGTAGTACTACATGTATCATAGCCAATGATCTTCCCGCCTCCATCATAACTATATAAAAGAAACAGTATTATTTCATATATAAAAAAAAAAACTATACTCTTCCCTTCCCATAACATAACTACAAAAATGTAGGCCATTTTGGCTGACAGTCCATGTCATCAGTCACAATTCTGAGAGAGGACCATCTAAGGACCATTACAGCCTTATCTGGTTCCAATTGAGCAAATGGTTGCAGACAAGATTTTTAATGAATTTTTAAACATATGATCCTATGTTAAACTACATTTGGCCGTGGTGGCCATCTCAGATGATAAGATATTGGGCTCATTCTGAAACATCTAAGGACCATTTCAGCCTTATCTGGTTCCAATTGAGCAAGTGGTTTCAGACAAGATTTTTAATGAATTTTCAAACATATGATCCTATGTTAAACTATATTTGGCTGTGGTGGCCATCTCGGATGATAAGATATTGGGCTACATTTTTAAAGAGGAAAATCTAAGGACCATTTCAGCCTTATCTGGTTCCAATTGAGCAAGTGGATTCAGACAAGATTTTTAATGAATTTTCAAACATATGATCCTATGTTAAACTATATTTGGCTGTGGTGGCCATCTCGGATGATAAGATATTGGGCTACATTTTTAAAGAGGAAAATCTAAGGACTATTTCAGCCTTATCTGGTTCCAATTGAGCAAGTGGATTCAGACAAGATTTTTAATGAATTTTCAAATATGATCCTATGTTAAACTATGTTTGGCCGTGGTAGCCACCTTGGATAACAAGATATTGGGCTAAATTCTTAAAGAGGAGTACCTAAGAACTATTGTTGCCCTTTTTTTTTTTTTAAATCTGGCAATGTAGTTTCACTAATAACTGTCAAATAAATTTTCACATAGGGTTCTGTTTAAACATATTCAGCTGTGGCAGTTATCTTCAAAAAGACTTTTATAATTCATTCCCCCTTTTTTCTATTTTTAGTACAGTTGGAATTCGGGAAATCCGGACAAAATTTTGCAATGGGGCCATCGAAGGACCATTCCACTAAAGTTTGGTCCCAATTGGCCCTGTGGTTTCAGAGAAGAAGGTCTTTAAAGAAAAGCTTATGCTGGATGGACGCCAAGTCATAGCCATAATCCTTTTGGGCCAGGTTAGCTAAAAAAGATAATTCTTTGAATAAATTACTTACAGTAGAATCTTGGTGGCCCCGAATTTGGATTGCTCGAACACCATGGATTTCTCAACCCTTTACGAAAGTCTGCTAATTTTTTTCCATTATGTCTATGTAAATTAACTCTCGATTTTTCGAACACCGATTTCTTGAATTCTTGAACTAATTTTCTGGTCCGTACAATAGTAATATAATGTAATTTACTCTCGGTAACTCAAACATAATTTTTAATTTGCTTACGTGACAAATAAGTGTGAAAAACCAGCGGTCAAATCATTGATGACAAGAACTTGGTGTTTATCGGTGATTTATTAAAAAATTACTTTTTCCAGATCAAGATTTGATGAGTGGATGTTGTTTTAACGATTGGATAGATAACTAGTGGCTCAGAGGGCTGAACCTGTATTGCTCACCTGGCAGAAACAAGAATTGCCCATGGTGGCCATGTTTGACGCATGATCTAGACAAAATGAGAAAACTTTGTAAAAACCTCCCACAGATGCTTCTGGTCAGATTTCTTTCCAGTTTGCCAAGCAGTTCCACAGGATTATTTTTCTTTAAATAAACCAACGAGAAACAAGAATTTTCTATAGCGGCCATGTTTGTTACCCGATCAGGAAGGAATGAGGAAACTGCCCCATGGCGGCCATATTTGTAGTCTGATCAGGACAAAATGAGGACATTTTATAAAGGACCTCCCATTTATGCTTCCTATCAAGTTTCGTTCCATTTGGCCAAGTAGTTTCAGAGAAGAAGAGTTTTTTTATATCAGCCAATCAGAAACAAGAAATGTCTATGGTGGCCATATTTGTAGTCCGATCATGATAAAATGAGGAAATTTTGTAAAGAACCTCCCAGAGATGCTTCCTATCAAGTTTCGTTCCATTTAGCCAAGCGATTTCAGAGAAGATTTTTATATCAGCCAATCAGAAACAAGAACTGCCCCATGGCGGCCATATTTGTAGTTCGATCAAGACAAAATGAGGGAGCTTTGTAAAGAACATCCCACAGATGCTTCCTGTCAAGTTTCGATCCATTTGGCCCAGTAATTCCACAGAAATTTGTTTTTTTATTTAATCAACCAATGAGAAACAAGAGTTTTCCATAGTGACCATGTTTGTTGCCCGATCAGGACGAAATGAGGAAACTTTGTAAACAACCTCCCATAGATGCTTCCTGTCAAGTTTCGTTCCATTCGGCAAAGCGATTTCAGAGAAGATTTTTTTATATCAGCCAATCAGAAACAAGAACTGCACATTACGGCCATATTTGTAGTCAGATCAGAATGAAATTAGGAAATTTTATAAAGGACCCCACATATATGCTTTCTGTCAAGTTTTGTTCCATTTGGCCAAGTAGTTTCAGAGGAGAAGATTTTTGAAAACTCAGCCAAACAGAAACAACAATTGCCCATGGCAGCCATGTTTGTTGTCTGATTGAGACGAAATGAGCAAACTTTATAAAGGACCTTACATAGATGCTTCCTACCAAGTTTAATTCCATTTGGCTGAGTAGTTTCAGCGGAGAAGATTAAAATGTGAAAAGACGGACGAGGGATGCCGAGTGATGACAAAAGCTCACATGGCCTTTGGCCAGGTGAGCTAAAAAGGATATAAATTTAATTTTGAATTTATTGCTGGTTCGTAACTGAAAATAATCTGGACTTGGATTGCTGGAACTACCGATGCCTTGAACTAATTTTACAGACCCCTTCAAGTTTGAGAAATCGAGATTCTACTGTATTTTATTTTCTAGATACTGCTCTTGATAAGTTAAATACATAAAGATAAATTTGAAATTAAAACTAAAAGAACACAAAATGCAATTTAACCCTTTATGACTAAGAATTAAGATACATCAATAAGAAAGACTACTGTAGGCTAATTTAAGCTAAAACTACAAGACTATCTACCATTTCAGTGTACTTACAAACCAATCATGTCTCCTGCTTTTATAGCAATTCTCTCTGAGGTTGCAGGTGTTAATCCTTTTACTTTATTGATATCTCCAGCTATAAAAATTAATTTTAAAGAAGCAAGTCAACTTGATACAGAGAATGACTCTGATTTAGCCAATCGGAATTGTGAATTATATAATTTAGCCAGTAACAGTTGGGCATGCCTATTGCAGCGTGATACAGAACATGCAGATGTCAGTAATACCGAGGCTGACCTCAATTTAGCCAATCGCAATTGTGAAATATATATAGCTAACCTAAATCAGCTCATCTTATTTTCTTATGATAGGATATATAATTATTCAACTATTTAGTATTCGAATACCATTATTAGAAAATGCTGACTTGTCATTTATGGAAATTGGATTCATCATAAATGTCTATTATTGAATAAACTCCTACAATTTAATCATTTAATTTTTTTCTTCTTTAAATAGAATTTAATAACTCATGGTCCTGTGTTCTTTGACTGATAGTTACGAAAACATTAAAATCTATGAAATGGCTTGTTAACTAATTATCATATTTGCCCTTTTCAGTCTTGCAAATATGTATAAGAGCCGAAATGGCTTTATGCCCTACAATTCTAAGAATATTTCTTACATCCAATGGTAAAGGTATTTATGCCAACAATGGTTCTCATGTTTTCCTCTCCAGCCTTTGTAGATGGTCGCCAAACTATAAACTTTATTGTTCCTGTCCTTTTGGCATAGATTGTCCATTTACTGATCACAGCACAGCATGTAACAATGTCACCATCACTCTCCATAATATATGCATTTCCTTTAAAAAAAGGATATAAATAATTTCCAATAACACTCACATTTTGAAAACCCCTTGCTATTTACTGCAACAGGGACAAACTAAAAATTTACTGTAACAGGGACAAACTAAAAATAAACATAAACATGTCTAATGATCATTTTATGATCAACAGCAAAATCTGAACTGAAGATTAGTTATCATTGCATAAACCAATTGAAACTAGAAAATGTGTCTATAAGACAAGGATGCCCCACCCTTAAAAAAATGTAGGTGTTGCTGAACTGCATTGTACTATACAAGAGAACTATAGTGGTGAAATATAATTGATATATTACTATAGGTTTCTGAGAAATGAACCTAAAAGCAAAACTTAACAAAAGTTACTGAAGCATGAAATATAGGTCATAGCGACCCAAGTGTTGATGAACTTCATTGTACTTTACAAGAGGACTGTAGTGGTGAAATATCATTGATATATTACTATAGATTTCTGAGAAATGAACCTAAACGCAAAACTTAACCAAAGTCACTGAAGCAAGAAATGTCGGTCATAGCGACCCAAGTGTTGCTGAACTGCATTGTACTTTACAAGAGGACTGTAGTGGTGAAATATCATTGATATATTACTATAGATTTCTGAGAAATGAACCTAAAAGCAAAACTTAACAAAAGTTACTGAAGCATGAAATATAGGTCATAGCGACCCAAGTGTTGATGAACTTCATTGTACTTTACAAGAGGACTGTAGTGGTGAAATATCATTGATATATTACTATAGATTTCTGAGAAATGAACCTAAACGCAAAACTTAACCAAAGTCACTGAAGCAAGAAATGTCGGTCAAAGCGACCAAAGTGTTGCTGAACTGCGTTGTACTTTACAAGAGGACTGTAGTGGTGAAATATCATTGATATATTACTATAGGTTTCTGAAAAATGGAGCTAAACGCAAAACCGAATTGGGACGCACGGACGGACGGACAAGGGTAAATCTAATGCCCCAGCCACATTTGTGGCAGGGCATAAAAAAACCTGCTTCATCTTACATAATAGACCACCTTTTTGGAAATTTTTAACTCTGCAAAGTCAAATTGCCTCCAAAATACTAGACTATACTAAAGCCTCTCTGAAATAATTCATTAATCATGTAGTTGTCTATATTGGTATGAGTTCTATATATTAAGTGACTGTGTATAAAGGTTTCTTCCAAAAAGGTTAGAATGCAACTGATATCAGATAGACAGCTCTGTGGATATTGATGGATATGTTAAAAGATTACTTATTTATAAAAGAGGAAAATGTAGCTAGTCTAAACCAATACAAACCAGTTAAAATTCCTACAAAAATCTTTGCCTGATTTTTATTTTCTTAGCCTAACTATATATATAAGAGCTGTTTGACTTTGGATCTGACCTGAAAACAAACTTATACCAAACCCACAGAAATAATTTGTGACTATTCAACAAGCTGCACCATGTAAAAGCACCCTATGTGCAAAGCTCTGTCTTTTGATATGTTCTGGCTTTACCTTTACTGTTCATTGACATTGTGGATTTCACTGGACACTGACGGACTGAATCAAAAGAATCATATTCCTCTACCAAGTACATACATGTTGGAGATTTAAAAATCCTGTTATCGAAAAAAATTTCAAAACGATTTCAGTAGACACATTTTTGTCGATTGTTTGGATGCAGAGAAGGTTTAAAAAAAACAATATATGCTTGTACGATAAGATTAATTATTTACCTGAACTTGACTCTGAATTGATTGTTCCCATAGAAGTGATGTCTCTGTACCTGAATGGTACTGTGTCACAGTCTGAAATTTAAAAAAAAAGTCAGTACGTGAATTGTAATAGGTGTTTTAAACATACTTCTGCAACAAATTTTCTCAAAAAATTGGTAAAAAAAACCTGTGCTGTGCATTTGAAAAAAAGCAAAAAATCACATGCAAAATGCTCTGAGGATTTCAACATAGGAAAAAGGAATAATTAATTACAACTAAAAGAAACTAGAGGCTCCCAAGAGCCTGAATAGCTCACCTGTTATTTTTTGTTTAGATCTTGCATCAACGATTATTTTAGCTATTTAATGTATACCATCACATTTTTTGTCTTAATATTGACTTGTACAGCTAAAATATAGAATCCTGAACCCAAATATGTATGGTTGCTAGGGACTTTTTCATTGGTTGCTATGGACTTTTTATAAATGGCATTGACTCTTGACCTTCCATTCTGACTGTGAACCCAAATATATCTGGTTGCTAGGTACCAATCAATGACCTTGACCCCTGACCCTCCATTTTACTTGTACAGCTACCATCTAATTTATTTCAAGTTATGCTGAACATTTTTGCTGTTTACTGTTTGTCTTTATCTATAATAACATATTCTAGTTAATAACCTAAACCTGCAAAATTTCCTTAAAATTAACAATTCAGGGGCAATAGCCCAAGAATGGGTTGACCAATTCGTCTGAAATTTATGGCAGGTAGATCTTGACCTCATAAACATGTTTACTTCTTGTCAGTTTCGCTCTAACTGTTTTAGTTTTTGAGATATGAGCCAAAAAATGCATTTTCACATATATTCTATTTTTAGCCATGGCAGCCATGTTTCTCGATGGACAAGAAAATAAAATACAAACTTTATACTAGATACCCTAAGGATCTTTCAGTCTAATAGAATAGAGAATGGAAATGGGGAATGTGTCAAGAAAACAGCTCATGGCCTCCAATGGGTCTTCAACTCAGGGCTTCAGCTAGCCCCTAAACAATAACACATACTAGTTCAGTGAAATGGAGAGCACACTAAACTCCAAAACATACAAATGAACCAAAATTAAAAAAACACAAGATTAACAAAGGCTAGAGGTTTCTGACTTGGGACAGGTGCAAAAAATGCAGCAGGGTTAAACATGTTTTGGGAGATCTCAACCCTCCCCCTATACCCCTAGCTAAGTTTGGCTGAAATTGATCCTGTAATTTCCGAGGAGAATATTTTTGAAAATTTACAAATAAATGTGAAAACACCTGTAAGGGGTCAATTAACGATTTTGGTCATGTTGACTTATCTAGATCTTACTGTGTTGAGCATTTTTTTCTGTTTACAGTTCATCTTTATCTACAATAATATTCAGGATAAGAACCTAAAACTGCAAAATTTCCTTAAAATTAACAATTCAGGTGCAATAACCCAACAAAATATTGCTTAGAAAACATCTAAACACACCAAAAATCATATTTAGTGTGGACTTATCAGAGCCTGGCAGTAAAAATGTACTATTAACACCCTAAAAGAATTCTCGGACTTTTAAGAGATCCACACAAGTTAGGTTGAGATCCTAATAACAGACATTTTCTAGTTGAGTCATACATGTACAGTAAAGTTAGGATCCTAACAGCAGGAATTCTCTGGTTATAGTAGTGTCAATTTGAGAGTCAAACTGTACTAACATACTTACATGTACAGTAAAGTTGTGTCAGTTTGAGAATCAGACTGTACTAATGTACTCACATGTACAGTAAAGATGGGATCCTCACAGCAAACATTCTCTGGTTTTATGGTGTTAATTTGAGTCAGACTGTAGTAATTTACTTACATGTACAGTAAGGAAGGGATCCTGATAGAAGACATTCTCTGGTTTTTGTAGTGTCAATTTGAGAGTCAGACTGTACTAATTTACTTACATGTACAGTAAGGTTGGGATCCTGATAGCAGACATTCTCTGGTTTCTGTATCTTGATTTTCTGTGTTACTCTGTGCACAAGTGTTGGTATGTCCATCTTGAGTTGTGTAGGCATTTGAACAAGTTCTTGTTCTGGTTTGTATTCCTCTTCCACAACTCTGTGAACAACTATTCCATGAACCCCATACATTCCATTGTGGAACTGAAATGTGCAAGATTGTGTTTATCAATTTTGTCACATGATACACTAATGCAGACAAATTTAGTGAAAGCATTTGTCACATGATTTTGTTAAAAACCATTTACAATGAAACTTTAAATGGTGCAGAAGTTCCCATTGGATGATTAAACAAAGCTCCAGAACAAATTTTGAATCGGGGGCGGGGGATAAATACCTGCATGTTTTTAGGAAGGGTGAGTATTTCAACCTCCTAACAGCAGGAGAAAAGGGTAAAGATGAAAAGCAGATGCAATTTTTAAAATATAAATGATGCTGATGAGCACCTTATTTGTGAATATGGCTGAAAATTACAAACAAGATTGCTACACATAGCCATATGTCCCCCGCCGCAGAAAAAAGTCGAAGCCCCACAAGATAAACAAAATGTGTATTATTGAAATGGTGGCACAGTATGGATGTCAACACATAAAAAAAAATTGCAGTACAATACAATTAAGAATTTGCATCTATAAAGTGTTCCTGTTGTGTCACAAGCACAAAAAAATTAAAGTCCCATAACTCCTGTAAAATTTGCTGAATTAAAATTGTGGTGCCATAGGATCAAGTACATGTGGTGAATAACAATCCTACAAAATCTGAATGAAATCCGATAAGAGGTCTCAAAGGAGATGCATCCACAAAGTGTTTCTATAGTGTGGCATGCACAAAAACCGTTAAGTCCTGTAACTCCCGTAAAATTTGTCTCAGCAGAATCGTGATGCGATAGGATCAAGTACATGTGGTGACTAACAATCCTACAAAATATGAACGAAATCTGATCAGCGGTCTCAGAAGAGTTGAGTCCACAAAGTGTTCCTATAGTGTCGAATGCAGAAAAAAGTCCCATAACTCTGGTCAAATTTGTCAAACCACAATGGCGGTGTGACAGGATCAAGCACATATGGTGAATAACAGTCCTACGAAATTTAAATGAAATCCAATCAGCGGTCTCAGAGGAGTTGCACTGACAAAGTGTTCCTATAGAGTCGAATGCAGAAAAAAGTTAAAGTCCCATCACCCCCATAAAATTTGTTGAATCAAAATGGTGGTGCAATAGGATCACGTACAAAAGACAGACGGACACACAGATGCAGATCATTACTAGGTCACTCCATTAAATTGCAGTGGGGGACAATTGTCTGTCAATAAGGTCACATGATCCTATACTAGTTTTTCACAGGCATTATAAATGTATGACAATGTAAGTTAGGTGGTATGTAGTAATGTTTAATTCCACTACAATGGAAGAACTGTATTAGCTAACATAGCTTACAAAAACCCTTGCTCATATGTTTGAGATTTAAGATAGCATTGTTATAGCATGTGAAAAATTTAGTTGTGGCCCTTAGTTGCTGAAAAGTTTTTGATCAAAATATTTCCATATTCAATATGGTAACTTAAAGAGGCTCTCAAGAGTCTGTATACCTGACCTAGATTTAACTTGTCTGTGTTGAGCAGAACTAAAAAATTTTAAGTGTAGCAGACATTTTGGCTGGGTTTTCCATAGGGTCCTATGTTCAATTAAGGCCGGCTGTGGTGGCCATCTTAGTTAAAAGCCCAGGTGACCAAAAATAAGTGTGAAAGAATATCATCTAAGGATCATTGCTGCCAAGTCTGGTTCCAATCGGCAAATTGGTTTCCGATAAGACTTTTACATGAATTTTCTGATAGGGTCCTATATTTTTTCTTTTTAAGTTTTCATATTTTATTGAAATCTGTAGATTTGTTAATTGAAAACATCAAGTACCAGTACCTTATCCCGGCCTCATTAACATTGACAAATAACATATACCAGTATAATTTAATATTGGATGTAACGCATCATTTGAGTGGTCAAATTTTTTTAGTCTATCATATCATAGACTAAATTTTCTTTTCTACTATGATGTCATTAAAGGGAATCCCCACGTTTTAGATGTCAAAACAACCATTGGAATTAAATTATAAGGATTGACAGTAATTTTGTTTTCAGTCTATTCGAAATAACCTCAATGCACATGGTGCACACTTTCGAATAACATGGGTTATTTAGTGCGCACCATATGATTGAGGTTATTTCCTCATAGACTGAAAAAAAATTACAGTCAATCCTTAAATATATGTTAGTATTTGTTAGTAATACACATAAAAGTTAAGGAGTCTTATTTGAAATATTTTGTTTAACTTGACAGTAATATCAATTAAATTCCCCAAAAGGTTATTTCATACTTAACAAACACTAGACATTGAACCCGCGCGAGCGCGGGAAAATAAGCATTTTTTTGTTGGCCATATTGACTTTAAAAAGTTATTACGGCCATGTCATTCATGGAACAGGAACTCAATATGGATGTTGTGGCAGGCTTCCTATAAACTTTCCTGTCAAGTAGGTGGTATCAACTGATAATTTCATGTCTATATATACTGTAGTATTCCAGCAATGGATGTTAATGCAAACTTTAACCAAAGTCAATGAAGCGTGAAATTTAGGTCAACGTGACCCAATTGTCATATGGCTGTTCGTTACTACCGAAGATGTATCCACTGATGAAGTAGACTGTGTGCCACGTAGAATTACCAAAATGAACCTTAAGGTTCCCTCAAAGTCAAAATCTATGACGAAAACACAACCACATAAATTGTCAATATTTTTATTGTTACAATTAATTCTGAACTGGAACTTGATGAAAAGCTTTCATTAAATACACATTTCATAATGCATTACCTTTTTCCTTCAGAATAAATATGAAAATGAAATTGTAGATGTAAACATTTCCTTAGAGACGGTTGAATTTTTCAAAAGATGCCGTGAGTAAGGTAGAGCATATTTTTGGAAAATAATTGTTCCAATTGTTTCATTGTCGTCATGGACAGGGCAAGCGAGGATTAATTTCACAAATATATCCAATAATCAGACGATAAAAGCATTTTTAGTGTGTGGCTGAGTGCTGTCCACGTTTATAAAGATGTCCGAGATAAATTTCGTCATTAATTCTAAAGATGACCATTTGTTAAAAATATTTTTATCTAGGGAATTGTATGGCAGAGATATATTTAGACAGGTCACATGACAAATAATGTTAAAATAGATAATGGTTGGTATTATCACTTTGTGCAAGGTAAACATCCGAGCAATCCAAAAAACAACTAAGTTAGGAATTTCTCTGAACTTTACCTTACTTCTTCATAATCTTCAAAGTTCATAACCTTTACAGTGAGGAGATTTATTGCGTTATTGTAGAAAAACAAACCTGAATACATGAAGCGGAAACATCCCACTCGAAGAGAATGTTTTTAATTTGTTTTATTCTTCTTCCGTAATTTCAAACAAAAATACATTTAAAATATGTGCATACTTGTTTATTTAAATCAATGTGTTAAAATAATGCATTCGAGAAGCTTCTAAGGGATATGTTGGGAGAATTCATATCGGATAAGTGCATACAAATTCCATTTGCACATAAACAAAACTGCAGTTTAAATTTATAAATGCAGATTGTCAAATCCGATAATAACCTTTATAATCTGAACCATACATCGTTTATTTTGAACCACGCGTTGTGCCGCCTATTCGGCTAATTCGTAAATTTAGTATTATAGATACATATTCTAAAATACTGTATTTTTAGAATTAAAATTCTGAAAGAGGACCATCTAGGAAGCCATGCTGCTAAGTATGATTCCAATTGGCCTTGTGGTTATAGAAAACAAGATTTTTGAAAGAATTTTCTCATAGGATCCTGTGTTAAACTAAGTTCGGCTTTGGCTAACATCTTCGTTCACAGTCTAGATCATCGGACAGAATTCTGAAAGAGTACCATTTAAGGACCATTGCTTCAAAGCCTGATTCCAATTGGCTAAGTGATTTTGGACAGAACATTTTAAGTAAATTTTCTCAAAGAAATAAATAGGGTCCTATGTTAAATTAAGTTCGGCTGTGGCAGCCATCTCAGTGGATAGTCCGGGTCACAGGACACAATTCTGAAAGAGGACCATCTAAGTATGGCACGCCGTTGTTATATCTATTCAATTTTGAGATATCTTATTTAGTTAAATAAGATATCTTATAAACTAATTGAGATATCTTAATAATAAAATAAGATATCTTATATATTAAATAAGATATCTTATTAAAATGTTTACAAAGATATCTTATTAAATATATAAGATATCTTATTTAAAATATAAGATATCTCTATTAATTTATAAGATATCTTATTAACTATATAAGATATCTTTTATATAGGTAATAATAGAGATATCTTATTTACTTATAGAGATATCTTATTAACTTATAGAAATATCTTATTTAACTGATTATAAAGATATCTTATTAAATATATAAGATATCTTATTTAAAATATAAGATATCTCTATTAATTTATAAGATATCTTATTAACTATATAAGATATCTTTTATATAGTTAATAATAGAGATATCTTATAAACTTATAGAGATATCTTATTAACTTATAGAAATATCTTATCTAACTGATTATAAAGATATCTTATTAAATATATAAGATATCTCTATTAGTTTATAAGATATCTTATAAACTTTATAAGATATCTCTATAATTTAATAAGATATCTCTACTAGTTTATAAGATATCTTATAAACTTTATAAGATATCTAATAAAGTATGTTTTTAAAAGATATCTTATTGACTTATAGAGATATCTTATTAACTTATAGAGATATCTTATTAACTTATAGAGATATCTTATTAACTTGTAGAGATATCTTATTTACTTTCAAATTAAATAAGATATCTTATAAAAATTAAAGATATCTTAATACTTAATAAGATATCTTGTTAAATAAATAAGATATCTTGGAATTTGAATAAATATAAAAACGGCGTGCCATATCTAAGGACCTTTGCTGCCAAGTCTGGTTCCAACTGCCAAAGGGTTTCAGACAAACTTTTTTATTGAATTTTCAAATAGGATCATATATTAAACTAAGTCTGGCTGTGCCGGCTAACTTGGTTCACAATTGAGTCATTGGACACCATTATGAAAGAGGACCATCTAAGGACCAATGGAACCCACCTTACAACTCAAAATAGTCATACTTCAAAACATTTGTAAAATAGTTGTGGCTCATTATGTACCTGGGAATTTTACAACAAAAAATTTCCATACTCCATATGGTGCAAAATGGGTCAAAGAATCAAATGGCCAGGCTACATTACGTAACAGTTACTAAGGAGAGGAAATTTTATTGTAACTGATGAAATGAAGACTATAAGAATATTTTATGTTACAGAAACTGGGAATTCTGCTAAAATGTTCCTGATGTATCCATAATAGGAGGTTCATATGTCCAAAATATATACAAACATTCTACAAAGTTTGAATACTCTGGATTAAAAACTGTAGGAGGAGTTGATTACACAAAATAGGTACCCCCCTTAAAGAATGTTGCCAGAAACTGACTAAGTTTCACAATCCGGAAATTCTGCAAAAATGTTCCAAAGGTATCCATAATAGGAGGTGCACATTTCCATTATATATACAAACACTCTATCAAGTTTGAAGGCTCTGGGTTGAAAACTGTTGGAGGAGTTGATTACACAAAACAGGCATCCTACCTTCCCCATCCACCCATCCACCTGCCCACCCGACATTCACCATACTAAAACACTGATTTTACTCTATGTAACCCAGCAAAAAATGCGAGGTGATTCATTAAAATGGAAGTAGATGTGCCACAGGTATAAAATTGGTCCTCTCCTTACTCCTTATAGCTTATCACTGTCATGCTTCCCATCAACTATGGAATAGTTGTGGCCTGTATTTGCGGAGAATTTTAAGACCAAAAAATTCTTAAGTCCATTAGGTGAGAGCATCGATAAACAGGAATTGAATGTGCCATAGGTATAAAATTAGTACTCTCCTTTCAATTCATCGTGGTCATGCTTCAAACCAACTTTTAATTAGTTGTGGCCTGTAGTTGCTGAGAATTTGGCAACAAAACATTTTGTGACAAAAGGACAGATGACAGACGCCAGAGAGCTAAGTATCCTCCTTCTAAGGCATTTTTTTGCAGTATACAACTGATGCCATGTTGATATTCGCCAACTGCATATGAAAATGGATAAAATGCTCCGCTGGGCGCAGCTAGATACAACCGCAGATGTCGAACCCTGAATAGTTGGGGCAATTATGAACACAACATTCAAGCTTGATACAATACTGAATTTGGATTGTAAATAAATATTTGACACAGCATAGGTTTCTGACACAGAATGAATGTTGTCTAAGAACTTAAAAATTTTTAATTTACCTATTCAAACCATATCAGTATTATTTGTTTTTATATATAAATCAGAAATAACCAATTTAAAATTTAAAATTGGGCACACATATCAATTTCTTGCTATTGTGCAATACTGTGTAATTGAAAATTTCTTCAAATATTTGACACATAATAGGTTTCTGACACAGAATAACTGAAATCAAAGAACTTAAAATTGGTCATATGATTTGAATTTATATTCAATTTTTTGCTTCTTGTGCACTACAATATGCTGTGGAGAATTGCCCCCCCCCCAAAAAAAAATAATAATTTACCCCTTTTTTTAGCTTTTGTGCAATACACTATGAAGTTGCACATTGACCCCCCCCCTCCCCAAAAAAAAAACAAAAAACAATAAAATTTATTGTAACCCCCCCCCCCTTTTTTTGCTAAAAAAAATTTGAAATTTTCTTTTTAATTTATGAAATATGAAATGAGAAAAAATTACCCCCTCCCCAATTTCTCATTTACCCCCCCCCCCCCCCCAAATTTTGTTTTCAACCCCCCCTCCCCCCCCCCCCCCCCCATTTCTTTATACTTTGCAACCATAACAGCCCATTTAAATACACCATAACATATTAAAATAGAAAATGACATCATAGTCATGGATGGCAAATTTTAAATATACATAATTTAAAAGCAGTTTAGATAAGATAAACAAAAAAGCTTCATCAGCACATTTTATATTGGCAAATTTCCAATGGAATTTGTTAATAATAAAGTTTTGATAACAGGGCACACATATCAATTTCTTGCTATTGCGCAATACTGTGCAATTGAAAATTTCTTCAAATATTTGACACATAATAGGTTTCTGACACAGAATAACTGAAATAAAGAACTTAGAATTGGTCATATGATTTGAATTTATATTCAATTTTTTGCTTTTGTGTAATACAATATGCTGTGGAGAATTGCCCCCCCCCCCCCCAAAAAAAAAAAAATTTACCCCCTTTTTAGCTTTAATTTTGGACCCCGAGTTGGACCAACTTGAAAACTGGGCCCATAATAAAAAAACTAAGTACATGTTTAGATTCAGCATATCAAAGAACCCCAAGAATTCAATTTTTGTTAAAATCAAACTAAGTTTCATTTTGGACCCTTTGGACCTTAATGTAGACCAATTTGAAAACGGGACCAAAAATTAAGAATCTAAATGCACGGTTAGATTCGGCATATCAAAGAACCTCAATAGTTCAATTTTCGATGAAATCAAACAAAGTTTAATTTTGGACCCCGATTTGGACCAACTTGAAAACTGGGCCCATAATAAAAAAACTAAGTACATGTTTAGATTCAGCATATCAAAGAACCCAAAGAATTCAATTTTTGTTAAAATCAAACTAAGTTTAATTTTGGACCCTTTGGACCTTAATGTAGACCAATTTGAAAACAGGACCAAAAATTAAGAATCTAAATGCACGGTTAGATTCGGCATATCAAAGAACCCCAATAGTTAAATTTTCAATGAAATCAAACAAAGTTTAATTTTGGACCCTTTTGGCCCCTAATTCCTAAACTGTTGGGACCAAAACTCCAAAAATCAATCCCAACATTCCTTTTGTGGTCATAAACCTTGTGTTTAAATTTCATAGATTTCTATTTACTTATACTAAAGTTATTGTGCAAAAACCAAGAAAAATGCTTATTTTGGCCCTTTTTTAGCCCCTAATTCCTAAACTGTTGGGACCAAAACTCCCAAAAACAATCCCAACCTTCCTTTTGTGGTCATAAACCTTGTGTTAAAATTTCATAGATTTCTATTTACTTATACTAGAGTTATTGTGCGAAAACCAAGAAAAATGCTTATTGGGCCCTTTTTTGGCCCCTGATTCTTAAACTGTTGGGACCAAAACTCCCAAAATCAATCCCAACCTTCCTTTTGTGGTCATAAACCTTGTGTTTAAATTTCATAGATTTCTATTAACTTATTCTAAAGTTATAGTGCGAAAACCAAATGTCTTCGGACGACGACGCTGACGACGGACGACGACGACGCCAACGTCATACCAATATACGACCGCAAAAATTTTGCGGTCGTATAAAAATGAAAATGAAAGTGGGGTGCACATTTCAAATAGTTCATTAATGTGATACCTATGCCAAAATAGCTTCTGTGTGGCCTTAATATGAGAATTTTACAGCTAGCATAATAATGTCAGATACTTACTCACGCAATACCAGTAGTTATAAATGATACCACAAATAGAGGTATAGCGATGCCTAGTGTAATATTCTCTTTGTTCTGATCGTGTCTCTGAACGTTGTCGAGAACATGTCCTCCATCCCCACCATCCACAACTGTAATATTAAAGACAATAAGCTATTTACAGTGCTGGAATCGATCTATGAATATGGTGTATCTGCGCAATGTCAAATCCCCTATTATGAAATATTGCAAAGGGCCAACCTCAATTAATTCCTATTTTTGCTATTTTTGCTTGATGGTTGAGGATTAGAGACTTAAGGATGATCGCTGGTCTAATAGGAAATAAATAGGATTTGAAATAGGTGTTTTAGTTTGAGAGAACACATGAATAGTAAACAAATAAGCAAGAAAAAAATATTCATGTGCTCGTTTTCGAGCTATAAGGCCTTGAAAATTTGCAGGAAATTGGTTTTCCCTGGATTTTTCATTGTCTTTGCATTGACAACTTCAGTCTCTTAAAAATGTATGAAAAAATAAAAAGGATTTTATAAAATTTTGTCAAATACCATTTTAAGGTATATATGATTGAATTATAAAAGAAAAAGTGGGGGTTAAAACCCGAGGATTCCGAAAATCTGATAAAAAGACCAAAACATGACCAGCGAGCATCCTTAATGAATGTAAGTTTACATTACTGTTAACATGTTATTGTTGTATTATTCCAAATTAAGTAAGATTTTAGTGTAAAAATTTAATGAACTTTGGTCGGCTGTGTCATAGTGTACACAAAAAATGAATACAACTTTTATTCCTTGATTATTGGTATTATAAATCCTACACTCTTTAATAAAACAATGCACGCAAACTTGGTAAATATAGTGTGACAAATTAATAAATATTATCATGTCGTCTTCACTGTCATTTTTGTCAATGGAATATTTTTCTGAACCTGTTGTAGCAAGTAATGCCATGAATATTTTCAGGTGATGGCTTTAAAGAAAAGAAAACAGAATTATTCAAAACTTACGATGTAATAGGTATCACAATATTTACTTTGTCACTAAAAATTTACTCCCAAAATGACAAACAAACAAACATTGTGCAACACAAAAATTTTGAAAATCGAAAATTTAACTATCTCGGGTGGAGAAATTCCATAACTCACACATTCCTGAAGGACAATCTATATATATTCCATGATCAAATTTTTAACACATGTGAAACTGATACCTGAGACTAATGACAATGCAACTGAATTTCCTCCCACCAAAAGATTTCAGAGAAGAAGAATTTTTTATATCAGCCTAACAGAAACAAGAACTTCCCATGGTGGCCATATTTCTACTCTGATCAGGACAAAATGAGGAAATTTGTAAAGAACCTCCCATTGATGCTTCGTGTCAAGTTTCGTTTCATTTGGCCCAGTAGTTCCAGAGAATATTCATTTTTTTAATAAAGCAATGAAAATCAAGAATTTCCCATGGTGGCCATGTTTGTTGCCTGATCGGGACAAAATGAGGATACTTTGTAAAAAACATCCCATAGATGCTTCCTGTCAAGTTTCGTTCCATTTGGCCAAGCGATTTCAGAGGAGATTTTTTTTATATCAGCTAAACAAAAACAAGAACTGCCCGTTGCGACCATATTTGTACTCCAATCGAAACGAAATGAGGAAACTTTATAAAGGACCCAAATTTATACTTCCTGTCTAGTTTTGTTCCATTTGGCCAAGCAGTTTCAGAGGAGAAAATTTTTTAAAACTCAGCCAATCAGAAACATGAACTGCCCACTGTGGCCATATTTGTATTCAGACTAAAACAAAATAAGCAAACTTTATCAAGGACCTTACATAGATGCTTCCTGCCAAGTTTAATTCCATTTGGCCCAGTGGTTTTAGAGGAGAAGATTGTGAAAAGTTAACAGACAGACGGACGAGGGACAGATGACAGAAACCACGTGATGACAAAAGTTCACATGGCCTTTGGGTAAAAGGTTGACAAGGTCACATGCTAAGAGAAGAAATTTGGTTTCAGGATGATATCTATCAAAAGATGACATGATTTCGTTCTGTGATTTTGCGGGTGTGTTATAGTGTAATTTTTAATACTGTAAACCTGTCCATCTCAAATTTTAATGTAAATACCGGTACATGTATATTTTTGTTAACCCATTAAATGCATTTTTGCAGGGTATTGCTTCTGGCCAGGGATTATGACTGTCCAGTTGTTTTTTTTTACTTTTTGTAGGTGTTCTTGTGTTAAAAAGAAATTAAGAGTTGTCTTTCTTTATTAGATAGATTTAATTTTATTGGGTGAATATGCAACTCAGTTATTTTTTTTATTATTAATGTGGTGTTTTATCTTTTATTATATTTTCTGTCCTTACATCATATTGTAGATTTAACAATGAAGACATCAGTGTATAAGACATAATATATAATAATAGATATTATTTCATTTGCTTTGTCATAAATTAAAAACAATATTTTGTTGTGTTGCAATTGTATCATTTCATACTTGATGTTGGGAGGACTTACGGTACGTAAGAAGTCTTTTTTAGTATTTTTATTTAATGAAACCAAATGCATTTTATTACACCATACAATAAAATAAATTCTCATGAATGGTTCAGAAATATTGGGAGATATCTCTGCAGAGGTGTTTACCCCTATTTCAGTCTATCAGTAGTAATAACAATTTTCTCAGTATTTTTCAGTAGTATCACCGGTGATCAGCCAGAGTTGCCCGCTTTGCAGCTGACATATTTTGAGTTTTCATAATTTCTTCAAGCACATTTTAAATTATCATTCGTTACATACTTTGAAAGATCGGTAAAACATACGATTAATAAGAGGTGTCCCGAAAACCGCAGAAATCTCTATCTCAGACGCGTTTACTTTAGTTTAATACATAACCGCCACTCATTCAAGCACTTTGAGGAGAAAAAAAAAATTTCTTGAAAAGAACCGGAAACCGTACTTCCGTGAACTAAATCCATAGTCCGTATTTTGCATTTAAAATCCGTGTAAAATACAGAAAATCCGTAGTGGTAAACACCGCTGTCTCTGTCAATGCAGCATGTCGACAAGCAAAAGTTGATAAAGTGTGACATTGTATGACTGTAAAACTTGGGTCACAAAAAATATCCATATCATGATTTTCAAGTAACCTTTCCATTAAGTATGCATAAACTTTATATGAACAATTTCCCAATCTCATTCTCTGAAAAACAAATAATTTATTGAATATAATGTAAGGCATTCGAGATATCTGTTACTTCATTTGGGACACTTTGTAATATTTCACTGTTACAGTTATAACTCGTTTATCTTTAATCTCATGAAAATCATCCCAGAATTGCACTGTCCAAGCTCTTCGGTGGTGTAAACAAAAACAAAAAGGGCGGAAGATTGAAATGTGAATCATTATCTTCAATATAAAAAAATTATTATCATTGTTTGACAAGAACAAAAATATCTTTGTTATAACTCAGTATTCCATTTACATTACAAACTAGGCCCTTATCTTAAACAAATAGAATAAAGAAAATTATTTATCAAGATTTGGACAAGCTATTTGCTACACCAAGAACAATAAAATAACTTTTGATTTTGCCAATATATAACAAAATAATTTACTGTCATCATCTAGTGAAGATTTAGTGTTAATGTAAGCAAAGCATAATTCTATGTTGAACTTAAAGTTCTGCTGTGGTGGCCATGTTGATTGACAGTCTGCATCATCAGATACAGTTCTGAAAGCAGACCAGCTAAAAAGCATTGGTTCCGATTGGACAAGTGGTTTTAGACAAGAAGTTTTTCAAACAGAATTTCCCATAAGGTCCTATGTTAAACTGAGTTTGGCTGTTGCAGCCATCTTGGTTGATATTCTCCGTCATCAGACATAATTCTGAAAGAGGACAATTGCTGTAAAGTTTGGTTCAACCTGGTCATATAGCTTCATAGAAAACAATTTAAAATTCATTCCACCTTTTTTCTTTCTTTTAGTAACAGCAGCCCTGTCGGTTGGGAGTCGAGCATGCCAGACACTTTTGGTCCAAGGACCATTTCACAAAGGTTTGCTTCTAATTTGCCCAGGGATTTTAGAGAAGACTAAAAGTTTCAGAAGCTGGACATCAGAAGACAACAGATGCCAAGAGCTCACCTGGAACTTTTGTCTAAAAGGGATGTCCAGTATATTCAACAGCTTCCTAAAATCTTACTCGTAATAGCTTGTCCAGTAGTGGGTCCAGTAATATGTATATGTGTGACGTATTGAATAATAATAATCTGTGTAGCACTGTTTCACGTTTCCATCATTTATATACACAGAACAATCATAATGATAGTTGCAATGTCCCTGCATGGTTGATGTAACAGCGTGGGATGGATTGTTTGTGTTGTAGTTCCAACTACAACCATTGGTCCAAGTTGAACTGTATAAATAAATGTAGCCTTTGGTTTGATAATCATAACATGATGGACTGAAGTAGGAATTTCTGCAAGTTGTTGAACTATCTGAAAAATATATAATGATTTTAGTATTATGATTATGGAGAAAGAGAAATGTGGTTCAGGTAAGTTGAATTTTAAAAGCATCCTTACATCCTTGCATCCTTACATCCTTGCATTCTTACATCCTTACATCCTTGCATCCTTACATCCTTGCATTCTTGCATCCTTGCATCTTTACATCCTTGCATCCTTACATCTTGCATCCTTACATCCTTGCATCCTTGCATCCTTACATCCTTGCATCCTTGCATCCTTACAACCTTACATTCTTGCATCCTTGCATCCTTACACCCTTGCATCCTTGCATCTTTACATCCTTGCATCCTTATATCCTTACATCCTTACATCCTTATATCCTTGCATCCTTACATCTTTATATCCTTGCATCCTTATCCTTGCATCCTTATATCCTTGCATCCTTATATCCTTACATCCTTGCATCCTTGCATCCTTATATCCTTACATCCTTACATCCTTGCATCCTTGCATCCTTATATCCTTATATCGTTGCATCCTTGCATCCTTACATCCTTGAATCCTTACATCCTTGCATCCTTTACATCCTTGCATCCTTACATCCTTACATCTTTGCATCCTTATATCCTTGCATCCTTGCATCTTGCATCCTTACATCCTTATATCCTTGCATCCTTGCATCCTTGCATCCTTACATTCTTATATCCTTACATCCTTGCATCCTTATATCCTTCATCCTTACATCCTTGCGTCCTTGCATCTTGCATCCTTATATCCTTGCATCCTTGCATCCTTACATCCTTGCATCCTTGTATCCTTAGATCCTTATATCCTTGCATCCTTGCATCCTTACATCCTTGCATCCTTACATCCTTGCATCCTTGCATCCTTACATCCTTACATCCTTAGATCCTTGCATCCTTGCATCCTTACATCCTTGCATCCTTACATTTTTGCATCCTTGCATCTTGCATCCTTACATCCTTGCATCCTTACACAGTTACATCCTTACATCTTTGCATCCTTGCATACTTATATCCTTACATCCTTGCATCTTGCATCCTTATATCCTTAAATCCTTAAATCCTTGCATCCTTGCATCCTTACATCCTTGCATCCTTGCAACCTTACACCCTGGCATCCTTGCATCCTTATATCCTTACATCCTTGCATCCTTGCATCTTTGCATCCTTATATCCTTACATCCTTGCATCCTTACATCCTTACATCCTTGCAACCTTACATCCTTGCATCTTGCATCCTTATATCCTTGCATCCTTACATTCTTGCATCCTTATATCCTTACATCTGCATTCTTACATCCTTGCATCCTTACATCTTTGCATCCTTGCATCCTTATATCCTTACATCCTTATATCCTTATCCTTACATCCTTATATCCTTACATCCTTACATCCTTGCATCCTTGCATCCTTACATCTTACATCCTTGCATCTTTGCATCCTTGCATCCTTACATCCTTGCATCCTTGTATCCTTACATCCTCGTATCCTTACATCCTTGCATCCTTGCATCTTGCATCCTTGCATCCTTATATCCTTACATCCTTGCATCCTAACATCTTGCATCCTTGCATCCTTGCATCCTTGCATCCTTACATCCTTGCATCCTTACATCCTTGCATCTTGCATCCTTGCATCCTTGCATCCTTTCATCTTGCATCCTTATATCCTTGCATCCTTGCATCCTTATATCCTTACATCCTTGCATCCTTACATCTTGCATCCTTGCATCCTTGCATCCTTACATCCTTGCATCCTTACATCCTTGCATCTTGCATCCTTGCATCCTTGCATCCTTTCATCTTGCATCCTTGCATCCTTATATCCTTGCATCCTTGCATCCTTATATCCTTACATCATTGCATCCAGCATCCTTGCATTCTTGCATCCTTATATCCTTACATCCTTGCATCCTTGCATCCTTATATCCTTACATCTGCATATTTGCATCAATGCATCCTTATATCCTTACATCCTTGCATCCTTACATCCTTGCATCCTTGCATCCTTACATCCTTGCATCCATCAACTCTTGAAAGCCAAGAAAAAGACTGTCTAAGTACCATAACCCCAAAGTTTTGTTTGAAGTGACTCAGTGGTCTAATACAAGAAGACTTGTAAATGTATTTTCCAAATGAATCCTATGTTAAACTAACATCAGCTTTTGGGGGCCATCTATTTCAAGTTATCAAAGACTGCACACTAGTTTTCTTCAGTTTTTCACATGACAATATTATGCAATGAATGTCTACCTCAAATGAGGGCTTTTATTGTCTTACTATTTTTTCCACAGGAGCACGACATAATTTGACTCTCATGACTTCTAATGCAGATGAATTACGCAGTTGTCTACCTTGGGGGGGGGGGGGGAATTGAGACGTTTGGAGGTGAACAATAGGTTTGTTTTTTTCTGCGATTATGCAGTTGTCTCCCTTGTGAGGGAAAATTGGGATGTTTAGAGGTGAACAAAAGAGTTGTTTCCCCCATGTTCAAATTTTGTAAAAACTTTCAATTTATTTTTGAATCACATGACAGTTTTCATCCAATAATTGATGGTCGATTTTTATGCAAATATTGGTTGAATTTGAACAATTCTTGTGATAATATGTGTGGAATTTAGAGGTGTATGATTACATACATTTGATAGTGTATATTAATATATTTTTAAAACTAGAAAATGTGTCTATAAGGCACGGATGCCCGGCCTTAAAAACAATATAGGTGTTGCTGAACTGCATTGTACTGTACAAGTGGACTGTAGGGGTGAAACATCATTGATATATTACTGTAGGTTTCTGAGAAATGAACCTAAAACAGAAAACTTAACCAAAGTCACTGAAGCATGAAATGTAGGTCATAGTGACCCAAGTGTTGCTGAACTGCATTGTACTATATAAGAGGAATGCAGTGGTGAAATATCATTTATACATTACTATAGGTTTCTGAGAAATGAACCAAAACGCAAAACTTAACCAAAGTCACTGAAGCATTAAATGTAGGTCATAGCGACCCAAGTGTTGCTGAACTATGTTGTACTATACAAGAGGACTGTAGTGGTGAAATATCATTGATATATTACTATAGGTTTCTGAGAAACGAACCTAAACGCAAAACTTAACCAAAGTCACTGAAGCATGAAATATAGGTCAGAGTGAACCAAGTATTGCTGAACTGTGTTGTACTATACAAGAGGACTGTAGTGGTGAAATATCATTGATATATTACTATAGGTTTCTGAGAAATGGAGCTAAACGCAAAACTTAACCAAATTGGGATGTACTTACAGACGGACAAGGGTAAATCTATATGCCCCAGCCACATTTGTGGCAGGGTATAATAAAGTTTCTGGATAGTTTTGCCATTTTCATTTTCATAATTGCTATATACCCACATACAAAATGCTAAATGTTCCCTGAAGTTTATGGAGTTGTCTCCCATTAGTTAATACTCTCTTATATATGTTTTACTTTACATATTTCTGACCTTTTATACAGTTAAAGTTCTAACAAAGATATCATAATACAAACAAATTCAAACTCAGTATGCAATGCTTATAAAAATAGGGAATTCCTTATCAATAATTTAATTTTTGGAAAAATCACTGGAATTATTTCAGATTATCAGTCTCTGAAATAACTAAATATTATAAAATTTGGCTAAATGTTATTATTCACTGCTGTCAGTTTGAACAAATTGAATTTTACGTAATTTGCATCAATATTTTTGGACAGTCAGACAACACAGAATCAAATACCACTTACGATAACAAACCCCAGTGTTACATCTTTGACTCTCATAATCCCGACTATCCCTACACGATTCATCTTTCCCAAAGTAATTTCTTGATGGATTTGTACAACTGCGTGTTCGCACCCGATATCCACCTCCACAAGTCCGAGAACAGGAACCATATGATCCCCATTGTGTCCATGCTCCATCCCCTATATAGTAAAATAAAGAAATAATAAATTATATATTAATATACAAATAAATAAATGGATTTTAGAAACTTAAAGTGTCAACCTCTATATAAGTATGATACATAGTTCATAACGACCCTAAGATGAAAAGCAACAATTGATTGTTTCGACTTTTATTATTTTTGTACTATTAGAAGCTCTTTTTGAAAAAAAAATCTGTTCACATATTGAAATTCCCCCAACATTTCAATAATGTCATAGCTATGTATAGGCAGCTACAAGCCTGCACCTCAAAAATCTAGCGATATTCCGAATATTTTGTTGGCAATCTTGGCTCCCTCGTTGGCAACGCTTGCTACCAAATCTATTGATTTGATAGTAAGATCAAGAGACTGGCAGATTGATATGATGGCTCTTGTCGCTGGCACTGTTGTCACACATCCGGGATACTGTTGGCAACCGCCGATGTAAATGTTAAGAAATAGCTACAGGCATTCCGAATGCAAAGTTGGCTCACATCCGGGATTTTATTGACAACCTGTAATACTGTAAACAACTGGCATAGCCAGTTGGCAATTTATAATAATTTCTCCAAGAATTAAAACAAAAAGCATGATTTTTTCGATTGCTTTTGACCTATTTAACTAAAGAGGACTCTTTCCCATCACAACAGACCGCATGTGATAAATTTGCAGCCGTGGGATATCGGGCAAATGTGCCTGAACCTCTGCTTTTGAAAAGCTATCACTTTTCATAATTTACTTTATTCATTTTTTTAAAAGTTTGGAAAAAAACCACATTCAAAAGGTCAACAATTCTAATTAGTTAAAAAATACTGCTATGATTTAAAGAATCAGCATTTCAAAGATATGGGTCAACACAGTGTGGATCAATTACTTCCGTGTAAATGAATTGAGACAAAACTGTGTGTATGTACATTTATATTTCTATTTATAGATTGTATGCCATAAAAAACTGCATTCAAGTGTAAAAAATAGATAATTTTTAATTACAAAATATTTTTTTAATATGAATGTAGTTCAAGCAGTATTCATGATCAAAAATCCTTTTTCTCAAGTACCTTTTTGGTTATTTTAACTGAATAAATTTCTGGACTACATATAAAAAGACGGATCAAGGCCCGGGACTGTGGAAAACTTAACAAATTTAATCTGAATTTTTTAAATGTGAAAAGTATAATTTTCTAAATAAAAACCTATTCATAGTGCATCTTCTAAAGTTTAGTTTTGTGAATTGTATTTATTGTTATTTTTGTCTATTTTAGAAATCCAGGAAAACAATATTCTATTTTAACGGAATCTTAACAAATTTAATTTGAATTCAATTTTCACTTCAATTTCTTTTTTTAAAATGTAGTTTGGTTAGAAGGATTTCAACAAAATGCACATTTTTAATTTCCAAATTCATACTTCTTTATCTTATGCCGCTGAATACATCTTTATTTAATGTTGAAAACTTCTTAGAAAACTTACATCCACGTTAAATTTATAATACATAACTTTATACCGGACAAACACTGTTTAGGTGTGATGAGACATTTTCTGGCATTTACCATGGAAAAGACAGCAGTGTAATCCTATCACATGGAAATTTATGTTTGATATTAAATATTTTAATTAGCCTACGTTTATGGCATCTCCAATGTCGTCGTCCGTCGTATACACACCCGTCGGCGGATGCTGGTAGTATGAGTTTTATTGTTGAAATATTGTTTTCAATTTTTATGAATAAAAATTTCGCATTGTATGATATATACAAAAAAAAACCCCTGAATGCGATTTCAACTAAGAATGGCAGACCTACACATTCTTTTATGATAAAAATGGAGAAATAAATACAGTCAGGGATACTACTTTTTTAAAGATAATACTTGTTTTGCATAATGGTTTAGACCTTTTGAATTTCCTTTATTTTCCCGGTGAACCTTTGAATGTGCGCCTGTAGCAATACATTTTAAACATTGGCTAGAATCATGTTTTTTTTTTTCTTAATTAAATTACGCTAGACATCGTACTATTATTTATAAATTACAGTCCAGAATAGCAACTAGTCAACATCTTTCATCGAAAAAAAAATTTATTTATATAAACGGCCAAACTTGTAAATAGATAAATAAATAATGAAAACAAAGAAAAACAAAATAAAAATGTTACATTTTTAATGAAATATCCTTAATTCTGAAATTTAAGTAATTTTTCTGAAGACTTTCAAGGACCTAAACTTCACTTTAATGGTTCATCTGCTGAATATATAAAATTTGTCCTTCTTGATTGTCATAATATCAAAACAAAAACTGGACAAAATTTAAATTTGGAAATTAATAAGTATTGCACAAATGTTCTTAGAAGCTTATATCAAATATATAGGCATTGTTTATTCAAGACATTCCCTTGCTATGCATGTGTTTAACACATGGCTTATAGCTGCGTTCCTGAACCCACAAGCACTCCTTATTTGGTCAGGAGATAAGCAGTGATGATACCCTTTTCATATTTCCCCAGGATGCTTTCTTGGGATCAGTTTGAGTTCAGTTGCCGACAAGAATAGTTGTACACAAGTGTTTTCAAGTAAAATTACCCACCCACCTCCCCATCATATGCCTTCAACTACATACTGAATATCGGAGTTGGTCTCAGCAAACCAGCAGTATTTATTAAAGTTTTCCCTTTCGAAATTCACGGCTGGTCTAATTTCTCATTTCCCCAAGTCATTAAATTACATACATCTACATGTTTTCTCTCTCCACCGTCAATTCGACCCACTTTTATTGTAGCAATCTGCTTCAAGATGGAGCATCGTTTCAACCCCTTTTAGGAACATGCCTTGTTCCGGTCAATTGACGGAGTGTCCAAGTCCATGGGGCTTGGTTCATCTATACCAAGTGTCATTGACAGGGCCTGGAGCTAAACTGAGTTCCCTTTACTGAGTTTTGGACTCCAAAGGGCCAAACTGGTTTTTGTTAAATAAAGTTAGTTATTTATTATATAATATTTTTGTAGGTAGCAAACTCATTTACCCTAGTAGAGGGCTTCTTAGTTGTCCCCTATTATATCTTTAGCCCTACAATAGTGTCATTTCTTGAAGTTGACTTATCCTACAGAGGATGTTGTATCCCTAGGTGGACGGTATGTCACGGACATGTCGGTTGGAGTCTGGGTTCACTAGGTTTATATGTACATCTATCAGTTGTTAAATACACAGCAACAGAGTAAATAGTTAGTTAAATAGCTTAGTGGTCAGAGTGTAGTCATATTTGTCCAATCACATCTTACTAGTAGTTGGTACAGGAACATCAACAATCAGTCATAGCAGTGTTTGGTACTACATTTGTATGTTTGTTTTCAGTACACTTTGTGTCCATATTGTTAATTACAAATCAGAGTTGGCCACCTATATGAGTAAATTTTTACACTTTATGGAAGATAAAGACGTTGGCTGATAGCCATCACCTTGCGTCCTCTTACTGTCATTTGGTAATACAATGATCATCACTTCTGTGTCTCTTGTCTTCAGTCATTGAATAAATTATATAATAATACATATGGATTAACTTTCACTTTTTTCAGTTTTCAAGAAACTATATATGTTGAATCAAAGTATATAATATATTCAAGTGCTTCGATTTCTAATAACAACGGAAAAATAAAATAAAACCTTTAGCAACAATATAAACTGCATGATATAAGCAATCAGTGAAAGTGTGGAAAATATTTCATTTTCCATTATATATATATCCTATGCTAAATATAAATTTTGTTTCTATTAGTAAAGATATTAAGCTAAACCAGGCATCATATAATCAGTCATTCTTTCACCCACTCCTAAAATTTTGAAAACATTGGGATTTTTTCCCATTTTTTCCATATCTTATTTAAAAAAATGTGTACCACACGTAAATTTTATCTTTGCCTGAAAAAAAACAAGTCCTCAAGAAAAAAAAAAATTTTAAATTAAAATTTTGGTTGCTCGCACCTATTTTTACCATCCAAAAATCCAAAGAATGAAAAAAAAATTAGGTGTGGCCTTACAAAGTTGTTCAAATTAAAGTTTATTGTCTGGTTTATTGGATGCTGATGACAAATAAAAATCAATATCTCAAACGGTGGTAATAATCTTATGATATACAATAATTGTTCAAAGTTCGTTGATACAAGGGGTGGGAGACGTTTGTAGATTGTAGCAGTAAACTAAGGGATTTAAGGTCAAGGATTGTTTTATCAATAATATTGATCATTTATTATAAAACCAGAAAATAAATGAAGTTGGAAATATGGATGATCATCAACATATCAACATTCTTCAAGAACATATCTATTGAAGATGTCAATCCTCACAAAAACAAACATCTCCATACATAAAAATAAACCTCCTCTATTGAATTTGTTAGATTTAATTATAAACCTTCAGTTTGGTTTTGGTTAACATACCATTTGTGACATTAATAGCATCTTAAGTATTTAAATTCTGGACTCATCATTTTTAAATTGGACTCACCAAATAGTTTTTTAACTCACCATTATCTGGTCAGTCCTGGACTCATCAAAAACTAGAAAATGTGTCTATAAGACACGGATGCCCAACCCTAAAAAAATTTAGGTTGCTGAACTGCGTTGTACTACATGTATACAAGAGGACTGTAGTAATGAAATATCATTGATATATTACTATAGGTTTCTGAGAAATGAACCTCAACGCAAAACTTAACGTCAAAGCTAATCGAAATACACTGGAATATGAAACAAGAGGCTCTCAAGAGCCTGAATCGCTCACCTGGCAAACAATGCACTATAAACTAAATTAATATATTAATGTTTGTTGTAAATTAAACTGAGTATTAAAGGTCATGTAAAATGCTGAAAATACCTTTAAAAGCCTTTCAAGAACCTCTGGAAAGCAATGGGCATGAGTTCTCCCTACGCTTGATTAAGATACAGTCATGGTCAATCTGATGATTCACAATACAAAATACAAGCTTTAATTCATCTTCAAATACAAGTATAAATCTCTTTGTCTATATGTTGTCTTCGCTTTTAAAATGTTTTAAAAAAGTTATGTAAAAATTGTGGGTTAAGGCTTTTTATTTTCTATTATGCTTGATCTTTGATCATATTGACTAAGCTGTTGGTTTTTAACCAATAAACCATGCTTAACTCATCTGTCATTTTGTAGAGTTTCATCCAAATCCCCCTAGTACTTTCAGAGAAGAAGATGTTTGAAAATTTGTTAACAACGATGATGACGGACACCAAGTGATGGCAATTAAAAGCTCACATATTATGAAGTTTAATCATTGTTATACAACATTCTCATCATCACCATTCACTAAGGATACCATGTTTACTTTAAAAACCAAATATTGTTGAAATCCGAGCAAGTGTAAAAAATGGCGGGAAAATGGCAGACATTTTAAACATGGCCGTCCAAAACAAACTTTCATCATAACCATTCAACTCGGGATACCATGTTTACCTTGAAAGTAGCTTTCATCTTTATTTTCTTTCTATAATTCAGGAAAAAATAGCAAAAAACAGCATTTTGACCCCTATGTTCTATTTTTAGTAAGGTCGGATATGTTTTTCAACCAATCAAAAATCAGGATACCCTAAGGAACAATCTTACCAAGTTTCATTTGATTTTTAATAGTAGTTTCAGAGAAGAAGATTTTTGAAATAATAACATAAAAAAAGCCAAAAATGTCAAAAAAGGGCAATAACTCTAACATCAGTTGACAGATTTTCACGAAAATCAGCACACAGGTAGCTCTCATCATGCTGAACACTTTCAACCTGCCAGAATTTGCCGTAACCTAATCATTTTTGAGATATTTGCGAAAAACTGTTGTTTGACCCCTATGTTCTATTTTTAGTAACAGTGGCCATGTTTTTCGACGGATCAAAAATCGAAGCATAAACTTTGTGCAGGATACCCTAAGGAACAATCATGCTAAGTTTTATCCAAATCCATTCAGTAGTTTCAGAGGAGAGGATGTTTGAAAAATTGTTAACGACGACGACAGACGACGACAGACGCCAAGTGATGAGAATAGCTCACATGGCCTTTTAGGCCAGGTGAGCTAATAAAAAATTGGGGTACCCATGCTTATTTTTTTGCTATAAACCTTTGAAAATTTGTTCTGAAATTAACTTTTAACATAGGATATACAGGGAAAACATTTTTGCTCGAAAAGTCTATAAAAACCAATCCTACATTTTGTTGAAAAACTAATACATTGTATTATATTGCCTCATCCACGAGCTTTCTGATGATATAAAAATATTTTGGGTTCCTCATGCCTGATTTCATTGTATCTGCTGCTGAAGATAATATCAAGCTACTAATTGATTAAAATATAAAAGATAAAAGATAATAAATGGAAGCAGCTGATATAAACCGGAAACAGTTGATAACAAAGTCATATCAGCCAGCTAAGCCAGTAGGGAAAAGAATTAATACAAGCTTTAAAGCTTGTTTTCGGATCCCAATAATTAATATTTATTGTTTTATATTTATGCATGTTATCAATGTAATTGTAACTGTATATAATATTGATTAATAAAATATGTTTACACTAATCAAATTCTTATAAGATTAGGGGAGAAATATGCACAATTTCCAATTTTATCATAGAGTTAACTTTTTACCTTTTTTTTCTATAAGTACTAGACATTGAACCCGCGCGAGCGCGGGAAAATAAGCATTATTTTTTGTGGTGGCCATATTGACTTTAAAAAGTTTTTGCGGCCATGGCATTCGTGGAACAGGAACTCAATGTGGATGTTGTGGCAGGCTTCCCATAAACTTTCCTGTCAAGTAGGTGGTATCAACTGATAGTTTCATGTCTATATATGCTGTAGTATTCCAGAAATGGATGTTAATGCAAACTTTAACCAAAGTCAATGAAGCGTGAAATGTAGGTCAACGTGACCTAATTGTCATACGGTTGTTCGTTACTTCCGAAGATGTATCCACTGATGAAGTAGACTGTATGCCACGTAGAATTACCAAAATGGACCTTAAGGTTCCATCATAGTCAAAATCTATGACGAAAATACAACCACATAAATTGTCAATATGTTTATGTTACAATTAATTCTGAACTGGAACTTGATGAAAAGCTTTCATTAAATACACATTTCATAATGCATTACCTTTTTCATTCAGAATAAATATGAAAAAGAATATGAATAAACATTTCCTTAGTGACGGATGAATTTTTCAAAAGATGCCGTGAGTTAAGTAGAGCATATTTTTGGAAAATAATTGTTCCAATTGTTCATTGTCATCATGGGCAGGGCAAGCGAGGCTTAATTTCACAAATAAATCCAATAGACGATAAAAGCATTTTTAGTGTGTGGCTGCGTGTGCTTTCCACGTTTATAAAGATGTCCGAGATAAATTTCGTCTTTAATGATAAAGATGACCATTTGTTAAAAATATTTTTATCTAGGGCTTACAGGGAATTGCATGGTAGAGATATATTTAGACAGGTCACACGACAAATAATGTAAAAATGGATAATGGTTGGTTTTATCACTTTGTGCAAAGTAAACATCCGAGCAATCCAAAAACCAACTAAGTTAGGAATTCCTCTGAACTTTGCCTTACTTCTTCATAATCTTCAAAGTTCATAATGTTTATAGTTAGGAGAAATTGCATTATTGTAGAAAAAACAATCCTGAATACATGAAGCGGAAACATCCCACTCGAAGGAGAATGTTTTTAATTTGTTTTATTCTTCTTCCGTAATTTCAAACAAAAATACATTTAAAATATGTGCATAATTGTTTATTTAAATCAATGTGATAAAATGATGCAATCGAGAACCTTCTAAGGGATATGTTGGGAGAATTCATACCGGAAAAGTCCATGCAAATTCCATTTGCACATAAACAAAACTGCAGTTTAAAATTTATAAATGCAGATTGTCAAATCCGATAATAACCTTTATAATCTGAACCATACATCGTTTATTTTGAACCACGCGTTTTGCCGCCTATTCGGCTAATTCGTAAATTTAGTATTATAGATATGATAAAAGTACTTACGAACACAATGATATTGAATCTTAAGTCCAGCTACTCCACCATTTCCACAAGAACTTCCAACAAGCGAGTTCGTGACAGTGAAAGAACAACTTGTCCTATTGTCACACGTGTTCTTTATACCGTAGTTATCTGTGTGAGAACAGCTTTCGTAAGTATACTGTATATCATCTACAACTAAGTACGGAGACGCAGGAGCTTCATAACCAGAGTAGGAGGAATATGATCGGGTCTCAGCGTTGCAGTTTATGGATACAACATCGCCTTCTTTCGCATGTGTATAATAGTAATCTGGAAAAACAAAAGAAAAAAATTTCATACCTTGTACAATTATGCACTGTGGATGAAGATAAATTACAATATTTCTGTCTCAAAATCACAGAGTAAAATCTAGAGACATAAAAAGGTCTTGTTTACTGATAAATATTTTGTTCATTGGAATTAACCCTTGAAAAACTAATACATGTATATAAAATATTTATAACGGCTTGGTCATAATTAAATTTTCTTGTGTTGATTAATCCTGATAGCCACCTATTTCAAAGTCAATAATCATAGAATATCAATTTTTCCTGCAGAAAGAATGATATGCATCCATAATGCATATTTTCATCAACAGAATTTCAAGTTTATTCTTTTTATTATGTGAATTTCAAATTTTCATGTGCAATATTTGTATCATGTATGTATTGTTCACCTGGATTTAACTTGTCCACCTTGAGCAGGACTACAAATTCAAGTGTACCAGTTATCCTGGCTCATTAACCCATTCCTCATGTTAAACTAAGTTCAGCTGTGGTGGCCATCTTTGTTGAAAGTACGGGTCAGACACAATTCTGAAATCGGACCATTTAAGAACCACTGCAGCCAAGTCTGGTTCCAACTGGCAATGTTGTTTCAGATAATGAATTTGCTATGTCCTATGTTAAACTACGTTTGGCTATGGCGACATTCTTGGTAGACAGTCTGGGTCATCCAACACAATTCTGAAAGAGGATCAATGTTCAGCCAGTCAGAAATTATAATAGGCTTTGGCAGTCATGTTTCTTGATCAATTGGCACCAAAGTACTAGCAATTGGAAAGGACCTTACAAGGAACATCTGTGCCAAGTTTGGTCAAATTTTGTTCAGTGGTTCTCAAGAAGAAGACCAAAATGTGAAAAGTGACGGACAGACGGACAGATGACAGTCGAAAGGACGATGGACACCAGGTGGTGGTAAAAGCTCCCTTTGGCCATGTGAGCTAAAAACATAAATAGGAGTCAGGAAGGACAAGAACAAATCTAGAGTTTTTACAATATAAATAAATTATTCAAACCCATTGGGTTCAAAGAACAGATTATAAAAATGAATTTTATATTGCCTTCCAAAAATTCATACAATCAAATATAAATGTACAGAAATTTGAGCTAAATGTGTCCAGTATTTTCAAAATATAAAATAAATTTTTAAAAAGCAGTTGCTTTGAATTAATAATATAATTTTAAAATTTGAGTTATCCCCCTTTGAATATTAATCTATTATTCTGTTTCAAAGTGGAAAGTTTCCAAATTTTCTTATAAAGTATATTGGCACGTGTGACATAAATTCTATTCAATCCATTTCATAACACAGTGGCTCTCCATTAAATACAATTAAAAAATTTCAAAGTGGAAAGTTTCCAAGTTTTCATATTAAGTTTATCAGTACTTTATGATAGAAATTTCATTCTTTTTTTTCTTTTTCGCTATTTTTAAACAAAGTTCAGTGCTTTCATTTAAAGTGTTTTTTTAGGTCAGTAATTTACTTCAACAAAGACACTCAAAATAAAGAATTGAGCAATGACTTAGAACATAGGAACGAGATATGAAATTTGACCAACTATTTTTGAATTTTGAAGGCACTGATATTTACCATAGCAAGCAGATACAACAAATCAATAAGTATATTGTGTTTTAGACCTCCTCAACATTCCTATATATATCAACTAAATGACAAATAAATATATAACCTTTAATTACAAAATTTAACGTATACAAAGAGAAATTCTGAAATTTTCAGAATACAATTAACTTGAAAACACTTTTTAACACTCTTAATCAAAGACCACCCCCCCCCCCCCCCTCTTTTCCAAAAAAAATAAAATAAAATAAAATAAACAACAAGAAAACAAAACCATCAAAAACAAAAAATAATAGTTTAATCTGTATGTCCTGTAACACAGTTTTTTGTTGGCTCCTATAATCCGTTTATTTTTAAAATTGTACCAGATGGTGAAAAGAATGCAACTTCAACAATTAAGAAATTTATTTTTTCCCTAAATTTGTCATATATATTCACATTATGTGCCAATACAATATTCCAGCAACAAGATTGTAAAGAACAACATATACCAAATGACAAAGAAACTAGAAATACATGGATGCTCCCCTAAAATGTAGGTCATCATGTATGAATGCTCAGTACTATCCAAGGCACATCCACTGATGAAGTTTCGTTGATACAGTATGCTTAGGTCCGAAGAAATGAACCTAAATGCAAAATTTAACCAGAGTCACTCAAGCAGAAAATGTAGCTCAAAATGACCCAATTATTGTATGACTGCTCAGAATTACCTCAGGCACATCCACTGATGAAGTTTTGTTGATACATTATGCTTACTTCCAAAGAAATGAACCTAAATGCAAAATTTAACCTGAGTCACTCAAGCATAAAATGTAGGTCATAATGACCAATTATTGTATGACTGCTCAGTATTACCTAAGGCACATCCACTGATGAAGTTTCGTTGATACACTATGCTTAGTTCCAAAGAAATGAACCTAAATGCAAAACTTAACCAGAGTCGCTCAAGCGTAAAATGTAGGTCATAATAACCAATTATTGTATGACCGCTCTTTACTACCCAAGGCACATCCACTGATGAAGTTTTGTTGATACAGTATGCTTACTTCCAAAGAAATGAACCTAAATGCAAAATTTAACCAGAGTCACTCAAGCATAAAATGTATGTCATAATGACCAATTATTGTATGACTGCTCAGTATTACCTAAGGCACATCCACTGACGAAGTTTCGTTGATACACTATGCTTAGTTCCAAAGAAATGAACCTAAATGCAAAACACCTAGAGTCGCTCAAGCGTAAAATGTAGGTCATAATGTCCAATTTTTGTATGACCACTCTTTACTACCCAAGGCACATCCACTGATGAAATTTTGTTGTTACATTATGCTTACTTTCAAAGAATTGAACATAAATGCCAAATTTAAACAAAGTCATTCAATCATAAAATGTAGGTCATAATGACCAATTATTGTATGACTGCACAGTATTACCTAAGGTACATCAACTGATGAAGTTTCGTTGATACACTATGCTTAGTTCCAAAGAAATTAACCTAACACAAAACTTAACCACATAGTTGGGACTTGCGTACAGACAGACAAGGGTAACTCTATATGCCCCACCCACAATCAAGGGCAGGGCATAAAAAATAAGTTGAAAGAATCCATCCAAGTATAAAAGCAGGAATATACATGTTGGGAAAAACCTAAAATTACAGTCATGAATTTATCAATTTTGCTGATTTCCCATTGCTGAAGAGCCTTAACCCTGTATTTGACATGACAACAAAAACCCTGCATTTGTCATGACAACAAAAATCAATTTTATTATAAATACTAGATACATATAATAATTATTTGAATTCAAAAAGATATAATGCTAATAGAAAATTAAATTTTAATTCAGAAAGAAGTTATTTTGGAATTATGAACGGATGGACTTACAGAAGGGCATCGAAGGAGCAACAATTTACTAAACTGAAATTTTTTGGGAGCATAAAAATCTTTGAATATATACATGTTATGAAAAAGAGTTCAAACAATGAGAATCATTCAGAATTTTTTTTAGGTTCCATAATAAAACGCTTGATTATATTCTATTTTAAAACGAGTATTATTTAATAACAAGGATGATTTCACAAACTTTAAAATGGGTCCCCTTAACACAAAATTCAATTTGGGAATTTTTACAGCAGATTTTTGCCACATCAAAAAAACTTCAATTTGACTTTCACTAAATATCCCTACCGTCATTTTCATGTCATCATTAATTTTAAGCAGAGAACCAAAAGTTAAATTTCTAATAATATTTAGAAAGATATACTTTGTAATATATTGAAAAGGGTTATAATATTTTTTCAGGCAAAACTTGCTTGTTGAACTATAATTTTATTCCCTTTCATAAAATTATACCTTAATTACTTAAAATATTTGAATTCTTTTATTAAAATGATTTTAAAGAAAGTAAAAAAACATGGATAAATAAGTTTTCTTATTGAAAAATGGATATTTTATAGAATATTTAAAGACCAGAATTTTTTTTTATTGACAAAAATTACTTATATCAAAGATATGAATTAAGTAGTTTGTAAAACTTGCAAAAAATTTTAAAAAAGGAAATACGTCTTCTGGAATTGATTAGAACCTTCTAAATATTTTACTTTTTTTACTATTTTTTAAAATCCTTTACCAGAATAAACTGTTAAAATAATCACAAATAGGAGCCGTTCATACTTACTTTGTGCGGATGATTTCCCGACGAAGGAAAACAAACACAAAATTAATGTAAATTTCATCATTTTTTAATCATGGTCTTCTTCTTAGTATGTGTACTAGAAATGTGGACAGTTTCGTTTAATATAGTAACAAAATTTGTACCTTTTGCCAAAAGAATGATTGATTTATCACAAATCTTTTTCATTAAATTTCTATTGATTACAATTGTTTCATTTGTAACCTAATTTTTCATACAATTGAAATGATCGAAATTGATATAAAAAACAATGAAATTTGAACCAAACACCAGGTTAATGGATGACCGCTGTTATTCTTCTATCACGTCATTTTTATTTATTGTTTAAAAAAGATCTGTAGGAGGGTATATTTAAATATAGCGTCACATGTTAGATACAAGTGAAAAAATTTGACCCTGAAATTTGTACATGTTTAAATATTTTCTTGTCATTTGATTTTCATCTCAAAAAGAAAAAAAAATTTCTTAATATAACGACAAACAATATACATGTACCAGGTAAAGTCACATAGATGTATCACATCAAAAAGTCTAAGTCCTACAGTACTTTGTCCTTGAACTCATGACCATAATCTTTAGGCTTTTAGATCTTGATTAATTTAAACTTTGTATAAAATCTATTGAAGGCTGTTGATTCTAGAGTGTTCACAAGGATATTACAAACAATTGTGACCCTTTGACCTTGACCTTTAACCTTGAAAATCAATAGCGCTCCAGATTTTCCTAAGTTTGGGCAAAATCCATTAAAGGATTTTGCTTCTAGAGTGTTCACAAGGGTATAAAGATTTTACAAGTCCCACTGTGACCTTGAAAATCAACAGGGTTCTAGATATTCATAAGGACCAAGTATGTGCCAAGTTAGGCCAACTAAAATTAATTAGTAGATTTTCATCCAACTTTTTGAAAAAAATGGGGCGGATGGGAGGATTTTATTTTTTATTTCATATAACTATTTTGTAAGGTGTTATTAATATGTAAACGTTATAAAATGGCTTATACCGCTTACTACTCTAAGAATCACGAAAACCATGTTGAATTGTTACAGGAAGTTAACAAAAAACGAAATTATTGACACGGATACCGGTAACGGAGATGAACAAAATCCGGAAATCATAAATTTTAGAAAATTAAAAAAATCGGGGCGGCACGATTTTCGAGGGGCGGGCGGGGATGAAAATCTATCAATTAATTTTAATTGGCCTTAGGTCAAAATCCCTTAAAGGATGTTGAATCTAGAGAGTTCACAAGGGTGTTACAAACGGATAGAAGGAAGGACGGACAGTAGCGTTACTATATCTGCTCACAACTTCGTTGGCGAGGGAATAAATAGTTAAGAAGAATAAAGGTGAATATTTCACTCTTTAGAATTATATCCAGCAGTCAATGTTGGATAAACCAGAGGCTCCCAGATTGGCTGTGGTGGCCATCTTCGTTGATAGTTTGGGTCAACCGACACAATTCTGAACATGCTGAAAGAGGACCATCTAAGGACCATTGCTGCTAAGTTTGGTTCCAATCTCTCAGTAGTTTCAGACAAGAAAATTTTTTAATGAATTTTCCATAGGGTTAAATGTCATATTATGTTCGACTGTGGTGGCCATCTGATTAACAGTTCAGGTCATCGGACACAGTTCTGAAAGAGGACAATCTAAGGACCATTGCTGCCAAGTCTTCTAATTGGCTCAGTTGTTTCAGACAAGAAGATTATTTAATGAATTTTTTTCATAAGGTCCTAAGTTAGACTTAGTTCAGCTGTGGCGGCCATCTCTGTTGACATTCCAGGTCAACAGACAGATATCTGAAAGAGGACCACTTATGAACATTTCTGTCAAGTCCGATTCCAACTGGCTAAGTAGTTTCAGACAAGACAATTTTTTAATGAGTTTTACCATAGGGTCCAATGTTAAGCTATTTTCAGCTGTGGTAGACATCTTGGTTGACAGTCCAGGTTATCGGACATAATTCTGAAAGAGTACCATATAAGAACCATTGTTGCCAAGTCTTGTTCCGATTGGCTTAGTTGTTTCAGACAAGAAGATTTTCCATGAATTTCAAATATGGTCCTATGTTAAACTAAGTTCGGCTGTGGCGCCATCTTGTTTGTTCATCCAGTTCATCGGACAGAGTTCTGAAAGAGGACCATCTATAGACCATTTCTGCTAAGTTTGGTTGCAATTGGCTCAGTAGTTTCAGACAAGAAGATTTTTAAATGAATTTCCCATAGGGTCCTATGTTAAACTAAGTTCGACTGTGGCGCCATCTTGGTTGATCGTCTGGTTTATCAGACATAATTCTGAGAGAGGACCATCTAAGAACCATATCTGCTTAGTTTGGTTGCAATTGGCTCAGTAGTTTCAGACAAGAAGAATTTTAAATGAATTTCCCATAGTGTCCTATGTTAAACTAACTTTGGCTGTGGCTGCCGACTTGGTTGATCATCTGGTTCATTGGACACAGTTCTGAAAGAGGACCATCTAAAGCCCATTGCTGCTGAGTTTGGTTGCAATTGGCTCAGTAGTTTCAGACGAGAATATTTTTAAATGAATTTCCCATAGCATGCATAGGGTCCTATGTTAAACTAAGTTCCAACGTGGCAGCCAACTTGGTCAGATGCTGGGACCAGCAGACATAATTTTGGAAGGGGACTACCAAAGGATTATTTCAGCAAAGTGTGGCTGAGATTGGAAAAGTAGCTTCAGAGGAGAAGATTTTTTAAATTTGGACCCTCCCCCCCCCCATTTTTCTATTTTTCGCTTGGCCACCATCTTGGTTGAAGGTTGGGGACACCGGACACAACTTTTGAAGGGGACCACCCAAGGACCATTCCACCAAAATTTGGTCCCAATTGGCCCAGTGTTTTCTTAGGAGAAGATTAACATGTGGATCGTGGACGTCGGACAACAGACGACAGACCACAGACTGTTTGGAAGGAGTACACAATAATTAACTGATCTATAGCTCATCATTATAAGCTCACATACCAAAAATAAGATCACTTGGTAAAAAAAGGCTGTAAAACTAATATTTTGACAATAATTCCTATTTCCAATTTCAATAACTCTCACAATAATTATCTGATCAGGGTGAAAGTCAAACTTGGTCTGTAGTGCAACATTATAAGCTCACATACCAAAATTAAAATTATTTGGTAGAAGGGGTTTACGAAAATAGTCTGGAAAACTATTTTGACAATTATTCCTATTTCCAAAGCGAATAAATCTGACAATACTTTTCTGATCAGCATGAAACTCATACTTGATCTGTAACTCATCATTATAAGCTCACATACCAACAAGAATGTGTGTTCTCAGGACATGATGACTCACTGCACTATCATTCTCTATGTTCAATGAACCATGAAATTGGAGTCAAAACCCCAATTTGACATGCAATTGAGACAGATCACATAATAATGAACATATGTACTAAGTTGATGTGACTATACAACTTCATCCTAAACTACCTTCACCAAAAACTTTAACATGATTCAGAATGGACAGAACAGAAAGCATAATGCCCCCTCTACTATCGTAGGCAGGAAAAAATCATTGAATAATACAGGTGATACTATATTCTATGATATGTACCCAGTATAGGAAAAGGCTTCAATACATCTTCACTGCTGATTCCATAAATTTATCCTTAAAGAGTAACTAAAACGCTTATAGAAAGTTATTTTCATTTTATAGTACTAAAAAAACGTATAAAAATGCAAAAAACCCGATGAAATTTGGTAACTTAGTTTTCGAGATATTAGCAAAATACTGGCCGATCGTCATTTGCACACCTGAATGATTTGTTAAAAAACTCGCCACTTATTCTAATTTTACTACTCGCCGGAAGTGACGTACTGTGCGGTTCAGATCTTGTACATAAATAGGTACAGGTCATTTGCAAAGTGAAAGCAGATTCAGTTGATTGTTTATACGTTATTGGTGACAATTATCGATTGACAGTGCTTCTTATATATTCACCGACACTTGTTTGATGAAACATTTTACTTAATTTAAATCTACAATTCAACAATGGGAAGGAATTGTGCAGTTTTTTATATTTCTACTTGTGTGAAAAATGGGCAACCAGCATGACCAGTAAACATATCCTGATAATGCAGAAAATAATTTGGGTAAAAATGTAGCTTTTTTTAAAGACATTCTATTTCATTAGGCAATGTAAAGCTAAAGCAAAGTTTGAATGTCTAATTATTTATTAAAAGAATATCTATTTATTTATTCATTATTTATAAAAAAAAAATATATATATGACACTTCCAATCGTGCAAAAATTTTATTTTCCCCCTAAATAGTATTAAACACCTGTGAAAATTAAAACTAGTTCATGATATAAAACGAATTAGTAAACATGTGGATGGATATTTATCACCTTTAATCCTGGTAATTAAAACAGTTAAAGTTTTAGCGCCTATTAATTAACATCCTGTTATCTTGTAATAAAGATCAAACAAAAGTTTTAATCCCTCCAATCAGGTAAATAACAACTTGGCCATGCACCTACCACCTGTGGAGTAAATCAATATAACAAAGTCATTAGAAAGGTGTTATGAAAACCAGTTTTGACTGATATTATAATTCAAATTACACAAAGAGCATAAAGTCCCATAACCAATATTAACTAAATTATAACTCTACAAATGTGGGAATTTTTTTATAAGTTGAATAATTTTTTTTTTATTAAAATCCATCAAAATCTTTTATCAAAGTTTTAGGTGTACAGTGCAGTTTCTGCAATGATTCTCTACATATTTTTATTATTACAACAAGGATTGTAAGAAATTACTTATCCCTCTCTACATATATGTCTCTGATTAAACTAAGAAATTTATTATATTTTTATAACAAAATTCTGAAATTTTATGAATCTGTCAATTCAATAAAAAAAAAACACATTACAATTCTACATCAAAATCTATATTACTATTCAGTAACTTATATCACTATTTGTAAAACATCTGTTATAAAACTATCAATTAATATTGTGATTTATATTTACTTGTTTAAAAAAAAAGTGTTTGCTTTTTATTCCTATAAGATGGTCTTCCATTTGTATTTATGTTATACACACCTTTCAAAATATCTATAATTTCATTTTCATTCTTTTTATATATATGTATATGGGGGCATTTATTGAAATTTATTGGCTATACTATTATAGTTATTACCAGAATTCCCCATTTCTAGAATTAAATTATTATTTCAAATTGGTAAGCACTGATAATTCTGGCCGGTCAACTTCTTCAATGCTTTCAAATGATGAGCTTTGAAATGACAGCGATAAATCACTAGCATTGCTGTTTCCATCCATAATATATTCCTTCTGGTCAATGTAAACAAGTTCCAGAGTAGCCTGCACTGTACGTCATTTCCGGTCAATAGAGGACACTCAGCAAGGAAACCCTATTTCCGGAAATAGCGCTGATTGGATTTCCCACATTTAAAAATAATCCAACTTTACTCGGTATTTTCTCCGTTATTACTTGACCAAATTTCATCGGTTTTTTTGCGTTTTTATACGTTTATTTAGTACTATAAAATGAAAATAACTTGCTATAAGCATTTTAGTTACTCTTTAATAACTTTAACCTGTTTCCACACTATCATATTTCTGTGTTAAGTGAACAATGAAAATGGGGTCAAAACACTTATTTGGCATTCAAATAGGAACATGTGTACTAAGTTTCAAGTTGATGGTACTACAACTTCACCCTAAACTAACTTCAAAAACTTTAAAAAGATTAAAAAATTAAGGTGTGTCCCTTTTTCGGCCCCTTATGTATCTTAAATCTTTTAATATTAAACTAGAAGCTCCAAGGAGCCTGTATCGCTTGACTGGACTATGTCCATCTTGATTCTGAGGCAGCCTGGGACATTGCTGTCAAGTTCCAACTGGCTCACTGGTTTCAAACAAGAAGATCTTTAAGAGATTTTCCCATTAGGTCCTATGTTAAAACTATGTTCCGCTCTGGCAGGCAATTTCAATGGCAGACAGGATCATCGGAATCAATTCCGAAAGAGGACTACTTAAGAACCATTGCTGTCAAGTTTTGTTCCTATTTAGACAAGAAAATCTTTAAGTAAATTCCCCATAGGGTCCTACATGTATGTTAAACCATGTTCAGCTGGATGACAGGCCAGGTCATCAGATACAATTCTGGAAGAGGACCAACTAAGGACCATTGCTGCCAAGAAGATCTTTAAAGTAAATTTGCCTTAAAAACCGCAAATAAATGAAAAAAATAATTAATTTTGGTATCAATCTATTCAACTGTTTTAAAGAATTTTCTACATTTTCCAAAAGGGTCCAATTTTAATTAAATCAAGATTTTGGTGGACACCTTGGAATTTTGTTCAGTATTAAGGATGATCGCTGGTCTAATAGGAAATAAATAGGATTTGAAATAGGTGTTTTATTTTGGGAGAACATATGAATAGTAAACAAACAAGCAAGAAAAAAATATAGGTTCATGTGCTCATTTTAGAGCTATAAAGCTTTGAAAATTTGCAGCAAATAGGTTTTCTCTGGATTTATCATTGTCTTTGCATTGGCAACTTCTTCTCTCAAAAATGTATGAAAAAATAAAAATGATTTCATAAATTTTGTCAAATACCATTTTAAGGTATATATGATTGAATTATAAAAGAAAAAGTGGGGGTTCATGGGCAAAAAATTTAATGTTTAAGAAATGGATAAACCCGAGGATTCCAAAAATCTGACAAAAAGACCAAAACATGACCAGCGAGCATCCTTAAGGTAACAACATGTTGGTAGTAACTTAAAAAAGATCATTCATAACAAGTTTCATATCCATGGGTCAAGTAGTTTCAGAGAAGGAAATCTTGGAATTTATTTATTCATAAAAAACCCTTCTGGGACCTGCCGACCACGTTTGTTGGTAGAATGGTACAAAAGTTATGATCTAACCAATTACCAACTATATACCAATGCACCGCAACATAATTTTTATTGTATCTAACAGTCAGACAATCGGACCGGGACAAGATGCTCAAATACCACATCTAATGAAATTTTGGCAGTCGGGACCGAGAGGACCGACGTTATTCGCAAACTCTGCTTCTAGCATCTTTCTTTAAGTTATGATTGGACCCCTTGGGAAAATGTATTAAGATTTATTCTTCTAAGACAGTTTAATAAATTGAAACCAAACTTGGTCAAATGTTTTTTAGCACAATTACTTGATACCAGTTCAATTAAAATTAATGGCAGCAAATTGTAGGACACCAATTTTTTTGTGGGACCGGCAGAAATTTGCATTCTGTCAGTCTTATGTTTGACAGAAAATTTGAGATATTCGAGAACTCTATAGCAGCCATGTATCTTGACAGTCTGGCACCAACAACACATTGGGAAGGACCTTACACTTAAGAACATCTCTGCCAAGTTTGTTTAAATTCTGCTCAGTAGTTCTCAAAAAGGTCAGAAGGTGAAAAGTTAATGGATGACAGATGCCAAGTGATGACAATAGCTCACACTGGCCTTTTGCCAGGATAGCTAAAAACTGGGATTTAATCAAACCTGTATTAGTACTTTGGTTATTTGATATTACAGTAAAACAGTTGCTCCAAGATCAGTATATACAAACTTGGCTTGCAAACATTCAGAATTGTCCTAAAACATTGAATTATTGTCTTTATAAGGAAACTTTTGAATCTGAAAAATATCTTGATATATTAGATCAAAAAGATCTAATCACATTTTGCAGATTCAGAACAACTAAACATAAACTCCCGATCGAGTGTGGGAGGTGGAAAAATATCCCGCGAGAAAAAATAGAAAATGTGAGTTATGTAATTCAGAAGATCTTGGAGACAAATTCCATTCTATTTTACATTGTGATTTTTTCAAAAATGTCAGAAAACAGTTTGTAGATAGAAAATATTTTATGCATCCTAATGTTTTGAAATTTAAGGACCTTATGAGTATCAAACTGACAAATAAAAATTAAACAAATTGTGTAACATTATAAGATATATAAATAAATGTGTGTGTCCTCATGTCTTAAATATGTATATAGTGTATATAGCTTCATATTGCATGTTTTGTCTATTGATGTTGTAAATATTGTTTATGTATTTGTCTGTATACCATTGTATTTACAAAGGTTTAACAGAATAAAGAATAATAAAAATAATATTGTTGTTCTTTAAGATTTCACACTGTTTCAGTTACAGCTTGGACTTAGATCAAATGAATTTTGTAGATCTTTAATATTTTGTTTATCTGAGATATTGAAATTTGCAGTTTTGTACCTTTTTTTTTTGGGGTCTTAGAAAAAGGCATTTTCTCAAGTACTAAAATTATATATTGAACTGGTTCATATGCACCCATAAAAATAAAAAACTTATATCCAACTTATATAAATTAATGAATTTAAATTACTGTCAAATGCATTTAACATGTTTAATGCACTGAAATAAATTTTTATGCAATGTTCTGTGATTATTGTTTGTGTCTTATCTAAAATGTACAATATGGTATTGTTAAATAAAATATACCACGTAACAAAAACATGATAATCACTAACATAGTATATATATTCCTATTATACTACTATTTTCCTTTGTTGTTTTTTTTAACCGATATTTTATTTTCTTTTGAAAACAGTGAAATTTAACTAATGTTAAACAGTGTCAAACTTGTGGAAGACTGATCCTATTCATTTCAACGTGTGAGATCGTTGTCCTTGTAATCTAAATGTACTAAATATATGTATAATGTTGCATAATGTTTTATTTTAAAAATTACAGAAATTTTGAAGTTACTAGTTTTAGAAATGACTACTTGGAAGAAGGGTTTTCAGAACTTTTCGAATGTCCAATTACATGCAGGGCCTGAGAATTATGCACAAGAAAAAAAAATTCCCATCTCACTGCAATATTGGAGAGCCAATTTATTGTACAGTTAACCCTTTTTATAGCATTAAATATATAAATTTTCAATACTAAAATTTCAAACCTTAATTTTTTTTGGGTTAAACATGATTCTTCAATATTCACTCACACACTCACTTTCATTCAAAACTTCTTTACACAAAGACAAGGGTCTGTGTTATCAACCTCTAGATTGGTTGTGTGTCCACGAGTTTCATGATTGGACACTAAAGAATACAGGGGGCACTCTTGCAACCACCAAGTTGAGAGTGATAAGCATAAGTTGGTATAACTTGTTTCCCAAACCACTATAAATAATTAAGTTTAAGGATGATCACTGGTCTAATAGGAAATAAACAGGATTTGAAATAGGTGTTTTAGTTTGAGAGAACAAATGAACAGTAAACAAATAAACAAGAAAAAATATAGGTTCATGTGCTCATTTTAGAGCTATAAAGCCTTGAACATTGCAGGAAATACATGCAGGTTTTCTCTGGATTTTTCATTGTCTTTACATTGGCAACTTCAATCTCTCAAAAATGTATGAAAAAATAAAAAGGATTTCATAAAATTTTGTCAAATACCATTTTAAGGTATATATGATTGAATTATAAAAGAAAAAGTGGGGGTTCATGGACAAAAAATTTAATGTTTAAGAAATGGATAAAACCCGAGGATTCCGAAAATCTGACAGAAAGACCAAAACATGACCAGTGAGCGTCCTTAAATTCATTCTCAATTTCAGTATTATGTGTTAATTTAATTACGATATGATTAAGAGATGTTTAATTTTGACATACCGATAGACAACAAAATGGATAACAGGAAAGGTCAACAATGACATACCAATCAAACAAAGCAACTCAACTGACAGAACGCCGGACAAAAAAATAACATAAAAGAGTACAAAACACAAATATGAACACAACAGAAAGTCAGGATAGTCTGACTTGGTACAGACATTGAATAGTGGTGAGGTTAAACCAGTTTTATGGGTACCCAAACCTCCCACTTATCTATCCTGATACTCTGGTGTATAAAACACACTCAAATTTAAATTCATTTTCAAATTTAATACTTGAATTATAATAGTACATGTATTTTTTATTAAAGTCTGAGATGTCCTATAACATGTACTGTACAATACGTCCTACAAAAGAAGAAATTGTACCCTGTCACAACTGAATAATCAAAGACAATTAATTCATTTCAATTTCTATTGTTTTAGACAGCTAATCTTTAATGTTCTTTTTAACCTACTTTTTCTTTAGAAAACAATGAAAGTTGATCCAAATTTAATGTCAGGTCGAATTCATATCTGTGCTTTACATGTTACTACAAAAACAATGTATGTGAGTAAGAATTAGGTCTTAATATTTTTAAACATTGTCGTACAGTATTTATATTGTAAGTGCTTATGTTCTATACAATGAAGGTTAATCTAGAGGCTTCTTCTACCCTGTACATCCACCTGCTTTTACATATTCATATACCTAGAATTTTATTATTTTTTTTATTTATTTAAATGGAATTGCAATGTTTGTAAAGATTGCAGCTGCTGGTCAATTTTGAAAAATTACTTTCCAAAAACCAATGAAAAAAAAATCAACACAAAAAGAATACACTATCAATTTTGAAAGGATAATACCTAACTATCATTCAATTAATGTGTGGTCTCAATTACCATATTAGTTTCAGAAGATATTTTCAAATATTTTTTTGGCTAATTTTTTTTTTTAGTAATGGCAGTCATATTTGTTGAGAGGTCTGGATCCCTGGACATGATTTGAAAGGGGATCACCCATAACCATTTCAAAATAATCTGGTTCAAATTGGAGGACATCTTTAAAAGTAAATGTAAGGAGGATGACAATGGACATAAGTGATGACAATAGCTCACATGGCTCTATGGGCCAGGTGAGCTAAAAACTTGATCTTTGACTTAGTGCAAAACATTCATTTTATGCTATAGAACAAAAGCCAATTCAACCAAAAGTTCGTACCAAATATTTCAGAGTAAAAGACAAAATATCAATAGAAAAATTACACTACCAGAATGAATTTCAACAATTTTTGTAAAGTTCAGTTTAACACATTTAATATTTGAAATTCTCACCTTTTAACTGTTCTCTGTTCTGTTTCTTGACACTTTTATCCAATATGTAAAAGTTCCCTTCAAACTTATCTTCTACTGCTCTAATTATTGAGATGTGGAATTTTTTTCGAGAATCAAGGTAGATAATCCAATTATTCCAAGCACTATTAGCAATACATACACATACTCCTTTATACATTAATCCGTTGTTACAAAGTGTTACAAGTTCACTGTAAATCTTTTAAGTACATTTGGATAAAACATATCTATACTAAAATAAATTTTCGCATTTCTGCACTATAACACTCCTATAATCATGCTCTATATCAGTTAATGGTAGATTCATAAGCACTACAATATTCCCAATTGTAAGCTTCATGTAATTATTCAAATCAAACCGAACTGCTTATGTACAGCACTAGCTACTAAATAAATGTTTGACACTTAAATCCTTTCCAGAAATGATATATTTTTTAGTCCATTTCCACACTTTTGTCATTTTCAATACTATGTCCATTTGCCCATAAACAGTTGAAATTTCACATTCTAATACTCTATAAAGAGTTGGTGATCTTCGGGTTCTTTGGTGATGGGGGATTCACAGAAATCTAGTAAATCCAGCTTGATGTATGCACATTCCTCGTACTAATACATGGTCCATGCATGCGAACTGCACATAATTCTAATCAAAGCACTTATGAAGATTATGTACTAATCCAACATCCATATATGAATATTCATGATTCACCCATTTTTCAATGCTTTAATGGCAGACATTAAATTTAAATTTAAGTTATGTTAATAACTCTTTTATGGGACGCGGATTCCCTTTTTGATACCTCGTTTATTACCAGTCCATGCAGTTATCACGTGACCACGCACTGCAGTCATTATAATTTAGAAGATAATCTAGGGCAGTCAATAATTTATTCATCTTGTCAATTATTCGTTTCAAAATTTCAAACATTTCTGTTGATTTTAAAATTTCAACAAATATTTTGTAGGAAAGCTCGACTTTGTAATAGAAGATATGAATATTAACATTTGTGCGTACGACAATCAACTCTTTGAAAATATGTAGAATGCGGGTCTGATGAAGCTAGTTAGGTGAAAGTTTTGTAAGTTGAACAATAAAGGACTTTCAAGTATTGTAAATGAATTTTTTTTATTCGTCATTTCTTCACCTAAAACTAACTTTATTTAGTAACGAAAAAATCAGGAGAAAATTTGTATATTCTTGCCACCGGCTGATTTTATGCTTTTGTTTTATCACTTGTAATCATGTGTCAAAGAATATGTAATATTTGTTCCGGCATTGTCGATAGTAAACTTTCTATTAGGAGGAACAAATACATGTTTCATGCATGAACTATCAGTAAACGGTTAATCTTACCATTATTATTATTATTTTCAGAGGTTTCAGATGAGGTCTTAGAATTGAACCCATGAGACAAACAAATTTGAGAAAAAACAAGAATTTTGGTATTTAATCGAATTAGAAATGGAAACTTTCCATGTTTACTGGAAATACAACCAAATTGCTTTATAGGGCTCCTCTTTATGGTCAATCACTGTCTATTAAGGGCAATGCAAAAATGTCCTGGTCATGAACAAAGTTTACCTCTGAATAAAGGACACCTGTTCATAAAGAACTCTTTAGATTTTTATACAGATATAAAAGCCAGGAATTCTTTACAATGATGCCTCATGCATTGTTTCAACTGATAAAACTAAATATGTGAAAAAGATGTTTGACAGAAAATTGATGCAAGTTCATGAGAATATAAGTTGTTTGGTTCTTTGTTCTGGATTAAAAGACCATATATAACTGTGCCAGAATCAACAAATACATTAGATATTTTATGAAAATTTCATTTTATTTACATAAAAACTTAAATGAAATTAGTGTGATAAAAAATCAACAATAACATAATACTGTAAATTCAGAAATTATTGTGTGCATTTATTATTACGATTTTGTAATTTAAGACCAAAGTGAGATTTTAATTTTGAGTAAAATCCTGCTTCATTCATATAAAAATTCCAAAATGCGAGTTTAAATTATTGTGATTACAACCCTGTCGTATTTTTCGCAATAATAAAAACATCCAAATAATTTCCAAATTTACAGTAAATAAATAATAAAACCATAACTCAAGAATTAGCCAGAGAAAATTAACTGCTAGATTCTCCTATCCTCCATGCATTATACACCCCCTCACTATTTATTTTTCACTTTTGTAATTTGAATGAAAAAAAAATTTTAATAGACAATATCATAGAGTTATCATCTAAGTTTAATTTTATTAAGTTTTCAGACGAGAATCCTGCAATTATCTTTCTAAGGCCAAATTTTATCAATAAAAACAATGAAAGTAATGCCACAGAAAGTAAATAAAACAAAAACTATATTACATTTGGTTATCATTTTTTTTTTTTAAAATGGATGTACTGTGAAAAAAATGACCCTTTTCATTTTTTTTTTATTTGCCTCCGACTTGATACAATACCTTACTGTTATAGGGGTTTCTTAAAACATTTAAATTTTTGTATTATACTTTAATGGCATAGTTCCAATAATTATGACCACAGTAAATATTTCAATGGAAAAGATCCAAAACTGCTATGGCAAAATCTTCTCTTTGTTAAATAAAAAGAGATTTTTTTTTAATTAACTAATTATATACAAATAAACATTTGAAATTAAAAACAAGGAAAATAACACTAAAAATAAGAGCTGAAACATTTTTGTGGGAATGTTCTACTATTGAAAATTATAAAAATCCAATGAAAAAATTTTATATTTATATTAGGGAAAATATCATAATTACTGAAATTTAATCTATGCTATAATTTTCCAAATCCTAAACACATTTCATGAAAATAAATTCAAAAATTCAAGATCTGTCCAGGACACTTTGTAACCACTAGTAATCAGAAGAAAATTTAAAATTTTGCATATTGTACCCACTCCCCCCACCTCCCACCACCCCCCCCCCCCCCCCCCCAAAAAAAAAAAATAAATAAATAAAAAAAATAAAAAACTAATTTTTATTTCATCTATAATTCCACTTTTAAATATTCAAATTTGTATTAATAATTTATTACATAACAGAATTCTTGGGGTGTAAATGTAGATCTTTATCTATCACAGTGTCAAAAAAAAATAAAACATTTTTTTAAATATGGAATCACTTCAAAAATTGGTACTAATATGTACAAGTCGTATTTAAAAAGTAAGCTTTTATTTTTTTCTTATTTATCAGTAGTGAATAATTAATTCAATTTCATTTTCAAGGTAATATCATGCGAAAATTTGTATCTCAAAATATCAAAAACATGTTACCTTGCTGTTTCCATTACTTTTTGTCTGCTTGCAGATGTATGTGTATAAAACAACAATTAACAGACAGTGCTAGAGAGAAATGATATACTGTTCAAAACAGTTGATAAATAAGTCAAATGACGTCTGTTGTCCTCCTAATGTTTTGTTTATATCATAACATCAAAAAATTCCTGATAGACCAATTGAAATTACGTTAAATATCGTAACCATTGACGTCACAACAGCGACAGCAGTTACACTGACCATAACATACGACTCAACTTTTATCCAGTCTGAAAAAAAAAGATAACCAATAATTAATGCACATAACACTGAAAATAAATTCTAGTCTCTAATTAAAACAAAATGCTTGAAAAATTTTGATGTTTTTATAATTTGGAATTCAAAACTTAGTTCGAGATAGAAGAAAATTTGACCCATGCAAATTCGACTAAAAAAGAGTCAAACTACATAGGTTTGCACTGACCATATAAAAAATTCGTCTCATCCGGAAAATCGACTCAAGCTAGTTTGACATAACAAGAGTGGACTGTATTTTCATAGCCTTAATAAAAAGAATTACATTTACAAAAACCTTTGCTTTTTATTGTGAATAGTAAAGATATTTTGGACTTTATCAATCCCCCCCCATTTAACCTATTAAATTAATACATGTAAAATCATTTGAATGACCCAGTTGTATACTGACCTTCTGGTAAATCACTGTCTGATGTATCTGAAGTTATTTCTACCCTAAGGAAAGCTAAAGTCGAGTCCGTCCCATCAGAGCAGCTAATATACACTTCATACTCAGGATTAGTACTGGAGTCCAGTTCCCCTCCATCCTTTAGATAGATAGATAGACCTGAAATTAAATAGGAAATGGCCATAAAATGAAACAGATTTACAGAACATCTTCCTATGCAAACATTACTGCTTGTTCAGACACATTACGTAAACTAGTTATATTAAAATTCTATATCCTTAGTGTTAAATTTGTGCCAACTATGGAATCAAAACTGAACTTGTCAAACAGCGTCATAAGTTAGTTGTCATAATTCTGGAAGAAAAAACAATGAATCATATGCTTTCAATAGAAATCTGCAATTGAAATAACTTTTTTCAACAAACTGTTGATCCTGACAATGAAGAATCACATCACAGTATAACAAAAGATACAGGAACTTGGATGAGAGAATTCAACATTTCCATTTTTTTTCCACGAGTTTCCAGTTGATGTAGACCATAACACTTTAAAGAAGTGAGAAAAAACATTTTTTCACACAGTGCCTTCAAAACCTTAAATAGTATGTTATACCATCCTTACCACAATCCATAAAAAAAAAGAACTATTTGTAAAAATTTTACCAAAAAATGTCCATAATCTTCCATACCTTCCAAATAAAATATATCCGAATCTGGAATTGTTTTTGACATCGAGCAGTTAATAGGATCAGCAGGGTATGATGGATCCTCTACTCGGAAGGTAAACAATTCTCCAGTAGCTGTTTCTTCAACTTGGATGACTTTGTTCATATCTGGGAACGTAGGTGGCTGAAAGTATACATTCTTTTTTGTTATACGAAAATGTTGTAACTTTAATTTCTTGAACATGATAGTTACATGTAAAGGGCGCCATGGTGTAAAGGTTAGCGCATCGGACTATGAAGCCAAATGTCCCAGGTTCGAATCCTTTTTGTGCTGAAAATTTCAGGGATCAAATTTGCCCTTTCAACACCATTTGCTAGTCCGTCAGATACGGAAGAAAAATGGTTGTCCTGTGTTAAGGGAGAGCAACACCATTAGCACGTTAAAAACTTCACTATAGATGTCGAAAAAAGTAGGATAAAATGCCTCGCTGCAGAGGATGCTCTCGCACCTGCCAAACGGACTCTATAAATAAATAAGTTTAAACTACATGTATTTAGAATTCTTTTTTTGATTTTTTCAACAAGATAAACAGTTTAGGCAACCAGTATACTGTAATCTGACAACAATGAATACTGGATAGGGTAATAATCCATTGGATAATTTGATCTTGCTTCCAGATAAGGTCCTGAAACTATAAGTTATCAGTTAAAGAACAATTAATTCTTGTCTCCCTTGTCAAAGATTATTACAGAAAAAATGATGAAGTACATGTTTTCATATGAAAACCCCAAAAATCATTCAGTTAAAATAATATGCTGTTGGTGTGGCCAATGATGCGAGCACAACTGAATAGCCCTTTCCAGAAACTCATTTCCGGTATCACAATTTGGACTCTAAAATTATAATTTGAAGCACGTTATTTCCGTTATCCGTTTCCGGCAAACAAAACTTTTTCTAGCATCAGTTTTTAGCACAATATGGCTGCCCCCATTAAATAAATAAACAAAGACTTTTCTAAATGATCCATATGTAGAAAATGTGTCAACATATATTTGTTCCTTATAATATATGTTCCTTTAGGAAATAATATTATAGTCGATAAAAAAATTGGGAATATGCCTTATATAATATATCATCCCTATCTGTAAGAAAATTTCCTTAGGTTATTCAGAACTTTTGTTATGACAATACACATGGGTAGTCACATGGTTCATAATCACATGTCAGTCTCACCTGTAATGAAAACTTAAAAGTACACACAGGTGTTTAGTCACATGGTTCATAACCAGAGGCTCTAGAGAGCCTGTAATCGCTCACCTGGCAAACTGGGCCTATTGTAACGTTCTTTATATCACTGAATGGTCACTCGAAATATCATGAAAATTAGAAAGTAATCAATTTGTGGGAGTCATAATCTGGGCCAGATCGCGGAACCGGATTGAAGTGGGTCAAAACTATGTGAGTCAATAAATAGATTAAAATTAATTTCACAGCCCTAAATTATCATTCAGTTACCTATTGTAACGTTCTTTAAACTGATGAACAATAACTCATTATCTAAACTCCGGCAACAATATTGAAAACATTCGTACTGTTCGTACCACGTGGTATCCTTTAAAACGTTTTCCTAACCATGATTTACCTTCAGGGGCACAGTAAAATGCAAACACCAAATCGAAATCGGAATAAACTAAGTTGCGTTTCCGGATACTGCCGGATAATATGTAAACTTTTTTTTTTTTTCAGACCTGCCAAGTTTCGAAAATTGTCCGTCGTGAAATTGGTTAAAATTTGCAAAGATCAAAGAAAAAAATTACAGGAATTTGTCTCAAATCTGAATAAAATATGCATGCACCTCACAGGTCTGCATATGGTTCAATGTTTTAAAACTAAGCTGCATGGTGGACATTTTGAATTTCCAATTATTGAAAACAATTCTCACTTTGAAAACAGGGCTATCTAAAAACCTTTTCTGTAAAGTAACAATTCAATACACATTGTAGTGTTTCTGACAAGAACATTTTTGAAATTTGGAACAATCAGAACACTAAATTAGCCCTGGCGGCCATGTTGAATTTTCGATCGGCACCAATTTCATAAATCTGGTAAAGGACAACCTGCTTAACATTTCTGCCAAGATTTGTTGAAATCTGTTCAGTGGTTTCAGAAAAAAAGATGAAAACGTATAATTCCCATGGGGTACAATGTTAAACTAAGTTTCATCATGGCGTCCATTTTGAATTTCCGATTGGCACCAATTTCACAAATTGAGTACAGGACTTACTAACAATCATTTCTGCAAAGTAAAAATTCGATCCTCCTTGCAGTTTCTGACAAGAAGATTTTTGAAATGTGGACCAATCAGAACACATAATTGGCCCTGGCGGCCATTTTGAATTTTCGATCGGCACCAATTTCACAAATCTGGTAAAGGACCATCTGCTTAACATTTCTGCCAAGTTTGGTTGAAATCTGTTCAGTGGTTCTAGAGAATAAGATTAAAATGTGAAATTCCCATAGGGTCCAATGTTAAACTATGTTTCATCATGGCGGCCATTTTGAATTTCCGATCGGCAAACGATTCACAAGTTGAGTACAGGACTATCTAACAATCATTTCTGCAAAGTAACAATTCAATCCGCATTGTAGTTTCTGACAAGAAGATTTTTGAAATTTGGACCAATCAGAACACATAATTGGCCCTGGCGGCCATTTTGAATTTTCGATCGGCACCAATTTCACAAATCTGGTAAAGGACCACCTGCTTAACATTTCTGCCAAGTTTGGTTGAAATCTGTTCAGTGGTTTCAAAGAAGAAGATCAAAATGTAAAAAGTTAACAGACACGGACGCGGACGCGGACGACGACGACGACGACGACGACGACGACGACGACGGACGCAAAGTGATGACAAAAGCTCACATGGCCTTTTAGGCCAGGTGAGCTAATAAGGGGACATAATCTTACCTGTAAAGAAATTTAAAAGTACACACAGGTGTGTTTGACAAACATTTGGAAAGCATGGAGGCTGCTGAATACAATAAAATATTCAATTTCCTGAAGGATAAAACATTCAGTACAGGTAAGTTTTATTTTTTCTCATTACACTGAACATTAATTGCTTACTTCCAACATGTATATTACAATTTTAATAAATCCATTCAGGCAATTGATTTACGGTGTATAATATTATGGTATCAATACTATAATATTATGATGACAGCACTATAATATTATGGTATCAATACTATAATATTATGATTTAATGATTTAATGCCATAATATTATGATACCAGTGCTATAATATTATAGTACTATGTACTATAATATTACATTGCCAGTATTATAAGATTATGGTATCAAAACTATAATATTATGATGTCAGTACTATAATATTATGATATTGATACTCTATGATTGTATATATACATATTTATAAATTCTAATATTATGTTTTTTCAGACACACATGATAATGAGAAAAGAAGAATTAGAAAAAGAGCATCTACATTTGAGATTAAAGATAATGAACTTTATTATATCGGTGGAAAGCGAAAGAATGAAAAAAGCAAACTTGTCATTACTTCTGATAAAAAAATGTCTATCTTAAAATTATGTCACGATGACAATGGATGCCATCTTGGGATGGAGAAGACTTTCTACAAGATCAGTGAACGTTATTATTGGAAGGGTATGACTGAAGACATAAAAGAGTACATCAGACAATGTGAAGAATGTCAAAAATCAAATAAGAAAACAAAAACAATGCATGCCGAACTTCAACCTGTAGAAATTCCAAATGGTACATGGAAAAAGATAGGAATAGACTTGATTGGACCTTTCAATGATGGTCAGGGACAACCTATGTCCCAAAATGGATATAGATATGTATTAACAGTAATCGATTATTTTTCTAGTTACTTAGAAGCGTTTCCGTTGAAAAGAAAACTAGCAAGCGAAGTAGCTGAAAAATTGTTTGAGCTATTCAGTCGCCAAGGGGTACCACTTGAGTTAATTAGTGATAATGGAGGTGAATTTACTTTGAATCTATCCAAATGCATGAAAGAACAATATGGGTATAAGCACATTACAATTTCTCCTTACCACCCACAATCCAATGGAAGATGTGAGAGAGTAAACCAGACCGTAAAGTCTATGTTGAACAAAACCATCAAGGACAATGAAGCTGCTTGGGATATTATTTTACCTCAATGTGTTTTTGCCTATAATACGTCTCGTCAATCATCTACCAAGTATTCCCCATTTTATTTAATGTTTTGGCGGAATCCGGTCCTACCAAACGAGAATTGTTTTGGAGAAACAGCAAATACTATTGACAAATATATTGAAATAGATCATGTTGATATTGAAAATACAGTTGAACAAATGACTAAAATTCAAAAGCACATTAGGGAAGATGTTATTGATAATGTAAAAGAAGCACAAAGAAAACAAAAGATAGATTTCGACAAGAGACATGATGTGGCGAAAAATGAATTTAGAGAAGGTGATAAGGTTCTTTTGAAAAACATGAAGAGAAAGAAAACACTGGGAAAAGATAAATGGCTCGGTCCATATATTGTGAGTAAAATTCCAAAAATTGGCACTATGACATTAATTGATAATTTGATGCAGAAAGTTATTGGCAATTATAGACAACATAACTTGAAAAAGTACCACGAAATTAGACCCAGCCCAACTGAAGATAATGATGAGAACAATAATCATGATAGTAGTGTTATCTATGAGCAAGAAAATGAGGAAGATGTGCGTGCTGATTCGCAAATGGAAGACGATAATAAAACAGATGACAATAACAGTGAGCAATCAGAGATACAAGTTGTAAGTAAACAAATATTCCCTTCTACAAGTAAGGCCATAATAAAATAATTCCTAGATTCTCATCCAACTTTTTGTAATATTTGGGGCGGGTTGGCGAATTTTATTTTTTATTTTTTATCTATTTCAGTGAAAAATACTGTCATTTTAAAAGAAATTGACCAAAATCTGCAAAAGATCAAAATAAAATTTTATGAGGAGGCTGAAAAAATCGGGTCGGGAGGGGATGAGAATCTAGGTTATTTTTTATTTCGGCCTAATGAAAAATAAGCAACGAGATAAAACTATTGAATAAAGAATATTAAAGAATAAAGAATTAGAATTTTCTCCCTTGCAATTTTTACTGATATTTTAAACATTTACTTGTACAATCATTCAAGTAAAATCATTTCATTTTAAAATTATTTTTATATTACAGCTAATAAATATTATGTTTACTTCTGTAGGATGGATCTGTGACTGGCCATGGTGAAGATGTACAAAACGAAAGTAACAATGATGATATCTTCCTTACACAATCTACCTTTAATGCAGAATCAGAAATACATTTCGATATTGACGTAAATCAGATGATAATGTTTGACTCTCCAAAGAAGAATGAGGAATTGCCAGAAACAAGACCAAAGCGGAATTGTCAAAAAGATCGGAGAAACAGCTTATATGAGTACTTTCCTCTTGTAAAGAAAACAAAAGACGTTTGAAAATGTTCTTTTTCATTGAAAATTAATTTTTGTATTAAATTAAATTGCAATATTAATAAATGTTTATCTTAATTCTGTGTATTTACTGGTATAATATTTGTTCCTCGGAATTTTTGTTATGTAATAATTGTTCCTTAAAGAATTTCCTTTCTGTAATATTTTTCTTTTGCTGTGGGAACTTTTCCTATGACAAAAGAACAAATATTACATAGAGGAAGTTCCTTCAGGAACAATTATTATATAACAAAAATTCCGAGGAACAAATATTATGAAGGAACAAATAGCACATGACAAATGCATATGCTCTTTTAGCGCTCGCTGCGCTCGTTGTAAAAAGAGGTGCACAATGACATGGAAATCCACCCATAGGTTTAGAAGCCATTGAAGGTAGGTGAAACTGTGACAAGAACAATGCAGACAACAACAGACAACGTATAGTGATCCCTGTGTGGAAACGTCTAAGCACAGGACATAACAATGATTTACCCCATTAAATGTTGTTATGGTAACAGTCCCTGTAACTCTGTTGTAGCAGGAATCCTCTGCCCAGATAATATAATAATGGTACTGGTTCCTCTGTCCAACAATATGTAGTAGATTATCTTTCACATGGACTGATTCTGAAAAGCATCAATTTTTTATGCAGTTTGGATGTTAAAAATAGTTCCCCGCGAAAGTCTTAACTTCGGACCCCCAAGAATTGTGAATTAAAACAGAGGGAGCCAGTGTCAACTGTAAGAATGGAATAAATAATTTTGCAAGTCTCAGTTCGATCCATAAATTATTGTTTCCATTTTTTATTGTTTACCCTTATGAAACTGAATTGTTTGCCGCAAACTTTCGGCTGACTTATCGCAAGCTTGCGGCAAACAAATTTGTTTGCAAGAAACTACATTTAATGTTTGCAAGTGTTTGCGGCTAGCGGCAAGCTTCTGGCAAACATTGCAGCTTTTTGCCGCAAGCTTGCTGCAAGCTTACCAGAAATCAAATGTTTGCTAGAACATTGCAGGAAAAGGGTATCTTAAAAAAAAAAATTAACAATAGGACAGAAATTAAAAAGTTTTAGTATAGTATAATTAGAAAAATCAATAATTTGAGTTTAAATTTTAGTAATTTTTGTTCATCATATTTTTTGTGATAGCCAAAAAAATGCATCTATTTCTGAATTTTTTGTTGATATGAAAAATTTATAAATTGTTTTTTTTTTTCAATGAATAAGTCAGAGAGATTTATATAACTTACATTAACAAAAATTCAACATCTTATGAAATTCCAATTATGGTATAACCACAATATTACATGTACATCTAACTCGTACAACTTTTTTTTAATTGAAAGTACCAAATTTTAATGCAAATTTATGTAATCGCTAGCTTACGTACTGGCAAATGTGTCGAAGTAGAAATAAGTATCGTTGTCATATTCAGGTTCATAATCTCTGAACCAATCAGCATAATCAGTGTCGTTGAAGAAAAGATCTAATACGCTGAAATCTATTGGTGAATGATCTGGAATGGTTTTGTCGTATCTGGACATGTTGAAATAAGGTCCTGTGTCTAAAATTAGATACAAAACAAAAAAAATAATAAATGTTCAAAAATTTCTTTAAAGTCATCGAAAATCAACTAATATAACAAATTTGGTATTCAGTTAATTTATTTTATCACAATTATTTTTCCAGCAAAAACAATCGACATCTTTGCACTCTTGTAGCTTGAAGATATTGTTACTAAAATATTTGCCGAAATATTTCTCAGGGAGAAGATGTTAGAGTGACAGAAAATGGAATTTCCATTCGTCACTGTACTCATGAAATTATTTTCTATTTCAGTTCATATATAACAGCTGATATATTTTATAACTAAATCTAATTTTAAGATTAAAATCAACTAATAACAGTTGCCATTTTTACCTCAAATACGACCGATGATATCAACACACTGAATAATTAATGAATGAAACTATGAATCAATATGCATACAATATAATATTTTTCAGATAAACAGAGAATAATACATGGCAAAATGCGTATCACATGCCGTATCACCTCAACATTTCAATATCAGCCCGATAACCTCTGAGACAGATTTTGACATGTTTTATACATTTTATCATATATTTCAACAATGGCAAAAAAATTTTTCTAGTCACATGACCAATATGATTTTAAGGGGTATGATAAAGGGGTGATGATGTCGATATTATCACGATAGAAAATACAGCTGACAATGTTCTTACAGTATCGTCTATGCAATTTTCCTTTATTTAGTACTAATTATATGATAAATATAGATTATAGCATGGCATTCTTCATATCACACCTATTATCAGCCCTAGGTCAAGATATCAGCCCAAGAGCTGTCAGGCTCGAGGGATGATTTTGACCATGAGCTGATAATGGGTCTGATATTAATAATGACATGTTATATTTTGGTGTTTTCATAGGTCTCCATGAAAATTCTTATATATCTCAATGATTTGTTTCATTACCGTAATACCGAATATCCTCGAGGCGTTGATTGTCATTTTTCCTCATTCATTTAGTCAAAATGTTTTGTCACTTATATGTTTTTCTGTTTGTATTAACATTTTTGATTTTTAATATAATCCACAGTTTCATTCCGCTATCGTCTGCCGTGTTTCTATTTGCTAATAGTTTAGAATGGATTCTGGAAACGACTGATTTATAACGCGATTACTCATTAGGGATATAAAACGAAAGCAGTTGATATAAACCGGAAACAGTTGATAACAAAGTCTTAACAGCACGTTAAGTCAATTCTTATAAGATTTGGGCAGAAATATGTACAATTTCCTATTTTATCATAGGGTACAAGTTAACCTTTATTTTCTATAAGTATATGATAAAACCAAATAACTTACTATTAACAGTAGTCCACTGAATAGCAAAAACTTGTTCACTTAAAATTTCTTTTGTGCCATTCCAGTTGACGACATTGCCATCTACAGGGTTGTCTGTTATAATCTTGAATGTTTCTGTCGGACAATAATTTGGTCGAAGGTCTCTGTGATTTGGATTAGACGCATTGTAAGATGCATTACACCAATCATATGATAAAATATTAGCTCCCCAATCATACCTGAAATATACAGAAAAAAGAAGCTGTCTGGTAGAAAGAAATAATGATTTTCCTTCATTATTATGTGGAACAACCAATCCAATCTTTGTACATCAGCAAAGAAAGTTTGAAAATCTGGTTAATTCAAAGGAGTGTGGGTACACATCTATGAGACAAAAACTCTTGAAAGGATTCTAAAAAGTACATGTAGGTTTAAGACATGATGGTATACATATAGATTTTCCTTCAGGTACGAGTGAGTTATTGAATTTCTCCACCTGAGATAGTTAAATTTTTGATTTTCAACATGTGAGCTTTAGCAAATGTGTTAAAATCTAAAATTTAAATACCAAGGGTGGAGAAATTCTACAACTAACGAGTAAATTGAAGGAGAATCTGTTTCTCCTATGATTTTCGATAAAAACTTCAAGAAAATGCCGTTGCTACGCAAATTGTTTACATTGAACATTGTTTCGGAACTTCTCTAGTCTATCGTTCAGATAAACATAAAATCCATGAATAGGGGCGGGTATATTGCATTCCCTTGGGAATTTAGATAACAGTAATTTTTAACCACTTGGCTGAGAAGTGTGGAAATGTGCCAAGAATGGGAGAAATTCTATAACACAACACCTCTGGCAGAATATATCATATTCACATATATTTCCTATAGGTTGGAACTAAAAATAAATATGTAATCCACCTGTAATATAAATACTGCACAAACACACATTTATATAATAATCATTCTTAACTAGAGGCTCTCAAGAGCCTGTATCGCTCACCTGGATTTAACTTTTCACCTTGAGCAGACCTAAAAATTTAAGTGTTGCAGTCAATTTGGATGGTTTTTCTATAGGATTCTATGTTAAACTAATTTCAGCTGTGGCAGTCATCTTGGTTGTTAGTCCAGTTTCTAAAAGAGAACCATCTAAGGACCATTTCTGCTAAGTCTTGTTCCAACTGGCTAAGTGGTTTCAGACTAGAAGATTTTTAAATGAATTTTCCTATAGGGTCCAATATTTAACAAAGGTCGGTGTGGCAGCCATCTTGGTTTACAATCCGGGTGATCGGACATATTTCTGAAAGAGGACCTCCTAAGGACCAATGCTGCCAAGTCTGGCTCCAATATTCCAAGTGGTTTCAGAAACAAGATTTTTCAATGAATTTTTCCATAGGGCCCTATGTTAAACTAAGTTCGGGTATGGCGGCCATCTTGGTTGACAGTCTAGGTCATCGCACAGAATTCTGAAAGAGGACCATCTAAGGACCATTGCTACCAAGTCTAATTCTAATTGGCTTAGTGGTTTCAGATGAGAAGATTTTTGAGTGAATTTCCCATTAGGTCATATGTTAAACTAAGATCTGCTGTGGCAGCCATCTTGGTTCACAGTCAACGAAATCAGACACATTCTGAAAGAGGACCTCCTAAGGACCAATGCTGCCAAGTCTGGCTCCAATATGTCAAGTGGTTTCAGACAAAAAGATTTTTCAATGAATTTTTCCATAGGGCCCTATGTTAAACTAATTTCGGGTGTGGCGGCCATCTTGGTTGACAGTCTGGGTCAACGCACAAAATTCTGAAAGAGGACCATCTAAGGACCATTGCTACCAAGTCTAATTCTAATTGGCTTAGTGGTTTCAGACGAGAAGATTTTTGAGTGAATTTCCCATAAGGTCCTATGTTAAACTAAGATCTGCTGTGGCAGCCATCTTGGTTCACAGTCAACGAAATCAGACACATTCTGAAAGAGGACCTCCTAAGGACCAATGCTGCCAAGTCTGGCTCAAATATGTCAAGTGGTTTCAGACAAAAAGATTTTTCAATGAATTTTTCCATAGGGCCCTATGTTAAACTAATTTCGGGTGTGGCGGCCATCTTGGTTGACAGTCTGGGTCAACGCACAAAATTCTGAAAGAGGACCATCTAAGGACCATTGCTACCAAGTCTAATTCTAATTGGCTTAGTTGTTTCAAACGAGAAGATTTCTGAGTGAATTTCCCATAGGGTCCTATGTTAAACTAAGTTCTGCTGTGGCGGCCATCTTGGTTCATAGTCCATGAAATCAGACACATTTCTGAAAAAAGACCTGCTAAGGACTAATTTTGCCAAGTCTGGCTCCAATATGTCAAGTGGTTTCAGACAAGAAGATTTTTCAATGAATTTTCCTATAGGGCCCTATGTTAAACTAAGTTCGGTTGTGGCGGCAATCTTGGTTGACAGTCCAGGTCATCGGACACACGTCTGTAAGAGGACCATCTAAGGACCATTGCTGCCAAGTCTGGTTCCAATTGGTCAAGTGGTTTAAGACAAGAAGATTTTTCAATGAATTTTCCTATAGGGCCCTATGTTAAACTAAGTTCGGCTGTGGCGGCCATCTTGGTTAACAGTCCGGGTCATTGGAGATATTTCTGAAAGAGAACCTCCTAAGAACTATTACTGCCAACTTTGGTTGCAACTGGACTTCTAGTTTCATATAAGAAGATTTTTGAAAGTCACCCCCCTTTTTTTTCTATTTTTAGTAACAGCAGCCATCTCGGTTGGAAGTCGGGGATGCCAGACATAATTTTGGAAGAGGGCCACCCAAGGACCATTCCACCAAAGTTTGGTCTCATTTGGCCCAGTGGTTTGAGAGGAAGAGATCTTTAAAGGATAGCTTACGCTGGATGCCGTCTTTAAAGGGCAAAAACTCCTATAAGGGGTCAATCAACGACTTTGGTCATGTTGACTTATTTGTAGATCTTACTTTGTTGAACATTTTTGCTGTTTACAATTTGTCTTTATCTATAATAAAATTCAAGATAATAACCTAAAACTGCAAAATTTCCTTAAAATTAACAATTCAGGGGCAATAACCCAACAAAGGGTTGACCGATTCGTCTGAAAATTTCATGATGGGTAGATCTTGACCTGATGAACATTTTTACCCCATGTCAGTTTTGCTCTAATTGCTTTAGTTTTTGAGATATAAGACAAAAACTGCAGTTTACCCCTATGTTCTATTTTTAGCCATGTCGGCCATGTTGGTTGGTAGGCGGGGTCATCGGACACATTTTTTAAACTAGATACCCTAATGATGCTTGTGGCCAAGTTTGGTTCAATTTGGCCCAGTAGTTTCAGAGGAGAAGATTTTTGTAAAAGTTAACGGACGACGACGGACGACGGACGACGGACGACGACGGACGACGGACGCCAAGTGATGAGAAAAGCTCACTTGACCCTTTGGGTCAGGTGAGCTAAAAATTTGTTTGTGAAAAATCTGATGACAGCAAATCCCAAGAGGTTGTGATATCTTCTTGAGCCCCAGCTTACATCATATTTAGATGAGAGTATATATTCTATTACATTTGGCTATATATTAGGATTTTTTTAAAAAACAAGAGAATTGAACCTGTATAGCTCACCTGACAGTCCCACAATTAATATATTTTATTTCATATCAAGTTAAAAATTGTAATGGACATTCCGCAGATGCTTCATACCCAGTTACAGTTCATTTGGCTTTGCAGTTTCAGAAAAGAACATTTTAAAAATTCTGACCGATCAGCAATAAGAATTCATCATGTTGGTCATATTAGCTGTCCGACTGGGACGAAATATGCAAACTTTATAAAGGTCCTTCCACAAATGCTTCATAACAAGTTACAGTTCAATTGGCTTTGTGATTTCAGAGGAGGTGATTTTTAAAATTTTTCCCATCAAAAAATAAGACTACATCATGGCGGCCATATTAGTTGTCCGACCAGAACAAAATACGCAAACTTTATAAAGGTCCTTCCACACATGCTATATACCAAGTTACAGTTCATTTGGCTTTGCAGTTTCAGAGGAGAACATTTTTGAAATTTTGATCAATCAGAAATAAGAATTCATCATGGCAGCCATATTGGTTGTCTGGCCAGAACGAAATATGCAAACTTCATAAAGGTCCTTCAACAGATGCTTCATACCAAGTTACAGTTCATTTGGCTTTGCAGTTTCAGAGGAGAACATTTTTGAAATTTTGATCAATCAGAAATAAGAATTCATCATGGTGGCCATATTAGCTGTCCGACCAGAATGAAATATGCAAAATTTATTGAGGTCCTTCCATAGATGCTTCATACCAAGTTTCAGTTCATTTGGCTAAGGGGTTTCAAAGCAGAAGATCAAAATGTAAAAGTTTACACGACGGATGAAAAAGTGATGACAAAAGCTCACATGGCCCTTTCGGCAAGGTCAGCTAAAAATTGTATAAAATGCTACTCACCATCCAATAAAATCGCCTGCAACAATGGTAATCCTTTCATCATCAGGTGGTATATATGTATTTATCTTGTTCAGGTCTGCATCTGTTTGAAAAATAACAAAACTGTAAGTAGCTTTCATAAAGAGAGACAACCAGTATATACATGTAATACACATTGTGTTAAAAACTTTATATGTAGCCTTTCTACTTAAAAAATGAAACTTTATTAATAAGTACATGAAAACATTTTTCTTATTGTTTCCAGGGTAAATATTCATAATTATTCTAAAAAACTTAAATCATCCTTACTAAAATGGTGAAAAATGGTTACAAAATATTGCCAAGTTCTTTGTATCTGTGATCAAAGTTTGAAGTTGCTAAAAAGACTCACTAGACTGAAATTTCCTTAGGCTCCTCTATCATGTCTATACTGTTACCGATTTAAAGTCAGATGTTGTTCTGGAGTTATGTCGCCTTGTCCGTAAAAAAATCAAATGTGCACGAAAAATCACAAAATTAACAATTTTTGGGTAAATTAAAAATCGTTTAGACTTCGATGTGCTCAATATATCTTGTTAAAATTTGAAACATACTTTGTTAAGATAAGTATCTTTTAATGGTCAACTGCTAATCAATGCTAAACATATAGCTTCAACTCCTATTTTGTGTTTTAATTTAATGAAGTTTACCCTTCACTAAATGACAAACGTCAAGTAAAAAGCCTATTATATGACACTGATTTCATATTGTTTGATCAAACTACTACTGTGTGTCTCACATACTCCGGCAACAAATTCCTCGATGAAAAACTCTGGACTCCATTTCTATTCTGTACTTTTAAAATAACAATTTGATATGTCCTTAAAGTCAACATGGATCAGATTTTCGGAAACAAAATTCGCACATATTCTGCTTGTGGTGACATCATATATGATGCAAAAGTTAGTGAAATGCACACAAAAATTGGAAAATTTATCTTTCATAAAATACTTGGGAAATTTCAGCAGTGAAAAAGACAATAATTCACTATGACTATCAGAAACAAAAGGACCTAGTGTAATATTTTTTACTCCATTCTAAAGAAACATTTGAGAAATTCCCGAAAAAAACATTTACAGTTTGAAAAAAAAATATACAGTAATTAGTCTGAGACTCCAATTCTTTGAACGCTGAACTTCAGGCCAGATAGGGAACAACTTTACTAAGCAGAATTGAAAATGAAAAGACTAAACAATGAGTTACGTACATAAATATTTATTTTTTTACAAGTTCAGTTAGGTAAGTGGTATATTATTTTTACTAGCCATAAGCAGATTTTATCAGACTTGGGCTTCAGGCTAGTAACAAAAAGCACACATTTGAATGTTGATATCAATTTATGAAGGGTTATCAGATTTGTAGTAAGTTCACGCACCACACAATTAAGTCTTTAATTTTAACTTTGTACACTTTTTAAAATATTCCATCATCGTGATTTTATTAATAGTTTATGTACATATGGATAAACTTTTAACCTTATCTTTGTGCGCTTTTATAACACAAAGAAATTGTTGTGCTCAAATGTTGGAGGGTAATATGAAAGAAAAAGAAGTCTTAAAAATAGGTAGTTACAGTAAATGAATTTCTAGAAATTTTAATAAAGTGATTTAAGGATGCTCGCTGGTCATGTTTTGGTCTTTTTGTCAGATTTTCGGAACCCTTGGGTTTTATCCATTTCTTAAATATGAAATTTTTTGCCCATGAACCCCCACTTTTTATTTTATAATTAAATCATATATACCTAAAAATGGTATTTGACAAAATTTTATGAAATCCTTTTTATTTTTTCATACATCTTTGAGAGACTGAAGTTGTCAATGCAAAGACAATGAAAAATCCAGAGAAACCCCATTTCCTGCAAATTTTCAAGGCCTTATAGCTCTAAAATGAGCACATGAACCTATATTTTTTTTTTGCTTATTTGTTTACTATTCATATGTTCTCTCATACTAAAACACCCATTTCAAATCCTGTTTATTTCCTATTAGACCAGCGATCATCCTTAAGTAGTATGAGATATCCAAGGTGTTTGAGTTATTCAAATTCAAACAAGAAACATTCCATTGTAAATATGCTTTTAAATTATTTAACCCTGAAGTGTTCTATGCCTAATGCAGTGATTACACTGCACATGTAAAACATGTATTGTGTACACCATTCCCCTTGTTTACACACATACAATCAATCAATGAGGAAGAAAATGGTTTTTGTCTAAATGTGAACAGTTTCACAAGTTTCATGATCATATGTTGTCTACCTCAATTTTTCATGACATACAGAAAAAACAATATTATCCCTGTTATTATTGTAGTCTTGTGTCGCTCACCTGTATTCTGCTGGCTATCTTGGATTATTAATCGGTACAAAATTAACATTTAGTAAGGATCTTTAGGAACACAAGTTTGGTTTCAATCAAGGCAGTGCTTCTTGGGTAGAAGTATTTAACAGATTCAACCAATAAGAGATTAGAAAAGACCCGAATGGCCATGTTTTTTTTTTTTAGAAATCTACACCACAAATAACACTTGTGAAAGACCTCAAAAGAATCATTTCTGCCAAGTGGTTTCAATCCATTCAGTGGATTTCTAGAAGAAGACGTTTGTGTGGTTTTTGCATAAGGTTCTTTGTTAAACTGAGTTCCCGCTGGCAGCCAAACATGAATGATTTCAAAGATTAAAACAAATTACCACAGAAAGCTGGAGACAATTTAAAAAAATTTTTCATTTTCATAAGAGTAAAATTTCAATAATACCAATTTTGATGCCACTGGTGTCCACGTACAGAAATACTATATGCCTTGTCAACAAAAATTTATTAATATTGCTAATTCTAAACAATTCTATAGTCTGAAATTAAACTGACCTGTTAAATTAACAGCATTAGTCCCCACGACTTCTCGGTATCCATCAACTCCGATAGATCGCCATACAACAAACTTCAGTGTTCCCACACTTACTGGATAGAAGGTCCATTTTGCTATCAGACCACAGCAGGATACAACATGTATATCACTCTCCAGGATGTAGGCATTTCCTGTGAATGAATGCAAACTTGGATATTTTATTTTATTATATTTTCATTTGGGTTTTACACCATGACTATCATTATATTGTAATTATATCATCAGTTTAGTAAAACTGTCAATTTAAACTTTTGAACTAAGCTTTTTTTATTTTCAACATGTGATTTAGTGATTTAATTTCTTAATAGAAAGATTTCATGAACTATAAAGGATTAGATTTCTGACTCTGGGTAAGTTTTCCTACCAAAAGTCAGTGGTTTACTCCGGCTTCCTCCACCAATAAAAACTGGCTGCCACAAAATAGCCAAATGTGCTGAAAACAGTGTAAAACCTGGACTAAACAAACAAAAAACTTTGGGTAAGTATTGCACCTATTGTACTTCAGGGGGTGAAAAGATCACTGTCAATTACAATATTAGCTTCCTAAATGTACTTTTTATTAATCTCTTGAAAAAATGCTGAAATAAATCGTTATTGAAAACTATCTAGAATCTCAGGATAAACAATAAAGAGAGAATCTCAGAATTAACAATAAAGAGAGAATCTCAGGATAAACAACTAGAGGCTCTCAAGAGCCTGTGTCACTCACCTGTATCTAATGTGATTTTGGAAATTATGTAAAATTATATAATGATTGAGACCAAGATTGGTTTAATTTGACACAGTATTTAAAATTAAAAACAGAAAAACAGGTCATCTTAGTGTAGTCTTACAATAGCTACTGAAGACATCTTATCATTATTATTTTTGAATATGTGGTCAAGTTGTGACCATTCAGAATTTTTTTTACAATTTTCTGATAGACTTCTAAACATCTTGGATGATGGATCGGCAACAAAGTAACAACGCTTGGTCAGCACCTCATAAGGAACATTCATGCCATGTTTTGTTACATTCCATTAAATGGTTCTCTAAAAGAAGTCATTTGTATGCATTTCCCATAGGGTCCAATGTTAAACTTAGTCCCCCGCTGGCGGCCATCTTTGCTGATGGATCAGCTACAAAGTAACAACGCTTGGTCAGCGCCTCATAAGGAACATTCATGCCAGATTTAGTTTCATTCCATTAAGTGGTTCTCTAAAAGAAGTCTTTGTATGCATTTCCAATAGGGTCCTAAGTTAAACTAAGTTCCCTGCTGGCGGCCATCTTGGATGATGGATCGGCTACAAAGTAACAACACTTGGTCAGCACTTCATCAGGAATATTCATGCCATGTTTGGTTTCATTCCATTAAGTGGGTCACTAAATGAAGTCATTTGTATGCATTTCCCATAGGGTTCTATGTTAATTTAAGTCCCCCGCTGCGGCCATCTTGGATTATGGATCGGCTACAAAGCAACAACACTTGGTCAGCACCTCATAAGGAACATTCATGCCATGTTTGGTTTCATTCCATTCAACGGTTCTCTAAAAGAAGTCATTTGTATGCATTTCCCATAGGGTCCAATGTTAAACTAAGTCCCCCGCTGGCGGCCATCTTGGATGATGGATCGGCTACAAAGTAACAACACTTGGTCAGCACCTCATAAGGAACATTCATGCCATATTTAGTTTCATTCCATTCTGTAGTTCTCTAAAAGAAGTCATTTGTATGCATTTCCCATAGGGTCCTATGTTAAACTAAGTTCCCCGCTGGCGGCCATCTTGGATGATGGATCAGCTACAAAGTAACAACACTTGGTCAGCACTTCATAAGGAATATTCATGCCATGTTTGGTTTCATTCCATTAAGTGGATCACTAAAAGAAGTCATTTGTATGCATTTCCCATAGGGTTCTATGTTAAACTAAGTCCCCCGCTGGCGGCTATCTTGGATTATGGATCGGCAACAAAGTAACAACACTTGGTCAGCACCTCATAAGGAACATTCATGCCATGTTTGGTTTCATTCCATTCAACGGTTCTCTAAAAGAAGTCATTTGTATGCATTTCCCATAGGGTCCTATGTTAAACTAAGTTCCCCGCTGGCGGCCATCTTGGATGATGGATCGGCTACAAAGTAACAACACTTGGTCAGCACCTCATAAGGAACATTCATGCCATGTTTGGTTTCATTCCATTCAGTGGTTCTCTAGAAGAAGTTCAAAATGTTAACGACGACGCCGGACGACGACGGACGCCAAGTGATGAGAAAAGCTCACTTGGCCCTTTGGGCCAGGTGAGCTAATAAAAAGAGAATCTCAGGATAAACAATAAAGAGAGAATCTCAGGATAAACAATAAAAAGAGAATCTCAGGATAAACAATAAAGAGAGAATCTCAGGAGAGACAATAAAGAGATAATCTAAGGATAAACAATAAAGAGAGAATCTCAGTATAGACAATAAAGAGAGAATCTCAGGATAAACAATAAAGAGAGAATTCAGGATAAACAATAAAGAGAGAATCTCAGGATAGACCATAAAGAATTAACAATAAAGAGAGAACCTCAGGATAAACAATAAAAAGAGAATCTCAGGATAAACAGTAAAGAGAGAATCTCAGGATAAACAATAAAGAGAGAATCTCAGGATAAACAATAAAGAGAGAATCACATTCATGCATGTTTAAAACCTAGTTTTACCTGAACATAATCTCGCAAAGGCTGCGAGTGGAATGAAAACTCACAACCAAATCGCAACCAAATTCAAAATTTATAAAAGACAAAAATCTGGATATACAGTATGTGGTTTAATATCTGTAAGTATCATAAAATCCTAAAAAAAAATTAATAAAAAAAATATGAACATTATTGGAATGCTGTTATTTCAGTGAAAAATATCAGCTAATACAAATTTCAAGATTAGGATTAATAAAAAAATGTGTGAGTCCTCCAAGGAAGACATGTGTCGCCTGCGGACGTCAATTTTTACAAAAGATATTAAAATTTTCTAAGAAAGAAATATATATGCACACCTTTGCATTAAGGTTAATGCACAGAGAAAGTTTCATCAAATTGCTTTGAGTGGTTATGGAGTAGTTGAGGATAGAAGTTTTCACCCCTCCACCATTTTTTTTTAAAAATGTCAATTTTTACAAAAAAAAATAAAAATTTTTTCTAAAAATGAAATATATGCACACCTGTGCATTAAGGTTAATGCTCAGAGAAAGTTTCATCAAATTCCTTTGAGCGGTTTACGAGTAGTTGAGGATAGAAAAAAAGTGTGACGATGCAAGACGCAAGACGACAGATAGTGATCTCTATGTGTTGACCATGCGCTCCGCAGGTGACACAAAAATCTTATATACATGTAGAATATCATATGGTCTTTTTCATATTATATCCCATAACAACGCCAAGACACCAATATCAACCCAAGACCTTACTTGAGGGATGATATAGGTCAAGGGGTTGATATGGGTATGATATAAAAAAATCCCATATCATATTCTCTTAATCATATATTTTTCATTTTGAAATCTCATGATTCTTCAGGGATATGATATGGGTTTCCCAGCGGGATATGGATATCATCCCGCTGGGATAGTATGGCAAATTCACTTGCGGCTGTAACATATGGGCAAAACTACCAATATCAATGCTAAACATGATAAAAAATGATAATATTTACCTTCTTCTGTTTCATTTACTGGTCCAAGTGTCAAGTTGGTGATATCTATGTAACTGTATGTTTTGTCCTCACAATCTGTAAAGAAAAGTATTTGTAAACAAAATGCTGTTGGTGTAGAAAGCTGGTATAGACAAATGATGCTCTTCACATAGAGACAAAACATATCAGACAGAATACACTTGAGACAGACAGACAAACCAGCCATTTATTTAATGAGCATAATACTAATGATACAAAGATGTATGGCTAGATAAACTAAAATTAAATGGAATACGATAATTTGACTGAATTCCCGTTTCAAAGGATAATAACCTCTGAATGATATGGGTTAATATAATGGCTCTTGAGTAGCTCCAAACATTGAGAAAACCACTGTTTGCTGTCAGTTTTATAGATCGTTTCGGTTTTCTAGTTATATATAGATTCTCCTTCAGGTACAAGTCAGTTATGGAATTTCTCCACCCGAGATAGTTTAACTTTTTATTTTCAACTGACAAGCTTTTAGCGAGCGTGTTAAATCTAACTATCGAGGGTGGAGAAATTCTATAACTCACAAGTAAATTGACGGAGAATCTGTTTCTCCTATGATTTTCAACAAAAAGCCATTGCTACGCATTTTGTTTACATGAACGCCATTTCGGAACTTCTTAAGTTTATCTTTCCAACAAACGTTAAAAAAATGGCGGGAATTCCCATGCAGAAATTGAATCACCCAGAAGTGGCTTAAAATATTATGTATTTTTATCCCACCAATTAAACATGTCAAGAATAGGAGAAATTCCATTACAACATCAAATAGAATCATATTTTATTAGATTCACATTAATGTTGATTTGCAAAGTTTTTCAGTAACAAATCTATACTATAATTTCCTAGTTAAAAACATTGAGTAACTTTTTCCTAGAATTGCATGTTATCATATTATCTAGAACAAAAAACAAATGTAAAATGCTTGATTCTGTCTCAAGATAACTCAGCGGGCATGATGTTCACTTTAGCTGTGTAAATCCCTAAAAAGTTGCAAAATGTGTCAAATATCGAGACCAATTTTTTGTTGATTTTAAATTGGCCCGCCTGCAGTGTACCACCAATCTTATAACCTAATTTTATTTATGGAAACCTGTTACAAATTCAAATGCAAACTTTAATTACTGCAACATTCAATCTTTCAGTGCCTTTCTTTTTTTAATTAATTTATCAATCGACACTACTTACATGTACAGTATCGATGGTTCCCCTTCAGTAAACATTCTCTTGTTTCTAGAACATGGGTTTCATCACTACCAAGCTGTCCACAGGAGAATTCATATCCGTCGTCAGTAGTAGATTCATGTTCACAGTACCGTGTTCTGATCTGTTTCCCTCGGCCACATGGAAGTGTGCAATCTGACCATTGTGTCCATTGTGACCATTGTGGTACTAAATAAATTAAAGAAGAATTTGCAAGTAAAGAATAAATCATGCTGCAAAAAATTTATGGTGTTCATGCAAGTCTGCACTGAAAAATTGCAAACGTGAAATGTAAACTGGAGGACATACAAAAAGCTATGCAACAATCCTTTTGTTATCATTTAATGAAAATTTCAAACAGAGGTTTTTTTCTTCTTTTTTTTTTCTAGTTCATATCAGGATGACTGATAACGTCACTGTGTAAATTAATGAAAGCTGAAAGTTTATAAAATTCAAAATTTTATTCAGTAATAAAATAATTCTAATTACATGTAAAACTGAATTATGCCCATGTATCTCAATTGTAAAGTAAGAATAATTATCTTCATTTACACTTCAGGTCTTTCCTGGAATTGACACATCACTGGACCTGACCGGATGCAAACCTTGACGATTGCTATTAACAGACATGTTCACCATTTAGTAGCACCTGATGTCACTTCCAGCCTTTGTTGGGAATTCACATTGCTAGTGCTTTAGTTTTTGTGCATTCTTGTTCTTATTCTGTTTAGTTTGACGTGTTTTTCTTTCTTTTTGTTATATCTTTGTGTTATTTGGTTTTTCTGTTATGTTCTCACAAATCTGTCTCTTCATGGGTCTTGCGGACTTTCTTTGTTTTATTTTCACAGTGTTTATAATACAGTCAAACCTGCTTTCAAGGACACTTCTATATAGCAAATCATTGTCTATGAAGGGCACCATAAAAAAGTCCATGTTATGTACAAAGCATGTGTGGTGTGAAATTAACCTCTGTATAAAGGACACCTGCTTATTAAGGGCATTTTTTTCTGGTCCTTATACATATGTTTCAATGTATATCTTGTGAAATAATTGTTATCTACACTTACTTATACAGCTGTATCCCCAGTACAAGACACCACAGAAGGAAATGTATCGATTTGTGTAATATCCAACTTTAGTTCTGGAACATGTCAGCCATCCCCAACCACAATGGTAATACTCTGTGTATGTGTACTCGACAGTATATTCATTCTGATCGTAACACCAAGTCATACTGTCATTAACCAATATGTCACAATCGTGATGATTTTCACAGAAAGATTCCACATATCCAACCTGATTATGAGATGAATCTGCCGAATTTGGATTGAAGAACCAATAGTCGTCTGTGTTATAGTCCCATGCACATCCATGAGTCCATGTACCACGGTTGATATCAAGGGTCCCGTTTGTGTCGTGATGGTAACAGACAGGTGAAAACCAATCATTCCTACAGGTGTAACCATAATCTGCCAAAATACACACACAAAAATAATTATTCAGTTATACAATTTTAAAAAGTACATAGTTTGTTAAAATGCTAAAAAAATAAAACGATAAAACCTGTGTAATCTCTGCTATGTTTATGTTTGTTTTGTTTTTGATATTTTTTGTCTGAAATTCACTCTGCTGGGTTGCTTTGATTGACTGGTATGTCAATGTTGACCTTTCCAGTTGTCCAATTGGTTGTTTAAGTGACTACCATATGAGCACAGGATTTGACAAAACAAATTTTCAACTCGTGTTGTGGACTGAAAAAAACTCGACAATAATAAACGCCAGGTACCTGAACAAAATTTCTTACTATTAATAAGTGTGATGTCCACATTCAACAAACTAAGCTTGTCACTCACACTTATAATAAAGGATAATCGCTGGTCTAATAGGAAATAAATAGGATTTGAAATAGGTGTTTTAGTTTGAGAGAACATATGAATAGTAAACAAATAAGCAAGAAAAATATATAAGTTCATGTGCTCATTTAAGGCCTTGAAAATTTGCAGGAAAATGGGGTTTCTCTGGATTTTTCATTGTCTTTGCATTGACAACTTCAGTCTCTCAAAAATGTATGAAAAAATAAAAAGGATTTCATAAAATTTTGTCAAATACCATTTTAAGGTATATATGATTGAATTATAAAAGAAAAAGTGGGGATTCATGGGCAAAAAATTTCATGTTTAATAAATGGATAAAACCCGAGGATTCCGAAAATCTGACAAAAAGACCAAAACATGACCAGCGAGCATCCTTAATTAGTGTTAGGCCATTTTGGGTAAAATGGATCCATGTTATGAGATACCAATCTTTCAAATACTTCCTACTGAACAGTTGCATTACATTTAAATCCTACTGACCCTCTATAATCTGTAATAAAACAAAAATCTATTGATTACTAACATTCACAGTGTTGTGTATTACATCTCTCCCATTCATATGGTTTACTATCTTGACAGTCTTTGTCACTACCAAAATAATTCCACGTTGGATTACTACAGTTTCTGTACCGTACTCGGTAGCCTCCACCACACGACCTTGTACAATCATGCCAGTTATTCCATGTTGTCCATCCAGCATCCCCTGAAATTTTTTAAAACAGAACAATTTAATTTTTTCATAATAAATATTTCTTAGATTTAATTTTTGATTTGTAAGATGCACACATTTGTCATTTACAATTCATCAGTTTTTCAAGGCCTCAAATGTTAAAAAAAAATAAACGATAAAGTATATTAATCTATTATCCTGATTTTATGCCAAGATCATATACTGTAAAGATGAATTCCCTTTGTTTGGGAGCACAAATGAAATTTCAACATAAAATTGAGCACATTTCAACTATTTGAAACTATTTCTGTAAATATAAAAGGAGATGGTATGATTTCAGTTGTCCACCGGTTTTTTGGTGGGGTCCATGTCGTTCATATGATTTTAGTTTTTAATTGTAATGCATGTATCGTCTTGGTCTTGTCTTCGTTGTTCTCCAGAGTTTGTCAGTTGTTTCGATTTTTCCCTCTTTCAAATATCCATTTGGTAATTCTTGACTTTACTTATTTGGCCCCATCTGACATGAAAAATTAAAGTTAAGATTTCAGATTCAAATTTGTATCATTTTTATCGTATAATGAAAGTTATATTATTATACAATAAAAATGAAACAAATTTGAATCTGAAATCTTAACTTCAAATTAAAATTTAAAATTTAAAAGTTTTCCGTCAAACAGCCTCAGAGGATTTCCATTCACAAGATGTCAATGTTGCAATACCCCCCAAAAATGGTCAAAGTTCAAAAACTCCCATAAAAATTGTCAAATCAAAATGGGGATATAATATGATCAACAAAATATGATAGCAAACAATCCTTCAAAGTTTGAAAGTTTTCTGTTAAACAGTTTCAGAGCATTTATGTTCACAGTCATGGGGACGGAAGGGATGACAGATGAACAGACGGACAGATGGGGGACAATAATTATTGACATTTCAAGCAGTACTTACTGACACAATGGTATCTGACCCACAAGTCAGCCTCTCCTTCTGTACCACACTGACTGGCCACATTGGCATTTGTCACTTCAAACGTGCATGTTGTCGTATTATCACACATGTCCTTGACCCCGTAGGTCAAATTATGAAGACAATCGTAATGAGGTTCGAAGTCATAAGTAACATTGTCAATGATAATGTATACAGGTAATGGAGCTATGTAATCAACGTATGTGTAAGAATCTTCATGCTCCGCCATACATGAGAAAGAGGCAGTCAGACCCTCTTTCGAAGTGTATTCATAGTAGGCTGAAATAAAGGTAATTTTAGCAGTATAATAACATCAGCTCAGCTCTATTCCTTATTGAAAAAGAATAATTAAAGAAAAATTTGATCCTACCATCTGAAGGGACAAAATTTTTCCACAATCATATGAGAATTTTGATTTTCTTACAGTGCTTAATCATACTGGAGGCAATTGCAAACACACCTCAAATAACTCAGAGATCTGTATAGAAAAAAAAAGGGAAAAACAGACAAACGAACAAAAAAATAACAACAAATTCTCCATTCCTATGAACCATTATTACTTACTTCTATAGATGGAAATTGTATTTTATTGAACTAGTACTAGGACATAGACCAATGTCTTATAGGGGCCTCAGTGACCGAGTGGTTTAGGTAGTTAGTCATGACTACTAATGATCACTAGCCTATCAACACTGAGGTTGGAAGTTCGAATCTCACCTGTGGAGGGGTATGATCGACTTTGATCTTAATTGACAAGAATTGCCATTTTCCTACAGAAGGTCGTGGTTCTCTCAAGATACTCAGGCTTCCTCCACCAATAAAAACTGGTCGCTACGAAATAGCCAAATGTGCTGAAAACGGTGTAAAACCCCATCTAAACAAACAAACATATGTCTTATAGCAAATATGGTAAGTATTGCCCATGTTCTTTATATAGATCTACATCTATAAAATACGTACTAGGATAAAGAATTATATGTTCTATAAGATCTATTGTGAGTGTTGTCGAAACTTTGTCTGTGCCATCATCGACCCATAGTGTTACCACGTACTGGCTGATGGTGTCAAAATCTAGGTCAGCCCAATCATACAAATATATGGTCTTATCTACAAACAGAACAGAATTATTTTTATGCATATTACTGAAAACTTTTCATATTAAACTGGATATCAGATGACACATTATCTTGTAAATATTTATACAGTCGACTCTCGTTATCTCAAAGTCGTTCGGACCTCAAAAATTTGTTCGAGATAGACGAAATTCAACCTAACAGGAGCTGCTCAAGTGCATTGTATAACATTTGGGACTACAGACGAAATTTGACTCATCCGGAAATTCGACTTAAGTATGTTCGAGATAACGAGAGTCAACTGTATATGACAAACCAAATCTAAAAAATATAACCACTGAAGAATTATCAAAAGTTGCTTGAAAATTCCGGAGCCAGCATTACATTACTGAAAAGCATCAGTGATCACTGCTGCTAAATGAAAACTTAAATAACTCAAAATGATTTCCTCAGTCACGAAAGGCTTCATATTGTGATTCGCAGCCGATGCTGGTACAATATCAGTCTGCTGGAAACCTGATAATCTATGAATATATGTTAATTCACTAAGGCACATCAAATACTGTCATTTCCAACTGAAAGTAAATCAGAAAATTCACTTCCTCAAAGAAAAGAAAATATTTCACTCTGTAAGATGATGAAATTTATAGATGTTTCTCCTATTCCTGACGTGTTTAATCGGTGGGATAAAAATACATAATATCTTTAATCACTTCCCGGTGATTAAATTTCTACGTGGGAATTACCGCCCTTTTTTCTACTGTTATTAGAACGATAAACTAGAGAAGTCCCGAAATGACGTCTATATAAACAAACTACATAGCAAAGACATTTTCTTGAGGTTTTTGTCGAAAATCATAGGAGAAACAGATTCTCCTTCAATTTACTCCTGAGTTATGGAATTTCTCCACCCTCAAAAGTTAAATTTTAGATTTTAACACGCTCGCTAGAGGCTCGCGTGTTGAAAATCGAAAATTTAACTATCTCGGGTGGAGAAATTCCATAACTCACTCGTACCTGAAGGAGAATCTATATTTCCAATGCTGCTGCAATACACAAAGTTAATGCTCATTGTATGCAAAAGTCTTCAGACCACATCATTTCTGGTAAAACCTTCCTCATTTTGGCAATTTGTTTTTGATAAGATTTCAGGAAAAGGATTGACTCTTAAACACCCCTAGAAATGAGTTAGTTCCCTTTAGTTTAGACAGATGTCTAGTTTACAGAAGGTTACATTAATGCAGATTTCAGTGTATACATACTTTTTAGAAAGAAGAAGTTTGTAGATGGACTATAACTATCAACGTCCCAGGTCAATGTATCATTGTCAGCATCGTCTAATCCAAATGTATAAACCTCTCCTCCCCATTGTATCTCAGATATATTTACTGCTCCTGGTAAATCTGTAAACACTGGTGGCTAAATTAAGAAAAAATCTTTATTAAAACTTATGTTATCTACTAAAAATTGTTTTGATCTTCTTGACCACAGGTGAAAGTACAAAAACTGGAATTCATTTATAATTTTTCTGTGTTTTGTTAAACTTAAAGAGATGCTGAATCTATATGAATCACACATATTCAAGAAAACTTCCTTGCTTGACTGAGAAAATTGTAAAATTGGAAATTAATGGATTCATTTATTTTTGCCAAATTTCCCAAAAGAAACTACTGAAACATTCATTAATATCATTTCTATAAACTTTGCAATAAAAATGCAAGTTATAATTATTGCAATGTTTATTATGTCACTTTTATTGCATAAACAGAAAAAATCAGATTACAGTCTGAATGACAAACTATCAGTCACTTATTTCCTTAACCAAGTTAACGTTTAGCCCTGATGACCATAGGGAGAAAATTGTAATTATATGCCTTTTCTAACTTTGTTAAGGGAGATAACTGATTAATATTTCTCACTGACAGTACACCTTGATGTGGCTGCAATATTGTCAACAAGGCATAAAACACTATTCAATCAATCAATCATTCACAGTTAAATTTTAAGTTTTTTGACATTTTCCAATGAACAAGTTTCAAATTAAAAGCAGCATCTAATTTGAAAAGGTTAGTTATTTATTAATTTCTGATGGTCACCAAAATACAATGGATTTCATCATCAACTATGAATATATATAGAATAAAAGGTAGTTTCGTTTTTCATACTGACTATATCTTGTGGAATATCTAGATGAGTATCAAAAACAAAACTACCTATTATTCTTTTTATCAGTATTTCATCTTTTTCTGAAAAATATCACTTTTTCAACTAATTTTAACTTATGTGCACTATTTTTGATGGCGGAAGACGTTTGTAATGCAGCTGACCAATCATTGTGACAACATTTTGAAACAAATTCTTGACAGTGAATGGGAAAGAAAAATATTGACTACTTGAGTCAATTGACGACTTGTCATCGATAATTTTCGTAATCCATTTTTATTGGACGATCAGATAAGTAGATCCGTCTGCATTATGTCACACAATGTATTGCCTAGTATTTTCAGTGATACAGCCTGTATGTGATACTCGAAAATATTAGGCAAAAAGATCAAAGGAATACGTACAAATTGCCAATAATAGCAATTATTATCTGTTCATATGGAAAAAGATACAAATGTAGAAGATTTACCAGTGTCACAATAAATAAAATATCAGATGTTAAAAATATATATGAATAACAAAGGTGAGCTTCATAGATATGTTGGATTACATACTGAATTAGATGTTGTTATAGTAACAGTTCCTGTGACTCTGTTGTAACAAGAATCTTGTGCCCATGCTGTATATTTGTAATAATGGTATCTTGTCCCAACCTCATGTGGCAATTTGGTCTTTACTCGGATACTTTCTGTAAAATTTAAAAGAAGTGAATTTGTATATAATCAGATGAACAGGACCTGAAATAATAATAAATATGTAATATGTAATATAAAACGCAATGCTATCTTTTGAAAAGAAGTCTTCTCCAAAAATTTCTATTCCCCATCAATCAATTATTAATATGTCAAATTTATGTGTTTATATTTTTATTTCTTTTGTATTCAGGTACAGGTCAGTTTCTGAAGGTTTCATAGCAAAGTCAAGTAAACTTAATTAGAGATTATCATCCAGGGTCCCCAAAAAATATGGGGCAGGTGGGAGGATTTTATTTTTTATTTTTTAAAATAAAACCTCGAAGAAACGAATGAAATTAATTGTATTTGGACGTAAGATGTAAGGTCTTTTAATTGATTGATGAATAAAGATCGAGTATCGTCTTGTCGTTGTTAAAATTGGTAGCAATCCACCCCTTTCTTTCATTCACGCCGGTAATTATGTTTACAAATGAAACAGAAGTTAAAATGATAGTGTAAGAATACTTTCGGGTCGGAAGCGGACACGAAAAAATTTTGGAAACGATTCAGGCAAAAAAAATTGGGGCGGCCTGATTTTTTAGGGGCAGGCCGAGATGATAACTGATTAATTAATTTTAATTTGCCTAAAACAAACAAAGAAAAAATTGAGTTTTTCCTTTTCTATTCTTTTTTTTATTCCAATGTTGTCCAACCTTGGCAGATTCTTGTAGCAAAATACCCTTTATTTCCCTCAAGAATGCTTTAAAATATGCTAAAAAACCTGTGTCTTCTTCCTGTCTCCTGATAGGTTTTCACACCCTAATTTGAAAATAAAATAAAAAACAAAAGCAGACATAGCCTCTAAGCAATAAAAAGAGTCTGTCTGGAATAACACTTACGCCTTGTGGTATCTGAGTAGAAATAATCATGTGTATCATACATCAATCCATAATCTGTCCAAAAATCTGCCTTATCAGCATCAGTAAAATAAAAATCCATGACAGATGAATCTATATCATGGGCATCTGGGATGGAAACACTGTATCTATTCATACTGAAAACTGGCTTGGTATCTGGAATAAAGAAATATGCAAAATTTTAAATTCATATCTGAAAGAAAAATACCATGGGAAATGTATTTTGATATCAAATAATTTTATTTGTTATATAAAATATCTAAACACTTTAGATAATTAAAACAAGTGGCTCACCAGAGCCTGTATCGCTCACCTGGAGTCTGGTTTTCATTGGACAATTAATAAACTATTTGACCAAGTTTGTTGCAATTGGTTCAATTGTTCAGGGAAAATTTGTTGAAGATTTATTTTTCATAAGGTTTAATGTTAAAATATGTTCCCTGATGGTGGTAGTCCTGGTTGGAGTGCTGACATGCTGGACAGTATTCTTCAAGGGATCACCTAAAGACTATTGCAACTTTGGTTCAGTGGTTTCTGACTTTTTTATGAATTCCATGTAGATGTTTATATGTTGGTATTATTTTTGGTCCTTTTGTCGGGCAACGGATGACAGAGCAAAAATGTTAAAATTTTGAAAATTTGACAAAAAAAGGGCAATAACTCCTAAATGGGTTTTGGGATTTCCTTTAAAATTTCAGGGTAGGTAGATCTCAACATGGCAAACATTTTTCAAATTTACATATCACTTCTATCTCAAATAGTTTTGGGATAAATGACAAAAAATGTTAAATTTTGAAAATTTGACAAAAAAGGGCAATAACTCTTAAATGGGTTTTGGAATTTTCTTCAAAATTTCAGGGTAGGTAGATCTTGTCATGCTGATCAATTTTACCCCGTCAGATTTTCGATATCTTTAACGGGTTTTGAGTTATCGCAATAATTTCCGAATTTACAGTAATAGGAATCTAACATTTCTTAAAGTCATTTGGTGTTTGACATACATTGTAGTATTATTATTTTCATTATATTACTATTTAGACATTAAGTATCCAACAGGCAACATTCAATCAGGCAACATTAAGTATCCAACAGGCAACATTCAATCTATTCATAACTTACTTTGAGTGGTTTGGAATCTGATAGAATAAACCCTGTCTATAATAGCTGTTGTATTCCAATCAACAACATTTCCCTCCATTGGTTCTGATGTGCTAATTTTATAAGTTTTTGTCGGGCAAGTATTTTGTCTGAAATCTGCGTGATCATCTGTGGATGGATCGTACGTTGAATCACATGACGTATATCCTAATATATCTCTACCATTGTCATACCTATTAACATTTAAACAAAATTCAAAATGTTTAATAGTTTTATACCAAATGAACAATACTTTTTATGGTAAAATGATTTTAAGCCAGAGACATATCATGAGAATTTGAAAAGGGGGCCCACTGGAGGTCTGCCCTATCAGAGTACCGGTATAAATCAAATTTCAATATATGTCATAAACTTTAATCATCCACGCATGACATTTCCAATATTTGATACAGAATTCAGGGTTCACATCAAGAGATTACAGTTATTTCAAATTTTCTATCAAATTTTTAAAATTTGAACAAAAGAATTACTATGGTCGAACATTCACACTATGCATGGAATGATTACAGTCAAATTATTAATTACATTTTGACATTAATAGTTCAAACTTCTTCAACAATGATGGGTATGTTTAACTCGTTTCAAGTTTCTAAAATTTTATTATTTAGAACTACATTAACTCAACATAATTGTCACATGGGTGTTTGAAGAACCAATGTTTTACTGTAAATTATAATACTACATACCATCCTATCAGGTCACCATGAATTACTGTTATCTGTGATGCTGTAGATATAGTGACTGTTCTGTATCCAGTAGCTTAAATAGAATTAAAATAGAAACGAGATAAAATTAATCTAGTGATCACACATGGCTGGCCTAAACCCAGCAGTTTTCATTAAATCATTGGACATAACATTACTATTGTAATGGTTGAATTTAAATCCAAAAAATCTATCCTGAATGGTTAATAGCAGAAGATAAGAAATTGAAAGCAATTTGATGAAGTACTAATTCTATTATCAAAAATGTCAAGGAAATACAGACAGTAAACAGACAAGTGAATTGCTTTCACCTTTATTTACTACTGCAAAGCACCATGTTAAAATTTTATATCGCTACTTCAAGTCATGCTCTTGTAATCAACTGGAAATTTTCTAACATTATTTTTAATTCAAGGGCCATAACTCTGCAACAGTAAAACTAAAAGTGACAAAACTAAACTTGGTTTTAATTTATTGTTCCATAGCATTGTGCTAAATCAAGATTTTCCTCAAGTTCTATTCTTGTTATTATCTATAAACCTTTAATCTCAGCATTTTGGGTTAAATCAAGGGGCATAACTTTGAATGAGTAAAAGAAAAAATCACCAAATAAAAATCTGACCTGTATCTAACAGTCATTATTTTTATGCTAGTTCAAGCAGTATTTTTCTATTATCATAAAAAAACTTCCAATTTCAGCAGTTTCAATTATAGAAATGATATACCTTTATAAAAATAAAAGCCAAACTTTCTAAAACTGAAATGACTTCTATTAAATGTTCAATAGCAGCAACTGTAAAAACATTTAAACCATTAGACAAATTGTACCAACGGGAAACCAAAAGTATGACATATGGATCAATGTTGGATGACAGATTAAATAGAGGTTATTGTCTATTAAATATACCACTCCCCCTCAAAAAAGGGTTATAAATACACAATAGCAATATTTATTATAAGGCAATGTAATATTCCCTGTATAACGTAACAAAAAACGGGTGTGCAATATTCGCCAATATTACACAGAGTGCAATACTGCATTGTAAGGACCATGTTTTTGATAGTTTTTCATGTTATTCCCGGGATCTGATCGGTGTTGCCATACAATAAAGGTTTATTGCACGAAATTTGTAAATATTATAGGGCAGAATATCATATCGGATTTGCAAACTCGTGCAATATTACATTCTACTCGGGGCAGTATTTCCCGATATTTGTGCAATAACCCTATATTATCTTACCCGTAACAGATATTGTATTTGTTCCAACAACCTCGTACAAGTGGTACAGATGATTGTCTCCTGGATGAATTGTCTTTCTCCAAACAATCACTTTAAGTGTTCCAGTATTTTTGGCAACAAACCTCCATTGTCTTATTTTACCACAACAGGTAATCTCATCAATTTCACTTGCCAATAGAACAGCATTTCCTGGAAAATAAAAAGTGGTATATTTTATTGCATTTCCATATATCTAGCTCAGATTTTTATTGTTGTATCTGTCAGATTTTGTGTGTATATACTTGCATCTAATTTGATGTCACTTATTGATAAGTGCCAAATTTCACATGGCACAATTTGAGCAAAGTCAGTAACATATTAATCAGTGGTTTTGAAGAATTCAAAATGTATCAATCCTTTATCTAAATTTATTGTACGTATATTTCTGCTAATGGAGCTTGAGCACCAGTGATTAGGCCATGAAATCAACCATGAAAACTGAATTGCGTAGCAGCTAATGGGTCACATTTTCGAAAGCTTATAATGCATCTAATACACTGATACAGGTGTCATAAAATGTTGTTTCAGAAATCTCAGAAAATACAAATATTCAGAAAATTTTAAAACTCAAAACTAAATACCATTTCAGATTAATCTCAAAACTACCGTAATGTTAGGACCGTAGGTCAATGCGGCGTATAGGTAGAATGACAAATTTTTTACCGATTTAAAGGAATTTTCGGACTATAGGTCAATGCGATGTATAGGTCGAAGCACAGTTCTTAAATCATTTTATAAATAGTAAAAATAGGGCATGGTTGGGGTTTAAGAAAATGAAAAAAATAAATCTTAGGTCGAGCCCACCTCTTCAGAGGAAAAAACTATCAACCTATATACCAAAAATTACGGTCCATTATATACTTTCTTGTAAAAATGTGGCCAAATAACAATGGCTTTCAATTCCTTCACGATTACAGATCACATGAAGAAATGGACTAAAGAGAAGCTATGTTTATTTACCCGGTAAGGTATCTTCAGTGTATGCCCAGAAACTAGTAGAAAATGACAGACTATTGAATACTCTTGATCCACAATCTGAAAAAAAAGAAGAATCAATGGAGCATCAGAGCATTTTAAAATCTTCTGTCATAAATCTTAAAATTTCCCAGGACAATTGATAGACCTTTGATGTAAAAATCTGCAGCTATTCACTGAAAGTCAAAAGTAAACTGTTTGTGTTACAAATTCTAAAATTTACAAAATACTAACGAATCAGTGAAAAAATGAGTAATTTTATTTTGCTCTTAATCTATTTAAGGATACCCACCTCATCAGTACATAGGCACTTCATTAAAAAAATTTTTTATCAGCACCTCACCCCAAACAATTCTTGAATGCCTATCTATGTAATCCACCTCTCAATTATTAACCCTTGAGTTAATTATAGTAATATAGCTAATGGTTGTCATAATGACAGTAAAAATTATAATCTGTGTCCATATGTAAGCACTGTTTCAGCTATTCAACCATAAAAATAATTACAAAATTTGTTGAAATCCATATAAATACACCCCCAAAAAATACTTAAATTTTTTTTAAATTTCCTACAAAAACAATGCAAAATTTGGAAGTCCTAAAATCTTAGTACAAGTTTTTTTTAGGTGTCTACAGAGTAAAGATGTATTTTTTATATGAAATAACTGTTTTAACTTATTGGGTAAGTTGATTGGCAGAGTTTAATTGTAACTAAATCAATCTGATAAACACAAAATTGCACATGCATATATACATACATACATTATATTTATCATCAATATCCCTTCAGGAAAATTTTTATGTCATATTAAAAACAATGTTCAACTTACAAGTACAGTAATTATGAACTTCCCCTTGCAGTGGACAGTCTCTCGTTTCAGAGTTTTGAAGTTCTGAACCAGGCTGGTTACATCTTTGTTTATAGCCATCTTTGGTATCCTTTTCATTGTCACATAATCGTGACCGAGTCTGATAACCCCCACCACATGTCACAGAACAGGTCGACCAAGAAGACCATTCAGCCCACTGTGGAACTGAAAGTAAATCAAAGCAACTTTATATAATTATGAAGCTCTGAAGTTAGAACTGAAGATTTCATTTTGGTTTTAATGCCTCCATATGATTTTGAGCCAACTTCTAGTTTGTCTTCCATCAATGACAACTTTCCAATTCAATATTTAATACCTCCCTGATATCTAAAAACAGATGTGCTTAGTTATTGTGTGATGGGAAATGTAACCTTTACATCGTACAGCGATGCCGCTGCTAGTGGACCAAAAGTCCCCAGGGGTATCCCCAACTCAGTTGCTAGCATTTCAATACTAGAGCAGAATTGATACTTAAAATTTACCGTTACAAAATTGTAAAACATTTTGAGTATCTCACTCGTGCATAGCTCTGTCCTTAGATGGTTTTGGCTTTACCCCTTTTGGTCATTTCGGTTCTTTTGAATTTGCTCTTCAACCTTTTGGATTGTTGTTTTGGTTTTAAACATTTTCGGCATTGAGCACAACTGATGAGTCATAAATCGACGAAATGTGCACATCTTGTGCATCAAAATTGGTATCAAAGAACTTTATTAAGGTATCATAAAATTAATTTGTAGATTTTCATCCTCCCCCTCAAAACAAAGTAGGAAAGGTATGCAGAATTATAATTATTTTTTGTTCACAGCTATCTGTCAATGCATTGAATTGTAGAAAACTTGGAATTCATTGTACTGAAGATGGTTTAACGAGCATTTAACTAAATTAATTCCAGCTTTTAGGTACAAAAACATTTTTGGCAATTTCATAAGTTTGTGAATGAACAAAAAAAGTAAATTAAAAGTCATGAAAGATTCTTAAAATTAAATATTGTATTTTTATGATGGCCATAAATTTTTTTAACAGAGGGGTTCAGCAGTCAGGCAGTGTTCAAGAAGAATAAAAAAATTAATCTTATATAGCCTATAATCTTATTTTGTAATTTGTCTAAGGTCAAAAGACCAAAGGTAATTACAACTTTACTGGAAAAATTATAGTTATACCACAAATTGGTTTCTACATTTTTTAAATTGTTTGAGAAATTCTGCTTTATTTTAAAATTTACTGCCATGACTGGGATGCATTTAACTCTGGAAAAATAGAATTTCTTAATCTTCTGATCAGCCATAAGAATTTATGTTTGTTTGTTTAGTTGGGGTTTACGCCGTTTTCAGCACATTTGGCTATTTTGTGGCAGCCAGTTTTTATTGGTGGAGGAAGCCGAAGTTCCCGGAGAGAACCACCAACCTTCAGTAGGAAAATCAGCAATCCTTGTCAATTTAGATCAGAGTCGAACACACGCTGCCACAGGTAAGATTCGAACTCACAACCCCAGTGTTGATCATTAGTATTCATGACGAACTACCTAGACCACTCGGCCACCGAGGCCCCAAAGCATTTATGAAAAAAAATATTATTCTAATATGGCATACTTGTACAGTTATATTCCCAGTAGACAATTCCACAGTATGACAAATAACGATGGTTAAGAACAGAAGTATTGGTACGTTCACAGTCATTCCAGCCAGTCGTTCCGCACATGTAGGTGTCGGTAAAATTATGGTAAGAATCATGTGCATAATCTGTGCTACAAAACAAGATATTGTCATCTTCGATCATCTCAACACAGTCGTAATGATCATTGCAGTAGCCCTGGAATATAGATGTCACATCGTGCCAGACATCTTTAGTATTGTAATTCCAACCACACCCATAGGTATAGTTTGCATATAGAATGGTAAGGTATCCCTTTGTGCTGAAACTGTTACAAACTGGTTCAAAATTGTACAATCTACAGGTATCACCACTGTCTGTTAAAGAAAAAAAAGAAATATTTATAAGAAGAAATATAAATACAAATATATCTCAGAAGGTAATAGTCTATAATGTATTGTTACCCCCAAAAAAGAATCTTTCATCAGTTCTGTTTGTAAGAAATAACTCAATATTAATTGAAAAATGTCAAATTCTAAATTAATAAATTTAAACATCCAAAGCAAAGTCCTTCTAACTTCTTAAGATGACAAATTCTAAACATGTTCTCGTTCAAAATAACTTACAAGGACAATCGTGTAGGTTACATCTCTCCATACTGAAATGTAAATCATCCTCAAACACCTCTCTCTTGCTGAAAAAATTTGGTTCAGGATTCGTAAAGTTTCTTTCTCTTCTTCTCCATCCACCTCCACATGTTCTAGAGCACTCTCCCCATTCTCCCCAGGTTGTCCAACCTCCATCCTCTGATAACAAAGAAAAATCAACTGTATTTTTGCAATTCAATGGGAATTATAAAGTCGAATAGACTCGGTATGACCAAAGATATGTCAACAGGAGCTTACTAATTTTGTTTTTTTTTTTATGTGGCACTTAATTTGTTTCAGCAGATGCCTAAAAAATCTGTTTTATGAAAAGCTTAATAACAAGAATTAGAAAAAAAATGTAGAAAAAAATGTTCTCTGCAAGAAAAAGCAGAGGTCAAAATTTTGAGAATAAATTTTTTATAAAATCAAACAATACTGAAGGAGTACACAGAAACAAAAGTGCATGAAACCTTTTTGGACAGATCCCACTATCATTTATTCAATAAACCAGATACTAACCCTCATTATCCAAAATATAAAATGTGACAAAATTGATCAGTTAACATAACTTTTGACAAAGATTGCTTCCAATTTCCGTGTATTATACTTACTTATACAATGATACACAACATATAAACCAGCAAGTCCGTTATATCCACAGGAACTACCGATGTTTGAGTTTGTCACATTGAACAGACATTCTGTTTTATTTTCACACATGTCTTTTACTCCAAAGGCATCAGTATGATTACAATCACCTTTGAAAAACACATAACGGACATAATCGATAATGATGTACGGATCAGCTGGTGGTATGTATCCAGTGTAAGTTTCGTATGCTTCGTTTTCTTGGACACAAGATAAACTGGCTTCTAATTCTTCTGTTGTGTTCAGGAAGTAATACACTGAAAGCATAAAGAGAATACATTACATTTTCATTCCCATGATTTATACATGTAGCTTCAAGCAAACATTTGGTTTGTTTGTTTGTTTAGTTGGGGTTTAATGCTGTTTTCAGCACATTTGGCCATTTTGCGGCTGCCAGTTTTTATTGGTGGAGGAAGCCGGAGTACCCAGAGAGAACCACCAACCTACGGTAGGAAAATTGGCAATACTTGTCAATTAAGATCAGTCGAACACACCCCGCACAGGTGAGATTCGAACTCACAACCCCAGCGTTGACAGGCCAGTGATCATTAGTAGTCATGACGAACTACCTAGACCACTCGGCCACCGAGGCCCCTCGCAAACATTTGGAGAATTTTTGAAAAGGATATACATGTTCATTGCATTATTCAATTTTTTCTTGGAATATGGTATTTCAGAGAAAATTATTTAGAAAACAATTAATTTTTCTCCAATAGAATAGAGAATGGCAACGGGGAATGTGTCAAAGAGAAAACAACCCGACCATAGAGCAGAAAACAGCTCCAGGCTACCAATGGGTCTTCAACACAGCGAGAAGATCCTGGACCTGGAGGAGGGCTTCAGCTTGCCCCTAAATAATACATACTAGTTCAGCGAAACTGAACTCCGAAACATACAAATGAACCAAAATTCAAAAAACACAAAAGACTAACAAAGGCTAGAGGTTCCTGACTTGGGACAAGCGCAAATATGCAATGGGGTTTAACATGTTTTGTGAGATCTCAGCCATCCCTCTATACCTCTAGCCAATGTGGAATAAACTAACACACAGCGATACACATAGTAAAACTCAGTTCAATAGATGTCCGAGTCCTATGTTAAAGAGGGTAACAGAAGAAACTAAGCAAAATGACAATGATCAATATAAATTAACAAAGGACTACCAGTAGTTACTGACATGTCAGCTACAGACCTCAATTAAAATGATCGAAAGATTATGTCTTTATATACGTAGAAGACTTTTTTCTGAACATAAAATGGTAATATGTTGTTTTCCAGAAGGTATAATACTATATTTTGAACAATATTTCAGTTATACTGGTAACTCTACTATGGAATGCAACCAGGGCCACTTTTCATTATGTTGATTCATATTGATCAGGTACAACCCATCACCCATTAGCTAAAAGATGACAATACACCAGAAATGTACTGATATATGCAGTCTGAAAGACATAATAGAAACACATGAATCCTTTGTGATTACACACACTTTGCAAATAGCAAAGTTTAACTTCAAATTCATTTTGTTGACATGATTATATAAGTGATCTAAAGTAGAAATGACAAACTAGACCATGCTTCCACTTAGGCCAGACATTAGAACATATAATGTAAATATTCTCTGGTGCTTCTCATTTTTCCAACTCATCAGTTCAATTTATGACACGACTGCTTTTCCAGCAAATACTGTTCATACATACCTTTGGTTCCCACAAAGGGAGGTAACTCAAAACTTCAGAGAGTAAACCTATCAATAAATTTTTATATTTCACTACTGGGAACATGTCAGGCACACTACAAACTTACTTTCAGGAAGTCCATCTTCTGTGATATTTCGTCTGATCATAAAAGTAACATTGCTGGTTCCATAATCTGTACCATCGTAACATGACAAATCTATTCTGTATTCATTACTTGTATCTTTATTCAAACGAGACCCACTTTTAAGTGTGATTGTATCTCCTGTTGTAAAAATAAAACTCAGTGAGTTATTAAATCTCACTTGTTGAGAAGTTCAAATGGGGTGTAGCTTATTATTTCAAAGTAAAGAAAAATAAACCCAGTAATCTGACAATTCTTAACTGCCTGTAGGGAACAATAAAACCACAGACTCTAGAAAAAAGAAAAAAAAAATTGAGCTCACAGATATGTTCTTACAAATTATTATCAGGTTTCAGATATTTAAAAGCAAAACTCATGTATTCAAGTTATCTTAGGTTAGGTGATTAAAAGAGCTCCTATAATATCTTTTTAAACTGCAAAAACCGAAAACCAAAGTTCTCCTATTCTTAACGTGTTTATTTGGTGGGATAAAATTTCATAATATTTTTAACCACTTCCCGGTGATTAAATTTCTACGTGGGAATTACTGCCATTTTTTCTACAGATATTGGAAGGATAAATTAGAGATGTCCCGAAACGACATCTATGTAAACAAACTACATAGCAACGACATTTTCTTGAGGTTTTTGTCAAAAATCATAGGAGAAACAGATTCTCCTTCAATTTACTCGTGAGTTATGGAATTTCTCCACCCTCAATAGTTAAATTTTAGATTTTAACATGCTCGCAAGGAGAATCTATCTTTCACTATCTACGTAATGTGTAAATGATTGCAAATTTTTCTGTACTACTTTTACCTTTTATACCAATGAGAGTATTTCATAAAAAATCTACCAATACAAAAAAGATTCAGGATTCTTAAAGTTTAAACACAACTTTTTACTACATACCAACTAACTGAAACATATTAGTAGTTGGCTCTGTGCCAGCAATAGTACATGTGATTGGGTCCGCTCCGTTGGATGGGTCTTCTTTCGTGAAGGTATACATACCACCAGTTTGTATCTCGTCAATGTAGACTGATTCTGGTAGGTCTGGGAACTGTGGAGGCTGTAATATAAAAAGTACTTACAGGTTAGAAAGGAAGAGGTATGCAACATTGTATATATAAACAATTTCATGCAATATTGTTTCATAATGCCATTTCAAAAAATTCCAATTTAAGTGGGTAAAAAAGTGGTCTCATCATAGCTTGCTCCACTGTAACACTATGTCTAATCCACATCATAGCTTGCTCCACTGTAACACTATGTCTAATCCACATCATAGCTTGCTCCACTGTAACACTATGTATAATCCACATCAAATCATGTTCTTGTTCCTTCAAAATTTTTTGAAATTTGATTATTCCTTTCACAAATATTTTCCAAATATTTTTAAACTTTCTTCATAAATTTGATTATAATTTTATACAATCAAAAAAGTGGGTAAAGATCAGCTGGAGAACAACAAAAATACATGTTTATCCATTATGTGGGCTAATTTTACAAGCTCTCTTCATAACAAACACTGGGTTAATCAAAGGGAGATAACATTGTTTCAACTGATTCTAAAATTACAAGTACGTTTATATCTACAAAATATATACAAAAAATTACAAAAATTATTGTGAAAAGTTCTGTCCAGAATAAAGACTGTAAAATGAACCTAAAAAGGAACATTTCTGTTGTCCCACAGATTTCCTACCAAACTACATGTATTTTCTGTCATATATAAAACTGATTCAGTTTTTCTGATAAACTTATTGCTTTTTCCAAAAACCTTCAAAATTTTAGTGACTTCATAATTGCAAAATTTACTTACCACATTGTAAGTTGTTATGGTAACAGTTCCTGTGACTCTGTTATAACAAGAATCCTCTGCCCATACAATAACCTTGTGTTCAACTTCAGGTGTTCCAACAGAATGAGGTAGCATTGACTTAACATTGATTGATTCTAAAAAAAAAAATAGAAACAAACAAGATGTACTGTGAGCCATTGGTCACTAGTGATACCCCCGCCGTGCTAAGGTCGAAAAATAAACATAGTCGTCAAACAGTAAGTTGATGTAGCATTGGCCCGAAAACGTATCCCATGATATGGCGTACCTATAGAAGGCTTGTGACAAAATATCAAGAGGCTGTAATGAGGAGTTGCAGAGAAAAGTGTGACGAAAAATTTTGTTACAGACAGACGAACCCATGAAAGCAGGGAACCACAAGTGTAAAACAGTAACCCCCTCCCCCCTCGCCTTTGCAGCGGGGGTATAAAAATATACATAAATCTTTCAAATTATGATATCTAATTTAAAAAATTTATATCAAAATCTACTGATTTCTTGATGTAAAACTCAGGACTTCACTACTTTGTTTGTTTAAATGAACAATTAGGTATGTTTGAGAGAAGACACAAGTAAGCTTATTTTGTGTTTACCATACACATAATTTAGATAATACAATGTATGACAGACAAATAAAGTCTTTGAAAAATTATAAGACCCATCTTTAAGTGGAATCTCATTAACTTAGTTTAAAATTATTTATTTATAGTGGATTGGAAAACAAGTTATACCAACTTATACTAATCCCTCTCCACTTGGCAGATGCGAGAGCGGCCCCTGTAGCGGCATTTTAGCCTACTCTTTTTCGACATTTACAGAGGAGTCTTTAACGTGCGTTGCAAATATGTTCCCTGAAATTTTCATCCCAAGCGGGAATCAAACCAGGGACCTTTGGCTTAACAGACCGATGCGCTAACCACTAGATTACGGTGCCCATATGATCTCATTAACTTCAAAGTGAAACATACTTCATTGGAAACTGCAGCTTTTTCTACATCTCCCTTGTGCATAGCACTGTACTTAGATGGTTTTGACTTTACCCTGATTGATCATTTTGGCATTTTTTATTTGATCTTGATGTTTTTGGATTATTGTTTTGGTTTTCAAATTTTTCAGCTAATGAGTTGTAAATTGAAGAAATGTTTACATCATGTGCATCAAAATATGAAAATAAATTTACAGAAAAACAAAAAATATGGAGTAAATTGGAGACAACACTCCAGCTCTGAATTACACATACTTAACGAAGTGTCAAAGTAGAAGTAGTCATCGCCATCATATTCTGGTTGGTAATCAGTTAACCAATCAGCATAGTCAGTATCGTTAAAATAGAAATCCATCACGTAGGTATCAATGAGTGTATGGTCACGTATTCTTATACTGTCTGCTGGTGGACTAAAATATGGAGGTGTATCTGTAAAATATAATATATGTATTATAAAATGACTAATTTCTGCTAATTTGATTCTTCAGTATTGCATTGCTGGACATTTTGCACAGTTTATAAAAAAGGTTGGAAAAATTCTTAAACAATTGTCACGGTATAACCAAAAACTACAATATTTTCCAGAGGAAATGATTACTTGAATACAGAATAATATATAATCATTTGTTTTTTCTTGTACATTCAATATGTGTTGATTTATTATACAGCTACATGTATATCTATAATGCACTGTGAAAACCTTATACATGACACCTGACCATACAATATCTTTTCCGTATTTTTTCCATATTGTATGGTACGACGCCATCTTTTACATAGATACTGTATAAACTGGAATCGTACAGAAAAAGCCATATTTTTTCCATATTGGATGGCAGACACCATCTTGGTTTTTGCTGAATAATAAATAGGTCAAATAGATTTTTATGCAGTATAGCCTTGTCACTGTGATACATTGTGAAGAAATTATTTTTTCCACATTCCACTTCATAGTTTACCCTTAAATGGAAATTGACATCGTTTTGTTTATTCTTATGTTGTTAAAATTTCTGTTAATATTCTTGTTAAATTAAATTTAGAAAAGCCTATTGTTTTATTTTTAAATATTTGGTTCAGCTGTATAATAAAGTCATTATACAGTATAACGTACAATATGGGAAGATATTGAACTCGTCAGTATTGTACTGAAAACCTGCCTTGTCCAATACAGGTTTTCAATATCTTCCCATATTATACGTTATACTGTATATGGACCTAATATTATTAAATGTTAATGATATTTTAATTCTGGTTAACCATTAATGGTGCCAATTAATAATTTAATAAATGTCGCCTTTGTTGAAAGTCGATACAGCTTATATCAACCTGAGAGAAACATATTGACCAAAGACAATAATATTTGTATATTATTACAGAATAAAATTTGCTATTAGGGAATTGTCATTTTTATTTTTCATATTTTTTGTGCATTCTAGTACACTTTTTATAACTTTTTAAAATAAATTTATAATTCACAACATTTATATGGGTTTAAGGATGATCGCTGGTCTAAAAGGATATAAATAGGATTTGAAATAGGTGTTTTAGTTTGAGAGAACATATGAATAGTAAACAATTAAGCAAGAAAAAAATATAGGTTCATGTGCTCATTTTAGAGCTATAAGGCCTTGAAAATTTGCTGGAAATGGGTTTTCTCTAGATTTTTCCTTGTCTCTGCATTGGCAACTTCAGTCTCTCAAAAATGTATGAAAAAATAAAAAGGATTTCATAAGATTTTGTCAATTACCATTTTACGGTATATATGATTGAATTATAAAAGAAAAAGTAGGTTGTTCATGGGCAAAAAACGTCATGTTTAAGAAATGGATAAAACCCTAGGATTCCGAAAATCTAACAAAAAGACCAAAACATGACCAGCAAATCTCATTAACTTAGTTTAAACTTATTTATTTAGTGGAAAATCTGACAAAAAGACCAAAACATGACCAGAAAATCTCATTAACTTAGTTTAAACTTATTTATTTAGTGGAAAATCTGACAAAAAGACCAAAACATGACCAGCAAATCTCATTAACTTAGTTTAAACTTATTTATTTAGTGGAAAATCTGACAAAAAGACCAAAACATGACCAGCAAATCTCATTAACTTAGTTTAAACTTATTTATTTAGTGGAAAATCTGACAAAAAGACCAAAACATGACCAGCAAATCTCATTAACTTAGTTTAAACATGTTTATTTAGTGGAAAATCTGACAAAAAGACCAAAACATGACCAGCAAATCTCATTAACTTAGTTTAAACTTGTTTATTTAGTGGAAAATCTGACAAAAAGACCAAAACATGACCAGCAAATCTCATTAACTTAGTTTAAACTTATTTATTTAGTGGAAAATCTGACAAAAAGACCAAAACATGACCAGCAAATCTCATTAACTTAGTTTAAACTTGGTTATTTATAGTGGATTGGGAAACAGCGAGCATCCTTAAGTTTTTTTTTTTTGTGATCTGGTCTATAGCTAGTTATTTCTAAACACAATAGCGTTAAGAAAAATAAACTCTGTAATTTAAAAGTTGACAGTCTCAAATAGTTCATGTCTAATTTATTAACAGTCTGAAATAGTTCATGTCTAATTTATTAACAGTCTGAAATTGTTATACGCTCGTGATCTGCATGTGGAGCTGCTATTATATTAACCAATCAAAACAAGGCAAGCGGTCAACAGTTCGGACCCAGTCCAACAATTCAAAACTGTTGACGGTCAATAGTTCAAGAATGTGAAGAATGTGAGCATTGTTTTAAAAAAGTCAAAATGTTGATTATAATCTCTTAAATTTAAATGGGAAAAAAATCGAAAGGTATAACAATTGAAAATAATTCATGTCTAATTTATGAAAAGTCTAAAATAGTTCATGTCTAATTTATTAACAGTCTAAAATAGTTCATGTCTAATTTATTAACTGTCTAAAATAGTTCATGTCTAATTTATTAACAGTCTAAAATAGTTCATGTCTAATTTATTAACTGTCTAAAATAGTTCATGTCTAATTTATTAACTGTCTAAAATAGTTCATGTCTAATTTATTAACTGTCTAAAATAGTTCATGTCTAATTTACTAAAAGTCTGAAATATAGTTCATGTCTAATTTATTATCCTTGATTCCTTACTTGTAGTAGTACTGAATTCAACAGCATAAACTTTTTCGCTGATTGGATCTGCCGTCCAATCAACAATATCGCCATCCATGGGTGAATCTGTTGTAATTTTGTATGTCTTGTCTGGACAGTAGTTTTTCTGATAATTGGTGTGAGGGTCTGTGGAGGAGTCTGCTGAAGAATCACAGGTATCATATCCTATTATCTGGCTTCCTCTATCTTCCCTTAATACACAAAAATACACTAAATTAATACATATCAAAGGCTCAATGCACAAAATTGTTAAAAAACCAGAGGCTCCATGGAGCCTGAATCGCTCACCTGGATTTTAGGTGACCACAACTGACAAAGCGCTCCTAGATAAGATCTGTAAGGAATTGTTCTACAGTGTCCAGCACTTCTAGATAAGATATGTAAAGAATTCTTCCAGTGTCCAATGTTAAAAATGTTAAACTAAGTCCAGCTATGGCAGCTAGTTTGGATTCCGATTCGGCACGAAAACATAACTTTTGTAACAGACATCTATCCAAGGATCTTCATGCAACAAAAACATTCAATTGGCACAGTATTTTCTTACCATTTCAGATCAGCACAAAAACATGAGTTTTGTAGAGGTTCATCCGATGCTTGTTCATACATAAAAATATTTCACCTGCATGGTAGTTTCTGACAAGAAGACCTTTATACAAATTTCCCCATAGGGTCCAATGTTAAACTTGGTCAAGCTGTGGCGGCCATCGACACAAAAAACATATATTTTGTACATGTTCATCCAAGGATCATTCATGCAACAAATCAATTCAACTGGCTCAGTAGTTTCTGACAAGAAGAGCTAAGTCTTCTTGTCCAAGAGATAAATCCAATCAGAATGAATTATCTTCCCCTGGTAGCCATGTTGAATATCCAATCGGCACAAAAAACATTAATTTTGTATAGAACCATCTAATTAACATTCCTGCCCAGTTTGGTTCAATTTGGACAGGCTGTTTCAAAGAAAATGTGAAATGTGGACAGATGACGGACGATGGACGCAAAGTGATGGCAAAAGCTCACATAGCCTTTTAGGCCAGGTGAGCTAAAAAGCAGGCCTGGAAATACTTTATGTCCTAAGACTTTTGAAACAATTAGGATTCTCAATCTTCCATTGCTGTCTACTTAATAATAAATATGGTGAAATTTGGGTGACTAGAACATCATTTACACATACATGTACGGGTAGTTCAAGTTTCATATTAATAAATGGGTGTTTTCATAATGGCCCTGTTATATGTCAATCCTCAGGCCATTATTACAGACCTTGGACATATATCAGGGCCATTATGAAAACACCCATTTATTAATTATAGGATAACTAATTCAAGAATTCGAATATCGCAAAAAAAAAACACCTTAATGAGGAACCAGAGTGAGTTATCTTTTCCTAACCAATGTAGGTAAGGAAGATAATTAAATTCTCTCCCTTTTGTCCTGAGGCTAAAAGGGAGACAAATTTATTATCTCCGATTTTCATTCATGAATGCACTGTGCACATGAGAGAATTACTAGTGTTTTCTATAGAATCTGTTTTTTCCAATTTAAGTTTTTTTATATTGTTTAAAAGATTTCTAATATCATATGACCACAATCCCCTCTACTTGTAATGATGAATGATTATAGCTACCATCCAATTCTGTCTCCAGCCACAACTGTAATTCTTTCCTCTTCAGGTACAGCATATGTGTATATCTTATTGAGATCTCCACCTGTAAATTAAGAACAACGGAAAGTATACTGAAAAAATGCTAAGACAAAAAATGGACGTTACATGTAGGTGAATGCATATCAGAGGTCTAAATGACTCTAATTCTGTGGCAAAATTATTTTTCCTGTATGAAATCTCATACACTAGAAATACCTTGTGAAAATCGGCATCATAAGAGATTTCCTTCAATGCTATTTGTAACCCACTCAGCATACTTCACCGAAACCAAATACCAGTTTTGTTGATATGATTCCTAATACATATCAAAAACTACCTATTTTTCTTTTGTATAATATATATAAGGCATGAATTTTCATAGATAAAAATTGAAATAACTCTCAGTAAAACTTAACTGAGGACTCATTTAGCCAGAGGATACATTAGCCCGTGGTTTTTATTTGGTCTATTTTCATGTATACCCTTTATGATTTTATTCCATGATGTGGCCCTAAATATTGGTAAGTGTAGGAACCATTTTTTGATATAATTTCGACAGTTTAAAAATAAATCCTTGGAAAAATTTTGTTACGTGTACAAGTATCAGTCGCCGTTTTTTTAAATTTTTTTTTAAATATATATATTATTCACCTGTTATTTCTACTGTATTAACACCAACAACTTTTCTCAGATTTCTGTAATCATACACTCCAGCCTGGCTCCACTTTTCTACACTCCAAAGGACTGGTCTCCATACTATCAATTTAAGGGTACCAGTATTTACCGGATAGATTTTCCATTCTTTTATTCGTCCACAGCACGTTACAATATTTATATCACTCTCCAATAAGTACGCATTTCCTGTAAGAATAGAAAGGCAAATGATTAAAATAAGATGACAAGACTTACAAATGTATACACAAATCTTTTTGTGTTAATCTTATTGACATCATTAATAATATAACTTCAAACAAGGACAAAAACACACTATATACAATGTATAATAAGGGAACTTTTATGGACAAATCCTTACTCCCAAGTCAGGATTTTGTATCCACGTTCTTTCCTACAAACCCCTGACAACACTCATTCATATTTAGTGAGTCGAAAATATCGCCACCTGGTGTGTGACCTAAAAAGATTCTACCTACGACACAAATAGATTCTCTTTTTATCTGGACAAGCAACCAATGAAAATCGTTCATTTATGACCCATACAATATGAATGAATGTTGTCAGGGGTTTGTAGGAACGAACGTGGATACAAAACCCTGACTTGGGAGGATGGGACAAATCTTACTCCCAAAAAGCAGAAGAAAATCAGGTCTGATGACAGCAAATTACTGGTAGATTTTTCTTCATTATTGGAATAGACCACATAACCACCAGCCAACCAGCCAACCAACTGTATTTAGACAAACTTACAAATTGATTTTTGATATTAAAAAATCTCATTAAATATCAAACTGGGATATATCAATTCTACATGTATGTAATGGAACCTCAGGAACTTTTTATCAAGGAAAAACATTACATTTAAGAATGAAAAATATTTCTATTATATACATTGTATTTTAGTTTGCATAATATCTTACAATTTTCGAAAACTGAACAATTATTTCTTACTGCACTAGTTTTATAGTATATCTCTCAACAAATTAAAACTTGGGCAATTTTTTCCTTTCTTGTGGTGATTTAGAAAATTATTCCCATCTAAAGAGCGGATGTGTGTATTATTACCACTGTTCAAATCAGGGTAACAACAGCTTGGCTGTAGTTGTATAAATATTTATTTTATTTCTACACCTGTAATCTAAGGGAGCAACCATTTGATTTTTATGGGAGGGGGGCATTCCTACCTATTTCGATCCTACCTATTTTTTTCGTAGAAATTCTGGTCCTGCAATTTTTTTTGGCCGCTTTTGCATTTTCATTACACACCTGTTTTTTTATTTTGCCAAAATCCTGGTGCTGCCTTTTATTTCAAATTTGATGCTAGGCCCCCCCCCCTCCCCCTCCCTAAAAATCAAATGATTGCTCCCTAACTTGTATCAAAATCCTTCTTTTTCTACGACATACCTGAAGTTGTATCTGTTACAGGTGATAGTGTACCAATATCTTTATAATTATAGGTCTTCATCTCACAATCTGTAATAAATATTAAAATGAAATTATATGAAATTATATGAAAAATATGTTATAATAAATACCCTATCGTCTCATTATAATGTACATATAAATTACTTTCTGAAAAGTTTTTTTTTTTTTTGGCAATTTCATTGTTGTATGTTCCTGGACTTCATTGACCTGATTGTTTCTACAAAGGTGATTTTCAGTATTTTGCTTTGCTGGCAATTTTTTTTTGGAATTGATAATTTTTTTAAGTGGTAATGATTTTTCTAACCAAATACATACTTTAACTCTTCTAAGAAATATAATGTAACACAAATACTTATGAAAATGAAATCTGTCTTGTCAATAACAGAAACCATACCCTGTTAACTTTACATTTATTTTACTTCAAACTCTACCAAAAACTGTTTCCTCCATAAATCCATAATAAAGAAAAATGTTCATATGAAATGAAATTCTTACATGTACAATGTGGATGGCTTCCCTCGAGAATACAATCTCTTGTCTCATCATTCTGTAATTCTGAATCTTCTTGCGCACATGTCTGTTTATGTCCATCTTTTGTTGTAATTTCATTGTCACATGACCTTGTTCTTGTCTGTGTACCATGTCCACATGTAACAGAACATGCAGACCATTCACCCCAGATACCCCATTGTGGAACTGAAATAATTTTGTAGGTACATGTACATGTATGTATTTCAAAATCCAATCCAAAAAAAAATAAAGAGATTTTTTTATCTTCAACTTAAATGCATATATTTGCACTGTTATGAACATTAAAATTGAAAAACTGTCATGAATATTAATATTAAAATCTATCCGGAATATATCTATCTTTTAACACATAAAATACCATTTGATTATAGGATTTATATAATTGTGTTAGTGAAAGTGAAATTTCTTCTGCTGACCTCAATTTTCATGTATTTTTGGATTTATCCCACTGTGTTACTATGAGTAAAATTTATTCCACTGATACGAATTTCTATGATCATGAGACTTATACTGTAAATGAAGTTAATGCAGCTGACCCCAATTTTCATGCATAATAAAAGAAAATGCTGAATTTCTTTATCATCTTAAACATCTTAAAAACCATACAGATTTTGTAAAAAAAATCTTCAATTTCAAAATGCTATATTAAAGCTTTAGAGGACTGTATCCCCCCCCCCAAAAAAAAAATTAACATCCCATTTCACCTCAAATTATTCACTTACTGTGGCATGTGTATCCCCAGTACAGTCCGCCACATACTGAATGCTCCCTCTCATTCTTATATGAAGATGACAACTTAGTGCATGAATACCAGCCCCGGTCTTGGCACCAGTAGGTTTCCGTGTAGTTAAAATTTGTATCGTAATATCGGTCTATATAACAAGACTTAAGACCATCGTCAATGGGTACATCACACTCAAAGTAATCATTGCAGAATCCTTGAACAGTTGATAAAATATTGTGTGACGGAGTGTCTGAATTGTAATTCCAGTAGCATCCACGTTTAAACACACTGTATGTTATCTCTAAACTACCATTGGTCAGGAAATTTCTACATACTGGTTGGAAATTATCTGATCTGCATGTGCGTCCAGAAACTTAAAAATATTAATGATATTTATAGATTTTTCACACAACGATTGTAAATATTTTGGAAATCACTGAATACCTTATTTCCCAATGAAACATAATTTTGAAAAGGGTACCAGCAATGGTTGCATTTTGTAGTAAATCTTATTCTTGAAATGCACCGAAATTATTTTTGGAAGACTTTATACTAATTAAAACGGCGTCTGTATATATGCAATCGGCCAAAAGATTAGTATCACCCACATTTTTAGTCGCACTCTATTTTTTGTGAGGCAAACAAAGAGACTGATTAACTGACTTTTGTTATTTTAAAAAAATCAGACAAAGACATTTTTTCATAAATTTATTCTGGGCTAAGTTACCTAGTGACTGTAAATTTTGAAAATGATATGCAATATGAGATTTTTCAACATGAAAAAACTTTCCTGGAAATTAAATTTTTTCTTTTAGTATGTAATGTTGCAGGAAACTGAATATTTCGTCATTTTGCAATTAGATCAGACGTTTTAAAGAAAATATACAGAAACTTGAACAGATCTAATAATTTATTTCGGTATTTTGTGATACGTTTTATTATGAAATGTTAGGGAATAATATACCTTAGAACAATCTATAAATATAAAAGAAAAACATGGCATATCTTACAGGTACAGCTCTGAGTGTTGCATCGACGTGTTTCATATTCACGACTGTCCTTGCAGATCTCATTTTTACTGTGATAATTTGGAGATGGGTTGGTACAGGTTCTCCTACGTGTCTGGTATCCACCGTCACATGATCTAGTACAACTATCATAATCACTCCACGTGGTCCACGCTCCATCCTCTGTAATAAGGTGAAAGATTTGATAAGATATCAATAGTAGAATAGAGAAGGAATGTGTCAAAGAGACTACAACCTGACCAAAGATTAGAAAACAGCTCAAGGCTACCAATGGGTCTTCAGCGCTGCGAGAAAATCCTGCACCTGGAGGCAGCTTTAGCTGGCCCCTTAACAATAATTAATGCATACTAGTTCAGGGAAATGGATGGCACACTAAACTCCGAAACATACAAATGAACCAAAATTTAAAAAACACACAAGACTAACAAAAATGTGGCGGGGTTAAACATGTTTTGTGAGATCTCAACCTTCCCCCTATACCTCTACCCAATGTGGAATAAACAAACACACAGGGATACACACAGTAAAACTCAATTCAAAAGATTTCTGAGTCCGATGTTAAAAAAGGTAACAGAAGAAACTAAGCAAAATGACAATGATCAATATATATTCACAAAGGACTACTAGCAGTTACTGACGTTTGTAATAACTTTTGTTCAAAAGGTCACACCCGATGAGTCGTAAATCGACTAAATGTGCACATCTTGTGCAGCTAAATATATCAAAGAATTTTATATACATATACTGCGATCATGATTCATACAAGATTTTTCAATCACCTAAAGTTAAAAAAACTTCTTTCTATATTAAAGGAGATATGTCAGGCTTTCAATCACGACAAATAAACGATCCCCTATGATTTCCTATTACAAAAAACAACTAACAATGTTTGACCTACCTTGGATTGAAGTCTTATTCAGCTAATTGCATACTTTGAAAGTTGCTGCAATCGCCAAAGACAAATTTTAATTAGATGAATAGCCATGTGACTGTGTAGCAACATACATTTTATAGGCATTCGAAAAACCTAAAATATGAGCATGGAAATTTGGCACATCTCCAAATATCAAATCGTACCAGCTTGAATGGTTGCATGTTGACAATAGTAACAAGAATGGATGTGTTGTCGTGCTAAGAATACCCTAACTTGTAATTTAAAGTATCGGCAAACAGGAAGTAGGTGTCCGGCAGATTCGAAAAGTTCACACATGTTACAACACATCATTGTCAAGAACTTCGAGAAAAAAGAACTGCCCATAGCGGCTATATTTGTAGTCTGATCGGGACAAAATGAGAAAACTTTATAAAGGACCTTCCATGTATGCTTCCTGTCAAGTTTTGTTTCGTTTGGCCAAGCGATTTCAGAGGAGAAGATTTTTTTATATTAGGCAATCAGAAACAAGAACTCCCCATGGCGGCCATGTTTGCTGCCCGATCGGGACGAAATCAGGAAAGTTAGTAAATAACCTCCCATAGATGCATCCTGTCAAGTTTCGTTCTATTTGGCCAAGCAACTTCAGAGGAGAAGATTGTTTTATATCTGTCAAGTTTCGTTCTATTTGGCCAAGCGACTTCAGAGGAGAAGATTGTTTTATATCAGCCAATCAGAAACAAGAGCTGCCCATGACGGCCATAAGCACCTCCCATATATGCTTCCTGTCAAGTTTTGTTCCATTTGGCCTAGCAGTTTCAGAGGAGAAGATTTTTGAAATCTCAGCCAATCAAAATCAACAATTGCCCATTTCGGCCATGTCTGTTGTCCGATCAGGACGAAATGAGCAAACTTTATTAAGCACCTTACACAGATGCTTCCTGCCAAATTTAATTTCATTTGGCCCAGTGGTTTCAGAGAAGATTAAAATGTAAAAAGTTAACGGACAGACTAAGGACGACTTTGGCCAGGTGAGCTAAAAAAATCCCAATCTCCTAGAGTAATATATCACTGCTTTTCAATAAAGATGTGACCTACCTTTATTAAAAATATTTAACATAACTTTATCTAATGCTCTGTAAGATTTGTACTTACTGATACAATGGTATGTGATGTATAATCCACCTTCACCCTCTGTCCCACATGAACTTCCGATGTTGGCATTCGTCACGTCGAACGGACAAGATGTCTTGTTTTCACACATATCAGCAATGCCATAGATATCAGTGTGATTACAGTCTCTGAATGTGTAACGAACATCATCTATAATTATGTAAGGGTCAGGAGGAGCAACAAAATCTGTGTAAGTGTAGTAAACTGTTTTCTCTCCATCACACGACAATGTGGCTTTTTCTCCCTCCAGAATATTGTAATAGTAGTATGCTAAAATGTACAAAAAAAAAACTTTCATTTAAATCAGCCTCTTGTCTATACATTAAAAAATTCTTTTAATGAAATAAATTATCATAACATCATTCATGATACCGCACAACAGATTTTCACTTTAGCTCTGCTAAAAATGTAACTTTCTACTTTCTTAAAATTTCACCACTTCACAACAAATTTGGTAAAAGTTACTGATAAAAAGAACAAGAGTTTTGTTTTCGATCCAAAAACATATATCCCCTTTCTTCCATTTGGAACCAGAGTCCGAAAAATAAATCTTCACCAGGTATGCATAAAATGTGTCCAAAAAAAAAGTTTTGTTCCATTTCAGTCTGAACTGTACGAGATTCTGCATTCATAAACTTCCCAATATGTAAATATGGAAAAGTCCATGTTTTGTTAGAGGAAACCCCAAAAAACAATCCAATCAGAAAAATGTTATATTTTGCAACAAAACTACACCTGGTATGCGTCAATTCTGTCAAGTTTCTTTCTATTTCAGTCTGAACAGTACGAGATTCTGCATTCACAGATATCTTCATATGTAAATATGGCAAATTCTATGTTTTGGTACGGGAAACCCAAATAATTAATTTGATCTACAAAAATATTATGTAGTGCAAAACTACACCTGGTATGCATCAATTCTGTCAAGTTTTATTCTATTCCAGTCTGAACTATGGGAGATTCTGCATTCACAAACCTCTCCATATGTAAATATAGTAAATATGGCAAAGTTCATGTTTTTGTATTCAAAACCCCAACAAGAGGCTCTCAAGAGCCTGTATCGCTCACCTGGGACATGGCCCACATCTGATAGCATAACGTTATTCGAATGGCATATATCCCATAGGATTCAATGTAAACTACTTTCCTCACTGATGACCATCTTAAATGAGGTAATTGCATCCTGGTAAACTTAGAGTCATCTTAGGACCACGGTTACTAATTGTATATAAGTTTGTTATAAATTTGACTTGTGATCACTTGTAGTTTAAGGGAAATTTTTTGAATATTATTGCCATAGGGTCAAATAGTAAATTATGTAAGTGTTTCAAGGAGTAACCAGCATTACAATCAAATAGCATAGAGAACCATAATCCAAAAATAGTTAGAAAGAAATACTCATTTCCCCAAAATAGAAAAAAAGGAGGTCAAATCCAATACCAAGGATTTGAATGTAAAACTACACAAGTTGCTGAAGTTTGCAAATGAAGGTCCTAGTACTGCTGACGTGGCATGACTTGTTGAAATTGCAATTCAGTACATCTAAAGTTCACTATAGTTGGACTTCACATTTTTTATGATGTCGTGTGCATTTACTCCATATCTTTTCGTCAAATATTGGCATGTACTCATTAAGGTGTTTCCAGTCTCAAGTTTTGAGATTTGATCAGGGACAATAACTGAATATTGTTTCTGATTATCGGGATCCTCTGGTTTTTATCCATTTAATTGCATTAAAATTTTTACCTACTGGTGAGTCATAAGTTGAGATTCATGGTTCAATAAACTAGTGTGAAATAACAAGACTTCCGTTGATGCAGATGTATATGAATTCTCATTTGAAATTTGTGTTTTGATTTCATTTTCAATGAAATGTTGGTTTTCGTATGTTTTTAAGTATTTTTTTACATTTGATTCCATTGAAATTCTTCAAATCATGTACTGTGGAATGTGTGAATTCAAATGTGAATTTATTTATTTTTTCTTGTATAAGGGATTGGAATCTGTTCTCTATGCAACTGGTACGGGTAACCTATTCTTCTGCAGTCAGACATGTAAACAACTTGACTATCTTTGGATAGTTAATTTGGTTTTTATATAGTAAAAGGTATAGGTGGGAGCAGTTGCAAACGATAGCTAATTGCCGGTCAGTTGGATAAAAACCATGGTCAAAATAACCTCAGATCCGTTATGCTAGCAATTTTAAATATTTAGTTTTTAAATTTAAAATGCTCATTAATATTATTTAGAGGCACAAAACATAAAAATTTTTAAAACCTGTAATTACATATTTTAAAAAAATAAGCATAGTCATTTTAGACAACAAAAAGCATATTGGACATGTTACACTGGTCCAATAAGTTAAACTTTGGTCTCAGCTAGCATCCAGCTTGGATCAGGTACGGATCAAAGCCACACAATTTTTGAAGGTGACCAGTTTGGTTTCAATTGGCCAAGTATTTCCAGTCTCAGCAGAAGAATTTAAAACTTTTCCCATAGGTCAAATATTAAACTATGGTCCCCGCTGGCACCCATTTTTGATTAAGTACAACCCTAAGCAACACAATTTTTTAAACAGGGCCACCCAAGGTTTATTATGACCAAGTTTAGTTCCAATTGCCCAGTTATATCTGATGATAAGATTTTTGAATGTTTTACCATAGGGTCCAATGTTAAAATTTGGTCCCCTCTGGTGGCCATCTTGGATTGGCTACGGACCCAAGAGACACAATTTTTAAAGTAGACCGTTGTAGCCAAGTAAGACCTGAAATTAGTTTCTATGAGAACCAAAACTTCTGCTATCCATTACAATTTCAGACCACCTTTCAAAAAAAAAATCGGGCAGGGGTTCCCCCTATAATCTAGGTTATATATACTGCTGAAATTAAAACCCATCAAAATCAGATATATATTAAATATTCCATCAGACATTAGAAATTTTTATTTCACTAATGCCAAATTTTGAGTTAGAGTTATCTTTCTTTGTATAAGAGTTGCAATGTAAAGACAAAAGAATTTTAAACGCTTGTGGCCCCGCTGGCGGCCATCTTGGATAGGATACGGATGTGAGCAACACCACTTTTGAAGGGTACCACCCAAGGACTCATGTGATTAAGTTTGGTTCCAATTGGCCTAGTACTTTCAGAGGAGAAGATCTTTGAATGTTTTATCCCATAGGGTCCAATGTTAAATTATGATCCCCGCTGGCGGCCATCTTGGATGAGGTATGAACATGAGCGACACAATTTTGAAAGGGGGCCACCCAAGGACTATTGTGACCAAGTTTGGTTTGGATTGACCCAGTGGTTTCAGAGGAGAAGATCTTTGAATGAAAAGTTTACGGACGACGGACGGACGACGGACGACGGACGACGGACGACGGACGCAAAGTGATGGCAAAAGCTCACCCTGGCATAGCCAGGTGAGCTAAAAATCAATCCCAGCCAAACAAATTTTATGTAGTGAACAACTACACGTAGTATGCATCGATCCTGTCAAGTTTCGTTTCATTCCAGTCTGAAGCGTTGACAAACTTCTCCATATGTAAATATGGCAATGCCAATGTTTTAATATGGTAAACCCCAAAAATCGATCTGATCCAAAAAATATTTTATGTAGTGCACAACTACACCTGGTATGCATCAATTCTGTCAATTTTCATTTCAATCAGCTATAAACTATAGGAGATTTTGTGTTCACCTTCTTTTTTTCTTTTTTTTTTTTTTTTTTGCTACTCCTCTTCTAATGAAAATATAAAATACTTAAAATGAACTCACTCATTGGAATCCTAGTTTGTCTCAGTATGTTTACAGTTAGATAGGAAGTTCTTACATCTGTACCATCATTTGCCGATATACCAATAACATACTTGTCACTTAGAGTATCTATGTTGAAAATTGCTCCGGTCTTCTGAACAATAGTATGGTCTGAAACAAAAGTTCATATAATATTGGTTTTGTTTTGTTTTTGTTTTAGTTTTTTGTTTTTGTTTTTGTTTTTGTTTTTGTTTTTGTTTTTGTTTTTGTTTTTGGTTTTTGGTTTTTGGTTTTTGTTTTTTGTTTTTTGTCACTTTGTTTTTTGTTTTTTGTCACTTAGACCTTTTTTTTTCTTCATATAAGTATTTTGTGTAAAACCCTCATGGAAATATATTTTCCATCTTGTGCCTTCAGTATTTGGATTTGAAACAAATCATACCTTCGCACTGGCATTTGTTATTTTAACAACTCACTTTACATGCAGGAAATAACTAGAGGCCCCCAGGATCCTCTATTGCTCATGTGGATTCAATTTGCCAATCAACAGCCATAATAGCACCTAAGAAACAAAAGTCTATATTATTGGACATAATTCTGAAAGAGGACAATCTCATAACCATGGCTGTCAAGTCTGGTTCCAATTGGCCAAGTGCTTTCAGACAAGAAGATTTTTTAAATGAATTTTCCCATAGGGTCCTATGTTAAACTATGACCATTCAGAGAAGTGACTTTGCTAAGTGCCAAATAATGAAGGTAGGGTTGCTTTATTATTTTTTTCATACTGCAAATCAACCACAATTTCTTCAACAATATCCCCTTGGGCTTTGTTGATTGTTTTTGGAGCATCAGGAATCAAAGGAAACTGGTTGTAGGCCTGGATCATTTCATCAACTGAAATTTTATATCTTTTATAGTTTCATGATAGAAGACAAAAACAGTGAAAATCGTCAAATTAAGCTTTTCAAGGGCAATAACTCCTAAAAGAACTCATCGTACAACTTTGACCCAATGCAAACTTTTGTAGGCCTGGTCATAAGGATCATTTCATCAATTTTTTTGAAACTTTTTTTGTATCTTTTATAGTATTCATGATAGAAACAAAAAAAAAGCAAAAATCATCAAATTTAGCTTTTCAAGGGCAATAACTCCTAAAAGGACTCATTTATACAACTTTGACCGAATGCCATCTTTTGTAGGCCTGGTCATAAAGAACATTTCATCGATGAAAGTTTCTTTCTGTCTTTTATGGTTTTCAAGATAGAAGCCAAAAACAGTGAAATTTAAATTTATCCTTTCAAGGGCAACAACTTCTATAAGTAGTCAACAAGGACGACGGGTACCAAGTGATGAGAATAGCTCACATGGACTGAAGGTCCAGATGAGCTCATAAAAGTGATCAAATATAGTGTGTACACACAAACAAGTTATATTTTGTAAATAACACTCATACCTCTAAGGTAAAAAATATCTGTGCTTGGACTGACACTGCTCATGTGATGTGTGTAAGTATCTCCGTCAGGATCAACAATGGCAAATGTGTAGACATCACCACTCGTTCTGTTTTCAGACAATTCTACCATAGCTGGTAAATCAGGGAATTCTGGAGGCTGTAACAAAAATAATACCCAATATCTCAAAATAATTAAATTTTTGTCTGTTATCTTTGCATTTTTGACTTCTAACTAGACATCAAGGAAATGGAACCCATCTGTGTGGGCCCCGCCGTAAATAATTTGTGGTCAAAACTTTGTATGGATAAACTGAAGGTAAGCTTAGTAATAAAGCACTTGAAGTAACTAGACTGAGGCAGTCGGAAACGACAGCTATCCCCGCACTCCCCACATTTTGTATCCCTGTGCACCTTTTTCACAATTATACCTTTGAATACAGGCCCAAATTTTGGAAAATTAAAATTATAAAACCTTACTGCACATCTAAATACATTATGTGACAATCCTTTATATGAATTAAATACATAAAATGAAAAATGAAAGTGGAGTTAAGGTCACAAGCTTAAATCCACCTTTGTTGATAATTGACCCCTGTGGGCCCCAATTTTTGAAAATCAAAATTCTAAAACCTTATTGCACATCTAGATACAGTTTTTGATAATACTGTATAGAAATTAAATGCATTAAATGAAAAATAAAAGAGTAGTTTAGGTCACAAGCTTAAATTATTAATTTTCGAAATTCGACCCATGTGGGCCTCAATTTTTGAAAATGAAAATTCTAAAATCCTATTGTGCATCTACATACAGCATGTGACAATAATGTATAGAAATTAAATGCATGAAGTTAAAAATGAACGAGGAGTTTAGGTCACAAGAAAGTGTGACAGACGGACCGACAGACGACATGACACACAGAAAGACCGACAGGGATGATAACAATATCCCTGAACTTCTTCGAAGTGCGGGGAAAATAACCGATTCCGGCTATGTACTGAGAGTGATCTTATTCAATATATTTTCAGTTAAAGTGGACATTTTATTGCACTGCTGGATAGCCTTACTTTCATTGTTATATCCTTTGCACAGCCACTAGTATACATCATAGAAAAACCATAGCGTAGTTATGTGCATGCAAAAAACAGCATCCAAAATTTGTGTATCATTTGTCATAGAAAGGCCATGGAACTTTTATTTTTTAAGTTTTTTATAAAGATTTCATCAAGTAATTTAGAAATTTTCTTCGTAACAAGGTGAGTTATGACATTTTAAATGTTATTAATGTAAAACACTCTTCAAATAAAATAAAATAAAATATGATAATTAAAACTAATAAAACTTTAATTGATGATTGAAATTAACACAAAATTTTTATAAACTTTTAGGGTTATGCTACTAATTAATCTTACAATATTTTCATATCACATCATAAAACCTCTTCATCGTTGGTAAAAATTCATCTCAAAAATGAAAACCCGTCTTATAAATATTCTATTTTGAAAAAAATGCTAATTAATTAAAAGTTAGCAATTAATTATTAAGTAAATTAAATTTCACATCAGAACACCCTGAATCTTCTTAGCTAAATGAATTTTTTATACGCATTTTTACGCAGTAGCTGTCATTCTTCCATTTCATATATGTTTAACTTTTGCTATTGTGGTAATATGTAAACTCAACCCATTTGGACCAGAGCGTACAAGTGTGTGTGACGCATTTAAAAACCTAACAGCATCATGTGAAAAATTAAATCTTCGATGCACTTCCACAGTAGACTAATGTGTATACAATATCAAACTAAAATTTCTAAAGCCATATCATTTTAATGTGATCATTCATTTTTATGAAAGAACTATAGAGTAATAATGTGCATCTTAAAATTTAATTTTACATAGAATTTATAAATTTTTTTAAAGAAGTGAAGAAAACTTACGCATTAGTACCTATGGCTTTTGGAGATCGAGTCGCAAAATACCTTATGGTTTTTCTATGACATATGATGGTGGCTTTCAGGAGACTAGTTTTTCAGTGCACATAATTACGCAACAGACTTGCAAAGGATATGGAGCTATCCAGAGCTCACTGCATGGTGTGGACTTGCAATATTCTAGATGACCTCTGGACATAGTGGTTGATGTTTGATTTATGTTATGTTTATGGCCCTGCTAGGACATGGGGTTCTCAACATTGACCTAAAGCTTTTACCTTGACCTTTGACCTACAGAGTTGTACATACATTGTGACACACCCTCTGGTGCTAGTGAATATCAATGCCAAGTATAAACTTTGAAATCATAAAGGTTCTCAAAATATTGAGAAGACACAATTTGTTTTGCAATCTTGTCATTTTGTCGGTTTCAAAATTTTCTTTCCGCCATGACAGATGGCCTGACCTTATATAAATATCCGTACTACGACCACAACTGACAATATCGCGGGAAATACATGTAGTATTTTGTCAATGGGAACTTCCTTATTTGGAATGTGACATTAGATAGAATCCCTCCAGGAGTTGAAAAGAAAACAAACCATTAAAAACATGGATGAAAATTTTGAATGCCAGATTTCTGGATTGGAAATATCCCATTAGGAGATGGTATGTTGCTTTATTTTAACTGATAATGATAGAAATATAATATTTTACAGTTTTTGAATAAAAACATGTGGTTAATATGCCTAAAATCCCGGGGAGTGAATCACTACTAGCTGCTCCATTACGAGTTATGGGATCGCTCTGTAGCTCCGCAGAGTCAAAAGTTGTCACAGGAGCTACATTATTGTACCTAATTATCAACAGGTTTAAATACGCTGCCAATGCACATAAATACATCATGGCTGGAGTTTCTTTGACAAAGTAAAGAAAATGTCCATTTGAATATACTGGGTAATCGATTATTTTTTGCTGACATTTTGGGTATCCAATTTGCCGGAGTCTACTGCTTCGCTAGTGAGGGATATAAAAAATACATTATTCTAATATCGACTTGGCTTCCCTTTCTCTCTCTCTCTCTAATAAAAGATTTTAAAAAAGTACCCCATTGGATGTTGTTATAGTAACTGTTCCTGTGACCCTGTTATAACACGAATCTTCTGCCCAGACAGTAAATGTATAATAGTGGTATCTGGTTCCCACTTCGTGTGGCAATTTGGTCTTTACGTGGACTGTAACTGCAAGAACAGACAAAAATATAAAGTACACTAGAACTTTAATGGCTCCAACTCCAAATGATCATCAAAATATGTTCCAGTTACAAGAAGTTACTGAAGTTCATTGAAGTACAGGAATTTGCAAGTGCCATGCCGTATGCAAGTTTTGAAAATCCAGTTAATCATTCTGCAACTTTGCTATATGAACAGCCAAAACGCATTAAGTGTATATCACATTTTACTGTGACATCACATTTCTACCTGTTTCTAAGATTTCATCAAATAATTTTCATATTCCAAGACAATATATGGATGGATGAATTATTGTTTAAAGTTCAGAGGCAAACATTAAGTGCAGATCAGGATGAAAACATGTTGAATATGATCCCTGCTTTGTACTAGACCCAAACACTGAGCCAGATTTTTTTAATGTGCTAGCTCAAGAGGCAACTGTCTGCAGGAAGACATATCACCCCACTCATACACATTATACTGACTACAAGCCAACCAGTCATTTACCCTCACTCCTAGATGCCACGTGCTTGGCATAGAAGCATAAAATAACAATTTTAATGTCTATGGTTTGACCCGGCTGGGGATCGAACATGCCTTCTACCTTCCGCACTCAAGGCGAGCACGCTACCACGTGACCACTGAGGGGGACCCGAGACAATGTACACATACTTTATGTATTGCCTCAGTGGCAGAAAACTCATATATTAAGATATCCAGTCCAAAAATGACAACATGGTCCCATACAACCTAACATCAATGACCTCAGTAATTATTGGTGAACATCAGAAACGCAATAAACCTAACTTATTTTTACTGATTTTCAGTCAAAAAGAAATATAATTCACAGTCTATTATGGTCTGTATGCCTTTGATCAAATGAATTTTCAAATTCACAAAATCAGACCACCACTTCCAAATACAGTCCACTCTCGTTATGTCAAACTCTCTTGAGTCGAATTTTTTATATGGTCCCAAATGTTTTACACTGCAAACCTATGTAGTTTTACTCCTTTTTAGTCGAATTTGCATGAGTCGAATTTTCTTCTATCTCGAACTAAATTTTGAATCCAAAATTATAAAAACAACGAAAATTTTATTCGTTATGTCGAATAATCATTATCAAAACAACACCTTGCAGATTTATCATCTTCACAGGTAAGTTTTATTTCCTGTAATTGACAATGTCTTGATTTATAAGAAATTCACAATGATCGTAAAAACAATTTACCTTGAGTAGATTAATTAGTGTCAATTTGCCTACAGAGGTTTTTAATCAAAAAGTTAACCTTCATCTACTATTTTCACCAGCACCTACAAAGATTTTAGAATTATCGGAAGTAGTAAATTACCTCCCCTTCGTAACTTTAAAAAATTTTCAGCTCCGTTTAAGTCAAATTTCTTCTATCTCGAAATTTTTTTGCCGTCTGAAGTACTTTGATATAACGAGAGTCGACTGTACAACAAAGCAGAGATTCATTATTTTAAAGCAATATTTAAGCTGACTTACATAATTTCGTGTCGTAGTAAAAGTATGGATCACTATACGGTGGATTGTAATCTGCGTAATAGTCAGCGTAATTCGCATCAGTAAAATACAGATCAATGACACTAGAATCCACATCTAAATAGTCGGGGATCACTGTTCTGTATGTTGACATTGAGAAAACTGGAGCTCCATCTATAAAATAAATAAGATAATCAAATCAATTACTTCTTGACTTTATTTTATCGTACTGGATACAAAATTTTAGAAATTACATAGAAATACAGTAGAACTTCGATGGTTGGATTTCCAATGGACCATCGAAATCTGTTTGAGTTACTGAAAGTTTGTTCAAGAAAAGTTTGTACTAGTTGGGTCGCTAATTATTACTGTGTTTTTCTAATTTAAAAGTTAAAAAGTTAATCACTAATTAATTAAATTTATAACATCGAACTGTAAAAATTTACTTTTACTTTTTTTAATATTTTTTTCATTACAACTGTAAGTATAAGGTAACAAATTTTTTCTTTTAACCCTTTTGCCAACGAGTCGCGGTATATCAGAATTCCTGATTCAACTCGCTGACGACGAGTCCAGGTTTACAGGGATTGCCACATACCGTATTTTCCTGCCTATAGGTCAAGACTTTTTAACTTTAAAATGACCATTTTACCATTATAAGTCTATGGAGAAAGTATCAATTAGACCTATAGTCCACATAGACTTATAGTCCACAAAATAACAGTAGGTTTTATATTTCCCGCTCTTAGAGCGATCGTTCTTATATTTGATACCAGGATAAAGATAAAACAATGGTGGATCTTTTATTAAAAAATGTGTCAAAAAAAAAAAATTTTGATGATTTAATGGATTTTAAAGTTAGGAAAATGAATTTTAGAAATTTTTTGGCAAGATTGGATGCCAGGAAAGTATGAATTTTGTATCAAACGTGCCAAATTTGTCCAAAATTGATTAGAATGGACATCGATGATTGGAACTTTATTTCTTGAACTTAAAACTTTTAAGTACAAAATTGCATATTTAGAGCGATTTTAACGATATTTGAAGACTTTCAACAGCTCTAGCCGCAGAAACCCCTGTTTCCTGCCAAATCTTCGCATTTTCATTCAAAACTAAAGAGATCACGAAGAGAACGTATTTAATTAACATTTTTATTCAAATGAAGAATGAAAATGGCCCAAAATTAAGGCTCTAAAACATTAACAAAGAAGTAGCCACTCAAGTCTGCCATCTTGTCAGGAAATCCATCATGCAAGGGTTACTTCCTGTGGGGACTCCATCGGTGAAAGGGTTAATTATTGAGTTCGAGACTACAGTGGTAAAATAATTTTTTTTTTATCATTTTCCAAACCAAGATTTGTTTCAACTTTTTCCAGAAACATGAGAAATCTGTGTTTGAGAAACTGGGGCTTTTTCAATATGACTATAAATGGAAAATTGATGGGATTATCAAAACAGTTCAAGCCATCTGAGTTTAAGTTACTGTAGACTGTGCCATTAGAAACCAGTAATTCATCAACTATTTTGAGATAACTTAAAATGCAACCTGAAGCAAAATATTTGACCATGACAGCTATGCTGCTTGGCTGATAAATTTCCTAAACCTGCCATTTTGGTTGGTGTTCTGGGTAAAAAGAAACTGGATGGAAAGACAACCACTCGAGGACCAATAATACTGTCAAGTTCACTCATTTCAAACTAGAAAGTCTTTAATTAAACTTTTCCCAAAAGTCCTTTGTAAACTAAGTTTGGGGGTGGCAACCATCTTAGACTGTAGTTTGCGTAATTTGAAACAATTCAGAAAACCAAGGGACTACTGCTGCCAACTTTGGTTTCATTTGGCCAAGTAAAAAAATGTGTTCCAACAAGTTTGGCTGTGATGGCCATCTTGGTTGGCAGTCCTGGTGATCAATTCTGGGAGAGGTCTACATAAGGAAATTGTTGCTAATTTGGTTTCAGAAAAGATAATCAAACTATAAAATGTTATCAAAGGAACATTGGATGAAACACAGCAGGTATTGTCAATAGGTTACATGGACATTTAGGAAATCATCTGTGTTTTTTCTGTTTTCAAAAGAATGTATAAATGCAGAATTTATCAAAATCAGGAAATATGACATGTTTAGGAAAACGTCACAAATGACAGAAATATTTGAAATAAGGTATAAACTCTAAATTCCAAACAACTTCAGTTAAAAGGTAAAGAGCAACCAATTTTGTCAATTTTCTCTTCTTTTTTTTTAAATTTTAAAGGCTACTTCCCTAGCAGGAACATGTAAAATGGAATTCAAAGCTTTTTCTCGTTTTTCTAGATTAGATGGAATTTGTAAAATGTGTGAGACATTGTCTGATGGAATACTTTTTCATCAATATACATGTACATGCATGACTTAATTAAAATTATTCTCACTTGGTGTTGTATGATATCGAACAGCAAATGCTTTTTCACTGAGTGTAGTTACAGCATCTGCACCCCAGTCAACTTCACTTCCAATGGATGGCCACCCAAGATTCTGTACCCGTGTAAGTTTGGGACAATAATTAGGTCTGTAGTCATGGTAAGATGAAGTTGAACTACTTGCAGCAGCGTCACATGTGTCATGCGCAATCATGGTGTTACTCTCATACCTGTTAAAATGAATAAAAATTCTATTAACCTGTATTCTTCATCTGGTTCCTTGTTTTGATTTAAGGTATTCAGACCATAAATGACCACATGATTCTTCCAGATGTCCTTCGTAATTATTGGCAAACTTCGGAAACACAATACACCATAATTTCTTAGAGGCGGCATACAAACAACAAAATGGGTTTTCACTTGGGAAAGATATACAGTTGACTCTCGTTATCTCAAATTGAAAAGGACAAACAAAAATAGTTTGAGATAACAGGAGTTTGACATATCAGGAGGAAATATAGTGCAAAGTTAATTATAGGGACCAAAACATTACATTGAGATATCAGGAGTTTTGAGATAAAAGAGTCAAAAAGGAATATAATTAATAGTACTAACTCATTATGGTCAGGACACCTTAAAATACTTTAGGTCTGTAGTTGTGGTAAGATGAAGTTGAACTACTTGCTTCACCAGGACTGCCAACCAAGATGGTCTTCACAGCCAAACTAATTAGAACACAGGACATTTTTTTACTTTTCCTTTTGATGCAGACGTAACCCTTAGCTGAGTTTGGATTCCTGTTTCTTTTAATTGTTTTTGGTTTTTGATGGTTGTTGTTATAATTCATCATTATAACTTTAACCGGATTTCCAAAATTTTGATCCTGAGCACTGCTGATGAGTTGTCAGTCAACGAAATAGCCATACAGTGCATCAAATTTATTTCGGTACTTTGTGATACATTTTATTATAAACATAAAAATATTCAATGAATTTAAAACTTAAAATTTCGGTCATTCATGTTTGTTGAAGAAAGAGACCTTATGGACATTACATCATATAAGAATATAAGAAACTTTGCAATACATTTTAGTCCCAATTTGTCCTTCAATTATTAGGATAATTTGTTCCTTTGTTACTTTTTTAGTGGGGGGAGGGGGGGAATTTTTTATATGTCAAAGAGGCCTCAGTTAATGTAATACATACCATCCAATCATGTCACCAGAAGTGATGGCTATGCGAAGATGTGAAGGAACTTCATACGTGTATATCATATCCGTCATATTTTCTACAAAATATTTATTGTCATGATTTCATTATTGAATGAAAAATAAACAAATTTTGCAAGATCTATTGATTAAGTGTAAGTAATGAATAAAACAAATTTTCAAAATTGAAATTAAATGTTCTTTCTATGAAGCTAATTCTATACCTTCTGTCATGTCTGTGAAATAAGTTTCAGGAAAAATTTAGCGTGACAGAAGTTCCACATGGAATGGATCTTACAGATGAAAGGTGTTACCATGGTTTCACAGGAAAATATTTGGGCTATAGGCATACCATGTATATATGTCATATGAACTTTATTTACCAAAATGACTTAGAAAAACAACTAGGTCAATGGACACATTTCTAAAAGAGAACCATCTAAGGACCATTGCTACCAAGTCTAGTTCTAATTGGCTGAGTGGTTTCAGACCAGAAGATTTTTGAGTGAATTTCCCATAGGGTTCTATGTTAAACTAAGTTCGGTTGTGGCAGCCATCTCGGTTGACAGTCCAGGTCATGGGACACAATTCTGAAAGAGGACCATATAAGGACCATTGCTGCAAAGTCTGGTTTAAATTGGTAAAGTGGTTTCAGATAAAAAGATTTTTCAATGAATTTTCCCATAGGACCCTATGTTTAACTAAGTTCGGCTGTGGCTGCCATCTTGGTTAACAGTCCGGGTCATGGGACATCCTTCTAAAAGAGAACCTCCTAAGGACTACTACTGCCAAGTTTGGTTGCAACTGGCCTTGTAGTTTCATAGAAGAAGATTTTGGAAATTCATCCCCCCTTTTTCCATTTTCAGTAGCAGCAGCCATGTCGTTTGGAAGTCGGGGATGCCAGACATAATTTTGGAAAGGGGCCACCCAAGGACCATTCCACCAAAGTTTGGTTCAAATTGGCTCAGTTGTTTCAGGGGAGTTGACGAAGAAGTAAAATTCCCATAGGCTCAATATTAAACTAAGTCCAGCCATGGCGGCCATGTTGGATGGCGTTCGGGGAAACCGAAAACAAATTTTAAAAGGGGCCATCCAAGGTGCATTCCACCAAAGTTTGGTTCAAATTGGCCTAATGGTCTCAGAGAAGATAACGAAAATGTTAAAATTCCCATAGGCTCAATGTTAAACTAAGTCCAGCCATGGTGGCCATGTTGGATGGCGTTCGGGGAAACAAAACAAAATTTTAAAGGGGGCCACCAAAGGACCATTCCACCAAAGTTTGGTTCAAATTGGCCTCATGGTCTCAGACAAGATAACGAAAATGTTAAAATTCCCATAGGGTGCAAGGTTAAACTATGTCCAACCATGGCAGCCATACTAGACGGCGCCCCGGAAAACCAAACAAAAGTTTTAAAGGGGACCATCCAAGGACCATTCAACTTAAGTTTGGTTTAAATTGGTTCAGTGGTTTCAGAGGAGTTGACGAAAAAGTAAAATTCCCATAGGCTCAATGTTAAACTAAGTCCAGCCATGGCATTCGGGGAAACCGAACACAAATTTTAAAAGGGGCCATCCAAGGACCATTCCACCAAAGTTTGGTTCAAATTGGCCTAATGGTCTCAGAGAAGATACCGAAAATGTTAAAATTCCCATAGGGTCCAAGGTTAAACTATATCCGACCATGGCAGCCATATTGGATGGTGCCCGGGAAAACCGAACACAATTTTTAAAGGGGACCATCCAAGGACCATTCCACTTAAGTTTGGTTTAAATTGGTTCAGTGGTTTCAGAGGAGTTGATAAAAATGTGAAAAGTTTAAGACGACGACGGACGCAAAGTGATGAGAATAGCTCACATGGCCTTTTAGGCCATGTTGTGTATTTATAACAACAAAAATAAACGTCTATACTCTATGAGTACATTTTATTGAAGTGATTTTCTCAGCAGATACATTCATACAAAAGATAGAGAACAGATGTCAATTTAACTTTCCCAGGATAAGAGTTTACATATCATTATGCCAGTGCTGATCAAGATAGCGATAAGGTGGCGGCACTGGCTTAAAACATAATTAATATTAATGTCTTTCTTCAAACTGAAATAACCTAGACAAAAGGTCAATATACTATATTTCCTCCCTACTAAATTCCATACGTCAGCATACGTAAAAATAATAATGAATGAAATTGAAAAACAAAATAATAGCGTTCAGAAAGAAATATAGGACATGCAATTTACAAATATTTTCATCATTTCATGCAAGATCAGACTTAGTGCCTGATTATGATTACACAAGGATTATTCTGCCTCATATTCGGTGTAACCATAAGTGTCCTATACGCGCACTATTATATTTCAGTAATTAGTCTTTTCGGTGGATTTCTGTTTCTGCATGATCTAAATGGGTTACGCCGCGGCACTGTCTTTTCGAAGTCATTTGTTTTACTTTCTTCTGTCGTAGTATTTTCGGTCACTGTTTGTTGTGATTCCTGTGGTTTATCGATTATGATAATGTCACTTTCGACTGGTTGTTCATACGATTTCGGCATTTTAGTAGACTTTAATTGTTCGGTATGTCTTCTCCACTTTTGTCCATTGTCAGTAGCAACTTTGTACATAAGCGGTCCTTCTCGTTCACTAATAATTCCTCCTACCCATGGGTCTTTTCCTCTATAATCCTTCGCAATAACTCTTTGTCCAACTTCAAAGTCCCTTTCCTTGTTGTTTATTCTCATTTCGCAAGCCTTTTCTTGGTTCATTTTTACGGTGTTTCGTAAATTCGGTTTTAGCAAATGAAGTCTAGATTTTAAGTCTCTTCCTAGAAATAACTTTGATGGAGTCTCTTTAGTGCTGGTGTGCGGTGTTTGTCTATAAGTCAACAGAAAATTTGCGATCTTCTTGTTTAAATCTCCATGTTCATTTTTCATTGCTTTCATCGACTGTTTAAATGTTTGAATAAATCTTTCGACAAGTCCGTTTTTTGCCGGATGGTATGGTGCTGATTTTGTGTGTTTAATACCATTTTGTCTCATAAAATCTTCAAACTCAGCGGATGTGAAACTCGGTCCGTTGTCGGATACAATATGTGCAGGTACTCCATTTCTGGCAAATACTTGTCTCATAATGTTGATAGTGTTCGTAGCAGTAATCGATTTCATTTCGAAAACTTCGGGCCATTTACTATGTGCATCCACCATGACGAAAAACATTCTATTCATAAACGGTCCTGCATAGTCGATATGCACTCTCTGCCATGGAGTTTCGGGCCACTCCCATGGATGTAACGGTGCCAGTGCTGGTGCGTGCTGATTTATTTGACATCCTGAACAGCTTTTAACTAAAAGTTCAATGTCACTATCAATACCGGGCCACCAGACATGGCCTCTGGCCAACGCCTTCATCTTCACCACTCCCGGGTGACTACTATGAAGTAGTTCAAGGATTCTTGTCCTGAATTTGTATGGAATTATAACTCTTATTCCCCACATTAAGCAACCATGACTTACAGTTATTTCATTTCGTCGTGAAAAATACGGTTTCATTAGCGAATTGTCTGTTTGTTCCCAACCATTCATAGCTTGGTTCAATACCGATGATAACACATTTTCTTTGCGAGTTTCATGACGAATTTCGGAGCTCGTAATCGGAAGGTCTTCTAACTGAGACATGTGAAATATGTCATCTGCGTCCTCCCTATCTGATTTCGCATCCGTTTCCAATGGTAAACGCGATAATCCATCTGCATTATTGTGTTTTCTGGTATTTTTGTACTCAATGTTGTAAGTAAAACCAGATAAGAAAATAGCGTAGCGCTGCAATCTTGCTGCCGTCGTGACAGGAATAGATTTTTCAGGATTGAATATTGTTGTCAATGGCTGGTGATCAGTTAGCAAAGTAAACTGCTTTCCGTACAAATATGTGTAAAATTTCTTTACTCCCCACACTATGCCTAGCGCTTCTTTCTGTATTTGTGCGTAGTTCTTTTCAGATTTCGTCAGACTCCTGGACGCGAACGCAATCGGTCTCTCAGATCCGTCTGGCATAACATGTGACAGCACTGCTCCCAGTCCAAACGGTGAAGCATCACACGCTAAACGAACGGGTAGCTCAGGATCATAGTGTGTAAGAACTTGATCCGACGTTATCAATGTCTTTGCCTTTTTGAAGGCCTTTTCACATTCATCTGTCCATTTCCAAGTTCTGTCCTTTTCCAATAACTGATTCAGTGGTTTCAGTACTGTTGCCGAATTTGGCATAAATCTATGGTAGTAATTCACAAGTCCCAAAAATGCACGTATGTCCTTCACATTTTTCGGTGTCGGGGTTCCTATTACGGCCTGTACTTTGTCAGACGTTTTCCTCAGTCCCTCGGCACTAATCTCATGTCCACAATATACGACCTTATCTTGAAGGAAAGAGCACTTCTGTAGGTTTGCCCTTAAACCATAGTTTTGTAATCTCTGCAATACGCTTCGTAAATTCCTCAGATGCGCTTCATCATCTGCACCTGTGATGATCATATCATCCAACATACATTGTACATTGTCAAGTCCACTGAGAACCTGGTCCATTGTGCGTTGCCATATAGCCGGGGCTGATGAAATTCCAAACAACATCCTGTTGTATCGGTAAAGTCCCTTGTGCGTATTGATTGTCATCAACGGTTTTGACTCATCGTCAACTTCTAAATGTAAATAAGCATTTCGGAGATCCAATTTCGTGTATTTCTGTCCTCCTGCCAGCGTAGCAAATATCTCGTCGATTCTCGGAAGTGGATATTGATCCACATTCAACATCGGATTCACTGTGGTTTTAAAATCTCCACAAATACGGACTGTACCGTTTTGTTTCAGAACGGGGACAATCGGAGATGCCCATTCACTTACATCCACTTTTGAAATTATTCCCTCCCTTTCGAGCCTTGAGAGTTCTCTTTCAACTTGTGGTTTAACGGAAAACGGCACTGATCTAGCTTTAACGAACTTTGGCGATGCGTTTTCCTTGAGTGTAAGATGTGCCTTTATGTCGGCAACACATCCTATTTCATCACGGAATACATTTGAATACTCCTTCAGTAATAAATCCAATTTTTCATTTGAATTTCCAGAAATTTTATTTACCCACTTAAGATTTTTCCAATCTAAATTTATTTTCTTTAACCACTCACGCCCAAATAATGCAGGGCCACCTTTTTGTACCACATACAATTTCAGATTTTCACATTGACCATTATATTTCACTTGCACATTAATAAATCCCTTTGGAATTAATAACTCTCCTGAATACGTTTTCAGGGTTATGTTTGCATTCTCCAGCTTTTCACTCCCGAAATATCTATTGTAATCCAAAGCGGAAATAATGGAAACAGCTGATCCTGTATCAAGCTCCATTTTAATCTCCTTACCATTTACGTTTGGTGTAATCCAAATAGAATCATGATTGGAATTTTTAACACTGTATATTCCCAAAGTATCATCTTCACTTGTATATCCTTGAGACTCATTTTCCAGATGATGTAGTTTCTTCTGAGTCTTCGGTCGCGGTTTGGAGTTGCCAGTTGATCTGCAAGCTATTCGGATGTGTCCTTTCTTGTTACAATTGTGGCATACGGAATCTTTGAATTTACAGCTGTCGGCTTTGTGATTAGTTCCATTACATCGGTAGCAAACGTACGATTTCTGATTTTCTTTTGGAGGGTGTGATTGTGATTTCCGTTGTTGTCGTTGAACCCTGTTCACAGAACTTTCATTGTTGAATTTTCCTCTCAATTCAATCGCGTCTTTGTTGGCAGTTTCAACGGCAATTGCAATTTCGATGGCTTTTGCAAATGTCAAATCCTGCACGGTCAACAGTTTCTTCTGGGTATGTTCCTCTTTTATTCCAACCACAAACTGGTCTCTGAGATATTCATTTAAGTTTGCAAATTCACAATTTTCAGATAGTTTCCTAAGTTCAGCCACATATTTATTCACCGTCTCCCCTTGTAATTGATAGCGTTTATAAAACCGGAATCTCTCTGCAATAATCAGAGGCTTTGGACTTAAATGCTCCTTTAATATTTTAACAATGTCACCATACGATTTCGTTGCTGGTTTATCTGGCAATGTTAAATTTCTTAGTAGTCCATAAGTTTTTCCACCAAGCAATGTCAGTAATGCCGGAACCTTTCGAGCGTCCCCTATTTCGTTTACAGTAAAATACTGCTCCAACCTTTCAGTGTAGGAGTTCCATGTTTCAACACTGTCATCAAATGGTTCTATTTTACCAATAACTCCCGTTGCCATTGCACTAACCAAGGTAATTTCGCAGAAATATTAATAATTTCGGAAATGTCCTTCGAATTATTACAATTAAATGGCCATCCTCGTCGCCAAAACTGTTGTGTATTTATAACAACAAAAATAAACGTCTATACTCTATGAGTACATTTTATTGAAGTGATTTTCTCAGCAGATACATTCATACAAAAGATAGAGAACAGATGTCAATTTAACTTTCCCAGGATAAGAGTTTACATATCATTATGCCAGTGCTGATCAAGATAGCGATAAGGTGGCGGCACTGGCTTAAAACATAATTAATATTAATGTCTTTCTTCAAACTGAAATAACCTAGACAAAAGGTCAATATACTATAGGCCAGGTGAGCTAATAAAGATGATTATATGTGTTGGAGTGTCTCAGGTGCCTATGCTATTATTTACCAGAGATGATTTTCCCGGGACAAGAAAAAAACTTAAATGCTGTACCGGAAGCTATATTGCTATGTATACATGTAATTAAGAAATTATTATGGAAAAATACGAACTACAAAAAGCCGAAATCCGCTAAAAATAGGAGTAAACTTATCCTGTATTTACCAAAGATACTAATAGACCTGTTTTTTTAAACTTTCTTCATTCATTATGTTTTTATGCTAAAGGCAACATTCCACAATATATTTTTGCAAATAATTCCATCAAACCAGTTTAAGGGACAGTAAAATAATTGCCCTAGGATGGAAGTTTTTTCCGTGTGTTGAGAGCCTGAATGTTAATTTAAGATGAAGTACTGCAATGAAAAAGGTATATCCTTTGCTTCGACTTTTTTTCCACCTTTACGCATAACCTTTATCAAGAGAAAATCCATTGTGTTCCTTCTTTTATATTATAGTGATAAGATTTTTTTCAAAGCAATTTATCGATGTATAAAGGAGACCAGTTCACTTACAAACTGAATAAAGTCCGAGGGACTTTATGTTAAGTTTGTAAGGGACCTGATCGAGTTTATACACCGATAAATTGCAGAAAAACAATTCTTATTACTTATAATTCCATTATAACTACACTTTTCGGCAATATAAGAAAGAAATGAGCGGTTTAAAATGCCACTCTTTTACTGGCTCCAATATTCATATGGTGAACGTCATTTATCAGAAAAATAAAAGATCCCAGACATAAACACCGTATTGGAATTATCGTTTCATACAGACTCAATGTATACTTACCATTGACATAGATTGAATTCACTCCTATAATTTTCCTATAACTTTCAAATTCATTTCCAGTCTTCCGCCACACGACAAATACTAAATTGCCAGTAGATTTAGCATAGAATTGCCAATAATGAATTAAACCACAACATCTGACAATATCAATATCACTCTCCAGAAGATAGCTATTTCCTAAAACACAAAGTACAGTATTTATTGTACCTCGTTTGAATTTCAATTACTGTAAATTCAGAAATTATTGCGTGCATTTATAATTGCGATTTTGTCATTTTAGACCAATATGCGATTTTAATTTTTGCAATATTGAGAAAAATCCTGCTTAATTCATATAAAAAATTCGAAAATGCGAGTTTAAATTATTGCGATTACAACCCTGTCGCATTTTTCGCAATAATAAAAACATTGCAATATTTTCCGAATTTACAGTATTGTATTGTAAAACTAAATCTGATTGGTAATATCATTATCATGTTTTGACATGAACAAACCCTCATATTTTCCTTCCTTGGAATCATTTCTACTTTTCCAGTAAAAAAGAATTGAAACATTAAATAAATGTCAAAGCAAACTGAGCATATACATGTAAAAGTATAATGCTCTGTTTTTCAGTGTGTAATAAACATGGATGGATGGGTGAATTATTGTTTGTCCAGTGGCCGCCAGGTGCATATCAGGACGAGAACATGTTGATATGATAATGAATATGATCCTTGCTTTGTACTAGACCGACACGCTAAGTCAGATTTTTAATGTGCTAGCTCATGAGGTAACTGTCCGCAGGAAGACATATCACCTCACTCGGACACATTATACTGACTCCGAGCCGAACAGTCTTTCCTCTTACTCCAAGATGCCGCGTGCTTGGCGGAGAAGCAGCAAATACCAATTTTAATGTCTTTGGTTTGACCCGACTGGGGATCGAACCCGCGATCTTCCGCACTCGGGGCAAGCACGCTATCATGAGACCACCGAGGCGGTCTGTAATAAACATGAATTTTTCTCCTATCTACATATAGTATGAAAAAACTCACCATTGTCTGCACTGGATATGAAATTGGAGAACATATTTAAATCTTTGTAGGAATATCCCTTTGTTCCACAGTCTAAAAAAGAAAGTTAATCATCACAATTAACTGAAATTATACAGTAAATCCAAGCTAACCATTATATGCTTGTATTCAAGCCAAATTGCAAAAACTTTCTAGTTTAATTGAATTCTTGTTTAAGACTATGACCAGTTCAGGAATACTGAGGCTGAAAGATGCTAGAATTTGAAAGGTGTTTAAATATGCTGCTAGGGTTTGGGTCATATTTCAGACATACATGTATCTCAATTTATCAAAACTTAAGCTTTAGAAAGCTAGCATCCAGTTCAAGCATACTGCTAGTTTTCTATACTTAAGCCATATTGCTGAAAATCCACTTGGACTTAAAGGTGTATGAGGTTTCGGTCAGTTGTTGGAACTATTAAAATAATGTCCCTTTTCTTTTATTTTTAACATATTATATATTTTCCATTCAACTTGAGGAATACATGTGTAGAATAAGTAAGCAACCCATTTTGCCATAACATGAGTGGATAAAGTGAGAAATTTAAGTAAACTTGGCAAATATTATCATTTTAGCTTCAATTAGAGTTCTGGTTGCTGTTTCCAAAAAATTTTTGTCACTAAAATGTGTCATATCTGTAAATCAACACCAATGAAGGAGATTTAAGATTTATAATCATACAATATATATATTTGTGTGTGTGTGTGGGGGGGGGGGGGTAAATTTAAAATATTTCGAATATTCATCCAGTTAATAGTGAGGTGTGTTTTACTCAAATATTAATTGTATGGTTTGCCAATTGTCCTTCCGAAGTATAATGGCTATCTCTAGGCACACTGACATCTTGATTACATAGAAGATTTTCCATGGACCCCCCCCCCCCCCCCCCCCCCAATGGAAATGCTGTATTAGAAGCCATATATGCTATGTGTAATTATATTAATAATGGACAAATCCCAGATTGAAAAAAGTGGAAATCCCGTGATTCCAGCTGGTTGCCTCAGTAAAGCAAAGATGTAGTTTTTAAACACATTTTAATTTTTCAAAAAGTAATGTGTTTGATACATACATGCACAATACTCATGAGTTCCATTGTACAGACACTCTCTTGTTTCTGAATCCTGCAGTTCTGAGCCGCTTTGTGCACAGGTCATTCTTATACCATCCAATGTTGTGTATTCATTGTCACATGACCTTGACCTTGTTTGAATACCTTCTCCACATGTTACTGAACAGCCAGACCATTCAGACCATAAAGCCCACTGAGGAACTGAAAAATACATTTCATTTCTTTAATAAAATTCTGAACATTTCAACATGATCATTTCTGTCCTAAAATTTACCATGGTAAAATCTACTTGATCACATCCATTTGTTTTGACTGGATTGTCTATGCAAAAAAAAAACAATTAGTAACATACTGTAAATTCGGAAATTTTCGCTTGCACTTATTATTGCGATTCTTCTACCCCAGGGAAAATTGTGAGGTTTAATTATTGCAATTGCCGCCTGTGCGAAAAAAAAAGTTAATTATTCCGATCAGGGATCTGGTAAAACTTGAAAGTGGAAGTTTTATTAATATAATCGTTTTAATTAATGGTTTCAGAAATATTAGAATTCAAAATGTTATTTTATATATAATAGATGTCCAAACAATAACTATACAACTAAGTATCTACCAATTAACCTGTCTACGGATGTCGGCAATCAATGACCAGAAACTTTCCTGTGTAAATGTAAACAAAGGGAGACAAATCTAGAATAAATCAGACACGAAAATATGCATTAAAAATGTGAGTTTTTAATATTGCAATCCTCAACCGATCGCAATATTTGCAATAATTTCCATATTTACAGTATATTGAAAATGGAAATTGCATTTACTTAAAATTTTAGACATAAAAACACCGAAAGATAAGGCAGTGTACAGTTTTTATTAACATTCAAAAGTCATTTTTAGACACTTCAAAAGAAGTGAGTTTCAAATTCATGTGGAATACACACCAAACTAAAACAGTTACTTACTATGACATGTGTATCCCCAGTATAATTCACTACAAATTGACAGATGCCAATCAGTCATGTAGGAAGTCGACAACTCAGTGCAAGTGTACCATCCTCTGTCTTGACACAAGTAAGTCTCCGTGTAGTTAAAATGTGTATCATAAGTTCTGTCTACGTTGCATGAAAGAAGAGCATCATCGATCGGTACATCACACTGGAAGTGATTGGAACAGAAACTCTGCATGTTTGATATGATATCGTGCCTTGGATTGATATGATTGTAGTTCCAATGGCATCCGTAGGTCCAAATACTTGATGTCATTTCAAGTCGCCCATTGGTATCAAAACTAGTACAGACTGGACGGAAACTATCATCTCGACATGTACTTCCTGTATCTTAAAATATAATCAATTATACCGTTATATTCTTCTTTTTAAATAGTAATCATATTAAAGCAAAAATTAACTATTCATGACATTTTAATATTTTTTTAAAAGAAAAACATTATATAAAATTATAATTATAATACTAAATTTTAAAATAATTTTCATATTAAAGCATTAATAATTATTAATGGATTTTTTTATAGAATTTTTTACACAAAAATTTTAAAAATTCTTCAAATTACAGCAAAAGTTTTCTTATAAACATCAATTATCACCTAACTTGTCTATTGTCAATATAAAACAGTCCTTGTTTATGTGCATAAATGAGTATGAGTTAAAAAAAAAACAAAACAGAAAAAGCTGAATTAGAAAGTGCTAAAAGCAAAGGAAAGATTAAATGATAGCTTAGGATGTAAAAACAGTGCCAAATGTATAAATTTTCATATATATATATATATATATATAGCTTTTATCTAAAACATGTTACATCATTAGCATTCTGCAAAATGATTCAAATTTGAATATGTCAACCTCCTCACAAGTACAATCTAAAAAGTTAATACTAACAAAAGAACTTGTACAAAGGTTGCCTTCAAATTGCTAATGTTTGGTATAGGAAAAATTGTTTTCACATGAAATTTTGATATTTTTTTAAGTAGAAAAATTTTGAATAAATTCAATCAAAGCCACTAATGTAACTAATTTTAACCTTATTTTCCAACTTTTCTATTTTTTAAAGCATAGCAATAAGCAGGACAAAAAGACTGAACACAATTCTTTAAATAAAGTTCTTGGTTTTGAAAATGACACAATGGTATCCAAGGAGATAATTAAAAATTGTGAATCACCAATTATGGAAAACTGGCACAAGCTTTGGCAATAATAGGCAGTCTTTTTTTATGTAAAACAAAAATAAAAATTAAAATAATGATAATCCTAAAAGACATAGTATTCCATTCTTACATGTACAACTCTGTGTATTACATCGGCGTGTGTCATATTCACGGCCATCATTGCATGTTCTATTTTTACTGTGGTAATTTGGAGATGGGTTGCTACAATTCCTGGTCCTTGTCTGGTATCCACCATCACATGACCTTGAACAATCCCCGTAATCACTCCACGTAGTCCAAGCTCCATCCTCTGTAGTGATATAAGAAAATGGATATACTATAAGGTGGTACAGAACACCTAAGGGAGTTAACTCTTTAAAAATCAGCTGAACGTGTTGATCACATATTATTAGTAAAGAGAAATCAAGCTTCTCAATGATCAAAATTAGTGTTTGTTAAACTGCTATATATCCAATGAAATTATTCCCGAAAATTCTGTGGGGCAAATTTCTTGAAATGTTTATATTTTTGTCAACAGGTCAAAGTAAATATGTCATCAAAATTTTATGAAAATTAAACGAGCCAAATCTATTTGAGTCAAAGTGTTGGGTACCCCCATAAAGTCATTATATTTACATGATACTAATTTTCATTGTTTTGGGAACTGCCTCGATGGTCTCGTGTTAGCATGCTTGACTAGAGTGCAGAAGGTTGCGAGTTCGATCTCGGGCCGTGTCAAACCAAAGATATTAAATGGTATTTGATGCTTCCCTGCCAAGCATGAAGCATCTAGGAGTAAGAGCAAAGGACTGGTTGGCTTAGAGTCAGTATAATGTGTCCGGGTGGGATGATATGTCTTCCTGCGGACAGTTACCTCGAGAGATAGTGAATTAAAAAACCATGTCGGTCTACTAAAAAGCAGGGATCATATTGATATCATATCACCATGTTTTGTCCTGATATGCTCTTAATGGTTGCCACCGGATGTTAAACTATAATTCATCCATCATCCATCCATTGTTTTGGGATATGAACAATAAAATTAATATTTGACAAAATGCATATTAATTTATTTGAAAATGACAAAATAAATAAATTCAGTTTCACAGTACCTGTAATTATGAGTTCTAATAATAAACAGCTGAAATGTGTCCTCAGATATAAATGAAATCTCACTAATTATAGCAAAAGTCATTAGAATTATTGATAAAGTTACACTGTTGCATTCCATTTATAAATATAAAACTGATCTCTTCAAAAATGTTAATAAATTCAATATCTGTTTATACCAAAGCATCCAGGAATTGATATATAAAAATCTTATTTTAAACTTAGGACTTTTTTATGATCCTTTAAGCTAGAAAATAACATAATCATGCAGAAAAAATGAAATGGCAACCTTTGTCAATTAAGATCGGAGTCAAACAAGCCGACACAGGTGAGATTCGAACCCACAACCTCAGTGTTGACAGGCTAGTGATCATTAGTAGTCATGACGAACTACCTAGATACTCGGCCACAGAGGCCCCCTGAAGATTGGTAGATGCTAAAATTTTCTGTTACATTAATGATCAGAATTATGAACCAAGAATTCAATAAACAAATATTTTTTTATCAAAGTATAGACCTATTTACATACGTATGTATATAGAGAGAATGTGACTATGTCAAAAGTGAAACCTCAGCAAAATTAAACCTTAATATACATGTAACTGCAGTGAAATTTTAAGATTTAAGTTCATTTAATCTGATTTATCTCATACTTACTGACACAGTGATATGTGATGTATAACCCACCAGTGCCATCTGTCCCGCACGAACTTCCGACATTTGAATTTGTCACATCAAATGTACAAGATGTCATGTTTTCACACATATCAACTATTCCATACAAGTTTATGTGACTGCACTCATAGTATGTGTAATGAACATCATCGAATACTATGTAGGGGTCAGGTGGAGAGATAAAATCTGTGTAAGTGTCATAATCTGTTTTCTCGCCGTCACAAGACAATGTGGCTGTTTCTCCTTCCAGAATATCATAATAGTAGTATGCTAAAATACAATATATTGAATACAACTTATTTTCTCTTCTTTCTTTTATTATTCTGAATTTAATTTTTTTTTATCTACATTTCAGACAGGTAGTTATTGGTGCGTGATAACATTGAGTGCACATATTTGATTGGTCACTGTATGATGTGATGCCATTCAACATCAATTTTGATTGGTAATTAATCCATCTTTTGCTACGTATATTCAATTTTCAATGTTGTGAAAACCTGTAATTCTATTGATAAAAAATCAAATATATTTTCAAAAACATGGATGCCAAAACAAAAAAATTTACACTAGCATGGTTTTGAATTTTAGCCTACTGACATCTTTGTGTGTAAACAATGATGTAATTTTAGAGGTTTTCAAAGAAACGAACATAAAATTATCAAACAGGTACAGTAAAATCTTGATTTCTTGACCTAAAAGGGACATCCCAAATTAGTTCAAGGTACCCGTTGTTCGAGTCATCAATGTCCAGAAAAATTTCGAGCACCGAATTTGGTTAAAAAACTTAACTACAACCACTGAACCATGAAAATGAGGTCAAGGTCAGATGACACCTGCCAGTTGGACAAGTACACCTTACAATCCTTCCATACACCAAATATACTAGACCTATTGCTTATAGTATCTGAGATATGGACTTGACCACCAAAACTTAACCTTGTTCACTGATCCTTGAAATTGGGTCGAGGTCAATTGAAAACTGTCTGACGGGGATGAGGACCTTGTAAGGTACGCACATACCAAATATAGTTATCCTATTACTCATAATAAGAGAGAAATTAACATTACAAAAAATCTTAAATTTTTTTCAATTAGTCACTGAACCATGAAAATGAGGTCAAGGACAATGTACATATGACAGACGGAAAGTTCGTAACATAAGGCATCTATATACAAAGTATAAAGCATCCAGGTCTTTTACCTTCTAAAATATAAAGCTTTTAAGAAGTGAGTTAACGCCGCCGCCGCCGGATCACCATCCCTATGTCGAGCTTTCTGCGACTTTAGTCGCAGGCTCAACAAAAATCAAGTGTGTTTTTCAATGAACTGTAAAATACATATCAAAGCTTAATCAAGAAACAATTAAGGTCAATAACCTGTATATATATGTATCAATCCAATTTATTGCTATGGAGACCATAATTTCTCACCTGGCTAAAGAAATATCGGAGTTACTTTGAGGATCGAATGGATACTACTAACACTTACACCTTGCAACAACGACAGACTGCCACACAAGCGCGAGAAAATATAAGAAAATGGACAATTGGTAGTTTGAGAATTGGTGAAAACTTTTTTCGAAAAACTGATATAAAAACGCATAGAAATGATGAAATAAAATACCGCTTTCAAAACTTTTGAGAAATCTGTGTTGTTTTGGAGTTTCAACCATTTAAAGATAAATATAAAAAGTTTCTTCAAAAGTTGTGAGTAGGGGCTTTTGTTGATGATGAAAAGACAACTTATTGCACCCAAAAGATGTGCAGTACTAAGAGACTCAAAAATCTTTTCATATTATATTGTGTATTACGTGTTCTTTTCCTAAAAGATTATTTTTTTTAAACATGTACATAAACAGAACTTACTCATTGGAATCCATGTCTCTCTCTTTAAAATAACTGTAAGATAGGCAGTAGTTTTGTCGGTTCCATCATCTGCAGTTATAGCGATAACATACTGGTCACTCAGAGTATCTATGTTGAATATTGCTCCAGTCTTCTGCACAACTGTGTGGTCTACAACAAAATTATTTTGTTTTACAATGATCTTCACCTTTCTTTGCTATGGAGAGCATTTCACACATTTTGCATGACAGGATAAATTTCTTACAAAACAATATGCAAAATAGCCTACACAAACTTTCTTAAATTTAATTTCAGACGCAAGTCTAAATAAAGTTTTAAAGAAGTTCTGAAAATTTATGTGTTTAAGGTATTTTTTGTGAATAATGTTTCAGCTTATTAGATAAACTTCAATGTAAAAGTAAATATGAAAAGATATAATGTATGTTGTTCAGGGACGATTTTGTCAATAAATAAAAAAAAAATGCAAATGCTGTACTAGAAGCCATTTTACTACACATGTACGTAATAAAGAAATCAAAATGGATTAAGGATGCTCGCTGGTCATGTTTTGGTCATTCTGTCAGATTTTCGGAATCCTTGTGTTTTATCCATTTCTTAAACATTAAATTTTTGCCCATGAACCCCCACTTTTTCTTTTATAATTCATTCATATATACCTTAAAATGGTATTTGACAAAATTTTATGAAATCCTTTTTATTTTTTCATATATCTTTGAGAGAATGAAGTTGTCAATGCAAAAGACAATGAAAAATCCAGAGAAAACCCATTTCCTGCAAATTTTCAAGGCCTTATAGCTCTAAAATGAACAAATGAATCGGTATTTTTTTCTTGCTTATTTGTTTAATATTCATATTAAATCTCAAACTAAAACACCTATTTCAAATCCTATTTATTTCCTATTAGACCAGCTATCATCCTTAATCCAGAGTGCCAAAAGCAAAATGATGTTACAAAATGGTATTTTATCCCAGTTATCAGTTAGTCTAGTTACAGTTTAGTACAAATTTACTGACATATCTTCAATTTTTTTTTGCTCAGCTAAAATATCCATTAAAATGATTTTACAACAACATTTATTTTGCAAGTAATGAAAAACAAGTAATTAATTTGATATGTCTAAATTAATAATATACCATTAAGGTAGAAAATATCCGTATCTGGTGTGACACTGGAAATTGAATGTGTGTAAACATCTTCGTCTGGGTCAGTTATTTTGAAGGTGTAGACATCTCCACTTGTTCTGTTTTCTGACAATTCTACTGTAGCTGGTAAGTCAGGGAATTCTAGGACCTGTAAAATAAAAAGAATATAATGTATTTAATCAGTACAACAGATCTCTATTTGATAAGTTACAAAACATTTGTATAAGATTTACTTACAGATAAGTAACGGCAATGTTGTATTTACAATGTTCTATTTTTCTAAAACGTTTATGAGTAAGACATGGGAGACCCTCTTTTTCAGGGGCCCTAACTGTAAGTGTACTTTCATTTCGAGTGTGTATATCATCCAACATACAAATAATTACTAGGTGATTATATTTGTAAATAGTGGGCTTATTCATTTATTGATTTTTGATCCATGCAATGTTTATTTTCATCACCTGTTCCTGTAATTACGTATGTGTTACAATTAAAATAAGTTTTCCTAAAAAGGAACAAGTTTAATTACATCAAAGTCACTCAATTGTTTGAAATAATATCAAAATGTTTTAAAAATGAAGATTTCACATGATTTAATCACCTGCCTGTTTACATTTTTGGCCATGGACAAGGAGGAGTATAAAAAATAAAAGTATCACAGCAAACATGGTTTTTTAATTGGCTGAATAAAATATTGTAATGTTTATGTAGTAAAAAAAACATACACTAGTGTAAAAAGAACTTTATGTTGATAGGATATTATACATTTATTTCCCTTGCATTAGTGAAATATGAAGATTTGTTCATCCGAGGAAAGTCATGTTTCCCGAGGGTTTGCTCGAGGGAAAAGTGACTTTTCGAGGGTGAACAAATCTTCCTATTTCACTAATGCAAGGGAAATTAATGATTTATTCCACGAATTCGAGTTAAATCCTGAGACTTTCGAATAACTGGGATATGATGGTGAAACACGAATCTGAGAGGGAAACAAGATGTTTTGTTCAATATCACGTTAGAGAGTCTCAACCAATAAAATACGTACATAGCTATGAATTATTATATATAGTGGAATAATATATTTTAGTTTACTTGGGATCTGTGTAAAATTTCCATATTAGATAATTTACAGTGGTTGAATTCCATCCTAAACAATTGTGAAAATTTAGGTTTTCATACACTAAATTCATTCTTTATAATGCACAAACAATTTTTGTAATGGTTCCCCTTCAACAAACCCTTTTCAGAATCAAAAGATTTGTACCGGACATTTTACGCTACACATGGACTTATTAACCTTGTGCATCTTTGACAGTAGAAATTTTTCACAAGAAAGTTTTTTTCACCGGGAAAAATACACTGATGGAATCAAATCACTGTTACAATACTACCAAAAGCCTGAATGCGGACCAAAGTGAGGAATGTGTAATGCTACACTCTTTGCACAATTTTCCCTTCTTTAAATTTCGAAAAAAAGAGTAGTTTAATGCCCAATACAGACAGCTGAATTATCAGTCTATCTATCTCTTCACATGTATCAGTGTATTGAACTATCCTATAGCTTGAACTGCTTATGCTGTTAGATTTCAATTGACAAAAAAATGAATATTTCTGCAGAAGAAAAACATACCATAAGTTCTATATACAAAAACTTACACCATTGTATGTTGTTATAGTAACTGTTCCTGTGACCTTGTTATAACAGGAGTCTTCCGCTGAGACAATAAATGTATAATAATGATATCGGGTCCCTACTTCATGCGGTAATTTTGTTTTTACATTGACTGTATCTATAAAAAGAAGGAAAAAATGCAGAATGTTTCCATTAGACACACATAATCCAAGCTGCTGATATCAAACTATGAGGAAGATCAAATATGGCAATGTCTGACATAAGTAAGGGGAATAACTCTGAAACAATAAACACGTTATAAGTTATATTTAACTGTGACTTATAGTCCATAATATGGTTTTAAAATTCAAATTTATTTGTCTGAAACAAATTCAAATGATCAACTGGAAAGGAGATTTCTTATTTCTTCATATGTATCAAATTATGAAAAACAGAAATACATGTATATTATATATTGTAAATTCAGAAATTATTGCGTGCATTTATTATTGCGATTTTGTCATTTTAGACAAAAATGCAATTTTAATTTTTATGATATTGAGAAAAATTCTGCTTCATTCATATAAAAATTTCACAATGCGAGTTTAAATTATTGCGGATACTAACCTGTCGCATTTTGCGCAATAATAAAAACATCGCAATAATTTCTGAATTTACAGTATGCCAAATTTGAAATATAGTCAAAGCTTTGTATACATAGCATCAAAAGTGTACAACATACAAAGTTTAATTTTTTTCTTGAAATTTCACACAAAATTGTTTCCACCTAAAGAAGGTTTGACTGCATAACCTTTGGCCCAATGGAAAGTGTCGAATATGTATACTTACGTGATCTTGTATCATAGTAAAAATATGGATCAGAATACGGTGGATCATAATTTGCATAAAAATCAATGATATCCGTAAAATACAAATCAATGACGCTGGAGTCAATTGCTGAATAGTCGACAATTGATGTGCTGTATGTTGGCATGTCAAAAATTGGAGCCGAATCTGTCAAAAAGATTATAAAAACAAAATCAACAATATTTTGAACACGCGATTTTCATTCTGGGAAGAAAAATTTGATACAAAGATTATAAAATGAAAGTTTATGAATATGCATGAAGGAGATTAAATTTGATACAAGATTATAAAATGAAAGAATATGGAGTATGCATGAAGGAGACTAAATTCTGCTGAACTGATCATGGTAATAGATTCATCCGGAGCTTGTACTTCAATAAGAAACAAAAGCTCGAACCCGAGGAAAAATATAAAATACCTATAAACTAGTGATACGCTAATAATGTGGTATATAAGTTCTTACTAGGAGTTGTTATGTAACGAACAGCAAAAACTTTGTCACTGAGTGTTGTAACACCACCTCCAGTCCAATCAACAACATCTCCAACGTCTGGATCACCTACATTGTAAACACGTGTCAGTTTGGGACAATAATTAGGTCTGTAGTCATGATGGGATGATGTTGAACCACTGGCAGCAGAGTCACACGTGTCATGGGCAATCATGGTGTTACTCTCATACCTATTAAATATATATATAAATCTATAAATGTTACAGTATGTCTATTTAAATGACATGTTTATCTGTTTAAGTGGGATGTGTGTTTTTCTACCATTATCTTCTATAAAGACAAAATCTCACTGCACGCCAGTCACAAAGCACTCTTTTAACATAAATCTGTATAAGTTTCACAAGAATATTTTGTGTGTTGAAAGAGCAAAAATTTCCAAACTGTTTACACAAGATGTACTGTGAGCCATTGCTCACTAGTGATACCATGCTGCAATAAGGTCGAAAAATAAACGAAGTCGTCCAACAGGACGTTGATGTCACGATATGGCATACCTACAGAAGGCTTGTGACAAAATATCAAGTGGCTGTGATGAGTAGTTGCAGAGAAAAGTGTGACAAAAATTTTATGGACAGACAGACGCACACATACACAGAACCACAAGGGTAAAACGGTATACCCCTTGTCCTTTGGAGCAGGGGTATAAATGTACTCGATTCATTTATTCTAAACATACCATCCTATCATATCACCAGGTGTGATGGCTATACGACTGTCAGATGGAACTTCATATGTTTGTACCGAATTTATCATACCACCTGTAAAATATTCAAAGTCACAATTATGGGAAATATCTAATTAATTATATTAACCATTTCACCAATAGAGTTCCAATAGGAAGTCCCCCCATATGACAAAAATAGGGAGAATTGGTGCATCAGTTGTACATGGGTTGTCAAAAATAGGAAATCAGAAAAATATCTATTTAAGGAATGTATAGATACAGAATTTCAGAAAAACTTTATCCCATGGTTCTATTAAAAGATTAATTTTCTTGGTTTTAATTGAATTCTCATCAAGAAAAATATTAGATGAAATCTTCAACTCACTATTAAAAATTTATGACAAGATTTGAGCAGCAAAAGGGATGACTCCATCAAACGAACAAAATTTTTGGAGATTTCCTAACCTCCAATCAACATGACTGATTGTTATACATTTAAACATACACATACTAACACAAAGAGCAATCATTTGATTCAATAAAAAATTCAGTACTCAAACTTGCATAATGAGTTTTGGCCATTCTTAAATTGTCCTGAATTTGAAATTTACGTACTATTTTCATGAATTTGTTGGCAAAAATTTTTAACTGAAAGTACACATGTACTAATGATTCAAGCTTAGCTGTTGAGTTACAATTACAATTTTGTGTTTGTGAGTTGTGTCCTTGTTATCACAACAATTGCGTATTATCTTTTAAACGTCTTTTGTTTTTTCAGCCAACTGATTTTTTTAGCCTTGAACTTTCTGAATTCTTTAACATTTGAATTTATTCAATATTATCCAAAAATACTACTGTCATTAAATGTCTGAAATACTTGCAAAGTTCCTTTATAAAGTGAAAAGCTTCCATCCAAGGCAGTAACTATTAAAGTTTCAAACAAAACCGTTCGTCAAATATGGTTCTACGTAATTTAAATTAATTCTTACCTGTTACAGACACTTTGTTTATTCCGACAACTTTATGCAGGCTTTCATAATTGTTGCCAGTCTTTCGCCAGACAATAAACACTAAAGTGCCAGCAGATTTAGCATAGAACTGCCAGGAATGTATTGATCCGCAACATCTAACAATATCAATATCACTTTCTAGAAGATATGTATTTCCTAAAAAAAAAACAATGTACATGTATATGTATACATGTTCATTTTTTAATTTGTACTTTTATGATATCACTAAGCTTGATGTATTTGCTTTAAAAAGATCAAAGAAATGAGGAAATTCTTTGTTTGTTTAGTTGGGGTTTTACACCATTTTCAGCACATTTGGCTATTTACGTCCGCAAGTTTTTATTGGTGGAGGAAGCCAGAGTACCCGGAGAGAACAACCGACCTTCGGTAGGAAAATTGGCAATCCTTGTCAATTAGATTGGAGTCAAACACAACCCACCAGAGGTGAGATTCGAACTCGCAACCCCAGTGTTGAAAGGCTAGCTAGAACCACTCGGCCACCGAGGCCCGGAAATTATTTGTATATACATGTGTAAATAAAATTGTTCTGTTCCTTTTCATTTTCATTTAAAAAGTAAGGAAATATGAGGATAAAATCTTGAATTGTGAGATAACATATGTAATTTTCACCTCACTCATATATAGCATTAACATGAAATAAGCATGGGTGAAAGTACAGTGTGTGCCAAAATTAAGATTTCCAGAAAAAAAATATAGGCGACACAATTTGTTAAACTCTGGAAATCTGGTAAATTCAGAAAACGTCCAGGCATGAATGAAATGTAAAACTGACAGCAAATAAGATTTAAATAAGATGCTGCCAAGAAATCTGCCTGATCAATGTACATCACTCAAAATAAGACCTTATAACAAGTTTTTTTTTTTATTGGAAAAATCAAGTTAATAAAACTGACTTCTTATCCATATATTTTTACAATCTTTAGATAAACTCACCATTGTCTGTACTGGATATGTAACTAGAGAACTTGTCTAACTCTATATAAGAATACCCTTCTGTTCCACAATCTGAAAAAAAAAAACCAACAGCTTAACATAACTATTATTCTGTATACAGGCAAAACATTCTGAAAGTACAACAGGAATAATGCAAGTTTGGTATAAGGATCAATATTGGTGAAATTTTTTGTTTTTTGTGTTGTTTTTTTTTTTTTTTTTTTTTGGCAAATAATATCCATGAAACATTTAAAAAAGTGTAGAAAGATGCTTGATAGATGAACATAAAATGGAAAATACCCTGGGAGCAAACAGAAAGATGTAATTCAAAGGAACAGACGAGGGAATACAAAGGACAAGCAAATCTGGTAAATGTATATGGAACCATAAATTGTCAGAAGTTTAAGCTTGAAAGCTTGTTTTATACAAGGATGATATTTTTTCTTGCTAGGAAAAAAAGTGTAATTTATCAACACGAAGCCAAATATAGAGATAAAGATTATAATAAGTAAAGTCAAGAAATACCAAAAGGATATTCGAAGGAGGGGAAAATAGAAACAACTGACAAACTCTGGAGAAAAACGAAGACAAGACCAAAACAATACATGCACTACAATTAAAAACATGAACAACGTGGACCCCACCAAAAAACCGGGGGTAGACTCAGGTGCCCTGGAAGAGTAAGCAGTCTCTGCTTCCTGCAGGACACCCGCCATGCTGCCCATGTCAAATCCGGTTTGAGGAAGGGTATAATAAATAAACTGATATGGACAAAACCAGACTGCACAAAGGTGAAATTCTGGTTCTACATGTATTTAGTGCATGGCAGGTTTGACTTATGTTTGTAAATATAGTTAATGATTAAGTAGTTTTTATTTGGTTTTATAAGGCGTGTTCAACATACTTGTACATGTATAAAATATCAGGTCTGATTAAACAGATTATTAATGACTTAATGTAAATTCGGAAATTATTGCGATGTTTTTATTATTGCGAAAAATTCGACAGGGTTGTAATTGCAATAATTTAAACTCGCATTTTGAAATTTTTTATATGAATGAAGAGGATTTTTCTCAATATCGCAAAAATTAAAATCGCATTTTGGTCTGAAATGACAAAATCGCAATAATAAATGCACGCAATAATTGCTGAATTTACAGTAACTATATGCAGTCAGTTCAAAAGCTCATCATAAGCTTATGCTAATTGCTATTTGTCTTGCCAACTATAAATAAAACTCATCTGATTTGATTTGAATGGTAAGATTAAATGTGCTATTGTAAAAAAAAAAAACTATATGCAGCTATAACAGCATTACATAGTCGCTACAATATGTTGGTCTAAATTTTGGAAAGAAATTTTAAAGGTTACAAATGTACCTCCCAAACACTATTACTTTAAAATTTAATAAAAATGGGGGTCATTTTAGTTGATCAAATAAAAAACTTCTTACTAAAATTGGGATGTACGAAAATCAACAGGCCATTTGTTAAAGCACCAATTCAAATCCTACTGACATTATTGCTTACATGTGCAATATTCATGAGTTCCATTGTATAGACATTCTCTTGTTTCTGAACTCTGCAATTCTGAGCCTGTTTGTGCACAGGTCATTTTTATACCATCCAATGTTGTGTACTCATTGTCACATGACCTTGATCTTGTTTGAATACCTTCTCCACATGTTACTGAACAGCCAGTCCATGCAGACCACAAAGCCCACTGAGGAACTGAAATAAATTACATGTACTATAATACTACAGCATACAGACATTAAATAGACACACAGAATAAAAATTGTTTGTTCATTTGGGGTTTTATGCCGTTTTCAGCATATTTGGCTATTTCGCGAAAGCCAGTTTTTATTGGTGGAGGCTGGAGTACCAAGAGAGTACCACCAACCTTCAGTCGGAAAACTGGCAATCCTTGTCAATTAAGATTGGAGTCAAACACATCCCGCCACAGGTGAGATTCGAACTCACAACCTCAGTGTTGGCAGGCTAGTGATCATTAGTAGTCATGACAAACTACCTACAGAGGCCCCCAGAATAAAAATAAAAGTAGCTCCAAATTTAATAAAGTATTTAAACCCTGCATTCCACTAGTGAAATAATTTTAAAAATTTGCATTTTCACTAAAGCAACTTCCTTTTATTAAACGTGGTAACAAATGCAGTTTCATAACAATACTGACATTAATTTATATTCGAAATCATGCATTTACCTTTTCAAAGACAGTCTGATTGATAAGGAATGGGGCAATACAAAAATATTTGTGCTAATGTCCCTGAATAAAACCCATACATTTCATCAAAACTTACTATGACATGTATATCCCCAATACAAAGTACCACATATAGAAAACTCCCGCTCAGTCTTGTAGGAAGGTAACAGCTTAGTGCATGTGTACCAGCCCTTGTCATGGCACCAGTAGGATTCTGTATAGTCAAAGTCTGTATTGAAACTATTATCAGTGTTACAAGTCTTGAGACCATCATCAATTGGTACATCACACTTGAAGTAATTGGAACAAAAGCCCTGGATAGTAGTTAAAATATTGTGTGATGGAGTGGCATGATTGTAGTTCCACTGACATCCCTCTGTCCAGACACTTGATGTTATTTCTAGCCTTCCATTGGTATCAAAATTAGTGCAGACTGGTTGGAAATGATCATTTCTGCAGGTGTTTCCAGAAACTTAAATAAAAATAAACCACTGTACAAAGCTGACTTGTGTATTAATGTATTAACTAAATGTGTAACTATAAACAAAATACATGAATATGCAAATTAGATAAAACACTTCCAGAAATGGAAAAAAAAATACGGCCTTTCATTCACTTTATTTGTGCCCTCAAAACTTCAGAAAAAATTCAGTAATGTCATGATCTATAATAATTTTAATATACCGTATTTTACGGTGTATAGGTCGATAAAAATTGTTTGGTCGACCTATACGGTGTTTCGACCTATCTGTGTCCAAAATCGAAAATTGTCTTGGGGAAAAATACCCACCGGCAAGAAAAATAGTCACAGAATTTGATTTGTTTTTTGTAGAGCTTGCTGGCAAAGATTTTTGGAGCAATGGTACTGCTGGGATGGCTGCCGTTTATATTAACAATGTAATTAAGTCAAATAAAATATATTTAACATGAATTTGTGTTGTTTATTTTTACGATTTTGTCAAGGAGGAACTGCATCATGTAACAATAAAAAAAAAAATATTCGGGACAACTATGAATAAAATAAGTTTTTTATTGGGATGGAAACATAATCACATCACAATCATTCACCGGTAAAACACTAATTTGATAGAACTTCTGAGTTTTATTTTATTTAACACATGAAGAAATTTCAAATCAACTCACAAAGGACATAATTAATACACAACAGTACGATATCATCGATTGTCAGTGTATACCCAGTGTAAATAAAGAACAATAACTCTTATTCACACCTGCGCAATGATTCACCGGTTTGAAAAAACATGGCGAGTAAACACATGTCAATCGAGTGGAAAGTCAAATTTTACATTTGTTGTCAAGGTTTTTTATTTCAGAAACTTATTGTTTGTCTAAAAAAAAAGAAAACAAACAACACTAGGTCCCAATTATTTTTTTATTTATTCAAAAAACATTATTACACAATAAATGATGGATACAGAGTTACTGAGCTAATACTTACCCATACTTACCGATGTTTTTCTGTGTCTAGAAGTCGTTCATCTCCGATCGACCTATACGACGCCTCGACCTATCTGATACTGAATCCCAACTTTTACCCCAAAAAGAGCAATTCGACCTATACGGCCTATCGACCTAAACACCGTAAAATACGGTAAATAGGCAATATACATGTATGTTTTTGTTATATTTTTCACCGACAATTAATGGCAAGGTGTAAATAGCAAATGCAATGCCTTCCTATGTTAAAATGAGTGCAGGGCATGTCATCAAAGATTTCTACTGTTTGTTTGTTTGTTTAGTTGGGGTTTTAGACGTTTTCAGCCCATTTGGCTATTTCGCGGTGGTCAGTTTTTATTGGTGGAGGAAGCTGGAGTACTCAGAGAGAACCACCCACCTTCGGTAGGAAAATTGGCAATCCTTGTCGGAGTCGAACACACCCTGCCACAGGTGAGATTTGAACTCACAACCTCAGTGTTGACAAGCTAGTGATCATTAGTAGTCATGATGAACTACCTAGACCACTTGGCCACCGAGACCCCAAGATTTCTACTGTGAATATATACCGTAATTACTCTAATTATTGGATGGCCTAATTATTGGACACTTTTGAAAATTCAAGGAAAATTGAATTTTTTGATAACTCTATTTTTTCAACGATTTCAAAATTGTCAAGTTACGATTGTTGTTCTCAGGTGGTGACAGTCAGTAATTTTAACTTCTTAGGTAAGTTAATTACTTTCAGTCCTCATCGAGTGTTTATTTCGTCTTTCTTAACCATTTAAACTATCTTAATAAATTTGATTGAAACAAGATCGATTTTTAAGTAAATTTTATTGAATTTTTCCTACCTGGAAGTTTACTTTTGAAAAGAAATCCGAAACGAGTTCGGAACGGAATTGCGTATTCGTGTTTCTCAGAGAAATTAATTTAAAAAATTTGAAATGAAATGAATAATGTTTTTACAAAACAGATCCTCTTATCATTGTTCATAAGACATTTAAATGTAATAGTTATAATATGTTGTAAAAAGACGATGAGACTACAAACGTAACATGTGTTGTAAAAATCATTTGTGAGATGCTCCAAATCCAGATCGTAAAAATAATTTGTGAGATGTCCACATATTAGTCAACAACATGGCGGGTCGTTTGAAATTTGCTACTGTTTTCATCTTCAACATTCATTTAACTTAATTTGAAGGTACAAAAAGATAAATCATGAAAGCAAAATCAAATAACAATAGCGCAAGTATGAACCATTATTTTGATTGCATATTCTTAAAGTACATTGACCAGGTCGATCATATGAAGTCAAAAAATGACAACGATGTGGACGGAAATACGAAAACTCTATTTTTTCGACAATCTTCCAATTTTCCTAAAAAATAGGTGTATTTTAGTGTCCAATAATTAGAGTAATTACGGTACATCATTTTTATAACTGAAGCAAACCATGTATACCATTTCAATTTGATATAGCTAACGTTTCCACAGGAAAATGCAAGATGACTTGAAAGAAACAGTTGAACTATCACTCACATTTTTGTTGCATATTAAAACATCTATGAACAACTGAAAATCAATTATATTTTTGTGAGACTAAATCAGATCAAAACATTTCAAACGTTTGATTTTCCATTTTCACTTTCAATACGTCAATATGTAAACATATGATGTTTCAATTTCAACTGTGAGAGTCATAAATGTTGGCATTAGAACATAGCTCAGTTCTCAGCCCATAATATTCATTAAATGCTCTGTTTTAAGTAACAAGTATAGGATATAACCAGTTTTGCCCTCTACAGCATCAATGATAGGACTGTATTGTGTCCACATATTAACAATGAAGGTGTGGACACACTATCATACAGTGTTGGGTTTAGGATAATAATATGAAAACAATTGAATAAAAAAGACTGACAACTGATTTGACCCAATTTGGTTACTATAACTCATTTACTAATCTATGAAATTTCAAATACAATATCCTAAAATATCTTACATGTGCAGCTCTGAGTATTACAGCGGCGTGTGTTATATTCACGATCGTTCTTGCACGTTTCATTTTTACTGTGATAATTTGGAGATGGGTTTGTGCAGGTTCTTGTGCGTGTCTGGTAGCCACCATCACAGGACCTTGAACAATCACCGTAATCACTCCACGTGGTCCAGGCTCCATTCTCTGTACAATGAGAATTTATTCGCATCTAGTGGATCTTATAGATCAAATGTCATAAGAAAAATAGACTAACGGAAAGAATACAAATATGAAATACATGTAATTAATTGTTTGATTGTTGATGCTTTCCCAAAATAATAAAATTAAAGTTATATTGAAGGTCCAATTGTAAATTTCAGTTGAAATCATTTTTCTACGACCTTCCAAAATAAGAATGTGTTTTATAAATTTACATATTTTATCTTTTATTTCATGTTATAATCTACCTGATTGTTCATTAATCAAAATATTAAAATTTAATGCTATTAACGGTTCAACCTATCACATTTTTTGTTTTTACTAGGAGTGACAGCCTTGTGCTCGCCCTCAGTGCGGAAGGTCGCAGGTTCGATCCCTTTCCGGGTAAAACCAAAAACATTAAAATTGGTATTTGCTGCTTCTCCGCCAAGCACGCGGCATCTAGGAGTAAGAGCAAAGACTGGTCAGCTCAGAGCCAGTATAATGTTTCCGAGTGAGGTGATATGTCTTCCTGTGGACATTTACCTCGTGAGCTAACATATTCATTATCATATCAACATGTTCTAGTCTTGATATGCACCTGGTTGCCATTAGACGTTTAACAATAATTCATCCATCCATCAGTTAACTATATAGTAAACAACAAGAACTTTTTTTCTCATACAATATTACTTACTGACGCAGTGATACATAATATATAAACCACCAAAACCATCTGTCCCACAAGAACTTCCGATATTTGCATTTGTCACGTAAAATAAACATGAAGTTTTGCTTTCACACATGTCAACAATGCCATACGTATCACTGTGATTGCAGTCCTTGAATGTGTAATGAACGTCATCGATAATAATGTACGGATCAGGAGGAGCGACATAATCTGCATAAGAGCTGTACGCTTCTTTCTCTCCATTACATGATAATGAAGCTGTTTGACCTTCTTTAATCTTGTAATAGTAATATGCTGAAATAAAAAACACAATATTTATCAAAATCAGTTTAAAGGACAGTGTGATTACAAAAGTTACTGCTAGTGTTGGGAATCGGCTGAAAAACAATAATCGATTAACTGAAATAACGGGAGGCCTAACCGATTTGATTATCGATTATAATTGGAATTGTAAGATGCAACTGAAGTTATTGTCAGATGGATATAAAATCATGTTTTGTCTCTTTGACCAGAATCTGTATTGTATAAGTAGGCACTATGTCAATACCTTGGATGAAATAATGTGCTTTTATTTTTAAGCCTTTCTGGACATGATTTGACTCTCTAATAACTGAACCAAATACCAAAATTTCTGCACTTTGTTTAAAAAGTCTGTTGTGACCGATTATTGATTATGAAAAAACAAGAGTGGACACACTGAAATGTCTCGCCTGAATTTTAGTGTTCATAGTTGAATTTATGTTGAAAGTAAAAAAAAATAAGTTTCTATAAAATTTAAAGATTTTTATAAAATAATGAGACTATTTTAATATAAGTAATCAGCAGTTAAATAATAAAATACATTCCATACAACAAACATAGTTGACCTATTACTTATAGCATCTGAGAAGTACTCATTTCTAATGCTTTATGCAGTTTGCTGTCTTCTTCCAATTCTGTTTGGTTTTTTATACCTTTATTCATTCTTTTTGTTCTATCTTTAGTTTGTTGGCCAATCAAGTTAGTGTATACTGTATAACCCACTTTGGTGCCCTAACATTACCAACAATTTACTCTGCAGTCTGCTATTTAGATATTCTTGAGTTAAATAAGTTATTCAACTGATTTTAATTGCATTTTTATATAAGAAAATTCATGAACATAATAAGGAATGTTTTAAATTTTGAAATACATTAAACTTTGATGAACTACTTTGATCAGTATACGGTTAAACATAAACTACTTCACCCTTTATAAGAATAAATAACCTCAAAGTAGGTTATATTGTAAAACAATCCTGGATTTTGATCTTATGACATTTGACCTCTATCATATTATTTAGTTTTCTTCTATTGATGTTAAGATTTTTTTTTTTTATTTTAACAAAATTTTCTAATTATTTTCGTAGTTTTTTTCCGCTATCAAATACACAAACAAAACTTACTCATTGGTGTGACGGTCTGTCGTATTATATTGACAGTTAGATAGGCCGTGGTTTTGTCTGTTCCATCATCTGCAGTTATACCAATAACATACTGGTTACTCAAAGTATCTACATTGAATATTGCTCCAGTCTTCTGTACTATTGTATGACCTAAAACAAAATGGTACGTTCTATGCTTGACTCAGGTATGGCATGTACATTGTCAAATACTCAAGAATTGATGTTTATGGTTCTAATAAATACACAATAAAAAAAGTCTCCTATATTCTTGACCGTACCTAACTGTGCATTTGCCTTCTGTCCCGATGTTTTTTTCTTTTCTGCCTCAAAAAATGTATTAAGATACAGAGTTTGTGTCTTTATCAGGAAACCAGAACAGTTTTGTTTTTACTATGTTTTACTGACTAGAGTCAAATGTACAAACATTGGAGTACATGATTACCTCGATACAATATGAACTATATGCCATACAAGAAAGTTTCCAATAAATTATTCATTGTCAACTTGACCATGAAGCCCAAATATTTTTCTAATGTTGACATTGCCTGCCTTTTTAGCTCACCAGACCCGAAGGGTCATGTGAGCTATTGCCATCACTTGGCGTCCGTCGTCCGTCCGTCGTCCGTCCGTAAACTTTTTCAAACGTTAACTCCTCTGACACCATAAGACCAATTGCAACCAAACTTCGTACAGTTGTTTATTGGTATATGTGCTACAAAACTATCGTTTGGATTTTTGATTCGTAAAAAAACATGGCCGCCATGGCTAAAAATAGAACATAGGGGTAAATTGCAGTTTTTTGCAAATAACTCAAAAACCATAACAGATATCAAAATTCTGGCATAGGGTAAAACACCTCAAGATCTACCTGCCCTGAAATTTTGAAGAAGATCCAACGACCCATGTAGGAGTTATTGCCCTTTTTCTGCATTTTTTCCAAATTTTGCACTTATTAAGCTCAATATCTTGGATACTATAAAGGAAATTTGAAAAATTTAAATTTCATATTGTTAGGCACACAAAGATCTACAAAATTTGTAACAGGATCGAAGTTGTAGGTTCGTTCCTTTTAGGAGTTATTCCCCATAGATCGTCAAAATTGACCATTTTTGCAGTCTTTATTCATTGTAATAAAATCGTTAACTCCTCTTACACCATACGTTTAATTGCAACCAAACTTAGTGTAGTTGTTCCTTGGCATGAGTGCTACTAAACTATCGTTTGGATTTTTGATTTGTAAAAAAACATGGCTGCCATGGCTAAAAATAGAACATAGGGGTAAATTGCAGTTTTTTGCAAATAACTCGAAAATGGTGACAGATATCAAAATTCTGATGGGAAGCTAAAGTGTTCAACACCTCAAGATCTACCTGCTTTGAAATTTTGAAAAGATGTAACCACCCATGTAGGAGTTATTGCCCTTTTTCTTGATTTTTTTTTGAAATTTGTACTTATTAAGTTGTATGATCATTCCTTTTAGGAGTTATTCCCCTTAGAACATCAAAATTGACCATTTTCACAGCATTTCCCTTAGTTTGCAAAATGTTTAAATGAGCCCTTTAGGAGTTAAAGTTTTGTCCCTTAAATGTCAAAATAACTGTTGATGCCTTATAGATGGCAAACTGTAGAAAATGAAAAAAAGCTTTTGATTGCGTGTAAATTTGTTTTTAAATGGCTATTTATTAAAATATAAATACAATGTTACCTCAATATACAATAGTACTTAAAAATAACTTTCATTAGATGTATATATTTATATATTTTTTGTGAAATTAGTTTTGAAACTGGCTGTGGTCAGCACTCATTGTTTGACATTTTTGGCTTTTTTTTATGTTATTATTTCAAAAATCTTCTTCTCTGAAACTACTATTGAAAATCAAATGAAAATTGGTAAGATTGTTCCTTAGGGTATCCTGAAAAAAGTTAATGCTTGGATTTTTGATTGGTCGAAAAACATGTCCGCTTTTACTAAAAATAGAACATAGGGGTCAAAATGCTGTTTTTTGCTATTTTTTTCTGAATTATAGAAAGAAAATGAAGATGAAAGCTACTTTCAAGGTAAACATGGTATCCCGAGTTGAATGGTGATGATGAAAGTTTGTTTTGGACGGCCATTTTTAAAATGGCTGCCATTTTCCCGCCATTTTTTTACACTTGCTCGGATTTCAACAATATTTGGTTTTTAAAGTAAACATGGTATCCTTAGTGAATGGTGATGATGAGATTTAGTTTATAGTGCATTGTTTACCTGGTGAGCGATTCAGGCTCTTGAGAGCCTCTTGTTAAATATCATAATGAAATAAATTTACATAGAAATTCCAATAAAACTGACTTCACATGGCTTTTTTTTTTTGCTAGAAAAGACCAACAATGGATTCACAAAAAAACCTAAATTAATAACCTACCACTTAGATAGAAAATATCTGTGCTTGGTGAGGTGCTTGAAATTGAATTTGTGTAAGTGTCACCATCTGGGTCAGTTACAGCAAAAGTATAGACTTCACCACTCGTCCTGTTTTCTGACAATTGTACCTTTGCTGGTAAATCAGTGAATTCTGGAGGCTGTAAAAAATTACAACAAATATGACTTTAAGTTAGTATAAACAAAACCATATATTATGGCCAATACAGTTGTTCTAAAGCAAAGTACCTCTGAGATATATGGGTACATTGCATGGATGTGGGTTTTTTTCTATTTATCTTGCAACTGCCAATTCAACGAGAGCTCAGATGGAACTTTGGTCCAGTTTGATTAAGATTTGTGTCAAAACGTTCAATGTAATGACTCTTTTACACAAAAAACTTACCCCATTTGATGTTGTTATGGTTACTGTTCCAGTGACCTTATTATGACATGAATCCTCTGCTGAGACAGTAAATTTGTAATAATGGTATCTAGTTCCAACTTCATGTGGCAATTTGGTCTTAACATGGACTGTACCTGCAAAGACGAGGCATTTCTTCCCATCATGTTTATTGTTTCAAAATGCAGGTAATTTAAGAAACAAAATTTGAGATACTGTTAATTCGGAAATTTTCGAGTACAAATATTATTGCAATTCTTCTACCCAATGCAAAATTGTGAGGTTTAATTATTGCGATTGCCGCATGTGTTATTAAAGTAATTGTTTTAATTAATGGTTTTAAAAATATTATTATTCAAAATGTTATTATATATGTAATAGCTGTCAAAACAATAAATATACAAGTATATACCAATGAATTTTTAACTATCGGCAAACAGGAAGTGGCTGCATGACAGATCCAAAAATTGCTAACATGTTACAACTCAACATTATGAAGCCGCAGACAAAATATAAAATCATTCCCTTCTGTAGAAGCCATTGAAGAAAACTTGGACAAAATTTTCCTACCAAAGGTCTTTTGGACAGACGGATGAACAGAGTCAAGCGATTACTAGACCTGCTTTTGTCGTTGGCGACAAAGGTAAAAAGAAAAGATCTATTTCTTTCACTCATAATGTAATATTATACTTACTTAGTTGTAATGTGGTTACTTACGAGAATTTGTAACATAGTAAAAATATGCATCACTATATGGTATGGTATAATCTGCATAATAGTCTGAATAATCCGCATCATTAAAGTACAAATCAATGACACTTGAATCCACAGCTGAATAGTCAGGGATCATTGTTCTATATGCTGGCATGGAAAAGACTGGAGCAGTATCTAGGAAAAAAGGTTAAGAATATTAATTAACTCATTTTGTATAAATATAAGACTGACAGTAAATTAATGATAAAAAAAAAACCAAAAAACAAAATTCAAGGTTACTCAATATTATAATGTAACTAACTATACAATGTGGCCATTAATGTCTATAACTGCTTAAGGATAAAAATTACAATAATAAAGATTCACATTTTACATTTTTCCTAGTGTTTGTTTGTTTGTTTACACCGTTTTCAGCACATTTTGGCTATTTCGCGGCAGCCAGTTTTTATTGGTGGGGGAAGCCGGAGTACCCGGAGAAAACCACCGGCCTTCGGTAGAAAAATTGGCAATCTTTGTCAAATTAGATAGGAGTCAAACACACCCCGCCAAAGGTGAGATTCGAACTCACAACCTCGGCGTTGACAGGCTAGTGATCTTTAGTAGTCTTGACGAACTACCTAGACCACTCGGCCACCAAGGCCCCCATTTTTTTTAGAGAGAAAACATGCTTAAAAAAAATGAAACTTTATTAATAAGTACATGAAAACATTTTTCTTATTGTTTCCAGTGTTAATATTCATAATTATTTTAAAAATCATCGTTAATAAAATGGTGAAAAATGGTTTCACTGCCAACTTTGGTTACAATCTGCCAATTAGTTCCTGAGAAAAATGACAAAAAAGTCCTTTCCCATATGGTTTCAATAGAAACTTTGAACAGCCACAGCCTTCAGTTAATCAGATGAATTTCAATCTCTCAGGTGAGCTAAAAATAACCCTTACACTTTTAAAGTTAGTTACCAATCTACATATATCAGGAAGGACGGATAATGCAAGTTGCCGCTACATGTATTTATGAAAAATATTTTATTTATTAAATTTAAGTTTAATTGACTTTAATGCAGTACATATTAGAAGTGTAATTCATTGATTTAATTACCATATTGATGTAATTTTAATAACCCTAGTTTGTAATTGTCATATAATGGTTCTGTAGCAAAATGTTTGAGTTTTTAATATTAACCGTATATTTCGGAATAAATTGTAAACTTCCTTTACAATTTGTATATTACAGATTAAATACTGTACAATGTATTTGGTCTAATAGACGACTCATTCTCACTAATGAGACAGCCCAGTACCTATTTTTACCCATGTGAGATATCCTTGTCTTTCACGTGGGTGAGATAAGAATTTCACGCTTGTTTTCCAGCAAAATTTTCGTGATTATTTACTGTTTGAGCGATATATAACAAATAGTTTGAGTTTTTATTAGTCTTACCTATTCCATATTGTCCATATCGTTTTATATTTAAAGGTTTCACTCGTCGGTGGCTTGAATTATTAAAAATACATCCAATACACAAAAGCACATACACATCACACATAAGATGTTCATGGGGAGATAACTCCGTTTGTTTACGTCGTCTGCTAAAAGTACATGCTTACGCTGTATCATGTGTATGACACACTTGCTTGAGTAAATATTAGTGAGAAAAAGGATCAAAACACCAGTGTTAAAGTGCAAGACGGATATAATCTCAGAACACGCGTGAAAGATTTCCATTGGTCTCCAACTCGGCAGAGCCTCGTTGGAGACCAGAAATCTTTCCCTTGTGTGTCTGAGATTTTTCCGTCTTGCACTTTCACCGGTGTTAGATCCTTATATTCTTAATGCAGAAATGTCCCTCAAATATTCTTTCAAGTTATAAACAACCTAGTCCTTGTGTATTTTTGGTGATTTGTTCCTGATCCCCAGCTTAATGGTGTTTTTTTATTTGGTTGGTGGCCCATTTATCATGCGACAAATATCATATAAACATGTATTCTTACTTGGTGTTGTTATGTAACGCAGAGCAAACACTTTCTCAGTGAGGGTTGTAACATCATCACCACTCCAGTCCACAACATTTCCAACAGACGGCCACCCAACATTTTTTACACGAGTCAATGTGGGACAATAATTAGTTCTGTGGTCATGATAATATAATGTCGAGTCACTACCTTTGGAGTCACATGTGTCGTGTGCAATCATTGCTCTACTTTCATACCTGTCAAAATACAATATTGTAAGCAGAATTAAATTTAAATAATTCCAATGTTGTTTTCAAAACATCAAATGCAGTAATTTCATTGGCTAACAGTAACTTCTTGTAAAAAGTTTATAACTTGATAAATTCCTTTCACGACGTTGTGCGTATGAATACGTACACATGCAATATATTTTCATTTCAGTTGGAAAACGTCATATTTCTGCATTACTTTGGAATTATAAGTAATAAAGGTTATTTTTACAGAATTTGTCAATGTGTAAACTTGGGCGATTCACTCACAATTGAAATAAAGTCCAAAGGATTTTATGCAAAGTTTGTGAGTGATAAGCCCAAGTTTATGTAAGTGAAAATTTGGTCCTAGAAGTTGATAATGAAAAACCAAGTCAAGGGTAAATTCTGATGCAGGACCCTAATATAACCATTGAAATAGAAAATTTAGTACATACCAGCCTATCATATCACCTGGAGTAATGGCCATGCGACGTGAAGCAGTAAGCTCCAATGTGTATACCCGATTTATCATACTACCTGTAAAACAATTTAATTTTTAGACAGATTTCTTATTTGTTCATACTAAGTCTTGGATGGTTCTAATTTTCTCAGTTGGCTTTTTTATATAATTTGCTGACATGATTCTGTATCTTTAAGTGTATAATATACAAAAACAATGTGATCATTATCTTTAATTAACAAATATAAACATTATGTTTCACTGTCATGACTAAATTTTCTAAAATTCTAAAGTAACAAGCATTCTGAGATATTTGCTGCGTAATACAAGCAATGCACCGTCCTCTACCAGCTTGAGCTGTGAGAGAACACACCAAATGCTCTTTCACTATGTGAATCGTACGAATACGTATGGACAGAGTGAAAATTAAACTTGATGTGTAGTTCACATACCAAAAATAAGATCATTTGGTAAAGGGTTTGTGAAAAAGGTCTGGAAAAATATTATTTTGACGACTATTTCCAGTGGCAATAAGTCTCAGAATAATCATCCGATCAGCATGAATCTCAAACTTGATTATAAGCTCACATACCAAAAATAAGATCACTTGTTAAAGGGTTCGCAAAAAAAGTCCAGAAAACTATTATTTTGACCACTATTTGAAGTTGTCAAAATTTTGACAACTATTTCCAGTGGCAATAACTCTCAGAATAATCATCCAATCAGCATGAATCTCAAACTTGATCTGTAACTCATCATTATAAGCTCACATACCAAAAATAAGATAAATTGGTAAAACAGTTTCTGAAAAAGGTCTGGAAAACTAGTGTTTTGGCAATAATTCCTATTTCCAAAGGCAATAACTCTCACATTAATTTTTTGATCAGCGTGAAACTCAAACTTGGTCTGTAACTAATCATTATAAGCTCACATATCATATATAAGATCAGTTGGTTAAACGATTTCTGAAAAAAAGTCCAGAAAACTTTAATTTTTGGCCATATTTCCCATTTCCAAGGGCAATAACTCTAAGAATAATAATTCAATCAACGTGAAACATAATCCTAATCTGTAACTCATCATTATAAGCTAAAATAACCAAAAATAAGATGAGTTGGAAAAAATGGTTTGCAAAAAAAGTCAAGAAAACTATTATTTTGGCAATAATTCCTATTTCCAAGGGCAGTACCTCTCACAATATTTATCTGATCAACATAAAACTCAAACTGGATCTGTAACTCATCATTATAAAGTGACATAACAAAATTAAGATCATTTGGTTAAAGGGTTTTTAAAGAAAGTCCGGAAACTGTAATATGACTGACAGACACAGGGACTGACTGACAGACGGAGTGCAAACCTATAGTCCCCTTCGACGTCGCCAGTAGGTGACTAATAACAACCTTTACAGATATGTATTTACACAACTGACAACATCATGTGATTGCTGGGTTAAAATTTGTATAATTCAACATAACAGAAATCCAAATCTGAAACTTGCGTTTTTGTCTCTTTCATCAAATTCAAAGATTCATGTCAGAATTTTCTTTTTATTCTTTATTTTTTTGTAAAATTTTTATTGAAAAAACTAGAAAATGTGTGTATAAGACACGGATGCCCCGCCCTAAAAACAATCTAGGTGTTGCTGAACTGTGTTGTACTATACAAGAGGACTATAGTGGTGATATATCATTGATATACTACAATAGGTTTCTGAGAAATGAATCTAAACACAAAACTTAACCAAAGCCACTGAAGCATGAAATGTAGGTCATAGCAAACCAAGTGTTGCTGAACAGTGTTTTACTATACAAGAGGACTGTAATGATGAAATATCATTGATATATTACTATAGGTTTCTGAGAAATGGAGCTAAAAGCAAAACTTAACCGAATCAGGAATTACAGACGGACAAGGGTAAATCTATATGCACCAGCCACAATCGTGGCGGGGCATAAAAAATATACCAGCAAAAAGTCAATGATTATGCCTTTTTAAAGATTTTGTTTATTTGTGAGCTCCTTTTTAAATCCTTTAAATGGTAATATTAATCCATTTTAGCTCAATGGTTTACAACTAACAAATGATGTTAATAGTTCTCTAGGCACTTTGGGTCAGGTGAGCAAATCAGTTCCTACTTAATAAATTTTTGCAACATTTCAGACATATAAAATCAGTTTTTCAAAGCAACTAAACACTTAAAGAACTAAATGAAATTAAGAAATGGTATACATTGTAGCTTTCAAAATTATGATGACCACAAAAATGGTCATTTTGTATAGAATTGACCCCCCACCCCACCCCTGAGACAAAAATTAGACATATTATGATAATGTTATTCTTACTTGAAACATATATCGCATATAGTGCAACAATTTTTCTGTTTCTTTCAAAATCATTTCCAGTCTTCCGCCACACTGTAAAGACTAAAAATCCAGTAGTTTTGGCATAGAACTGAAAGTAACGAATTAAACCACAACATCTGACAATATCACCTTCACTTTCCAGAAGATAGTTATTTCCTGAAAAATAAAGAACACATGTTTTTTGAGTGTGTACAATCAACAGTGAAAAAGCCAAAATAAAAGAAATAAATCCTTTTTATATCCCCTTTAAGAAAAGGATATTAAAATCAAACTTAACTTCAAAAACTTCATCAAGAACCATGAAAACCAATGTTTTACTTATGTGACGACAAAACACAGGTTTACTTCAGGCAAGAGTTAATAAAACTAAGGTTTACCTCAGGCAAGGGTTAATAAAACTAAGTTTACCTCAGGCAAAGAGACAAAAAAAACAAGGTTTACCTCAGGCAAGAGGCAACAAAACCAAGGTTTACCTCAGGCAAGAGACAACAAAACCAACTTTTACCTCAGGCAAGAGACAACACAAGAGTGGACACACAAAAATGTCTCGCCTGTCGTGTATTTCTAATGAAAGTAAATGTTATCAGTATTCGAAAAACAGAGCAAAACACAAAAACTTAACTTTAACCACTGAACCATGAAAATGAGGTCCAGGTCAGATGACACATGCCAGTTGGACATGTACACCTTATAATCCTTCCATACACCAAATATAGTAGACCTATTGCATACAGTATTCGAAAAACAGGCCAAAACACAAAAACTTAACTATAACCACTGAACCATGAAAATGAGGTCAAGGTCAGATGACACCTGCCAGTTGGACATGTACACCTTACAATCCTTCCATACACCAAATATACTAGACCTATTGCTTATAGTATCTGAGATATGGACTTGAAAACCAAAACTTAACCTTGTTCACTGATCCTTGAAATGGGATCGAGGTCAATTGAACACCGTCTGACGGGGATGAGGACCTTGTAAGGTACGCACATACCAAATATTGTTATCACTATCCCTATGTAGAGCTTTCTGCGACTTAAGTCGCAGGCTCGAGAAAAACCAAGGTGTACCTCAGGCAAGAGACAACAAAACCAAGGTTTACCTAAGGTAAGAGACAACAAAACCAAGGTTTACCTAAGGCAAGAGACAACAAAACCAAGGTTTACCTAAGGCAAGAGACAACAAAACCAAGGTTTAAAGACAATAAAGCCAAGATATACTTCATCTACTCGAAAAGGACGTTACATTTAAAAGCAAAGTTTATTTATTTAAACTTTAGTCAACAACAAATACCAAAGCTTAATTACTTTGACAGCTTTAAGTATATAAATGTTGTACACACATGATAAATTTGCTGACAAATTTTTGAACTCACCATAACTAGTACTGGTAATGTAGCTGGAAAACTTGTCTAACTCCAGATATGAATATCCTTCTGTTCCACAATCTGAAAAAAAAGACTCATGTTATCATATTGAAATAAAACAAGATTTACTGTGAGCCATTGCTCACTAGTGATACCCCTGATGTGATAAGGTCAAAACTAAACGAAGTCGTCAAACAGGAAGTTGATGTCGTCTTGTTCCACAATATGGCATACCTATAGAAGGCTTGTGACAAATATCAAGTGGCTGTGATGATTATATGTAGTTGCAGAGAAAAGTGTGATGAAAAATTTTGTTACAGAGAGACGCACGCACCCACAGGATAAAACGGGGGGTTTAACAAGAAGTGCCTGATTGAGAGCATATCAGACTTTTTTTCATTATAGTTTGGATTCACACATCCACTTGACAGCCAAATATCACCTTACCAATAACAACTTTTTTCCATTGGAATATCTTGTTATCAAGAAATGAACCGTTCAACTGACAGTAAACGTAAACATATATGAAAGGTAGGTGAAGATAACATTTTTGTTTCCTACTTGGGTAACATATGATCAGACTGTACTTGAAAAATAAATGTGAACAATGCTGAAATTGGCATCATACATGTATTTGCCCAGGCTCACATATACACCTGTGTAAATAGCAATTGATTATTAGACCCATGGCCCAAACCAATTGCAACAAAAGGCCTTTTGACACAATAGCAATTTCATACTGTGCCTATAAGGGAGAAATTACTTAACTGTAAACAATTTTATAACTTTATTGCACTGAGTTTTAAATTATAGCTTTCATCTCATTATTGCAGTTTAGTAGCTTTAAGATAATACTTCTATTTAAATGCTTACATGTGCAATACGGATGAGTACCATTATACAAACATTCCCTTGTTTCAGAGCTCTGATATTCTGAGCCAGTCTGACCACATGTTCTTTTAACACCATCTCTTGTTGTGTACTCGTTGGCACATGACCTTGACCTTGTCTGATATCCATCCCCACAAGTCACAGAACAACCTGACCATTCTGACCATGCATTCCACTGAGGAGCTGAAACAAATAAATTAAAAACTTGAAAGATATGGCATGTACAAAAACAAGTTACTGAATAAATGAAGCACACATTTAGGCACAACAAAAATATTATATTGTAAATTGAAAACATTTCACTGAGTACAAATTTTCTTGGTTTTAATGGATGTCTCAAAATAACAATCCAAAGATACTTATATTAGATATAGTAAATTTATACTATGCTGTATACGACGTATGTCAAGGAGTTACCTCTCATCAGCAGCATTAAAACCGAAACATTTGGAAGACCAAAAAACCAAATTTATATTAAACAAGAAGTACTCAACCAAATATACCGAAATAGGAAGCCAAATTTCAGCTAATGAGATCTACCATGTGCAATACAAGGAATGAACCCTTAGTATTTCTATTATTTTTGAATTTTGCTAAATACTGGTAATTCCTGTAACAAATCAATGAATAATCATGTCAGACAAGTCTGACAACTGGGTTGGCGAATACCCTCGGGGACCTAGGGTCCACCAGCAGAGGCATCATCCCAGGAGTTTCAAAATAACAATCCAAAGATACTTATATTAGATATAGTAAATTTATACTATGCTGTATACGACATATTTCAAGGAGTTACCTCTCATCAGCAGCATTAAAACCGAAACATTTGGAAGACCAAAAAACCAAATTTATATTAAACAAGAAGTACTCAACCAAATATACCGAAATAGGAAGCCAAATTTCAAACCATGCATTGATGTATTCGAATAATTTCATATTGTTTCAAATGGAAAAGAAATAGGCAGTACTCACTTAAACATGAATATTCCCAGTACATCTTTCCACAGATTGAGTAATAAGGCAATGTATTATAATATGTCAGGGTCTGCGTACAGGTATACCATCCATACTGGTAACACCAATAGTCATCCTCATATTTATATGAGCTTCCACTGTATGTGTATGCAGTATTACATGTTCCAATATTTCCATCATTGACTACCGGGCTACACGACTGGTAATTTGAACACAGGTTACCAAGAGCTGTGGTTACCGTCTTTGTAGATGGATTATTCGTATTATAGTTCCATCCACAACCATATGCAAAAGTGGCTTTAGTTATGGAAATTCTGCCATATGTATCATAATCATAACAAGATACTACAAAATTATCGTTTCTACATGTTGTACCAGAATCTACATTAAAAAAAAGATGTCCTATCAAATTAATTGAAAGGTTTTTAGGTATCCCATCCCCGAACCCCACCACTTTTTTTTATTTCAAGTAACTTACAATTTCCTAAATATGTAATGGAATCTAAAAATTGTAATCAGGAGTTTGGGTCTCAAAACTGGAGGATCTTTATTGACATATTTTTATGTTGTGTTTAAAGTTTGCTAGACTTTAACTGGAGAATATTTTTTCTATTATTAATAACCATGTGTTACTCTTTGTTAATTGTTTCAACTCAATAAAATTTGATATAAATGAATTTTTCTCCTATTCTTGACGTTGTACCGGTAATCAATGGGATAAAAATACATGATATTTTTAACCACTTCCGGGTGATTAAATTTCTACGTGGGAAGTACCGCCGTTTTTTTTCTACAGTTATTGGAACGATAAACTAGAAAAATCCTGAAATGACATCTATGTAAAAAAACTACATAGCAACGACATTTTCTTAAGGTTTTTGACGAAAATCATACGAGAAACAGATTCTCCTTCAATTATTCGTGAGTTATGAAATTTCTCCACCCTCAATACGCTCGCAAAAGCTCAGGTGGAGAAATTCCATAACTCACTCGTACCTGAAGGAGAATCTATATTTAATTCATCGCAGAGACACAAAACTTGATCATAAAGTTTTATGTTAGAATTTGGGTAAAATACATCCTTTTTGGTCAATTAAGATTGATTCATAACTTCACATCCTAGTTCTACATAGTTCCAAAATCAATTTCATTTTCTGAAAAACTGAACGATTTTCGGATCTGTTCTAATTTCTTGCTGATTGCGGTAATTTTGTAGTTAGAAAGTTTTCTGGTGTAATAAATAATGAAATTTGTATTAAAATACTATCATACAATTTACTTTATCATACAAAAATTGTTTTTGGAACTTCCTCTGCATGAACAATGTACACTTTTCCAAAATCGACAAAAATGTGTCTTCTGAATTTTTATTGGTTTTTTTTTGACATTTTCTGATATTAACTGGGTTTTTAAATCTCCAAAGGGAGGACGGGAGAGGACCTCTGATACGGGAATTTTTGGACTCCCGTCGGAGGAATCACATGTATGTAGTCCCTGCTGTCAAAACATCACCACTAAAATAAGAGTTAACCGAGATGCTCTGGAAAGGCAACCAGTTCCAGCTTTAAAAAAATACTTACATGTACAATGTTGGGTGTTACACCTTTCTTTTTCATAGTCCCTGCTGTCTAGACATCCCTTATTTTCACTGAAGTAGTTAGGACTAGGATTTGTACAGCTTCTTGTCCTCTGTCTGTACCCTCCAGCACATGTTCTAGAACAGTCTCCCCAGTTTGACCATGTTGTCCACGCTCCATCACCTAATCAACAGAAATGCTGATTAGGGTTGTGATAACTATGATTAGGGTTATGATAACTAGGATTAGGGTTGTGATAACTATGATTAGGGTTGTGATAACTATGATTAGGGTTATGATAACTATGATTAGGGTTGTGATAACTAGGATTAGGGTTGTGATAACTAGGATAAGGGTTATGATAACTAGGATTAGGGTTGTGATAACTACAATTAGGGTTGTGATAACTAGGATTAGGGTTGACTGCTGGTGTCTTCCATGAAACATTAAAATGTACATATATCTTTAATATTTGAATCATGATAATTCCGAACATACATTTTTATTGAACAGAACATTGAAATTTAGAAATAATTCCCCTTCATTAACTTTAAAGTTTGAAAATTATTACAATCAATTTGCTAAATTTACAATAAATCAAAATGACAACAATACTTACGAACACAATGCCATGTGATGAACAAACCAGCCATGCCTTTGTGATCTCCAACATCAGTATCAGTTCCACACGAACTTCCTACATTTGCATTTGTAACTTCAAAAGAACAATCTGTTTCACCCTCACAGTGGTCTTTTACACCATAGGTGTCATCAGAACTACAAGAAAAGTATGTGTAGCTGACAGAATCGATGACGATGTATGGTTCCAGGGGTTTTACATAGCCAGTATAGCTATAGAGCCCTGACTGGACTTCACTGCTACATGATAATGACACTGTGTCACCTTCCTCATATGTATTGTAAAAATATTCTGAAATCAAATAAAAATACACATGTAGTTAAAATAAATTAAATGTTTTCAAACACAAAATGTAAAAGAGCACTTCAAAACACTGATATCCATGTGCTTTTATGTGTAGTGTAAATGTTTTGAACAACATGCAGGCATGTCCCATTTTTACTTGACTAAAACTAAAAAATAAGACTTTTCAGCACAAAATAAATTCCCGTTTTACTAACTACTGTTGTGTAACATAAATTCTTTTATATATATTATTATTATATATTAGTGGACAAATTCAACTTCAATGTATCTAACAGGTGCCAATAAAAAAATACTATTAATGTTTCCTTCAACAAATAAATGAAAAAACATTTCTTCAATGGCACTAAACACAAGTCAAACCTGCTTTAAAGGGCACCTCTATATATCAAATCACGGTCTATAAAGGGCACAGTGAAAAAGTCCCATTCATTAACAAAGCCTGTAATATTTACCTCTGTATAGAGGGCACTTTTTTCTGGTCTCTTGGGACAGGTTTGACTATATAATCAAGTGCTGACATAATATTATAATCACTAATCCTTACTTTGTGGGTCTCCAATTTCAGTCTCGTTTCTACGGACAATAAGTGTAAATGTAAATTCTGTTGGATCAGTACCATCAGAACATCCCATTCTAACTTCATATGAATCAGCTGCAGATTCCAGAGAGGCTCCACTATTCAGGGTCAGGGTATAACCTGAAAAATGAAAATATTTCTGTTTCTACTCATTTTGCCAGGAGGGAAAAAGGCAGTCATGCTAGTGTTGTCCATTGTAAAACCGATTATCTATTTGTCGGTTGATGTCAACCAATCAACTATCAATTTTGATTTTGCCAGGAGTGAAAAAAGCAGACACGCTAGTGTTGTCCATTGTAAAACCGATTATCTATTACTATCAGTTGATGTCAACCAATCAACTATCAATATTGATTTTGCCGGGAGAGAAAAAAGCAGACATGCTAGTGTTGTCCATTCTAAAACCGATTATCTATTACTATCAGTTGATGTCAACCAATCAACTATCAATTTTGATTTTGCCGGGAGGGAAAAAAAGCAGACATGCTAGTGTTGTCCATTGTAAAACCGATTAACTATTACTATCAGTTGATGTCAACCAATCAACTATTGATTTTGCCGGGAGGGAAAAAAACAGACATGCTAGTGTTGTCCTTTGTAAAACCGATTAACTATTACTATCAGTTGATGTCAACCAATCAACTATTGATTTTGCCGGGAGGGAAAAAAGCAGACATGCTAGTGTTGTCCATTGTAAAACCGATTATCTATTATATCGGTTGATGTCAACCAATCAACTATCAATTTTAAACCTTTTTACCAGATTGTCCAATTAAACAATGATGGTAAAAGCACCAACTGTTCAGTGCCTGTAACAAGTCAGACTAATATCAAGACTCTGTTGTGTTTATGTTTGCATTTTGTACTCTTTAATGCTATTTTTTTCCAGCATTTTTGTCTGTTGGGTATCACTGATTGATTGGTATATTATTGTTGACCTTTTCTGTTTTCAATTTTGTTCCACAAAATGGAAAATATAAACAAATTCTCTTCAAGTGGATTATACTTTTCCATGCACATCTTCAACTTCAACATAGCTAAATGTGCTACAAATTTCCAAGATCTGGATTAAAGGATGTAAGAGAAGTTGATTATAAAAAATTATGTAACCTATTTTATGAGCCCATCAGAGTGACATTCATCTGATTATATATAGACACCATCTACTAGACTAAGGCCTCAGGCTTAAGGTATAGACTGAATTGAAAGAGTAATAAATTCTACGATGCCATATTTGATTCACGATACTGTAAATTTGGAAATTTTCACTTGCACTTATTATTGCGATTCTTATACACTAGACATAATTGCGAGGTTTAATTATTGCTGCCAATGTGAAACAAAAGTTTTATTATTGTGATCGGAGATCGGGTAAAAATTGAAAAATAGAAGTTATATTAATGTAATCGTTTTTATTAATGGTTTTAAAAATATTAGAATTCAAAATGTTATATATATAATAGCTGTCCAAACAATAACTATTCAACTAAGTATCTCTCCCGAGGTCGTCAATGACCAGAAACTTACCTACGTATGTAAATGTAAACCAGAGGCTCCCAGGAGCCTGTATCGCTCAACTGATATTTCCATTTGCTCATTGCTTAAGGACCTTGAGATTAACATCCATGCCATGTTTGGTTTCAATCCATTCAGTAATTTTCAAGAAAAAGCAGTTTGTATGTTTTTCCCATAAGGGTCCTATGTTAAACTAAGTCCCCTGCTGGCGGCCATTTTGGATAACAGATCAGCACCAAAGTATCAACACTTGGAAAGCACCTCATAAGAAACATTCTTTCTATGTTTGGTTTTAATCCATTCAGTGGTTCTCTAGAAGAAAATTTTTGTATGTATTTCCCATATGGTCATATTTTAAACTAAGTTCCCCGCTGGCATCCATCTTGGATGACAGATCAGCATCAAAGTAACAACACTTGGTCAGCACATCAAAAGGAACTGAGTGAGTGATGAAAACACCATTGATCTGTCATATGAGAAGTTAGTGTTGTATTTTATACATACCTGACACATGGAACAAGGAGGAAGCAGGACTGGTACCATAGAATTTGCAAGTCGTTGGATCCCCTGAGGGATCAGTTACTTTAAATGTGTACAGGGAACCAGTATCTACATGGTCAACTGTCACTGATGTTGGGAGGTCAGGATACTCTGGACCCTTGAAAAAAACAAACAATAATGATCTTAAATAATGGAACAGCATCAAAAATTACCAAATAAAATTATATTCAATCAAGAAGTTTTCAACTTTAGAACAAGTCATACAAGCAATTTAATTTTCAAAAATTTTCTGATGCAAAATTGCAGTTAGAATCATTTGAATATTTTATTTACTCCCAGATTGCAAAGTAATACATTGATGACCTCACAGTATGCAAAGTAGTTTACATAATCTAACATGCTCAACCATTAACAACCAATCAATTGGAATGTTTTGGTGTTGTGATAATTTGGCAATTTTTGATAAATCATGTTTTCGACTGAATTTTGATGTGCTATAATTTGACACTTTTTGTCAAAATACTGAAAATACTCCGGCAATATGACTAATTTTAAAATGCAGAAGCAGAAAGATCTTTTGTTTTAAATGTGTCGGAATTTTAATACAACCAGTGAAGATAAAATTTTCTTGCTAAAAACATTCTGAAAATAATGTGTTTGATTTTAGCACACTTACAACAGATATCAAATTGACCAAAATATTCAAATCATTTATTAGTGTTCTCTTAGAAATGATAATACATTGATATGGCTTGGTTAGCAAATATAAAATATTTACCTTGGTTATCATCCAAATTATATAAAAAATAAGGTATAAAGCTGCTGATTTTTTTTTTTTTTAATTTTTTTAACTTTTTTACCCAGTATCATATCCTGTATTTGTCAAATTTCATTACAAGAAAGATCAAAGTAAAGACAACCAACATATGATGTAAAAAAATATGGTTACCATCCTTCTTTCCAAAAATACAGTTGAAAACCATATCCTTTAGAAAGAACAAAACTTATTTTTGTCTTTTTTTAAAATTCTTTATAAAACTAAAGGACGGATGAATGAATTATTGTTTAACGTCCAGTGGCAACCAGATGGGCGAGAACATGTTGATATGATAATGAATATCATCCCTGCTTTGTACTAGACCGACAGGCTGAGATGGATATTTAACGTGCTACCCCATGAGGTAACTGGACACATTATACTGACTCAGAGGCGACCAGTCTTACTCCTAGATGCCACATGCTTGGTGGAGAAGCAGAACATACCAATTTTAATGTCTTCACCTAGGCAGTTTAAAACTAAAGGTAATTCATAGAAATTCCTAAATAAATCAAAAAAAGATTTATTTATTACATATGGTAAATAATTTAAAACAATGGGGAATCTATATAATATAAGACTTTTTACTTCAAATACACGCATGATTGATTTTGAGTAATGAGACTATCTCCCTTGATTTTGACAGGTTCTTGAACAATTATCACATACTTTTAAAGTCACTGATCTATCTTAATTTTATTTTTCCTTTACTATATGTTATATGTATTTTTAAACCATGGTAATTTGGAACTCTAAAGAACATACCACATTGTATGTTGTCACAGTAACAGTTCCTGTAACTCTGTTATAACAAGAATCCTCGGCCCACATTTTGTATGTTAGTACGTTCTGATGGGTTCCAATTGAATGTGGAAGGTCTGTCTTGACATGTATTGTTTCTATTAAAAAAACAAACATTTTATTTCTATATCTATACTCATTTTATTTCATGTCATCTCTGACATTATCAATCTATGCTGTTATGCACACAAGTATAAAGCATTGCTTAACTCAAACTACCCAATAACTTGGAATGCTCCTGTCCGTCCCATGGCCATCTTAGTGACCTAAAAAGGAACATTTTGTTGAATACATGTATCACTTTCTAAGGGCACAGTGAAACCATAAATTTAATTTGATCCATATGCATTCTTTCTTGAATATTACAAAATTTTAAAAATCATCTCCTCTGAAAATACAAGTGCAAATGATTTGCAAGTTGATACAAATGGTGTTTGTGAGTCAAACCTGCTCTAAAGGACACCTCTATATAGCAATTTGCTGTTTTTAAAAGAACACAGTGAAAAAGTCCAATTCATGAACAAAGCATGTGAAATTAACCTCTGTATAGAGGGCACCTGCTTGCAAAGGGCACTTTTTTCTGGTCCCTTGGGTGCCTTTGTAGACAGGTTTGACTGTATAAGGATGGAGAGAATTTGTCAAGGACAAAAATATTCATATACTCTAAAAACAGAAAGACAATAGTTGTCTAAACTACATGTATATAGAGGTTTGTTTGTTTGTTTAGTTGGAGTTTAATGCCGTTTTCAGCACATTTGGCTATTTCGTGGCGGCCAGTTTTTATTGGTTGAGGAAGACAGAGTACCCGGAGAGAACCGCGACCTTCGGTAGGAAAATTGGCAATCCTTGTCAATTAAGGTGGGAGTCGAACACACCCTGCCAAAGGTGAGATTCAAACTCACAACCAAATTGTTGACAGGCTAGTGATCATTAGTAGTCATGACGAACTACCTAGACCACTTGGCCACCCCCCTATCTAGAGGTAGAATGAGTCAAATATTTGCCAATATTGGGTACAAAGGGAGAAGTTTTCTTAATAGGCAAAACTTGGGAGAAATTATCCATTATTATCAATTTTATCAAAATCACTCATAACTTCTCCCATGTGGAAGATTTGCAAGATAAGGCCCTGAAATGTCAGACTGAATTTTGTCTGAAATGATTGATTGAGTGAATATTTTTTAATGCCGAGCTGGCGATATTGCAGCAAATAGCACGGCGAGAACTAGTTTGAATGGAACTGGTTAAAATTGAACACAGCATCTAAAACCAATAGTCTATTTACAAGTAAGATATTACAGTATAAACAATAAAAATATCTGAGAAAACATTACAAAACATTTTACAATATCACAGAAATGCTATCAGACAAATACTGAAATGATTGAAAGGAACAACATAAATTGTTCTCTTACGTTTATCTGAGTCATGGTAGAAATAAGTATTGCTATAATCTGGTCCATAGAGTTCAAAATAATCTCCTTGTTTGTCAGGATCAGTAAAATAAAACGGCAAAACCTCGCTATCTATTGCTGTATGATCAGGAATAGAGGCAGTCCTCGTACTCATGGAAAAAGTTGGTTTACTGTCTGAAAAAATAAAAGAAGTAATTATCACAAAAACATCCAAGTAAGCAATGGAAAGCTAAAAAATAACTTTCTGTAAAATCTTTTTTAAAAGTCATTTAACAGTAAACTTAGTGGTAAGTCTTCCAGGGAAGACATGACAATTTTACCTGCGTACTTCTCCATACTGATGCTCTACGCCAAATATCAGGAAGCTAACCGTGGTAGTTCCTGAGAAAAATGTGACAGAAATTTTTCTATCTCAAATATATTCTAAGTTCTGTCAAACAGAAAGTGGACATGGGACAGATTCGAAACTGCCTTACATGATATAGTTCTCAATACTGATGCTCTATGGCAAATATCAGGAAGCTGGCTAGTGTGGTTCCTGAGCAAAATGTGACAGAAATTATTTTGTAACACAGATGCTGATGACAGCGATGCAAGACAACAGATACTGATCCCTATATGTCGCCTCTGTGTAACGCAGAAAACACAATAATGACCTTTCATGTGGTGAACAAAAACTTAATTAGCTATACTGAAACTTACTGCCTGTAGTTTCGTACTGAACAGCATACATTCTTCCAGGATAAACTGTCAAAGTCCATGACTCTGTATGTCCTACGACTATGTTAGAACTAGAAATTGTTTTTTTGATAGTCCTTGATGGGCAGTAATTTGGTCTATAATCTATGCTGCTATATGATGATCCTGGTGAAAACCCAGTACTACATGTACCATAGCCAATGATCTTCCCTCCTCCATCATAACTATAGAAGAAAGAAAATTCAGATTTACCGGTATAATCATTTCTAACCCCCCATTATGCAAAAGACAAAGTGCAGAATACTCAGTTTTGAAAAATATTTTAAAAGTGTGAAATATCATAACTTTATTATCATAAAATTTATACAAATATTGAACCTAAACGGAAAAATTTACCCAAGTGACTCAAATGTGAATGAGTTGTGTTTTATTATATAAGACGATTTTCTGTTTGTTTGTTTGTTTAGTTGAGGTTTTACGCTGATTTCAGCATACAGTGTGTATTTGGCTATTTTGCGGCGACCAGTTTTTATTGGTGGAGGAAGCCAGAGTATCCAGAGAGAACCAATGACTTTCGGCAGGAAAATTGGCAGTCCTTGTCAATTAAGATCGGAGTCACCACAGGTGAGATTCGAACTCACAACCTCAGCGTTGACAGTCTAGTGATTATTAGTAGTCACGAAGAACTACCTAGACCACTTGGCCACCGAGGCCCCCTAAGATGATCGTAGTTGCGAAATAATCTTTGATAGTTTACAATAGGCTTTTTTTTCTTCATATAGACCTAAACGCAAAAATTTTGCCAAAGTCATTCAAGTTAAAATGACGATCATGGTGACTCAAATGATGCTGAGTGTACTTTATAATATAACTGTAGTTGTGTGTTTACATAGATGGAAGATGATAAATATACACACTTCTTCCAAATTCATGGACAGAGCATAAAAGTTTTGTAATAAAAATTCAAAAAATGCACTTATACCAAATAAATAATTTGAATTCCTGACTTTTTCCATAAAAATAAAAAATTTTTCTTGCCTATCATAAGACAAAACATATGTACTTACAAACCAATCATGTCTCCTGCTTTTATAGCAATTCTCTCTGAAGTTGCAGGTGTTAAGCCTTTTACTTTATTGATATCTCCAGCTATAAAGAAAAAAAATAATCAAATGTCTGAAGGACGTATTTAAGGGTCGACCCGCTATTAGAAAACATACATTTTGTTATATACATGTATATGTCTGAGACTATCATAGTAAGTGTCTGTATTCCTATTTTCCCACCTGACAGACGTAAAAATATTCTTTTGCACAATATTATGCTCATTGGGCAAACTCCCACAAATTCAGAATCATCTCGTACCATTAATATAAACTCGGCCTACATATTGATTAAAATTCATGTTCAAAATAAATTTTTATAAACTTCAGTATAATGAGAAACCAAAGTCAGTTATTACCCCTGATAAGAATTCCAGGTGGCAGCACACTATAATACGGTCCTAGAGATTCTCTACTGATAAACAAATTATTAGAAAATTACATATAGATATAAACAATGCCATCAACTTGCTGTTGTGTTCCAAATTGTTCCAATAGAGGAGGTCATGTTTTTCCAAAAAATGAAAAAATAAAGAAGAAATGGATCAAAGCAATCAAAAGAAAAATGGATGGAAATAGATATAGACTTTGGAAACCATCAAAAACAAGTGTTGTGTGTAAACTTCATTTTCTTCCATCAGATTACAAGTCAGAGACCACGTGTGGTAAGTAATATTTATCTATATATATCTAGATTATCTTGTTTATAACATGCTGATGTTATATTTCTTAGTAAGATTTTTAACATGCATGAGTTCTTTTTACATTATTATTATATTGCAGGGTAAAATTTCTTATCAAAAATATGTAAACAGATCATTAATAGTCAAAAGAATTTTTGTTAAAACATGTAAAAAATATATTTATACAAAAAGTCATGCATATTTAATAATCTTAAAACATTAATTTTAATTATCCTTGGGATAGAAATAAAAATTATATATGTGAATAATATTCTTTCAAAATTACAAGACCCCTCCCCCTGTTTTTTAATAAAATTGAATAGAAAATCAAAAATATCCATTCATGTCTAATTGAAATTATAAAATTATAAAAAAAATTGATTTTGTTATTTGTTTAATATGAAACTGTTGTTTTCAGGTACTGTTTCACTTGTAAAAAGATTGAAAAGTGATGCTTTTCCAAGTGTCTTCCCATGGATCAGTACTTCTACTTCTAATGACAGATCAGTACGACAGGCCAAACGAAGTGAGGCAAAAGTCAATGTTGACTCTGATAGTTCTGAAAGCAGTGAGGACATGCAGGCAAATTTTCCATGTGATGATGCTAATGTTGGAAATGAAATTTATTACACAGCCGAACCATGTGTAGATGCAGAAATGACTGTACCCAATGAAAATATGAATGCTCCATCTACTGACTCTTCACTTACACAAACTTTGACATGGCCATCACTTTGTGTGGAAAAGTTTATGTTTGACTCGCCTGGGATTATGTTTTATACAGGACTGCAGACATATGAAGATTTTACATTTGTCCTTGCAACTTTAGGAAATGCTGCTTATAATCTCAATTATTTATATTATAGAAGTGATCAGCTTTCAGTTGAAAACCAGTTTTTTTTTAACACTGATTAAACTTCGGCAGCACAAAACTAATTTTGAACTCAGTCGTCTTTTTAATATTTCTGAAACAGCAGTTGTCAGCATTTGGGTAACCTGGGTTAATTTCATGTCAAGACAGTGGCGGGAAGTAAAAACATTCCCTGACCGAGACATTGTTCGATTTTTCAGTCCGCGTGATTTTAAAACAAAATTTCCATCAACTAGAATAATAATTGATGGGACTGAATGCCCAGTGATGAAGCCAAAGTCACCAATAGCTCAGCAGTCCACATTTTCAACCTATAAAAACAGGAATACTATCAAACTATTGGTTGGTGCAACTCCTGGTGGTTTGATAAATTATGTTTCTCCAGCATACGGTGGTTCAACAAGTGATAGGCAAATATGTGAAAGAAGTACTTTGTCCTCAATATGTGATAAAGGTGACTCGATAATGGCAGACAAAGGATTTAATGTACAAGATTTATTTGCACCATATGATGTATCAATTAATATTCCAACTTTTTTTCGAAAAAAAAACAGAATGACTGGCAAAACAGTTTTGAAAGACCATGCTATTTCAAGCAAAAGGGTTCATATTGAAAGAATAATAGGGCTGGCAAAAACTTATAAAATTCTAAAAGCACCGTTGAACATTACTGAAACTAAACTAGCCAGTGAGATCACATTTGTATGTTTTATGTTGTGTAATTTCAAAACTTGCATCATCCCAGAAACAGCATGAATATGTTAACTTCAAGAACATTCTAACCAACTTGTATAAACATGATAAACAAAGTACTAAATAGTGAAATATCATTATTGTATCATACTTAACATACATATATATCAATCAAATGTGTATTTGTTATATTCCTTGTAAAAAAACCTTTCTAGAACAGCACTTTTGAAATAATTTTCATAGAATTCTTTTAATTTCTTCACCATGTTGTCAATAAAGAAATCATCACGTTCAATACAAATAATTTTAAAGTCACAAAATGTATATATAACCAAGATGCATTTTTTAGCATTCGTACAGAATAATTGTCCCTGTATTTGGTAAAAATAATCATGGTTGTTGTCTAGTATTAAAAGTCCATCTTTCTCCTTTAAGAATGGCACTGTTTTGGTTGTAATCATCTGATTTCTTACTACAAATGGACATTTAATTTCAAGAAGGGTTTGGTCATCTATGACTGCATCTGGCGATGCCCCAATATATGGATGACTTGAACTGACAAAAATACCACACTGTCTGGTTCCACGGCCACATTCAGATTCATATTTTGCCAGTGCAATTGATTCATATTTTCTACCATGCAATATAGCAGAAGTTTTAATGTCCTTCATAACTGTCAATGAATCAGCTAAATTATTGAAATTAGTTCTATTTGTTGCTTTACAAATACGTCCGAAATTTGAAGCTGTAAGTCTTTTGCATCTCTCCTGTTTCCAAATCTTATTTTTAGATTGACCTGTTGTTGAAGATTCAATATATTTTATCCTATCTTCTGATATGTGTGAAATATTAGCATCCTTTAACCATCTATCTTCTGGATGTCCTTCAAGATAGTCATGATCTGATGCTACAGCATACACATTTGCAGGAGGATACAGTTGAGAAATTGGAAATTTGGAAACACCTCTGTGGTTTAAACAAACATTACGAAAGTAATCATTATAATTAGCACAATTTCTGTATTTTGCTGGACGTGGATCAAACTGAACTTCACTTCCCTTTTTGTTTGCCAGGGGTAGACTGTTTGCTTTTATAGGGGAGCCTTTATACGGTTTACTATGGTGGAATGTCTGTAGCCTCTGTGTGCATGTTTCCTCAGATACAATTTCACCGTTGCATGAAAAATTATGCAGTGCTAAAAGAAGGCAGCATACATGCTTGCAGTGTGCAGTAGGTCCCATTCCCACTGCACATTCACATTGGCACTCATCTACACTCCCATTTTCATTTATGGCAACATCTATTTTGTAGGACACTGTCCTTTTCATTTGAGCTCGGAATTCAGATTTAACAAAGAATGTGTTATCATATTTTGCAAGACGAATATATTTTAAAAACTTTTCCTTGTACAAATTTTTGGCATCCGAATCTAGAACCTTATCCATTGGTTTTAAATACACTTCTATAGTTTCCATTTTAAAGTCAACAAATTCAGTTCCACTATTAAAATCTTTGTAAAGGATAGAATCTGGAAGTGTCATTAAGTACTCTTCCCCAACTTCATCCTGATTTCCAAAATCTTTGTTTCTATCGTATGCCTCAAGCCTAAACAAAAACATTTAAAATTTTAGTTCAGAAATTTTCAACTATATATTCATTAGGAAATATTTTTTACTGTCAGACTTTATTGTATCTCATATCATGATTTTAAAGGTTAAGATTTTAGATGAGAGTTTAGTATTCAAAAGATTTAATGTAAATTTAAATAAGAAATGAAAAAGTTATAAATATCTAATTAAATATAAAAGAGTAGATACTTCTATTTACAAAATAATAATTCAAAGGATTAAATCTGATAATATTTCTATTTATCAAAAAAAATCAAAGGATAAAATCTGATAATCACCTTTCTATCAATTCATGTTTACGTCCAGAAATCCTTGCTTTCCTCTTTCTTAATTCTTCTTTTAACTGGGGGAGACTCCATGATCCATAATTAGACATTGTGAAGAAAATAAAAAACTGCTTACAAAATAACTTGATAATTATGTGTACACCAGCAAATAGTGGGTAATTGTTTATGAAATAAATATTATATGTGTGTAGACTTGCTATAGATTACTGTAAACAAACGCTTTGGGTTATCAGCAGGAAGCTGACATGGACCCATTAAGCTATGCGCCATCTGGATTGATGAGGAGATAAATCTGACTTTGGTTACTCATTGTTGCTGAATCGTTCAAGTTTGTTTAAGTCTGAAATATGTTTTGTTGCATTTAAAAACACAGTGAGTAATAAAAATCCTTTTTCCAAAATCTTGATTATCTCTCTTTGCATAGTATCAGTGAGTACAGTCTTTCAAAGCAGAAAAAAACCATTAAATTCTTCTAACAGTGTTAAAAACTATCCTTTATTATAGCATGATATGTCATTGAAAAAAAAGGGTTTTATACAGACATCGAAGTGAAAAAGACAGCCTTTTAACAGATAAAAATACCTAAGTGGTCATCTTTCTGACTTAAAAGGCTTTCTATTATTCATACTCACATATTCATTTTCACTTTTTTCACAAGGATATAAAATATATGTATGTGTGTATGTGAAAAATATGGCCAACGAAATATTTATATCATTTCAAGGTGTATTATGAAAATAAGTAATCTGCAAAAAATCCTTTCAGCTTAAATTTATCCCAAATTTTAAATTATTTTCGTCAAATTTTGCTCTGGCAAAAAATACATGTGTAACCCAAAATATACCATACTTTGTCCAAAATGGGAAAATTTAAAAAGAACTTCTTACATCCAATGGTAAAGGTATTTATTCCAACAATGGTTCTCATGTTTTCCTCTCCAGCCTTTGTAGATGGTCGCCAAACTATAAATTTTATCGTTCCTGTCCTTCTGGCATAGATTGTCCATTTACTGATCACAGAACAGCATGTAACAATGTCAGCATCACTTTCCATGATGTATGCATTTCCTGAAAAGAAAAAAGTTTTTTTTTTTTTACCTTTGTGTCACAGAACTCATTGATATATTTCTTTATCGTTTTAAGGTTTGCCTTTTATGTTCGAGACAGGTATAAAAGGGCAAGGTCATTTAAACTATTCTAATTTCAGAATTATGTGCCTGTCCCAAGTGGACTTTGTCCGTGGTTCTATGTTACTTTTTTGTTGTTTAACTACTTTGGAATACTGAGTTCAATTTCAAAAAAATTTATGATTTCTCTTGAGTTTCTTGTTTATACATAATAAATTTCTTTTTTATTTGACGAGTCACAAGATTCTACTCTATATCTGTATGTTTATCTGTCTATTTTCCCCATTTCAGTCACAAGGAGGAATATTTTGGAGTTAATAAAGTACACATTTTTGTTTGCTAAAGGGAATCAATTTTTTTCAAGGAATTCATAAGACCTAGGATTGCTCTGGTTCTTGAATATATGATAAACTTACTGGACCAATGTAGAATGGAATATGAAATACAGGAGAGAGCAGGGTAGTAATGACATTAACATAAATTAGGAAAAGAAACAGTAGAATCTAGATTTCTCCAAATGTAATATTAGTTTGAGGTATCGGTAGTTCGAGCCATCGAAATCTGGAAAATTTTCGGTTATGAACCAGCAATTAATTTAAAATTTAATTTACATCCTTTTTGTCTATCCGATCGTTAAAACAACATCCATTCATCAAATATTATTGTGAAATTAATAATTAAGAATAAATCAACCATAAACATCAAGTGGATTATCAATGACCTGTAATTGACAATTATTCACCTTCTTGTCATCAATGTCTGACCTCTGGTTTTTCACAATTATTTGTCACGTACGCCAATTAAAAATTATGTTCGAGTTACTGAGAGTAAATTACGTTATATTACTGTTGTACGGACCAGAAAATTAGTTCGAGAATTCGAGAAATCGGTGTTAAAAAAATCCAGGGTTTATTTACATAGAAATAACAGAAAAAATGCCCGGACTTTCATAAAGGGTCGAGAAATCCATGGTTTTTGAGGGACCGGAGTTTGAGCCACCGAGATTCTACTGTAATTTCAACCAAGTTGTGACTGAAATGGCTGACTGGTTTCAGAAAATACCAGTACTCATGAACAGTAAACAATTACAGATTCCATGTAATGAAATAAGACTAAAATGACCTTTAATAGAAATAAGCAATAAAGTTTATATTCTATCCATACCTGAATTTGATTCTGAATAGATTGTTCCCATAGAAGTAATGTCCCTGTACCTGAATGGCACTGTTTCACAGTCTGAAGTAGAAAAAAATTGTTAAATGAAATTTTTATCTTCATTGCAAGGGTCTAAAATGTCTAAAATTTTACAACAAGTACTTAGCAATTATGTATACAAAACTCATCTAAATAATACCAATCTGGTTGTTATCTGTACCAGTACCAGTGATGAAAATTCAAAAGTCAATGCAAACTAGAGGCTCAGATGGCTGAGCCTGTATCGCTCACGTGGCATGAAAGCCATTTTTATTGAGTCACTTCTCCCTATCATTATGAAGTGTGGTAAGCCTTGTAGGAACCAAATATTTCTTCATCAAGGTCCTTCTACTTACAGGTTAGCATATTCTAAAATTTGGCGGTTCTAGAGAAGATTTTTGCATGTATTTCCCACAGGGTCTTATGTTAACCTAAGTCCTCTGCTGAAGGCCATTTTGAATCAGAGTAACAACACTTGGTGACCATGTTTGGTTTCAAGCAATTTTGCAGTTCTGTAGATTTTTGTTATATGTCATAGACACTTTCTGTCAAGTCTGGCTCTATTTGGTCAAGCAGTTTTAGAGAAAAAATTTTTTTTTTAAATCAACCAATCAGAAACAAGAATTGCCTATGGCAGCCATGTCTGTCACTTGATCTGGACAAAATGAGTGAACTTTGTAAAAAACCTCCACAGAAGCTTCCTGTCATGTCTCGTTCCCTTTGGCCAAGTGGTTTCAAAGAAAAAAATTATAAACCGATGAAAGACAAGAACTGCCCATGACGACCTGATCAGGAAGAAATGAGGAAACTGTACAGAACCTCCCAATAAGATGCTTTCTGTCAAGTTTCGCTCCATTTGGCCAAGCAACTTCAGAGGAGAAATTTTTTTATATCAGCCAATCAGAAACAAGAACTGCTCATGGCGGCTATATTTGCATTTTGATGGGGACAAAATGAGGAAACTTTATAAAGGACCTCCCATATATGCTTCCTGTCAGGTTTCGTTCCATTTGGGCAAGCGATTTCAGGAGAAGATTCTTTTATATAAGCCAATCAGAAACAAGAACTGCCAATGGTGACTATATATGTACTCGGATCAGGATGAAATAAAGAAATTTTGTAAAGAACCTCCAATAGATGCTTCCTTTCAAGTTTCCTTCCATTTGCCCAAGCAGTTCCAGAGAGAATTTTTTTTTTAATCAACCAATGAGAAACAAGAATTGCCTATGGCGGCCATGTTTTTTACCCGATCGGGACGAAATGAGAAAAACTTGTAAAGAATTCTGCGGTTATGCAGATTTTTGTTATATGTCATAAACACTTTCTGTCAAGTTTCGTTCCATTTGGCCATGCGATTTCAGAGAAGATTTTATTATATCAACCATGCGATTTCAGAGAAGATTTTTTTATATCAACCAATCAGAAACAAGAACTGCCTATGTCGGCCATATTTGTAGTATGATCAGGACGAAATGAGGAAACTTTATAAAGGACCTTCCATATATGCTTCCTGTCAAGTTTTGTTCCATTTGGCTCAGCAGTTTCAGAGGAGAAGATTTTTTAAAATTCAGCCAATCAGAAACAACAATTGCCCATGGTGGCCATATTTGTTGTCCGATTGGGACGAAATGAGCAATCTATATAAAGAACCTTACATAAATGCTTCCTGCCAAATTTAATTCAATTTGGCCCATTGGTTTCAGAGGAGAGGATTAAAATGTGAAAAGTTAATGGACGGACAACGGACACCAATTGATGACAAAGGCCTTTGGACAGGTTAGCTAAAAATGTGACTGTATTTAAATTACAACAATTAAACCAGACTTAAGGATGTTTGCTGGTCATTTTTTTGAATTTTTGTCAGATGTTCAGAATTTTCTGGTTTTACCCATTTGAATGCCATCAATTATTTTTCAATAAGCCATTTGTAAAACTTATAAAATCCTTGTTATTATTTAATGGTTTTTGTGAAATAAAACTTGTCCATGATAAAGCTATGTAAAATTAAGAGAGCCTATTTTTCCCGCCAAATTTTCAATGTCCTATATCTCGAAAACAAGCACAAGGACCTATAATTTTTTTTCACTCTTTTAGTTCCTTTATTAATCCACTATCAATATTTACCAGTGTTATGAAAAGCTTGTTATTTTGAAACTGAGCAGCGAACATCCTTTATTATTTTTTTACTAATGACAAGTTCCTAGTGGTATTTTTGTCTTATTCCTAATGTTGCAACAAAAAAATGTACAGACAATATTTCCTCATAGAAACATTTACTATTTTATGTAAATCTCACCACAGAAAAATACTAATAGGTACCGTACAACCCAAAGCTAGACAGCACTGATTATATAGTTACATTTACAGTAAGGTTGGGAACTCAGTAACATTTCTGTACAGTAAGGTTGGGAACTCGGTAACATTTCTGTACAGTAAGGTTGGGAACTCAGTAACATTTCTGTACAGTAAGGTTGGGAACTAAGTAACATTTCTGTACAGTAAGGTTGGGAACTCGGTAACATTTCTGTACAGTAAGGTTGGGAACTCGGTAACATTTCTGTACAGTAAGGTTGGGAACTAAGTAACATTTCTGTACAGTAAGGTTGGGAACTCGGTAACATTTCTGTACAGTAAGGTTGGGAACTCGGTAACATTTCTGTACAGTAAGGTTGGGAACTAAGTAACATTTCTGTACAGTAAGGTTGGGAACTCGGTAACATTTCTGTACAGTAAGGTTGGGAACTCGGTAACATTTCTGTACAGTAAGGTTGGGAACTCGGTAACATTTCTGTACAGCAAGTCTTTGACCCAGAATGTACTAATGTACCTATATGTATATTGAGGTTTGTGAATAGGCAATGTGTCTTAGACCCAGACTGTACTATTGCACTTACATCCTTACATGCCTTAGTAAGGTTGGGTCTCAGACCAAGAATCAGTGTTTAAAATTGCCAGTCATCCAATCGTCAATGACAACCTAAGTTGATGACGGACGACCAAAAATTATATCTCATTCATAGAATGGATGACTGCAATTTTATTTTAAAAAAAGACCTTTCTTCTATATCAAAAACTAGAGGCTCTCAAGAGTGTGAATCGCTCACCTGGATTTATCTAGTCCACCTTGAGCAGGACTAAAATTTAAGTGTAGCAGTCAATGTGGCTAGTTTTCCCATAGGGTCCTATGTTAAACTAAGATTAGTTGTGGTAGCTAAGTCGGGGTCATCGGACAAAATTCTGAAAGAGATCAATCTAAGGACCACTGCCGCCAAGTCTGGTTCCAAATGGGCAAGTAGTTTCAGACAAGAAGATTTTTAAAATAATTTTCCCTAAGGTCCTATGTTAGATTAAGTTTGGCTGTGACGGCCATCTTAGTTGCCAGTCCAAGTCATCTGACATAAGTCTGAAAGAAGAACATCTAAGAACCAATGCTGTTAAGTCAGGTTCCAATTACCCCAGTAGTTTCAGATAAGATTTTTTTTTAAATTTCCCCATAGGGTCCTATGTTAAACTAAGTTTGGCTGTGGCAGCCATCTTGGTTGATAGTCTGGGTATTTGGACACATTTCTGAAACAGAACTATATAAAGGCCATTATTTCCAAGTCTGGTTCCAATTGCTCCAGTGGAGTTAAACTAAGTTGTTGCAGACATCTTGGTTGACAGTAGGGGTCATCAGATAAAAGTCTCAAAGAGGACCACTTAAGGACCATTGCTGGCAAGTCTGGTTCCAACGGCTCATTGGTTTCAGAAAAGAAGATTTTTTTTAAAATATTCACATTACACTGTATGTCTTATGTTAAACTAAGTTCAGCTGTGGCGGCCATCTGTTGTTAGTCCGGGTCATCAGACACAATTCTGAAAGAGGACAATCTATGGACCATTGCTGTCAAGCCTGGTTCCAATTGGTCAAGTGGTTTCAGATGACGATTTTTCAATGAATTTTCCCATAGTGCCCTATGTTAAACTGATTTCGGCTGTGGCGCCATTTTGGTCATTGGACATAATTCTGAAAGAGAATCTCCTACCGACCATTACTGCTAAGTCTGGTTCGAATTGGTCATGTAGTATCATAGAAGATTTTTTAAATTCATCCCCCCTTTTGTCTATTTTTAGTAACAGCAGCCCTGTCGGTTGGAAGTAAGGGATTACCCTACCAAAGCACCATTCCACCAAAGTTTCAGACAAAAAGATTTTTAAATGAGTTTTCCCATAGGGTCCTATATGAAACTAAGTTCCGCTATGGTGGCCATCTTCGTTGACAATCCTGTAAAATTCTCAAAAGAGGACCATCTAAGGACCAATGCTGCCAACTTTCTAAAAGAGAACCATTTAAGGACCATTACCGCTAAGTCTTGTTCCAGCTGGCTAAGTGATTTCAAACAAGAACACTTTTTAATGAATTTTCCCATAGGGCCCTATGTTAAACTAAGTTCAGCTCTGGCGGCCAACAGTCTGGGTCATCGGACAGAATTCTGAAAGTGGACCATTGCTACTAAGTCTAGTTCTAATTGGCTTAGTGGTTTCAAACAAGAATATTTTTGAGTGAATTTCCCATAGGGTCCTATGTTAAACCCAGTTCAGCTGTGGTGACCATCTTGGTTCACAGTCCACGAAATCCGACACAATTCTGAAAGTGGACCATCTAAGGACCATTGCTGCCAAGTCTGGTTCCAATTGGTCAAGTGGTTTCAGAAAAGAAGATTTTTCAATAAATTTTCCCATAGGGCCCTATGTTAAACTAAGTTTGGCTTTGGCAGCCATTTGGTTCACAGTATGGGTCATCAGACATAATCCTAAAAGAGAACCTCCTAAGGACCAATACTGCCAAGTTTGGTTGCAATTGGCCTTGTAGTTTCATAGAAGAAGATTTTTGAAATTCATCCCCCATTTTTTCTATTTTTAGTAACAGCAGCTATGTCGGTTGGAAGTCATGGATGCCAGACATAAATTGAAAAGGGGGCCACCCAAGGACCATTCCACCAAAGTTTGGTCTCAATTGGCCCAGTGGTTTCAGAGGAGGAGGTCTTTAAAGGAAAGTTTACGCTGGACGCTGTCTTTAAAGGGCAAAAACTCCTATAAGGGGTCAATCAATGATTTTGGTAATGTTGACTTATTTGTAGATCTTACTTTGTTGAACATTTTTGATGTTTACAGTTTGTCTTTATCAGATAATAACCTAAAACTGCAAAATTTCCTTAAAATTAACAATTCAGGGGCAATAACCCAACAAAGGGTTGATCGATTTGTCTGAAAATTTCATGCCAGGTAGATGTTGACATGATGAACATTTTTATATGTGTCAGTTTTGCTCTAATGCTTTAGTTTTTGAGATATGAGACAAAAACTGCAGTTGTTCTATTTTTAACCATGTCCCCCATGTTGGTTGGCAGGCGAGGTCATCAGACACATATTTTAAACTAGATACCCTAATGAAGCTTGTGGCCGAGTTTGGTTCCATTGGCCCAGTAGTTTCAGAGGAGAAGATTTTTGTAAAATTTAATGCAAGACGGATGTCTGGACGCCAAATGATGAGAATAGCTCACTTGACCCTTTGGGTCAGGTAAGCTATAAAACTAGAAATTGAGTCTGTAAGACATGGATGCCCCACCTAAAATGTAGGTCATCATGTATGAATGCTCAGTACCCGGTACTATCCAAGGCACATCCACTGATGAAGTTTCATTGATACACTATGCTTAGTTCCATAGTTGTGGATGAGGCATAAAAAATTGAGTTTCAAACACTGCATAATGTACCAATGTACTTCCATGTATACATTGAGGTTGGAAACCTGGTAACATCTGTATTATGAGTCTCAGACCCAGACAATTCTATTGTACTTACATGTACAGTAAAGCTGGGAACCCAGAAACAGACAATCTCTGGTTGTAGTGTGAGTCTCAGACTAGAGAGTAATTATGTACTTAAATGTACAGTAAGACTGGGAACCCAGAAACAGACATTCTCTGGTTGTAGTGTGAGTGTCAGATCCAGAGTGTAAATATGTACTTACATGTACAGTATGGTTTGGGAACCCAGAAACTGACATTCTCTGGTTGTAGTGTGAGTGTCAGACCCAGAGTGTAATTATGTACTTACATGTACAGTATGTTTGGGAACCCAGAAACAGACATTCTCTGGTTGTAGTGTCAGTCTCAGACCCAGAGTGTAATTATGTACTTACATGTACAGTAAGACTGGGAACCCAGTAACATACATTCTCTGGTTGTAATGTGAATCTCAGACCCAGAGTGTAATTATGTACTTACATGTACAGTAAGGCTGGGAACCCAGAAACAGACATTCTCTGGTTGTAGTGTGAGTGTCAGACCCAGAGTGTAATAATGTACTTACATGTACAGTAAGACTGGGAACCCAGAAACAAACATTCTCTGGTTGTAGTGTGAGTCTCAGACCCAGAGTGTAATTATGTACTTACATGTACAGTATGGTTGGGAACCCAGAAACAGACATTCTCTTGTTGTAGTGTGAGTCTCAGACCCAGAGTGTAATTATGTACTTACATGTACAGTAAGGCTGGGAACCCAGAAACTGACATTCTCTGGTTGTAGTGTGAGTCTCAGACTCAGAGTGTAATTATGTACTTACATGTACAGTATGGTTGGGAACCCAGAAACAGACATTCTCTGGTTGTAGTGTGAGTCTCAGACCCAGAGTGTAATTATGTACTTACATCTACAGTATGTTTGGGAACACAGAAACAGACAATCTCTGGTTGTAGTGTCAGTCTCAGACCCAGAGTGTAATTATGTACTTACATGTACAGTATGGTTGGGAACCCAGAAACAGACATTCTCTGGTTGTAGTGTGAGTGTCAGACCCAGAGTGTAATTATGTACTTACAGGTACAGTATGGTTGGGAACCCAGAAACAGACATTCTCTGGTTGTAGTGTGAGTGTCAGACCCAGAGTGTAATTATGTACTTACATGTACAGTAAGGTTGGGAACCTGGCATCATACATTCTTTGGTTTCTGTAGTATGAGTCTCTGAGTTTGATTGTGCACAAGTGTTGGCATATCCATCCTTAGTTGTGTAGGCATTTGAACAGCTTCTTGTTCTGGTTTGTATCCCTCTTCCACAAGTCTGTGAGCAACCAGACCATGAACCCCATACATTCCATTGTGGGACTAAAATATACAAATATTTTGTATGTAAATTAACAGCACTGGCCTAAAGCAATAAGCAAATTAAATTTGAATGCCTCTTTTTCATATAATACTACATGTTATATTAATACACATTAAATTGCTTTGGATCAGAACTTTGATTGAAAAGAAAATAGATTTTCTGAGGCCTGAGATTCCCCCATTAAAAATTTTCCCCACATTATTGATGACCTGACAAAGGGATCATAATAGTAATTATGCATTATATCAGTCAATAATCAATATAATAATAATAGTTAATAATTTTATGTCCAGATGGACCTATTTTCCTAGTAATTTTTTGTTAATTTCTATTTATTCAATTAAAAGTAAATATTATCTTTATCTGTAATAAATTCAATTTTTCCTTAATATTCATTTTCCACAATATATCACCATGATTGTATTTTAGAAGTATTGTTTTTGATTTTTTTTATTTCTTTCACAATACATCATATTTTTAAGATGGACTGATTTTCCTAGTTATTTTTTTTTCCAACAATTTTTCCTCGTAAAATTGATCCTTGGACTAAAATTACTATTAGTTGGAATGTTTTTATTAGGAAAATTCGACACCATGGATCTATTTCCCTAGGGACATTAGTCCACCCAGACTTATTTTACTAGCACCAAATTATCACTTACATGTACAGTAATAAACATTGTGTATAAATAAGTTTCATAATATTTAGTTGAGGCAAAGTAAAGTTAAAAGTGTGGAAACAGCAAATTCAGCAATTTTTCCATTTATAAAGGGTATACCTCCAGAACAGTGAATGTGACCTAACCCAAATTCAAACTCGATCAGTGTTTTGTGGAAATAAGCATTGTGTATGAGTTTCATAACATTTGGTTGAGGCAAAGTAATGTTAGAGTGCGGAAATGGCAAATTCAGCAATTTTTCCATTCATAAAGAGGCATAAAACAAGAACGGTAAAATTTACTGCAAAATTGTTGGTAATGACAGAATTAATTTTAATCTGCTACTTTCATCATATTCATCAAATTCAGGACAGACACTTGCTATGCTTTCATTTAGTTTACATCGCAAAGTATGGTACTTTGGACATGAATAGAAAACATGATATTCATCTTCAACTACATTTAAATGCCAAAGTTTACATAACCGATCTTCTCTTTTTAAATCTTGTATGTCTTCCTCTTTCAACTTGAAGAAAATGGTCAGCCACACACATTTTACATATAAAGTTTTCTATTTTAAAAATCGCTATTAAGAATATAGTTATTGATTTCATATTTTGTCTTAATTTTACTATATAGAAAGATTTTACTGCTGTCTGTAGTTGATTTTAGTTTTTCAAAAACTCTCTTTTAGTTTTTCTCTAATGTCTTTATTTCAGTATGATATTATGGCATATTACCATTTGCTACCACATACAAAATAAAAGAATTATGGGGGGGGGGGGAGGGTTTCTTGTAATCTTCAGTCAATTATTGTTAATTTTAAGCAATATCATTTCATGACGAATTCTGCGGTTGAATAAAATCCAGATACTTACTCACACAATACCAGTAGTTGTAAATAATACCACAAATAGAGGTATAGCGATATGTATTGTACGACGTCGCTGTATAAGATCGTTGTTCTGATCTTTGTCGATAATTAACACATCTTCTCCACCCAAACCATCCACAAGAATAACTGTAAAATATAACTTATCTATTGTGAATTTTAAATTTTGTGATTTGCAAATTACATGACAGTATTCTGCTTTTCACACTTATAACCCATCCCCATTAAATCAGATTTAAAAACTAGGAAAGCTACTGAAACATAGAAGGTAGTAGGTTAATAAAATCAAGGAGAGGTCTGTTGACAAAAAACATGAAAAAAAATAACTGATTCTGTGAGGATTTTTCATTCTCCATGAGGAAATATTTAGGCTCCCCTAAGCCAAGCTTACTTGCCTGTTGTGAGAGGCTAAACCTACATGTATAAATGATTGAAGGGAATAAGCAGCTTAAGAGAATCTTCAGTCCTATCATTCCAAACACTAAATACAAACAAGAGTTGACACACTAAATGACTCGCCTGAGTATGCACTCGGACACAGAATAAAGATTATCTGATACCCAACATTGCAAGTGAAATGCGTTAAAATAAATATAAATGGTCAGGCAACATTAGTCTGAAAAATCTCATTCAAACCTAAAACTGGGTCCATGGTCAGTTGATAGGTCTCAGACTGGTATGTATACCCACCAAAAACGGTGGGTTTATATACATTTATTACATTTGTTGAGAAATGGACTTGTTTGTAAAAATGGGATGAGAGTCACTCCAGCCTAAAATTGTGGTCAAGAATACTCGCCAAGAAGTATCTACAGACCATACTCAGTGGATATAGGTATCCCAGCTACAGAGAAATGGACTTAATCATGAAAATGTGACTCAAATGTGAAAATTTGGGTCAAGGTCTCAGACAGCCATGTACCTACCAAGGACTATCTAAAGACCAAATATGGTTGGTCTATGTCTTGCAGTTGCTGAGAAATGGACATTATCCCAAAACGTGAAACAAGTCACTGAAGCATGAAATAGAGGTCAAAGGTACGGTGTCAGATGTTCAATTGGTATAAACCCACTAAGAACTTCTATGAACAGAATACTGTGCGTCTAGTTGGTACAACTGCTGAGAAATAGATGAAATCATGAAAATGTATATTAAGTCATTTAAGCATGAACTTCCGATCAAGTTCAGCTGACAGGTGTTAGACTGGCATGTATCCACTAAGAACTATATACAGACCAAATATGATGGGCCTAGGTATTACAGTTCCTGAGAAATGGAATTAATCTTGAAAATTTAACACAAGTCACTCAAGCATGAAATTGAGTCAAGGTCCAAGGTCAAGGTACAGAGTTAAGTGTCAGAGTGGCATGTACCCACCAAGAAGTATCAATAGACCAAATACGGTGGGTGTAGGTATTAAAGTTTCTGATAAATTGAACTAATCACAACTAATCACAAAAGTCTGTGTCAGACTAGCATGTGCCCACTAAGAACTATCTATTGACCAGATATAGTGGGATTAGGTATTCAAGTTGCCAAAATTGGACTTCACAACAAAACCATGAAATTGAGGTCAATGTCAAAAGGCAAGTGTCAGACTGACATGTGATTACCAAGAACTATCTAAATATGTTAGGTCTCGGTATTACAGTTGCTGAGAAATGGACTTAAACATGAAAATTTAACAAAGTCACTCAAGCATTAAACTGAGGTCAAGGTCCAGAGACAAGTGTCAGACTGGCATGTGCCCACTAAGACCTATCTATCTGATCTGATATGGTAGGATTGGGTATTACAGTTGCTAAGAAATAGACTTAATCACGAAAATATGACACAGTGTTCACTCAAGCATGAAATTGAGGTCAAGGTAGAGAGACAAGTGTCAGACTGGCATGTGCCCACTGAGACCTATTGATCAGATATGGTGGGCTTAGGTATTACAGTTGTTAGAAATGGACTTAATCATGAAAATGTGACACAGGTCATTCAAGCATGAAATTGAGGTCAAGGTCAAAAGTCAGGTGTCAAACAGACATGTACCCACGAAGAAATATCTATTGACCAAATATAGTGGGTCTAGGTATTATAAATGCTGAGAAATGGACTTAACTCCAAAATGTGACTAAGTCACTCAAGTATGAAATTGAGGTTAAGGTCCCAAGCCAGGTGTGAGACTGGCATTTACCCATTAAGGACTATCTATAGACCAAATAAGGTTGGCCTAAGTTTTACAGTTGCTGAGAAATAAATTTAACCACAAAACTTGGACACAAATTTTACATTTATGTTTATGAAGTCAGTGAACCATGAAAATGAGGTCGGGTCACAAGACAAGTATACTGCGGCAAACTTTATATGACAAGGTATCTGTGGACCTAAAATATTAATTGTAGGTATTATGTGTGCAAAATTATTAAAGCTCTAAAAAATGTATTCTGCTGCCAACTGAAAGTAATAGATATAACTCCCCTTCGTGAATTTTCGTCTCAGGTGGACAAAAACAACCTTTTGAAATCATATTGCCAAACAATTTTGGCAAAACTTCTCACCTCCCAACTTATTTGGCATACATATATCCAATAAATATTGTCAGAAATAAGTTAGCATTTTTATGATCATCAAATATATATATGAAATTGTATGCTTTTCCACCAAAACAGTCCAAGAGGACATTCTTCATCACTTTTGTAAAATAATTTTTTTTATAATTTTTGGATTATCAAAAACCAGAAAATCCCATCTTTTAGATCAAATCCCTAAAAACAAGGGAAGAGGTTTTATAAATGCCTCTTTTGATTTACAACTAGGGTTTGCAGCTATATTAACCACCAATTTACATCAAATGTGGAAAATACTCTTTGTTACCAATTTTAATGCTCAACATTGGCACATTAATCATCAAAAGACTTAAAATGTTGCCATCTAAAACAATAATTCAAAACTTTGAAGAGCAAATTCAAATGACAACATGACTACTGTCTGGACACTTCAGTTCGTAAAATAAATTTTCCAGAATTTGAATACCTTAATCAGTGTGAATTGTCAAGTCACTATAATGGGGAAAGATGAAATGAGCTAAGTCGTAACTGAAACAATTGAAATTAACTAATTTTGTTCAATTATGTCTTCCAGAGAAACAAAAAAAAATCTGCCTATGGAATTTTCAATGTAAAGGGGAGATAACTCTTCCTGCAAGATTTTATAAAATTAAGTACAACCCCACGATGCAAGAAATATGCACAGAGTGCATTAAAAATATTTAATTTAATAGTTTTACAAATTTTAAGATAGAACTGAGTTGATAAATTCAAATTATTAATTTTTTGAAATTTTCAAGTGCATTAATTTTACTATTGGAAATTCCCCATTTAGAATCGTTTGTGGGGTATATAAAAATAACCTTTATAAACAACTTTACATTTTTTATGTTTTCTTTCAATGTCTTGGACCACTCAATAAGGTTAATCAGCCAACAAAAGATTGTCTAATAATTATAACCTTTAGACTTTCAAAACGCGAAAAATTCATTTTATGAACTGAGGTGTCATGAAGGGTAAGAGGTAACATCAAAACCATTTACTGTGTGATGATGAAAAACTATGGACTTCATGACTATTCCTTAAGTTTGAAATAATAACATATGTCTCACAAGTCAACAAGGATCGAACATTTGAAAACAAAACTTGCACATAATGTCCAACGCCACATTTAGTTGTTGTGGCGTCATATTTGATGCAAAAATCAATGAAATTCACATGAAAATTGGAAAAATATCTCAATCAAAATACTTGGGACATTTCAGCAGTGGAATTAATTACGATTACTGGAAACAGAAGGTCGTGTAATACTTTTAACTTCAATTTTTAAAAAGCGTCTGAGATATTCCCGAAAAACCACTTGCAGTTTGTAAAAAGACACCACAGTAAGGACAAAGCTATGCATGATTTAGATGATACTCCTTAGTTTTCACACAACTTAACATTTTCTTAACAGTAAATTAGAATTAAACATTAAGTATCAACAAATCAGAAGTCATTATTCCATATCCTTACTAGTTAGCACTTGACCAGTAGTATGTGTAATAAACAGTATAACTATAATAAATTCGATAATAATAATCTGTGTTGCACTGTTTCACATTGGCATCGTTTATGTATACAGAACAATCATAATGATGGTTGCAGTGTCCCTGCATGGTTGATGTAACAGAGTGTGATGGATTGTTTGTGTTGTAGTTCCAGGAACAACCATTTCTCCAAGTTGAACTGTATATATAGATGTAGCCTTTTGTGTTATGATCATAACATGTTGGACTGAAGTAAGTATTTCTGCAGGTTGTTGCACTATCTGAAAGATGTATAAAATTATTTGTCATTAACCTGATTGCTTAAATCAAACATACTAGAGGCTCCCAGAAGCCTGTATAGCTCACCTGGAAATGATTTGAAGAATAAAATGTTTGGTTAGATGTATGTCCATCTTGACTTGCAGTCTTGAACATTGCTGTCAATTCCAATTGCCTAGCTGGTTTTGCAGTATTGTTCACTGGTTTCAAACGAAAAGATCTTTCAGTGATTTTTCCAAGGTCCTATGCTTTGTTTGGTTTTGGGGATATCTTGGACAGTGGGTTTGGGTCAACAGATACAATTATGAAAGAGGACAAATATACAATTATGAAAGAGGACAAACAAAGGACCATTGCTGCTTGGTTTTGTTTAAGTTTGCCAAGTGGTTTCAGCTTAGAAGATCTTTGAGTAAATTTCCGATAGGGTCCTATGTTAAGCTATGTTCAGCTATGGTGACCATCTTGGATGGAGGGCAGGGTCAAAAGATATACTTCTGAAAGAGGACTAATTAAGGACCATTGCTGCAATGTTTTGTTCCAATTGGCCAAGCTGTTTCAGCCACGAAGATCTTTAAGTAAATTTCCAATAAGGTCTTACATGTATGTTAAACTATGTTCGACTCTGACAGACATCTTGGATGGCGGGCAGGGTGATCGGATATAATTCTGAAAGGGGACAACCAAAGGACCATTGCTGCCAAGTTTCGTTCCAATTGGTATCAGAGAAGAACATCTTTATGTAAATTTCATGTAGAGTCCTATGTTAAACTATGTTTTGGTTCTGGTGGCCATCTTGGATGGCAATGGGGTCACTGGATACAATTCTAAGGACCATTGCTGCCAAGTTTTGTCCAAATCATCAATTGGTATCAGACAAGAAGATCTTTAAGTAAATATGTTAAACTATGTCCGTCTGTGGCAGCCATCTTGGATGGCGGGCAGGCTCATTGGACAAAAATCTGAAAGGGAACCACCTAAGGACCATTGCTGCCAAGTTTTGTTCTAATTGGCCAAGTGGTTTCAGACAATAAGATCTTTGAGTAAAATTTCACATATGGTCCTATTAAGCTATACATGTTCAGCCATGGTGGCCATTTTAGGTGGAGGGCACGGTTATCGGATACATTTCTGAAAGAGGACCACCTGAGGACCATTGCTGCCAAGTTTTGTTCCAATTGGCTAAGTGGTTTCTCTAAGTAAATTTCCCATAGGTTCCATTCTTGGATGACAGTCATGGTAATCGGATACAACTCTGAAAGAGGACCACCTAATGATGATTGCTGCCAATATTTGTTCCAATTGGCCCAGTGGTTTCAGAGGAGAAGATCTTTAAAGGAAAGTTTACAATGACCGATGACAAAGACGGACGCCGAGTGATGGCAATAGCTCACATTTTTTTTTTTGTACCTCAAAGAGAGATGTCGCTTTTCCCTATCATTATGAAATGTGGTAGGTCTTGTAGGGACCAAATTTTTCTTCATCAAGGTCCTTCTACTTCAGGTCAACATCTTCTAAATGTTCTGTCGATTTTTGTGATAAGCCATTGACACTTTCTGTCAAGTTTGGCTCTATTTGGCCCAGCAGCTTCAGAGAATTTCTTTTTAAATCAACCAATCAGAAACAAGAATTGCCCATGGCGACAAAATGAGGAAGTTTTGTAAAAAACCTGCCACATATGCTTCTTGTCAAGTTTTGTTCAATTTAGCCAAGTGCTTTCAGAAAATAAGATTTTTGATATCATCAAATCAGAAACAAGAAACAAGAATTGCCCATGACAGCCATGCTTGTCGTCCAATCTTGATGAAAAAAATTCATTTCATAAAAGACTTTCCATAGATGCTTCCTGTCAAGTTTGGCTGACAGTTTTGGCCAAGAAGTTCCAAATAAAAAAAAAATTTAATCAACTAATGAGAAAATAAGAAATGAAACTTTCTAAAGAACATCTCATAGATGCTTTTTGTCAAGTTTTGTTCCATGTGGCCAATCAGTTCCAGAGGAGAAGATTTTTGAAAACTCCGCCAATCAGAAACAAGAACTGCCCATGGCAACCATATTTGTAGTCCGATTGGAATGAAATAAGGAAAACTCTATAAAAGACCTCCCATTTCTGCTTCCTGTGAAGTTTCGTTCCATTTGGCCATGCCACTTCAGAGGAGAAGATTTTTTTTATAGCACCCAATCATAAACAAGAACTGCCCATGATGGCCACATTTGTAGTCCGATCGGGGAGAAATGAGGAATTTTATAAAGGATCTCCCATTTATCCTTCCTGTCAAGTTTCTTTCCATTTGGCCAAGCAATTTCAGAAGAGAAGATTTTTTTATATCAGCCAATCAAAAACAAGAACTGCCCATGGCGGCCATATTTGTAGTCAGATCAAGATGAAATGAGAAACCTTTATAAAAGATCTCCAATTCATGCTTCCTGTCAAGTTTCGTTCCATTTGGCCAAGTAATTTCAGAGGAAAAGATTTTTGAAAACTCAGCCAACCAGAAACAACAATTGTCCATGGGGCCATGTTTGTTGTCCAATCGGGACAAAATGAGCAAATGACGAAATGAGGAAAGTTTGTAAAGATCCTCCCAAAGATGCTTCCTGTCAACTTTCATTCCATTTTCAGAGGAGAAGATTTTTTTTATATCAGCCAATCAGAAACAAGAACTGCCCATTGTGGCCATATTTGTGATCCAATCGGGACGAAATGAGGAATCTTTATAAAGGACCCCCCAATATATGCTTCCTGTCAAGTTTTGTTGCAAGCAGTTTCAGAGGAAAAGACTTTTGATTGTTTGTTTGTTTGCTTAGTTGGGGTTTTACGCTGTTTTCAGCACATTTGGCTATTTCACGGCGGCCAGTTTTTATTGGTGGAGGAAGCTGGAGTACCCAGAGAGAACCATCGACCTTCGGTAGGAAAATTGGCAATTCTTGTTAATTAAGATCGAAGTCAAACACACCCCGCTACAGGTGAGATTCAAAGTCACAACCTCAGTATTGACATGCTAGTGATCATTAGTAGTCATGACGAACTACCAAGACCACTTGGCGACCGAGGCCCCCAAAAAAAGCCTTTTGAAAACTCAGCCAATTAGAAACAACACTTGTACATGGTGGCCATGTTTGTTGTCCGATCAGGACGAAATGACCAAAATTTAGAAATGATCTTACATAGATCCTTCCTGCAAAGTTTAATTCCATTTGGTTTCAGAGGTGAAGATTAAAATGTGAAAAGTTAACAGATGGACGGACAGATGGACAACGGATGCCAATGGAAGAAAAAAGCTCACCTGGCCTTTCCAGATGAGCTAAAAATAGATACATGTATACTAGAAAGAAAAACATGCCCCGCCTAAAATGTAGGTCACCATGTATGAATGCTCGGTATTATCCAAGGCACATCCACTGATGAAGTTTTGCTGATACACTATGCTTAGTTCCAAAGAAATGAACTAAATGCAAAACTTAATCAGAGTCACTGAAGCATGAAATGTAGTTCATAGCAATCCAAGTGTTGCTGAACTGCATTGTACTTATATACAAGAGGACTGTAGTGGTGAAATATCATTGATATATTACTATAGGTTTCTGAGGAATGAACATAAAGGTAAAACTTGACCAAATTTACTGAAGCATGAAATGTAGGTCATAGCGACCCAAGTGTTGCTGAACATGTAGTTGTACTATATAAGAGGATTGTAGTGGTGAAATATCATTGATATACATGTATTACTATATATATATAGTTTTCTGAGAAATGGCGCTGAACTCAAAACTTAACCGAATCAGACGGACAAGGGTAAATCTATGCCCCAGCCACATTTCTGGTGGCGCATAAAAATATTACTTTAATTTTTAAACTTTTTCATCCAATTCTTGACTATCTGAACATCTATGTCTACTGTTAACAGAGGTGTATATAATACATACATATACATATATGTTCATAGAATATTCTTCTTACATGTTGTCTTAGGCCATACCAAATTGATCTTTTTACTTTGCTGACTCCAATTTTTGAATGATGATAATTTTAAGGAAAAATTTGGTTGCCGCTTCATTTTGCAAAATGTTGAAAAGTCGCCCCAAATTTTTCATTTTTCAATAAAGTAAAAATAAAAATTGTTCGCCACTCCTAGGTCCCCTTGCACCTATTTTTGCCATCCAAACATCTAAAGAACGAAAAATGAATTTGGTGTGGCCTTATTTGCATAAGGTTTCACAACACCATGCAAATCCTGATAATTAGACACTGAATTGTTAAGAAACACAATTTTTTTTTCTAAATCAAGCATGTTTTGCCAAAACTTGACAAAAAGGCATGATTTATTGACTGAAAATATCTTACAGAAATTAATAAAACACATTTTTGGTGGCTTTTAAGATCAAATTAATTTGATTTACTAAAATTGTTTGCAAAATTAAAGATAAAACAAATGTTGTTAAGATTCTTAACAAAGGAAATGACACATAATGTGTTTTTACATGAAAATAAAAATTCCACTTATTGGCATACAAAAATGGTATGCTATTAGGTGGAGTCTTCTGTACTACAATCAGAAATTAGCTGAAGTGTAATTTGCTTATTTGTAAAAAAAAGATAATCAAACTAGAGGCTCTCAAGAGCCTGTATCACTCACCTGGATTTAACATGTCCACCTTCAGCAGACTGATAATTTAAGTGTAGCAGTTATCTTGGCTAGTTTCACATAGGTTCAATGTTGAATAAAGTTAGGGTGTGGTGGCTATCTTAGTTGACATTCAAGGTTATCAAACACAATTCTGAAACAGGACAATTGCTGGTATTAAGTTTGGTTCCAAATGGCCAAGTTTAAGGTATGATGATCTGCAAATTAAATTTTCCCATAGGGTCCTATGTCAAACTAAGTTCAGCTTTGGTGGCCATCTTCAAGATTTTTTAATGGATTTTCCCAAAGGGTCCTATGTTAAACTGAGTTCAGCTGTGATGACAATCTTTGTTGACAATCTGGGTCATCGGACATAATTCTGAAAGAGGACCACCTAAGGACCATTTCTGCCAAGTTTGGTTCCAATTGGCTAAGTGGTTTTTCGATGAATTTTCCCATAGGGTCCTTTGGTTAACTAAGTTGGGCTGTGGCGGCCATCTTGGTTGAGATTCTGGGTCATCAGACACAATTCTGACAGAGGATCATTTAAGAACTATTTCTGCCAAATTTGGTTCCAATTGCTCAGTAGTTTCATACATCCTGGATTTCATATTGGAGTGAAAAACATAAAGTTGGTAGAGGACCATGTAAGGATCATTCCTGCAATGTAACGATTCGATTACTTTTGTAGTTTCAGAGAAGAAGATTTTTTAAATGTCAACCAATCAGAGTGCATAAATGACCCTGGCAGCCATGTTGAATTTTGGATCACAACCAAAAACATAAAATATTGTAGAGGACCATCCAATGAACATCTGCACTTTGTTTGGTTTCAATTGGCCATTGGGTTTTCGAGAAAAAGATTGAAATGTGAAAACTAAACGGACAAACGATGGATGCTGGACGCAAAGTGATGGCAATAGCTCACCTGGCCTTTTAGGCCAGCTGAGCTAACAAGGTAATCTAAGAGTGAGACTTACGATAACAAACCCCAGTGTTACATCTTCGACTTTCATAATCCCGACCATCTCTACATGATTCGTCTTTCCCAAAGTAATTTCTTGATGGATTTGTACAACTGCGTGTTCGCACCTGATATCCACCTCCACAAGATCGAGAACAGGAACCATATGATCCCCAACTTGTCCATGCTCCATCCCCTACAAGGCAAAGAAACAAAGAAAAATTGTTAGATACACATCATATTGTATGTAGATCATTCAGTAATTTTCCAAATGACCATGTTTGAAATCAACAGTTATTACCTCCTCCATACATTATGAAATGCTGTCTGACCGAACAAATGTCAGACAAAAATCTTGAGATTCTTTAGTTGAAAATATAGGAGCAAAATGCCAAATTTGGGTTTCGATCAGACAAACCATAAAACAATTTCGTAAAGACCGCTCCTTGTCTTTATAAATTGATTCGGCTGTGACTGACTGGGTTATGTTAACATGTATCTTTGCTTGATATCTGATTTTGATGTGCATCTCTAATATCTGTAAACCTATGTATTCATATACTTGAAACTGTATCTGATATTGTTGCTTCATGTCGTTAATATGTCAATTTGACACACAAGTATGGTTTCCATTGGCCGCTAGCATAGATCAGTATAAATATAAATATAAAACCACAGATGTCGCCAAAACAGACCTGATTTTTTTAGAAAGTTGAAATATTTTCAAAATTTTCGAAAAAAAAAAAATGTTAGGGTCGGCAAAAAAGCCACAAAAAATAGGGTCAATCCGGAAACCGGAAACAAACATATATTTTTATTTGGCCTAACTTAGGTTTTTAACCATCCTCCATTAGCTGCACTAGTGGAGTACTCCTTTAGCTCAGCTGGTAAAGCAGTAGACTACTGAACTAAAGGTTCCGGGACGATCCCCAGTTGGAGCAATAGGTACATCAGGGTCACAAGACAAGTATACTGTGGCAAACTTTATACGATAAGGTATCTGTGGACCAAAAATATTAATTGTAGGTATTATGTGTGCAAAGTTATTAAAGTTTTAAAAAATTTTATGCTGCCGCCGCTGGAAAGTAATATCTATATCTCGCCTTTTCATCACATGCAAAACAAAAATTTACATTCAATGCGCATGTCTGCGTTTACAGGAAATCGTAAGGTTTTTCTCGAATTTAAGCTCACAGTATAAATAGAATTTAAAATATTTTGTAAGTTTATTTTTTAGATTTGTTTTATTTTGGCATTTACTACAGGTGCCAAAGTATAACCACCATAAAAATATCCTAATTTATGGTATTTACAATAAATTTTCAGCACTTTTAAATGGAAAATGCCAGAAAAACTTCAAAAATATTTATTAACCAGAAATTGTGTCTGTAAGACACGGATGCCCCACCTAAAATGTAGGTCACCATGTATGAATGCTCAGTATTATCCAAGGCACATCCACTGTTAATACACTATGCTTATATGTAGTTCCGAAGAAATGAACCTAAACGCAATACTTAACCAGAGTCGCTCAAGCGTAAAATGTAGGTCATAATGACCCAATTATTGTATGACTGCTCAGTACTACCAAAGGCAGATCAACTGGTGAAGTTTCATTGATACACTATGCTTAGTTCCAAAGAAATGAACCTAAACATAAAACTTAATCAGCCGCTCAAGCATAAAATGTAGGTCATAATGACCCAATTATTGTATGACTGCTCAGCACTACCAAGGCAAATCCATTGATGAAGTTTTATTGATACACCATGCTTAGTGAACCCAAACGCAAAACTTAACCAAAGTCACTGAAGCATGAAATGTAGGTTATAGCAATCCAAGTTTGCTGAACTGTTTTGTACTATACAAGAGGACTGTAGTGGTGAAAAATGATTGATATATTACTATAGGTTTCTGAGAAATGGAGCTAAACGCAAAACTCAACCAGAATTGGGACGTATGGACGGACAAGGGTAAATCTATATGCCCCAGCCACATTCGTGGCAGGGCATAATAAATAAGCGAATGATATCGACCAATTATAAAACATTTATTAACTAGCAGCAACATTAGCATTTAGGGTAAATTTCCTGAACATTAACCAAAATAACAAACACTTTTCAAGTAAAAATTTCAATCATTGTTCTTGGTGGTACTTAGTTGAGTGCTGCACAAAAATTGCTAAATTTCTGATCAGAAATTGTGTCTCATGTGATCATTAAAGTCTGATTGCTCTGCCGCACGTTTTGATTGGATGCATCATGATAATTTTTCCTATTTAATGTATACCGTTACATTTTTTGCCTTAATACATAAGGCCAAACAAAAATATAGTCTTGTTTCTTGCTACCCGACCAACCCTGTTTTTTCATGCTCGACTGTAAAGTTTTTTCGGACAAAATCAGATTTTCCAAATTACCGGAATTCGGTGCTGTCACCAAACTCCGATTTCAGTCTTTCTCTAACAACATGGCCACCTCCAGTGCCGGTAGCGCTATTGTGCTAGGTAGCTCTAGTGTTTTGAAGCTTACTTTTCATGAATGTAGACATTATTCAAATAAATTCATTTGATAACGTCTTTATTGAAATGTCACATATGTTACATTATTATGCCACAGAAGTCCATACCTGGAAAGAGGAAAAAAAATAAAATGAAAAAAAAAATCATTTTCTGACCTACCTACCCTATTTTTTTCTGGCCGTAACAGGAAACAAGACTATATATTTTTTTTTGGCCTAAATGTACAGCTATAACAAAGAATCCTGAACCCAAATATATATGGTTGCTAGGGACTTTTTCAATGGCATTGACTCTTCACCTTTCATTTTCACTTGAACAGGTAAATTGTAGGGTCCTGAACCCAAATATATCTGGTCACTAAGAACTTTTACATTGGTTGATTTGGCTTTTTTCAATGACCTTTACCCTTAATTGACTTGTACATATGGTTGCTAGGGACATTTTTCATCGGTTGCAATGGACTTTTTCAATGACCTTGAACCTTGACCCTCCATTTCACTTGAACAGCTACCATTTAATTTATTTCAAGTTATGCTGAACATTTTTGCTGTTTACAGTTTGTATTTATAATAATATTCAATAACAGATTGGTCCGAGTTGATAAATTCAATTCATTAATTTTTGGAAATTTTTCAAGTGCATTACAAATACAATTTACAGTAGTCAAAAGCGTTCGGTAAATGGTAAAATTACCCAAACAGCCTACTGTGATGGATGGATAGCAAGGTCTACCTCAGCAACATTTCTTCCACGTCGAGCGCCAAATTCAAAATAAAGGACAACTCGGTACGCAGATAAATTCGGACCGTGTAAGAATCGCTAGAGATCATGGCACATATAGGAAATATTTTCGCACCATTTGATTTTATAATTGACATACATAATGGGAAAGAGTTCCATATGGCACACCCAGCTATGTATATCTTAGACGGAATAAGCATATAGATTTACTTATAGGGGTCCCAAAGTGATCTCTTGCCCGACAATGAAACATACAAGTTTTATTGTCAATTTAATTGAAATCTACATAATGTTTATAAATAAAACTAGAATCCTCAGCTACGAGTGCATGGCTTCTGATTGTTTAACTTCAGGAACTCTGTCAATCAGGAATTTTTTTGGTTTAAATGAAAATAAAAATTTAGGCCGCAATAGATTGCAATTGATATTTAAAACTATTATAAAAACTTAGAGTGATAGAGATACAAAACAAAATAATGGAAGAACTGGAAACAGAAAGAAATATAGAAATTGACAATACTAATGTCTTAGAAGAGCAGGAAGTAGTTAAGGCACTGAAAACTGGAAAAAGTCCTGGTCCAGATGGACTATCAGCAGAGCATTTCAAACTAATGCCGGAAGAACTTTTAACGTACATAGTGCAAATAGTGAACCTTATATTTAAGGATAAAGATCTGCCACAAGAAACAAAAGAAGGAGTAGTTTCTCCGGTACACAAGAGTGGGAAAGATATATTACATCCAGAGAATTATAGAGGTATTACAGTAACCAATACCTTTTCTACCCTTATAGAAGGTATTTTAAAAGACAGGTTAGAACCCAAACTACTCAAAATTCAAAGTAAGCTACAAAGAGGCTTCACTGAAAAAACATCGTCATTAAATACTGCCTTTATTGTATCTGCTGCTGTAGATTTTTACAAAGAGAACCTAGAAGAACTCATATTACTTACACTAGATGCTCAGAAGGCTTTCGATAAACTACATCACGAAATCCTCTTTAACAAAATGTACCATGATGGAATTGTGGGAAATATGTGGTTATTGCTAAGAAATATGTACAGGAATGTAACAGTTAAAGTTAAGTGGAACAATAGCATTTCAGATAAATTTATACAAGAAATAGGTGTTAGACAAGGTGCAAAGTTATCGACTGTTTTATATAAACGCTATAACAACAACATTTTAGAGGCATTAGAAAGGTCAAACATAGGTGCACGAATACGCAACCATGTGCAGCTTATATGGTCATAATTAGGTTCGATAACTCTGTACAGCAATTTTTAAGAACTGGTTTACATTATCTGGTACCCGGTGCAAGCGGGTGTTTTTTATCAATTTCTTAAAAATATTCCGCATTTAAAAGGAAATTGACAATAATAATAATAATCCAAAAAAGAATATTTTCTACATGTATATTCGCCTAAAAATTTATCTATATCATCATGATCATGAAGATATTATTTTTAAATCTATTAAAACACTGAGAATAGAATTAAGTTTTTTTTAATTTTATTTACCCATGTAATTTTTAATGTTTAAAAAACTTAAATAATTTAAACTTAGAGTAAAATGATTTACTCAAAAACGCTTCATTAGACATGTTAGAGAAAAGTCTAATAAAGTAAACATTTTTTTTTTGTTTTTTTAAGTTTTGTCTTTGAAAGTTTCACCTTTTTGGCATAATTTACTCAATTAGGAATTTACTCAATTAGGAATCATTACAGAACATTAAAGAGAACAGGTGTCAGTAAGCTATCAGGTGTTTATTTAACAATAATTAAATGACAGCTTTATGGCCTTCCTTACAGTCCCCCATACCTCCACATTAAAATAACATCCTGTTAATTAGCCAGTGTCAAAAATCTAAAAACAAAGCTACATAATCATTTTCTTAAAGACCACTTACTTGTGAACATTCAAAATTGTGTGATCCTTGATTTTAGACATTTTTTTTATAATCAATTACTGACAACATATATTTTGTTATATGCAACTTCTTCATTTATAAAGACAAGAAGAAAAAAGAGTGAGTTATTTTTATTCATATAAAATTTTACCTTAATTTACTTATATATCTTTTTTAATATTTTATTTGATTATTTTCGACTCGGGAAAATGCTGTTTTAGGTCTTGTTAATAAAAACATACATGTATATACTATTTAAAGCATGCTTTGCAACTTTGTATCCATAATCATTGGTTAATATTACTACAAGATAAGGCCAAAAAAAATTTGTCTCGGTTACCCGACCCTACCTATTTTTTCATGCCTACCCTAGCATTTTTTTGCCATTTTTGCTTAAGCACTGTTAAACTTTAATTCCATTTACTCAAGGTAAAAAAAAATTGTAAAAAAAAATAAAAATAAACCCACCTACCTATTTTTTTCAGACATGTAATAGGAAACACGCATATTTTTTTATTTAGCCTAACATATTTTTAAGTTCTACAATTAACTGTTTTGGTTCATGTAAAATAAGAGTGCTTTTCAGGCTGATGTACATGTATATGATATACTTTAAACAACTGTAGAGAGAGGCTATAGTAATGAATAGCAATTGAACTTTAGTAAAATATTGTAACATAAAATGTTTAATTATGGTCGACGATCATGAATCTAAAATGACCTTTCTCTTGTCATTATTTATATGTTTTTTTTTGTTGAGATTCTTGTCTAATGATATAATTTCATAATGTTACTGATTAACCATATAAAAACTTAAGCATTTATGAGCATTTTAATACTTGATTGATATATGTATGAAGCAGACAGGCATCCTGCCAGTTTTGACTATCACTGTTTAAATTTTATGTGCACCTCTATATCTCATAAGAACTTTTTATTTTTTTTATATTAATTGCTCTTAAACTATATTGGACCTTTGGCTTTTCCCTTTATGCTAAAAACATGTAAGAGGGTTTTATCATAATATACCCCTGATGTTTCGGTAATTTGGTCAATTAAACTGGTGCAAACTGATATTTCCCATAACAAGTTACACCTGTCACGGCTACCCGCTGTGTTCATCGGTGTGTTGAATTTACCTTATAAACTTGTCAGCAGGTGTCGAGGAAGTATAATTGCACCTTTACATTTGTGAGGTCCTCATTAAAAGGGAACAAAATTAAACAAACTTATAAATTACAATTATATCATATTTTCATATTTATATTAAAACGGAAAGGTGTTTTTACACCTATGTATACATATTTTTATAAGTTGACAATGAGAACACTATGCATCTCTAATAAAAATAGTTAAAGCATCAAAAATGCGTCCTTAAGAATCCGGAATTACCACAGGACATTACCCGATCCAGAATCGAGTTTATAATTTGAATTTAGTCCGACAACTAAATAAATTTAATATTTTGGCATTTTTCAAAACAAATTGGACAGGACCAATCTATATCCGATTCTCACAATTTTTATATCATTGGAAAGGAAATTTTTTAAATGTTATCAGCAAAGATGTACATCTTTAACTTTAAAAATGCTTGGGGGTTTAAAACCCTCAGGTAAAGAGGGGGGTCTACGAAAATTTTCCATTTCAAGATTAATTTTAACGTTAAATACATGTATTTTCGTCGAAAAAGTATCATATTTTGAAATCAAATTGGACAGGACCAATCAAAATAATTATCTCAAGTGTCATATACCAAAAGAAAGAGGAAAGATTCAAGATTTTCACAGAAGATGTACATTTTGAAAAGCTCGTATATAAAAAAAGATATTGCAATTTAAAGTGCAACTCCCATTATATTTCCTTTACGCTTTAAGAACTGAGTTTATACCATATCGATATAGACAAAAGTCACGTGATGGCCGATATAGCTGGGTATGTTAATGTTGTCGCTCCAACTTGTGCGGATGACATTGCCATACTGGCCAGCAAGGAGCATGCGGTTCAGGCTCTACTAGATATAGTCCATGAAATGACAAACAAAGACTTCGTGTCAATCAATCCTACAAAATCTGAAATTGTGCCATTAACAAAAGTTCAACAAGAACTAAACGTTTATCTAGGAAACAATAAAATTGACGAAAAGAAAGAGGTTAAACATATCTTGGTCTTATAAGAACTATAAATAATAAAGTAAATATAGAAGCTCGGTTGAAAGTTGCCCGACGTACTATATATGCTATGCTTGGTCCTGGACTGAGTGCCAGAAAGGGAATGTCGCCAATTGTCTCAGCAAAACTCTGGCAAACCTACGCCTTGCCAAGGAGTCTGTATGGCATTGAGGTCCTAAACTACACAAAATCTGACATCACAAAATTGGAGAGACTCCAACTACAAATATGCAGACAGATACAAGGACTACCAAAAAGAGTTGCTAGTGCTGCCAACTATAGTTTATTAGGTATAGAACCAATACAGTCAACTGTGGACCGACTGCTACTCACATTTTTCGGAGGCATAATTCAGGACAACAGCAGCATAGAATACAGAATTATAGAAAGGCAACTTATAATGTCAAAACAAAATGCTAATTCATTCATTAGTAGATTAGAAACTGCTCTATCAAAATACAAACTACCAAAAGCTCAGGAACTGTTATTTGTTAAACCAACTAGGGAAAAATGGAAAACAACTGTCAAGTGTGCCATTCAGCAATACTGGGCAGAGAAATGGGAGATAGAAAAATCTGAAAAATCTACAATGAAATTCGTAAATATCAAAACAAGGCCAATTGGGAATCCCCACCAAATATGGAAATTAACCTCAAACAACACTTTAGAAGTCAAAAAAGCAGAAATAAAAGCAAAACTCATAACTAGGACTTATACACTTCAAATAGACAGTGCCAAGTTTAGCAGAAATGTGGAGCAGGATATATGCCTATTATGCAATTCAGCTACGGAAGATACAGAACACTTTATGTTAGAATGTAATGCACTGGAAACTGATAGAGATAAACATTTAACAACACTAAAATTATATGTGTTCAACAACATAGGCAACAAGATATTTGATAAAATTATGGATGAAGGACTTATGGTACAGTTTATCTTGGACTCATCATCTGAAAAGATCAAGCAAATAGTTAACATCAAACATCAGAATTTAGAGACATTGAGAATATCACACGAACTTTATGCTATGGCCTACATACAAAACGAACAACCCTGTTGAATAAGAGATAATTTATCTATATGAACTATATCAGTCTATCAAGTGAAAGTAGGAGCTTCTTGGTTTGTGGTGTTATTATACAGGTATCTATAATTTAAAAGTTTAAATGTACAACTGTAAATAATGTACATATTCAATACTAATACTAATCTAAATAAATCCCATTGGGAGTGACCCTTAGAAAGGGCGAATCTACCAGACAGATAACAGATAACAGATTTAAGCAGATAAGAGGTTGTATGGTGGGGGTATGAACACGTGTGATAGAAAAGTAAAAAGTTTGCCTACACGTTGCAATTTTATCAATTTGCACGACAAACGGCGAATAACGACCTACATATGTATATGTAATAATCCCTTTTGGGATTTTGTGTCCGGAGCTATTTTTGTGACTCGCCATTTTACGACGGGACTAAATTTACTGTTACATAATCACTGGTTTCAATTATAATAATTGTGAACAGATTTAATACGAAAAAAATCCCCTACAAATAAAACAACCGTTGTGACGTTCCAATTAAGTCCCAGAAACAATTTTCTTAGGAAAACTGATGCCGGACATATACCACTATAATTATTGGCTCGTTTTCCCAAGGAAATTAATCCTGGGACTAGATAGAGTTTCTAGTAAAATTCCAAACTTACTTTACTAGGAAACAAAGCCGGGGGCATATTTTACTACGTAACTGCAATTACTGTTACATACCGCCATCATATAATGATTTGATGGGAAATGCTGAATAATTAAGAAAATGACCATTGTACGGTAAATTGCTTGGAAAATGTGATATTTCATATATCATGTATATTTTGCGTTCAGCAGAAGAAGTTCCCGGAATGCATGGTAGAACTTCTACAAGAAGATTGCACAAAAAGCTCTAAAGTAGGCACAAAAAATGTAAGCGATATATCTATGATGTAATTCATGTACGATAAATAATGGATGTACAAAAGTGCTTCAATCTCAGCGCCTACAGCAATAGACTTAGATAAGTGATAGCGGCTCCCACCGCCTTTCGGAGGCCGGAATATAAAAATGATATATTCCTATAGTAGCTGCCGACATATATTATGTACAAGTATTTAGATACTAGTGCGTATTAACAAACTGAAATCTAACACTGGACTTCCATTTGAAAATTGTCCAATGAATAGTAAAATAAAGGAAAAGTGGCCCTTCTTTGTGGATAATAAATGAATAAATCTATGTGTCATTTCAGTACTTTATTGTTACTGCCTATCGAGTTTAAGTAAATTTATCTGTTCTGTAGGGTAAATTTAAGTTTTGTTTTCCGATGATGATACCAGTTTTAACCAAAGACCAATAAAAGTACTTACGAACACAGTGATATTGAATCTTAAGTCCAGCTACTCCGCCATTTCCACAAGAACTTCCAACGAGCGAGTTCGTGACAGTGAAAGAACAACTCGTCCTATTGTCACATGTGTTCTTTATACCGTAGTTATCTGTGTGAGAACAGCTTTCGTAAGTATACTGTATATCATCTACAACTAAGTACGGAGACGCAGGAGCTTCATAACCAGAGTAGGAGGAATATGATTGGACCTCAGCGTTGCAGTTTATGGATACAACATCGCCTTCTTTTGCATGTTTATAATAGTAATCTGAAAAAAGAGAAAAAAATGTATAATACTTGTCAATTTTAGCATAATTTGCATTGAATCTGAAAGGTTAGATCTTGTTATTAAAGGGCACGGTACCCAACACTTTGACTAAAATAAATATGGCTCGTTTAATTTTCATAAGATTTTAACGAAATATTTACTTTGACCTGTTGACAAAAATATAAAAATTTCAAGCAATTTTTTAACCACACAATTTACGGGAATAATTTCATTGGATATATATAGCAGTTTCACAAACACTAATTTTGATCATTGAGAAGCTTGACTTCTCTTTACTAATGCTATTGATTAAAACGTTCAGCTGATTTTTAAAGAGTTAACTCCCTTAAGTGTTCTGTAAAACCTCCCCCCCCTTAAATCTTTGAATCTTATGTTTTTCGGAAGGTTGATTCCATTCATGAGTAATTTACTTAAATCTGTTTAGTTTTTTGTTGCCTACAATCTTTGCCTGTCGAAATACACGTGTGAGATCATTAATCTTTTAGACTTTTATGACAGTTTGGTACAAACTCGGTGTAGAAATACCATAGCTAATAGTCTTGACCCTGAGAGGGAAAGAAATCCAATATAACCTAGCCCAGGTGGTACTTTTGAACTATTTTTTTTATTTGACTAGTACCGAACTTAATTATTCATTATTCAACAAAGGGAAATGTTTTTTCGCTTAATTAAAACTTGAATGCCGTGAAGTTTGTGGATAAATACTCAACCACTGGGAAACTATATATATCAATAATAAACAGTAATTATATTATGGCATTGCTATGGACGCGACATATCAACTATCAGAACTTTGATCGTGTTTTTCTAGATGAATTTTTGAAATTAGGGGAAAAAAATCGTTTTGGCCTCAAAAGAAAAAGTGTCGAAGTGTCAATATGGGAGCTTTTCGTGCAACAAATTTATGACCAAAAGAATGTGCATTTTTCACCAATTTCCGAGATACATTTCAGATAAAACAGTTTTTTCCAGTTCCGTGATGTATTACATTTCAGATGAAACAATTTTTCTCGAGTTCCGAGATATATTACATTTCGGATAAAACAACTTTTCTCCCGTTCCGAGATATATTACATTTCGGATAAAACAAATTTTTCTCCAGTTCCGAGATATATTACATTTCGGATAAAACAATTTTTCTCCAGTTCCGAGATATATTACATTTCAGATAAAACAATTTTTCTCCAGTTCCGAGATATATTACATTTCAGATAAAAAATTTTTCTCCAGTTCCGAGATATATTACATTTCAGATAAAACAGTTTTTCTCCAGTTCCGAGATATATTACATTTCAGATAAAACAATTTTTCTCCAGTTCCGAGATATATTACATTTCGGATAAAACAAATTTTTCTCCAGTTCTTCAGAGATATATTACATTTCAGATAAAACAATTTTTCTCCAGTTCTGTGATATATTACATTTCAGATACAACAATTTTTCTCCAGTTACTCCGTGATATATTACATTTCAGAAATAAATGGTCCCAGTGGTTAAACCAAAATATCACTAAAATTGCGGATTCTCACAGATAGCAAAAAGAGAAAAGGAAATATCTGATTCAACCCCGTTATAACCAAACAGGGAGGGGCTGACCACAGGGAGACAATCGATTTTTTTTTGGTGGTCTCAGAGAAGAAACCTTACTGTATCGTTGATAGAAATGGTTTTATCTGAAAATGTAATACATGTATATCACGGAACTGGAGAAAAATTGTTTTGTCTGAAATGTAATATATCACGAAATTGGAGGAAAATAGTTTTAACTGAAATATAATGTTTTAACTGAAATATAATATATCTCGGAATTGGAGAAAAAGTGTTTTATATGAAATGTAACATTTCCCGGAACTTGAGAAAAAATGTTTTATCTGAAATGTAATATATCTCGGAACTCAAGAAAAATTGTATTATCAGAAATAAAAGTAATATATATATCACAGAACTTTAGAAAAATTGTGTCGTCTGAAAGGTTATATGATCTTATACATCATGGAACTGGAGAAAATTTGTTTTATCTGAAATGTAATATATCTCGGAACTGGAGAGAATTTGTTTTATCTGAAATGTGATACATCTTGGAACTGGAGAGAATTTGTTTTATCTGAAATGTAATATATCTCGGAACTGGAGAGAATTTGTTTTATCTGAAATGTGATACATCTCGGAACTGGAGAGAATTTGTTTTATCTGAAATGTGATACATCTCGGAACTGGAGAGAATTTGTTTTATCTGAAATGTAATATATCTCGGAACTGGAGAGAATTTGTTTTATCTGAAATGTGATACATCTCGGAACTGGAGAGAATTTGTTTTATCTGAAATGTAATATATCTCGGAACTTGACAATTGTGGCAGCTCAAAGTTTCCATGTAAACCATGACTTTTTGTCATTTGCTCAGAAACTAATTGGCAGATTGTAACCAAAACTAGCAGGAATTTAGATGGACGGACCTCTACAAACGGCTTTCCACCATTGGTCCTGGTTGGATGGAAAAGCTGTCGGATACTTTTGATTTTGATTGGCCAGTTTTCAAAAATGTTCTCTGAAACTACGTTAAGAAATGTTTTGAAACTTTGCAGGATTGATAACAACCATATGCTAAATTACCTTTTTGTCTTTGCACCGGAAGTAATTGGCTGATTGAAACCTATGTTGGCAAAAATTTCATATGGATGAAATGATCCACCCTTTTTTAAGGTCAAAGGTCAAATGTCAAGATCACTTTCACATTTTGCGTTTCTTTAACAGCCTTGTGGTTACAGTGGAGCTTACATTTTCAAGTGGGCTATTAGAAGCTAGGTGAGCGATACAGGCTCAGGGGAGCCTCTAGATCTTGTTTTATTTTTATTTATTTTTCATCGATAATGCAACAATTTTTTTCAAAAGTACCGTCAGTTCGGCGTTACCGGTTGTACATGGTGTAAAGAGATACATGGTTTTCGTGTCGGAAGTTTTTTGTTACTAGAGGATCCCGATTTGTCGGTTTCGTGCAAATTGGGTAAACAGAGAGAAAAAAGATTAATCTAAATTTTGTTTCCATTTGACCTAAATTGACACTTTTATTTCCCGTTCGTCAGTGCACAATATTACTTCATAATCTTTATAAATGACCTATTCTTGTGTCACTTGGTTACTGGAACTTTGTCAAATTTTGTTTTAAAGTATATATGTACAGTTACTAGTAAATCATATCGATACTTTTACTTATTCTATCATTTGTTAAAACTATCACGTTCTTGTGTTTGTAGTCCGGATTTTTAAACATTGTATGCAATATAACACATTTAATAATCATTTGTAATACAAAAATCGCAATTTTAATATAACTGAACCCGCCATTCTAATACTACTGAAAATTTTCCTTCATAAGGAGCCGGTTGCACACAAAATCGAAAAGTTAAAAAGTTCTGCCCTCTTTCCGGCGTTGGTGATATTCAGTAACTTTAATTTAATTAAATAATTTTAAGCAAAATATAAAACTAAGATAGACCCACACAAAAACATAAATGTAACACTAGATTAAAAGCAATTGATAGAAAAAAATGCCCACCGTTTTTGTTGTTTTCGTATTCCCGCACAAATAACACGAATAAAGTAACGCGAAAAGGTCAGAAATCGATGTGTTTGATATGAAATTTTTTATACTTCATAATTTTTTTTCCTTACATCTATAGTTTTAGCCTTTTTCTCAAGTTTTTCTCTCAATAAAACAATGTTTAGTTTGAGGTGTTTTGTTTCTTATAACAAATAAAAAATAAATATATAAGTAAACAAACAAACAAACATATATGAATAGTAAATAAACTATATTTTGTACGCCAGTAAAGTTGATATTTAAAAAGGAAAATCATGTCGCTAGTATCGTCAACTTGAATTCTTGTACAGATGTGAAATTATACAATGTTTAACATTGCAGATAATTGTGTATATTTGTTCTTTCTTCCTATATACTCTTTATTTGGATTATTCTAGATATATTATTTTAAATAAGATTTTAAATCACAGCACTGGAAAAAATTGAAATAGGAACGGAGATATTCAACACAAATAATTCCTTTATGAAAATAAAAATCGAACTTTTATAACAGATCTGATTTTTATAATTATACATTTATAATATTATTAATATTTAAAAGTGGTTTAACAGAATATTCATTTTGGAAATCTATCTTTGTAAAACATCCATAAATTTGAATCATTTTATGATCCATTTATTCTGATATCATTTCTATATTAACTGCTTAATTTAAAAATTAAAGTCTAATTTTGACTATGAAAGGTGGAATTTAATTCTTTATATTTTTAAAGTATGTTTTGCCTTTAAATAATACATTCAACAGAAAAATGTTCATCAAACAGGTGGTTTTTCTGTCTATATACTTACTTTGTCCGAATGATCTTCCAACGAAGGAAAATAAACTAAAAAGCAATGCAAATTTCATCATTTTGTAATCATGGTCTTGTTTTCCACAACGATCTTGAAATGCGGACAATGTACCCCTTGAAATAAAAATATAAATTATGTACCCCTTGCCAAAAAAATGAAGTCGAATGATTGATTTATCAGAGATCTTTTTCATTAAATTTCTTTTGTTTATTTTTGACCACTTTTGTTTTCTTCTTAACATACAAGTTCATCTTTGTAACAGAAATAAAAACAATGAAATTTGAACCGAACCGACAAGTTTACGGACAATTGGATGTATTCTTATACTGTGTCATGGTCAAATTCATTTGTGGATATTTTTAAACCGTAATTTCAGAGTTTCATATAAAGTTACACGAAGAGCGTACATTTTTTCTAATTTTATATAAATCCAATGTTCTCTGTTACGTCGAATTTCATTGGTTAAGATTTGGATTGTTTAATTTGTTCTCTAACTTTATGGATTGTTATTTTGTTTGTCAACATTTAGGCCTCGAGCGCAACTGATGAGTCGTAAATGGACGAAATGTGCACATTTTGTGCATCAAAATTGGTATCAAGAAATTTATTATTAAGATAAATAAACTTTATTCGTAAGGTCGGCAGTATGAATTTCCTGAAGGGGAGAAATAGAGTGCAGATGAATATTTAACATATGTTCAATGGATTATAACACGCATTAAATATGGCAAGCCTTTTTACTATTTATTCTAACTTCAAGATATCTCATATAATATATAAGTAATTTATATAATCTAGTTTTTATAAGATATCCTATATACTTTATAAGATATCTTCTAAAGTTTATAAGATATCTTATAAAGTATAGAAGATATCTCATAAAGTATATAAGATATCTCATAAAGTATATAAGATATCTTATAAATATTTTTTATATAAGATATCTTATAAATATTTTTTATATAAGATATCTTATATAGTTTATAAGATATCTCATATAATTTATAAGATATCTTATAAAGAAAATTATATGAGATATCTTATAAATTATATGAGATATCTTATAAACTATATAAGATATCTTATAAACTATATGAGATATCTTATAAAGTTTATTAGATATCTTGAAGTTCGAATAAATAGTAAAACAGCTTGCCATAATTAAAGGTTATTTTTAAATACTTTTACATTTATTGCTATAATATTATCAAATTCTGAGAAACTAAAACGATTACCTTCTTTTTGTATAGCTCTTTCATATGAGCGTTTTGTTATTTGAATCTGCTCTTCTACACTTTTGGGTTCAGTGTCGTACCTGATTTCAAAAATTTTGGCCTTAAGCACAACTGACGTACATTAAGATTGGTGTCACAGCAAAAAAGTATTGAAAAATCTTATTCAAACTAAATATATAACAATTAGCAAAATAACATATTTTTAAAATCTTCCCTTGGCACCATCGTATGGTGTTTATATACATATATCTCAACTTGTTCGATTCACTCGTGTATGTAATAACGTATATATTTGATTTTAATGAAAGAAATCTCTGTATTACTGAAAAATTATTACATCAGGGTTTTCGATATCTCAAACTTGTCAAAACTTTTACTAAATTTTATCATCGGTACAAGGACATCATTTGTAAATATAAATCAACGTGCAATCGTTTTATATGTTCAGGTATTTCATACCCCATCTTTTATGATAATATTCTATACAAAGCACAAAAATATCGTCATTCACTTGAAAAGCTAATCAGACCTTTAAACAGACTTATCAACAAGGGACATATTGTTACGATACTGTTGATAAGTCATTAAAGATGGTATTTTTGGAATAAATATTGATTTATTCATAGGGTCATTGCATTGGAAATAAACACATTTATTCTAAAACCAGTTGTTGCCATGATACGGGTAATGTTCTTCTCGTATAATTTATGATGGCATGATACTAAATCACTAACAGGAGGGGTTGTGGCTGATTTTCTATATGATAAAGACATAATCTTTCTGGAACAGTTTAATTGAGGTCTGGAGCTGGAATATGCATGTCAATAACTGCTAACAGTCCATATTGATCATTTTGCTTAGTTTCTTCTGTTACCTTTACTAACATCGGACTCGGACTTCTTTTGAACTGAGTTTAACTGTGTGTATCGCTGAGTGTTTGTTTATTCCACATTGGCTAGAGCTATAGGGGGAGGGTTGAGATCTCACAAAACAAAGTATAACCCAGCCGCATTTTTGCGCCTGTGCTAAGTCAGGAACATCTAGCCTTTGTTAGTCTTGTGTGTGCTTTAATTTTGGTTCATTTGTATGTTCAGTAGGTACAATCAAGATCACGTGATGGATATACACACATCTGAATCCGCTTATCAATTAAAATTAAATACTGAGGTAGCGTACCCAATATCGGATTACCTCTAGTTTTAAAATACACACTTTTTATTGCTAGAAAGCGTGCAGTTATTGCAAATACTTCTAAACAGTTCCAAAATTTCGACGGATAACACACACACACTCCATATATTTTTACAACAAAATTTCGGAAAAGTTAAAATTATAGGAGTTTTACTTGGAAAATAAATGCATGTTCCAATTCAACACCTCTACTATTGATTTAAACAATCAAATAAGTTACGATAAAAGCTTGTTTGACTGTCGGAAAAGCAGATTTTCAAAAATGACACCACACACACCAAAAACCCCAACGGATAACACACACACATGATTTATGCTAATTTTTTTTTCCAATAAAAACTCTTATAATTTTAACTTTTCCGAAATTTTGGTGTAAAAATATATATATCACTGCTTAAAGATTTAAAAAAAAAATAGCAAAAACTGTTAATTTTTTTTCTGAAGCGTCCGTCGGGCAATTGAAATTAAAATTTATTGAAGTAGGTCATAGGTAGTCAGAATTGTGAACCGATGCAGCCGCTAACACAGAAAAAAGTCACCAAATAACGTTAGGCTCTGCTTTTAATTGTATTGTTAAAAGTGCTTTTTATGGCCTACGAAAGTCAAAATTAATGTAAGCGATGTACATGACCTTAGAAGCAACAAATGATTTCGTTGTCTTGTGGTTTGCACGACCAAAAAGCAGACGAACAAACGGTTAAACACTTTTCCAATAGCTGTGCTAGGCGGTAAATTCAAAAGTCTGTACTTTCACACAGTCCGTAAGTTCTTTAAAGAGTACAATTAGTGCCTGTCTTTTATCGAGGACACATATAAATATTCTTTTAAAATGCTGTTCTATACTGCTTTGAAATTCTTATTTGTTATTGACCGAAATATTTTCTTTTAAAACCAGTGAAATGCGAACCTTATGACAAATTTACGGAAGATCGGTTATTTTATTTATATATTGAACGAAAATTTTGATTTTTTCGGTTAAAGACAAATGTATCGAAAGCGGTTATTTTTAGTTTTCATATTAAATGAATAAAAAATAACAACACACCGATATTGTTTATATCAATATAGTAATTTTATACAAGTTAATTTTTTTCACTTTTTTGTTGAAATAAAATGCACTTAACGAGATAGAAATCGGTATATTAAATTAAAAACATTTTTTTTGTAACCACACTTGAAAACGATAGCAAGTTTTTGAAAATATTAATTAAGTCAGATTAGAACTGGAATACGTTTTATACATAACAGGAAAATAAAAAAAAACAGTGATATATTCCGCCTTGATTCTGCTAAGAAGAGAAAGTTCAAAACTGTAAAGTCAACATCATCACTTTCAAATCCCCTTTGTCCGGTTGGTATGATGAAGAGATGGGTACGAATTTAGTTATCTCTTTAATTTCAAGTGCACAAGGGTAGATAAGATGCAGTCTTTATAGACGTGGTCTAGTTCTTCTCTTACCCCTGTCTAAGCAAATGACAGATCGGCTTAAAGCGATGCAGTTTGTTCTCAAAACAGGTCGACCAAAAGCGAGCCACGGTTTGTTCTCATTACAGACCTACCAAAACCGACACAGTTTGTTCTCATAGGAAATCCGATAGTCTGTTTAAAAACATTGTGCACCAAGCTCAACAAATATTTATCGTCTGGACATTCTAGCGTGCTAACAAAATTTAAAGTGTTGTGTACTGGATAACAGAAATGTTCATGAAATACATGTGCAAGTCTTTAGAATTTTAAGAATCCACATCTAGTTGACAGCGCTCGAAGATCCAGCGATAGAAATCTGCTTGTATGGACACTTATAAAGTTTGGATACGCAGTGAAAGAAAGGGAGGCTATTATTATCATCATTTACATCAAATTCGAAGGAAGATAAAACATATGTTTGGTTATTATTGATGGTGTCTTCGATCCCTTCGTATCGTTGTGCGAGTGTATGAGAGCTTGACTATTGATGAATAGATGAATTGTTGTTTAACGTCCAGTGGCAGCCAGGTGCATATCAGGACTAGAACATGTCATCTTTCACAAACAAAAACAGCTGGTACACTGACATAATTTTCAGAAAAGTGGGACGAGAATATCCAATTAACATCCAGATATCAAAAATGTTTTCGACAGACTAATTTACCAATTGCGCAAGCCGGGGAACCCAAACTTTATGTCTGAAGAACAGGTTGATAAACTATATGCTCTCCACACGCATTATCACTAGAATACTAGAATGGTGTTTTGGGATTTTTAGAAGGGAGGACTATACTAAGTATTTTGTAACTCATAATTATTACATTGATGATGGTGATTTCGTAATTTCCAGTGAAATTAAATTCGATATTTTCAGATTTATAAGATTCAGGAAGAGATCTAAAGAAAATATGACACTTTTGAAGCATTTTTTTTTGTCTATTTTATCAATGTAATAAACAGTATAACTAATTCAAGAATTTGAATATCGAAAATATTCAACTCGTGACCAGAAAACACTAATGCGCGCATGAGGGAATTATTAGTGTTTTCCGGTCCACGAGTTGAATATTTTGCGATATTCAAATTCTTGAATAAGTTATCCTATAAATAATTTTTATATGACGGAAAGTATGTACAATAATACTCTATTGTTTTCTTGGAATACGAGATTCAACAAACTGTACATCTACCAGCTCCCCCATCATACTAGTAAATCATCAATTTAAGACATAATTTAAAAAAAAAACTGTATATATATATATATATATATATATATATGTGTGTGTGGGGGAAACAATATTTAAAAATTTTCAAAGATACTGCAACAATAGGAATAGGGCAAAATTGGGGTAATAGGGATCAGGATTTGATGGAGTGATTCTTAGGTCGTTTCCAGTCCAGAATTGTCTCAGGGATTTCAGGGGCGTTTCCAGGATATTTGAAAGGGGGGGCGTACAGTAAAATTTTGGCCGAATGGAGCGACGCGAAATTTTTTTTTTGGACCTTTTTTTTGCAAAAAAAACATGAAATAATTGTGAAATGCACTAATGTAACGGCTCCTGACTTGCTTTAAAAAATAATCAGAGTATGTGTTTAATTAATGAATATGATAAATTGCCATATTCAATACAATATATTAAGCAGATTACGATAGTTTTTTTTTTGAAAAGGGGGGGGGGGGCGTACGGCCATTACGCCCTCACCTGGACCCGCCCCTGGATCGGATCTGCATGGCACTGGTATGGAAACTGTTCCTTAAAAAAATAGGAACGTTTTTTTTTATTTATTTTAGGGCCATTGAATGATAAAATAAATCAAATTAAGGAATAGAGGCTCGTTTACGTCTATAGTTGTATATACAATGTTTTAACCATTGTTCAAATGAGCTACACCAAAATTAGAAAAAAACACGCATTTTAGTCATTTTAACAGGTTATAATCACATTTAATACAACACTAAAACATGGACAATGTTGTTGACTGTTCAAGGACGTAATTCAATTGTCCTTATTAATAGAATTTTTTTTTTAAATTATGAAACCTTATCGACCGACTATAGTTTACATGTACTGCATATTACAAAGACCTGAATAAAAGTACTATAGTACTGTTTTCTCGGAGATTCCACCACAAAAGAATTAGATGTGCTGTGTTGGATTATGAGAGAACGCTTTATCTGTTGACGGAGCAAATGACTGTCATATTTCTTGATATTGATTATCAGGATAGTAGTATACATGTAACACTGTATCCTATTGTAAAAAGGCACAATTAAGGTGGTACCTAACACTACAGGGAGATAACTCTGTAAAATCAGCTAAACGTTTTAATAACGTTGTGTTGTTAATGGAATATTAAGCTTTTCAATGATCAATATTAGTGTTTGTCAAACTGCTATACAATCATTGTAATTTTTCTGATGAATTGGTTGGTTCAAATGTTTTGAAATTTTAAATTTTTTGTCAATGGGTCAAAGTAAATACTTTGTCAAAATTTTATGAAAATTAAACGAGCCAAATTAATTTTAGTGAAAGTGTTGGGTACCACCTTAAATAGTCTGAATCTCTCCGGTACATTGAATTTCATTTGTTTCCGTCATTTTAACAAAATAGTTTATACATGTATAAACTCAATTCGTGACGTCACGAATATGTATTTCATACTAAACAGGAATATTAGTTCTCTCAATTTACGGGGTTTATTATATGAAGGACTTTATGTTAAGTTTGTGAGTGAGTGGCTGAGTTTTACACATTAATAAACTTTGTAAAAATATTTTTAACAGTTACTACAGGTTAGAACTTGATGCAGAGCATCAGATCGCCGCACAATATGACAAGTATGAAGATGAAATATGTAATAACTAGAACTTAGTGACCTCAGTGAGTGATACCTCCCCCCTCCCCCCCAATTTGGGTTGTTTAAAACTTTATACATTAAGTGTACTACAGTTGTGCTAAGTTGTTTTAAAAATGGAATAAGTCTTTTAGGATCCATCTGTTATAGAGCATTAGTTGAATTACATGTATCTCCTCTTCCAAAGTTTGGTTAGCAAACATATTCTTTCCTGCACATCTGAACATATTGTACTGCAACGGTGTAAAGTTTATAAGTAAAATCAAGAAAAACCAAAGGGATATTCGAAAGAGGAGAAAATCGAAACAACTGACAAACTCTGGAGAACAACGAAGACAAGAACAGAACAATACATGCACTACAATTAAATACTAAAAAACATATGAACAACCGGGGGTAGACTCAGGTGCTCCGGAAGAGTATTACTATTAGTCTCTGATTCCTGCATGACACCCGCCATGCTGCCCATGTCAAATCCGGTATGAGGAAGGGATAACATCAATGGAACAGGTCCATTTTCATTTGGGAAACGGTTTTTTCATACCCGTCAACCATTGATGTATGGGTCAGATGAATAAATTTTTGGTTAAGACGCTCAGAATGGAAGTAAATCAAAGACTTTCCAGACCGTCGTCATTCTTTATGAATAAAACTTAAATAGCAAACTTAATAATTTTTGAAAAGTGATACCCATTGAAAAAAAAATTGAACAAAAATCCATGCATCTTTTATTTTGAATTAGATGTATACTGAAATATTGCCCATAAATTTATTGCAAAGTAAATGTTTAAAGTACAGTCATGATGCGCTGTTTCATTTAAATATTCGCTCAGCGTAATCTGTTACAACGAGGCATAATACTAGTGCGTAGATCCTAATTCCAGGCCAGGGTCAATAAAAGGATAAAAATAAATATGATATATTAAATATCTGATTTGTTGTAAAGAAAACGACTCTGGCATGTTTTGTGATTTAAAACAATGGTGTAAAATTACTCCTTGAATATAATTAAACTATTGATTGTATTTCGATACAACTATTTATAAGACAAAACAATAGAAAAAAAAACGATAAATAATGTTTTGTTTTCGTACAAAGGTACCAATGTAGCATTTTGAATATTTTCTTGACATCCAATACTTAATAGATAAAACATATTGCCCCACACTGAGATTGTAAGTTAACTGTTTTTTTTGTTTTTTTGTTTTTTGCGAAAATAACTTGCAATTTTAGCGATAATTTATATGCATCGGTGTAGCGTTGTTTTTCCTTCGCATTTAAGATTTACATATAAAAACGTACATAAAACCCGGGCCGCGGCCTGAGTTCAGGCGAGAGGTAGCTGATTAAGTTTGCTATTTTAGTTTTATTCATAAAGAACGACGACGGTTTGGAAAGTCTTTGATTTATACTTCCATTCTGAACGTCTTACTCCAAAAATTTATTCATCTGACACATTCATCATGTGTACATGTACATTTAATAAATATTTTTCTCTCAAATATGGAGGATACCAAAAACATGAGACAAAATAATTTCTGACATTATAAATGTTGACATTCTGAAAACTTGAAATTTCGACTTTTAAAGTCTCACAATTTCGAACTTTATAAAATCAAAATTTTTACTCTTGAGAACTCAATATTTCTACATATATCCGTTTAATGTGTAGATTATTTAATTATCAACAGTCATTCAATGTATATCATTGTATATGTATTTATTTTTCATATTTATCTACATATGTATATGCAATATATCTTTGCTGTCAACCTTGAAGTATGTATAATATTATTGTATGGAGAGGATTTAATAAATTTTATTAAATAATACGATTAAAACAACCCTAATACTACCAAAACGGCACGTGTCATACTGGTGACGTCGTCCTGGTCATGTAAATCACTAGGTTGTCAATCTTGTAAAATAACGGTCGGGTACCAGTCTAGTAAATCACGTGATCTATCTTGCTTTTCGGCCCGGTCCAATACTGAAAAAGGCCGTATGAGCCCTACGGCTAATACAGCCTTTTCACTTCCGGTCGTTGTCAGGATTATTTGCCAGTCCGTATTGGAAATATTGGCCCTGTATTCACATGATTGCCAGTCCGTATTGGAAATATTGGCCCTATATTCACATTTGATGTATTTAATACAGCATTCAGAACAAGCCTGTATTGAAAAAGTTGGATTATTTAATAAAAGTGTTATGAAGTGGCTGTTTCTGTATAGTGCCAATACAGAAACAGCCAGTTCATAACACTATAGTAATAACTTGTATCCAATCCATTTGTTTGTTTTGACAATAAAATATGTTTAAACTAAACTTTTGCATTAATGAACTTATACTTTCCATCTTCCCTTATATAAAAAAAAAGTATTTCTGTTAAGATTTCTGATGATCTTCAAACATGTCATAATTAACCAGGTTTGTATGGATTTTATAACGATTGAAAAAACAACAATATTACTATATAATTGAATAAAACAAATTTAAAAAAACCAATAATAAAAGAAACTAACATAACAACATCAAATTTTAAACCCGACATCCTCATTAATATTTTAGAAGTGGTTTGGGGCTCAATTTTTTATGAGGTCGAAATTTAATGGAGCCAACTGGTTTTCTGTATGAAATAGGGAAATATATTCATCAATGAACACTTTTTCATTAACAAAAGTTAAGTTGGTTAAAATTAGTTAATATAAATAACAACACTGAAAACGAGTTTGCTTTTTGAATTTAGAAGATATTTTTTTTAATTAGAATGCAATCATTTAATACATCAACATATTACATAAAATGTATGTTGTGTATGTACAGAAGAGAGGCCACCGACTGTCATCTGAGGTTTTCTTCTTTCGGACTAACCGCTCCCATATGCTGGAAAAAAAATGTAATAAAGTTAGAGAGAATTTAGAAAAATTAGCCAAATTAGCAAGGAGAGATAACTGGAAGGGAGCTATTCTATTATCTCCCTTTGATAAGTTGGTTAAGGGAGATAATTGTCTGATAATTCTCATTAGTGATTAATTCTTGTCGTATTAGTAAGAGAAACGCGCCATTAAATGATCGTTATACGTCGGATAATACCAGACTTATTGAAAAAGGTCTTTTTCGAGTGAAAGGAATGTATCTAAGTAAGATTCAATGCTAAAGTTGCATAACATATCGTTGCATGAAAATGATTTGAAATGAGGTTTTTCAAAGAATAATTAAGCACCTTAGTTCGAATCCGCTTATAATGCATTCTTTTTGTGTGTGAATGTTTTGTAATATCATAAGTATGCTGCTCAATTTTGAGGTTATTTTTAATTGATGGTCGTCTGTAAGTAAGTAAGTAAGTAAGTAAATTCTTTATTTATCGAGGGTTACTCAATTAGACTTAATCTAATTTTCATTGAGGCCCTCCAAACATCCATTAACAAAATCATACACATTCATACAATACACATTCACATAATAATAATCAACAAATTATAAACAGTATATAATAAACGTATATAATTAAGATATAGTACATTTTCCTTAAACTCCATTAAGGAAATATTTAAAACAATGTTCCTTAAATATGTTAATATTTCGAGAATTTTTTATGCAATATGGCAAATCATTCCAAATTTTAACTGCTGAATACTGAAAAGATTTTTTATAAAAATTTGTATTTGGTCTTTGTAAGAACAAATCATCATTTACTGAAGATCGCAGATTATAATTGTGAACTTCACTAACAGTTTGTAAAAATAGATACTCTGGAACAAGACCATTTACTACTTTATACATTAGCACAGATTTTTGATATTTAACTCTTTCTACAAAAGGTAACCAGTTCAGAGAAGAGAACATAAAATTTGAAGGAACTGTATTATCACATTCTAATATAATTCTTGCAGCTCTTTTTTGAAGCTTAGTAATTCTGTCTGAATCTTTTTTAAGTACATCACCCCAAACAGAACTGCAGTAGTCCATATATGGTAATATATATGAGTTATAGAACAGCTGTCTAACATAAATTGGTAAAAAATGTTTTAATTTATTTAAAAGTGCAATTTTGGATGATATAATTTTACATACTCTGTTTACCTGATCTTCCCATTCTAAGTTTTCATCAATATCAATGCCAAGAAGTTTATGACATTTGACGTTTTCAATTTCGGTTTCATCAATTTTGATGGAAAGCTCAGGTAATTTAATAAGTTTTCTTTTGGAGCCAATGGTCATACATTTAGTTTTGTTAGCATTTATTACCATGCAAATGTATTCAATATGACTGGAAGACCTGTATCATATCTACTGAATTAACTTTAATGGCGCCGCGGGGATTAACTATTGATTAACACCCCACATCCTGGCATTTTTTATTTGACTTTGCTATGTATTCATAATTAACCAACCAATAAGTTTCATTAAAAGTATTACTGAGATTTGATATATTTCCGTCTATCAGTCTAAATTTATTTTGTATATCCATGCCAGAATTTTTATTTTAAATGTGTACTTATGTGAAAAAATAAGTAATCTTCAACCTACAGATGGGTATTAATTGACATTTAGAAAAGAATACCGGAAGAAACCGTTGCTAAGAGCCATCATAAACTTGCAGTGGATACTAAATTTTTAAATGAAGCCCCATTGTGATTTTAAGACAGAAGAATAGCGAGAAAACAAATGTTGTTTCTTTCCTTGGACTTTTGGCACGTACATTCATATTTATTAGAACCACCATATCCCTTCTTCTGTGTGAGTTTAGAATATACCTTCTGTGTGAGAGAGAAAAAAAAGATAATGAACGGATACATGTATATAATGGCTGGGAGGGGTATATACCAAAATACCGGTTTTTATATGAAAACCGACAATAAACTTACTATTCCCCGAAGATGCAGTAAATAAATTTTTTATAATACTCAATTTACCGGTCAATAGTTTCCAGTGCTATTCACCGGTCAATAGTAATGCAATCTGACCGGTATATAGTTTAAGGTTTAGAAATAGAAGAAATAGTTAAATAATTATCTTGATTTTTATATATAAAAAACGTTCTGAGGTAAAAATAATAATAAAACCGTCCTTCCGGCTTGGAAAAGTTTGCTCTTGACAGGTATTTCTGTATATACCCCTCCCTGCCATTAAATAGAAGTTTAATTACACGGAATATCCAGAAGATGTGAATGGAATTACGTTTTGTATTTAAGATGTGATCATGATAATTCATTGGATGAAACGACCCAAAGAAAAAACAAAAAAAAAACTGTTGTATCAAATAATTACTGGACGGCGTCTGCGTCTACAAAATCAGACATTTTGTTTGTTTAATTTTCTGAATATCTTAATGTACCTTAAGAATAGAGATATCAAACTCGAAATTTTTCGAATTGAATCTTGGGGCGCTAAGGCTTGCGAGGATATTCAGGGTAATACGGTTTTGCATATTAGCAGAAAATCGTGTATATCCAGGGAATTTCATTGCAGTTGCGAAGATATGCAAGAAAGATGCTGGCAATCAATCAATCTGAATCTAGGATTTTTGTATAAGGTGAAATTAAGCTTCTTACTGCATTTAGTACCACCCCAGCTAGAACTTGTGCAGCACTTCCAGCCTGAGCCTACGACTTCACAGGATCCGCCATTACTACACGATAAACCATAACACGGATCGTCTGTTAAAATACAAAAGTTTTGATTTGCAAATAAGTAATTATACTGAATTCCTGTTCCAAATTAATGTGACAACATACAAGTATAGTGAAATTTTAAATTATAAACTTTAATTTCAAATTCATATTATGTAAAATGTAAATTTAAAAAATTCAAAAAAATCATTATAAATCTATATGATGTTTCATTTTATATACATGTATATAGATTCTCCTTCAAGTACGAGTGTGTTATAGAATTTCTCCACCCGAGATAGTTAATTTTTTTATTTTCAAAACGCGAACTTTAGCGAGCGTGTTAAAATCTTAAATTTAACATCGATGGTGGAGACATTCTATAACTCGCGAGTAAATTAAAGGAGAATCTGTTTCTCCTATGATTTTCAACAAAAACCTCAATAAAATGCCGTTGCTACGCATTTTGTTTACATGAAAGCCATTTCGGAACTTCTCTAGTTTATCTTTCCAATAAACTTAAAAAAAAATTCCCATAAACGGGAAATGGTTAAACGTATGTATTTTTATCCATTAAACACGTCAAGAAGAGGAGAAAAAATATATATATATATATAACATTATAAAATATCCTTAAAATACGTCTACAAATTCTGATGCATTAGTTGTGCATTTCAATCAATCCTATTCAACATAAAATCCCGAATTTGACTACAAAATGTTACATCTACTGAATTGGGGGGTTGTTCTTAAGTACTTTTTTCAAAATACGTCCTTGTTTGATTCAAAAAGAGATTCAGTCCTGCCGCTTTTCACCACGTCTTTGAGCCCGCCCTCTTTCCAACAAATTTTGGATACTGCCTATTTTTATTCCATTATCGTCTTTCACTCACATTCACCCCCCCTCCCACTTCTTCAAGAAAAAAAGACATTCGAATAGTTATTAGCTTATCTCTAGAGTAATTGCTCAAAATGTTTAGGACAGGTGAGCTAATAAAAGGTAATAATTACATTGGCATCTACTTCCAGAGTAACCGGACGGACAGTTGCAAACTCCAGAAGATCCCGAAATAACACAATACCCACTATTATAACAGCTGACCCCATAACACGGTGTATCTGTAAAATAACATAAAATTCTGTCGTTATTCAGTTTACGAAAAATTCTGTGACTTTTTTATAACAATTTTTGTGACATGTGACATGAACTGGTAAGTTAAACTGTGAGAAAATGAGCCTGAAAAGCTTCTTTATTATTCTCAAGAAATATAATGAAATTTTATGCAGAATCTGAAAAAATTAAGTCTCATATCCATAAGATCTTACTTTTCAGTCGAACACTAGTAAAATTGCATATTTTGTTTTACCATTTTTTACAATAAAATTTGAAATGTTTTGGGTGTTTGAAGCGCTGCCTGTATTTTGCCATTCCTCAATATATATACGTGTATGATCAAGAAATAAGGGAGGCCAATTATTTTTTTTTTAAAATTCATATTTTATGAATATGTAGTCATAGCCAGAAATTTCTTGGCATTCCCTATTGGAAAATTGCGCCACAGGCTATATGGTGATGGCTTGTTTTCATTGGCGGAGGATGCCGGAGAGAAGCACCGAACTACGGCAGGAAAACTGGCAATCCTTGTCAATTAAGATCGTAGTCGAACACACCTCGCCATGAGTAGGATTCGAGCTCACAACCTCCGTGTTGACAGGCTACTTAGATGGATTGATAAATTATTTTTAACGTCCCAGTGGCAATTATTTTAATGCATATCCGGATGAGAACATGTTGATATGATACGAATATGAATCCTGGTTTGTACTAGACCGGAATATTGATGTGCTAGCTCTCGAGGTAACAGTCCACAGGTAGACATATCCCCACACGAACACATTATACCGACTCCGAATAAATTAAAATACTGAGCACAGGAAAATTGATCGATAATCGAAATACATATAAAGTTACTATTTCACACGACAACTAATTTTAAACCATTAACATTATCACGAATGTGGTTTACGGAGCATGACATGCCGACTCTCCCAAAGCATTTGATGTTATTTTTAACTTTTGCGCGTGTCCGTGTGTGTTCATATTAAGGCCACACCAAATTGATTTTTAATTATTTGGATTTCGTCGCTCTGATTTTAGGACTTCGCCCCAAATTCCTCATTTTTCAAGAATTGAAAATAAATAATGTTCGTCCGCTCATAAAATTTGGTAAAAAATAGGATTATCTTCGATTTTTTGCAATATTTTAGAAAAAAAAAATTGTACCGTACCTAAATATGATCTTCGCCTGAAAATATCTAGTCCCCAAGAGAAAAAAAAATGAAATTTCGCTCGCTCGCACCTATTTTAGCCATAAAAAATCCAAAGAACTAAAAATAAATTTGGTGTGGCCTAATAGTGGTTTTATTTCTATGATATCTTGTTGTAAGCCTGTTTGGTTTGCTATATTTTCCCCAATTATTTTGTTTTATTTTCGTAGTATTTGTATCTATATATTTGATAATGTTCTCCGGAATTCGCCTCATCATCAATCTTTTCCATACAGGTTGTTTCGGTATTCTTCTGTCAATATTCAATAAACCAAAAATAGAAAGGAAATTATGTACACAAATTCAGGGATTCACGACAGTCTGTCTTGAAAGAGACGATAAATTAGTCTTATGGGTAACTAAATCTAATTACCTCTCTGGCATATTTAGACATATAGTCAAAGTTCTATATCAAGTACAGGAAATGGTCAAGAATTAAAAGGCCTTTATACAGAAGAATCGTTTGCGACTGACTATACCTTTAATATCAGAAGTGCTATCTAGAAGTACCCTTTAAGACAATTTTTATTGTACAAAATCACTGTAAAAAATCAGAAGCTGGATTTGAATGGTGGAATTCTTTATATCTGTAACATACGTATTGCAAGTTTATGAATGAACAGGAAGAGATTTCATTTACTCCAAAGGTATATTGAAAATAAGAACATCATAATATCTGTATTTAATTCTGTAAAAAACTTTTCCGAGCATAAGTTTTTGAAAGTATTAATGTACAGGATTCAAAGAATTTTGTTTGCTTCGTATATCATAACTTTGAAACCGTAATATAAGATACAAGAAATAACAGGAAAGGTGAACAATGAAATACCAATCAATTAACGCCATAAACACATTAAAGAATCCTCTGTAGGGTAAAAATGGAAAACAAGGAAAATAAATAGAAATGGTGAGCTGTGAAAAGGGCCATAAAACGACTTAAATGTACTAAATACAAAAGCCGAACAAAACCAAAATATAAAATCGTAAACCAGAGGCTCCACGGAGCCTGAATCGCTCACCTGGATTTTAGGTGACCATAACTGACAACTGGTATTTTCTGACAAGCAGACAAATAACCATAGGGTCCAATGTAAAACTAGTTCGGCTGTGGCGACCATCTTGAATTTCAGTTCGGCATAATAGAAACATAACTATTGTAGAGATTCATCCTATATTTGTTCATACATAAAAATATTTCAATTGGCTTGGTAGTTTCTGACAAGAAGACTATTGTACAAATTTCCCATAGCGTTCAATGTTAACTAACTCTGGCTGTGGCGGTCATATTGTATTTACGATCGGCACAAAAAAAAAAAACTTTTGTAGAAGTTCATCCAAGGATCATTCATGCAACAGATCAATTCAATTGGCTTTGCAGTTTCTGACAAGAAGAGCTTCAAAGATAAGTCCAACCAGATTGAATTATCTGCCCCTGGTAGCCATGTTGAATATTCAATCGACACAAAACAACTTTTGTACTGAACCATCCAATTAAAATTCCTGCCAATTTTGGTTCCATTTATACTGGTGGTTTCAGAGAAGAAGCTGAAAACATGAAATGTGGACGGACGACGGACGCAAAGCGATGGCAAAAGCCTACATGGCATTTTAGGTCAGGTGAGCTAAAAAAAAAAACCAGCAACCAAACTTAAAAGTTAAAATAACCCAAAGTTTCGAACAATAGGGCATTCATCACGAGCATGAAAAAATAAAAAGGTGTTGACTCTTGGAAGCCAAGAGCACGTCCATACATAAAAGGATAAAAATGTGCTACAGGGGCCGATCTCGGACCCACGAAATGGTAAGGGAATTAATATAAGTTGGTTTTACCCTATTTTCCACTATGACTAAACAAGTTTAATCTAAAACAACATAAAATAGTACAAAACACATAACTAGAATTAACACAGTCTGACTTAGTACAGACATTTAGCTTACTCTGGCAGTACTGTCCGGAGTAACCTGCCGGACAAACGCAGGTATAGCTGTTCACACCATTACGGCATGTGCCTCCATTTGTACATGAATGTGCATCACACGGAACATCTAAAATAAAAATAAAATGTACATTTATATTTAAAGATCAGTGTGAAGGACACACCAAAGACTTAAAAACTAAATCATAATAATATTGAGAAACTCAGAAACCATAAAAAAATGGTTAAAATGTCAAAATCCTTAAAAAAGGGAATCAGGTTGTCTGGAAAGGTAAAAAGTAACTGCTCCTTATAAGCATTGTTGTCAAGTCAAGTAAAGAAAGCCAAGTTCAGTAATGGACAAGGGACATACAGATTGAAAGATCACCTTTTTTTTTAACTTATCATAATTATCCATTTATAATAACGACCATAAAAGTTTTAAGTGGGGACTGCATCCAAGGGAAACTACTTTGTTTCAGCAGCTTTTGTGTCAACCTGAAGATCCCTCAACATAAAGAATAGCTATGCAAATACATTATAAAAATTAATTGTAAAACAATTATAAAGGTATTATATTGATGTGATCATATTACAGTAAATTGTTAATTATATTAATTAATTACAGTAGTTTTAATTATCAGTTTATGTCATCTATGACGGATATCAATGAAACCAAACACCATCTTTCATATAACATTTCCAATAATCATCTCTTCTTCAATGAATGTGATATAATGTGTTATAATAATTATATATCTGGAAAATGATACCGGAATGGGAATTCATCTTTCTTGACTGGTATATATAAGGTTATATTTTATCATATAAATTGATATTTCTACGCTCTAACTAGCCTCGGTTGTCTCGTGGTAGCGTGCTTGCCTCGAGTTCGGATGGTCGCGGGTTCGACTCCCTGCCGGGTCAATCCCAGGGGTTTATCCAGAGTTAATGGGAAGGACCCTTTTCGGCCTATTTTGGGAAAAACTTTGGTCAATTGGGAACCAAAATTAGAGGGGTAAGTTAACATTTTTGGGAATTCTGCATGATTTTGAAATAATTTCCATTGGGAATGGGTCCTTTTACCGGACCCTGCTGAATGGTAGAAAAATCCATGAATCCAGACAATAAAATTGGTATTTGCTGCTTCGGTTCGGAGTCGGTATAATGTGTCCGTGTGGGGATATGTCTTCCTGTGGACTGTTATCTCGTGAGTTAGCACATTAAAATTCCGGTCTAGTACAAAGCAGGGTTCATATTCGTATCATATCAACATTTTCTCGTCCTGATATGCATTAAAATAATTGCCCCTGGGATGTAAACATCACTTATCCATCCATCTAAGCAGCGTGTCAACAACGAGGTTGTGAGTTCGAATCCTACTCATGGCGAGGTGTGTTCGACTACGATCTTAATTGACAAGGATTGCCAGTATTCCTGCCGTAGTTCGGTGCTTCTCTCCGGCGTCCTCCGCTAATGAAAACAAGCAATCATCATATAGCCTGTGGCGCAAACCCCGATAAACCAAACCTTAATTAGCCACATTATAAAGTTCGTAGCTTTATGAAAATCTGTCTGTACAAATTAATGTTGAACTGCAGGCAAGTTTTCACACGATTTCGTGAAAACCCTTAAACGGACGAGAAGTCCCCATTGAATTGCTTAAAATCAAAAATCAAATACCCCCCCCCCCCCCCCAAGTAGTCTTTAATTCTGATCTCTCAACACGGTTACTTAATGCAATACCAATTCTATGATTTCGATTTTCATTGGCTATCTCAATGAATTATCATGTACCTAGTAATAGTAACTTTTTAACTTTGTTTAGCACAAAGAATGTAACGTAAGAATGTAATGTAGGCTTCAGTACACTGCAGTGTATATAAATATAGATAATAAGTATTCCAGTTTTAGTTCTTAACATGTGACGTATGAAATTTGAATGTTTTCATTTGTAACTACGTAATGAAATGTAACTAATAAATAAAATTCTTTGATACAAATTTTGATGCACAAGATGTGCACATTTCGTTGATTTACCACTCATCAGTTGTGCTCATGGCTTTAAATGTTGAAAACCAAAACAACAATCTAAAACGTTGAAGAGCAAAGTACCAAAAAGCATGCTATTAATTTTAACTTACCAAATGTGACACATACAAAATGGTTTAAATGGGCTGCTTCACACTTCGTTCTTCCTTTACATGGGTTGGGATTACAGGTACTATTATTCTGAAATGATTTTGGAAAAAATTCATATGACAGGTTCTTAAATTAACCGTTCTTAATGATAGCCCAATTCCCCACTCCTCGTTTCAGAAGAATCCAGACTAGCGACTAAGATTAATCGTAAGACAGTGACATAAGACAACAATCATTTGATTTTTATGGGGGGGGGGTGGCTAGGATGTAATGCTTGATCCTGCCTATTTTTTTCTTCGAATTGTTTTGTCTTGGATTTTTTTTAGTCGCTGTCGCGGCCTCCATTTTTATTTTCATTTAAAACAAAAAATTACCCGTTAGTTGATAGTCACAGGTCCTGCATTTTTTGCATCTAAAGTGATCCTGCCTCCTTATTTTGCCAAAATGCTGGTCCAGCCTTCCTTTTTATTTTAAATTTCATGTTATCCCCCCCCCCCCACCCCATAAAAATCAAATGGTTGCTCCTCAATATAGAATGTTACCAACCTAAGCTAAAATAAGACTTTAAAAATTCTACTATAAATTTAGAACAAAAACCATTTAAAAATACTTTTATAAGGGACAAAAAATAAACACGGAATACATACACTAAATTCATAGAGGGGATTATATTTGAGGGGACAACGAAAAAATGTGCATTAATTGTGGTATTGGACCAGTAGATATTTATGTATGCATAGATAAATAAACATTGCAAATCATTTCAGCAACGATGGGACTTTTCAAAAACATCTCATTCCTGGACGGATCGGGATAGAAACAAGAATATATATATTAGTCAAAAAAAGAACGTTACATACTTTAAATCCAAATTTATCAAAGAAAATTATTCTGCTAAAAATTATCATTCAATAAAAATTATTTGATTGATCTTGATAATCTGATATGGCAAGAACAGGTATAAAATCTGGATTTTTTATCGAAAGGCTCAAATTCAATTTCGCAAAAGTCATGACCAAAATCATCACCAGAATTGGAAAATAAAAATTTTATAGTATGAGACATTATTCGTGCTTCAAACTTAATGTCAAAATTTCAATTTTTAAAATTTTTTGGTAAAAAAGTGGTTTTTAAAATGTCAAATAAAAAATGCGAAAAAAAATCGTGTTTTTTGCACAAAATCTAAGGTTTTGACGAGAAAACGATGCCCCGTGAACATGAGAAGGATTGGACAATTTTTAAGCTCGCTACGACGTTTTGAAATCTTGTGTCCATTGGAAATATATTACCATGTAACGTTTCTTTTTTTTTACTAGTATACATGTATTTCTGTAAGAATTCTACTTAAACGCTGTCAAGGATTTACAGAATATGTCCATGTAATAACGACCATTAATTAGAACCCAGAAATGGGGCTTTTAAAGGTTTTCACCATTTCTTTAACATGAAGTTTTTTGCCCATGAACCCCCGCTTTTTCTTTTATAATTCAATCATATATACCTTAAAATGGTATTTGACAAAATTTTATGAAATCCTTTTTATTTTTTCATACATCTTTGAGAGACTGAAGTTGTCAATGCAAATACAATGAAAAATCCAGAGAAAGCCCATTTCCTGCAAATTTCCAAGGCCTTATAGCTCTAAAATGAGCACATGAACCTATATTTTTTTCTTGCTTATCTGTTTACTATTCATATGTTCTCTCAAACTAAAACACCTATTTCAAATCCTATTTATTTCCTATTAGACGAGCGATCATCCTTAATTTCATAAATATAATTTTAATATAAATAACACCTCAAAGAAAAATCAAATCGCTTTGATTCTGTCAAAAAAAAAAAAAAATACTGTCAGAGTCTATTGTATGACTGAGTGTACGGTAAACTGTGGGTAATTATTGATCCCGATGATATATATAGTATTATTCCCATATGGCAGATCCACAAGGAAAGTAGGATTATAATCATTTTCTACAGGAGGAAATCTGAGATCATAGCCATTTATTCCATAGGACGAATTATATATACTCTCTCAAAAAAGAAACGCAACATACAGAAAATAGGAAATTTACTTCATATATTATTTTCATAATTTATGATATAAATAATTTACACAGGAATGCAAAAATTGGCACACTTCTTGTTCATGAGTTCTTTTACCTTGGAATATCACAGTTTGTCACATATTGTCAATAAATCACTCATAAATTGTCAATATCTGGTATGTCCACCATTTGCTTGTAACACAGCCCCGACTCTTCTTGGCATAGATTGAATTAAACGCTGAGTTCGAACACGCGGTATCCTTTGCCACTCAAACTGAAGTGCCTGCTGTAATTGTTGCAGATTTTGCGGTGGTGGTTGTCGTTGGCGCACGCGCCGATCCACTTCATCCCACAAATGTTCAATTGGATTAAGATCGGGTGATCGTGACGGCCAACGGATCACATTGACATTCTGTTGTTCTAAAAAGTCTACTGTTACACGTGCTGTATGTGGTCGGGCATTGTCGTGCTGAAAAATTTCTCTCCGAATGTCAATTACGGGCAATAAATGAGGTCGTAAAATTTCGTCTCTATACCTAACAGCGTTCAGATTGCCTTGGATATGTATCAGCTGTGTGTTTCTGGCATAAGAAATAGCGGCCCACATCATAACACTGCCTCCGCCAAAATTGTCTCTCTCCACAACACAGTTTTGCGCAAAACGTTCGTTTCGGCGCCTATACACACGTATGCGACCATCTCGCTTTTCCAGTTGAAAACGTGACTCATCGCTGAACCATACTCTTCTCCAGTTCTGTAAATTCCATGCACGAACTGTAGTACACCATCTAACCCTCGCTCGGCGGTGTTGGCGTCTCAGTGTTGCTCCAAAGTAAGGTCTTCTTGCCCTCAATCCATGAGAACGTAACCGATTGCGTACTGTCTGCTGATATACGGCGCAACCCAGGGACGTTTACAGCTGTTTCTGTTGCAACAATAGTCCTATTCCGCAGATGGAAAAGTCTGATGTAACGATCTTGCGCCCTGGTTGTAACACGCGGGCGCCCTGAACGTGGCCGATCTGTCGTAGTACCAAGCTGCAGGTAGCGTCCCCAAAGGCGTGAAATTGTGCTACGATGAACATTGTACGTTACAGCAATAGCATTCTGTGATTCTCCGGCCTCTAGTCGTCCGATAGCGATATTCCGGGTAGCAGCGTCTAACCTTGGCATAGCGTCACCTCATCAGAATTTTATTTTACGAATGCATTCATGAAAAGAAATACCGGGTTTTTATACCGACTGACTGAGCTAAAAAATAACCCATGATTTGCACGTGAAAGTCGACCCAGTTTTTGGCAATGCGTAAATCGTAGGGTGTCCCAGATTGCGACCAAAGTCGTTTACGGGTGGATGAATTTAAATGATTGTACCTGGAAACTTTTTATGAAGGTGTAATTATGATCATGTGTACATATATTTTGATATTTATTGGTTATTTGTCCGGAAAAATAATATTTCAAAAAGATAATCTGATGTTGCGTTTCTTTTTTGAGAGAGTATATATTTTTGCCAGCATTTATGAATATTCGTAGTCTTCCCATGTTATTTAATGTATTTTCCAATTCATTTCAATATGGAAAATCATCAATTCCGATATTTTGGGATAATTTTCAGCATTCGAAAATTTAACCCTCCCCCCCCCCCCCCCCCCCAGCCCCCCCAAGATCCACACCAAAGGATTATATTATCAAACAGAGACATGTAATATATTAAAATTACTATATTTTAAAAAGATAAAAGATACAATATAGAATAGAGAATGCATAGTTAATCATACTTACCATATTCCAGTTACCAATTTCTGTAAAATATGTTCCGGATCTATGACGTAATAGATCGACAGGATATGAAATATCAAGCAACTCGCATTCTAGAGTGTCTCGCCTAAAATTAACACCATTGCATCCAGAATAAAGCATACAGTCTTTAAGACACATTTTTGGTCCGATTCTATCATGTGCAATGATAATATGAGAATCCATATATTTGTTTTTCTGAAATATACCCCCTGTTATGTTCATTTGTTCTGAATTTATCAACGTTAAGTTTAAAATGAAAATAACAAGTAAACGATTGAGACATAGAGCCATCATCATTATCATCATTTTTTATTATTACTATAATATTGCAATAATATTAATTAAAATTTAAACCCATGCAGAACTACTTTATGTAACATAAACAAATTGAATTCAGAATTTGAATGACGAGTTTATATAACCAACAGCGACTAAAACATCGATTTACGTATACACAGTTTATGATAAATTATAGTTATTTAAATAAAGTCATGAAATTTCAAACTCTAATGGTCTGGAATTGACAATTAATTATGAAAATTTCATCAAAACCAGAAATTTTTTGCCTTCTAGATTATGGACATATATCGTTTTGTTTACGTTACACAGGATTACACAAGACTGATTTTATTTCAAAATGACGGCTTCAATAATTCCAATAATATAACCCTTTCAACTCCCTTGCACTGATACTTGCAACCGTCTATAATCATATTATTATAAATGACACTAAAAAGTTAAACAAAGCATGAAGACACATAAAAGAAGAATATATTGAACATATACATTATGTAGGGAGGGGTATTTTTCGCAAATATCCGTCCCAACATGATATATCTGTTTAATTACACCGAATATCATTTTGAAGAGTGGCTATATAATCATACCATTTGTTTCCTGTTTTCTGGGATTTTTCTCTTTTTTATGTTTGTTTCAGGTACTTTTTATTGTGTTTATTCCATTTTTTCCTTTTGTAATGTGATGTTCCTTATTTTGTATTTCTGTTTTGTCGCATCCAAGTTAATGCCTATAGATTTTCAATTTTTTGTTACCGATAGTTTACAGTGTGTTGTCGTCTGACATTTTTACTTTTACGTCTGAACACTCCCGGGTTTCAAAATTGATTAATCACGTTACGTTACTTTGAAGGTTGAAGTCAAAAGCTTCCGAATGAATTTGGCGGGAAAACGCTCGCGACGGTAAAAAAGACATATACGTATTGGCTATCATGGTTCCCGGGATTACGTCCCATGTATAAGCTTGTCATATGTGTAACTTAGTGTAATATACTGAATATTGCGATCGGGAACCAGTCTACGTTTTGGCAAATACCACAGCACACAGGGAAAAAGGAAATTTTTTAAGACATATACCCCGGCAGCTATAAAAATGAACGAAATCTTGAAAATACATTAAAAATACAGTTGCTTTCAACCAATCAGAATCCAAGATTTTTATATAAGGTGTTATAATATGAAAAACAAAATCACTATCGCAATTCCTTCAGGAATAAAACGAATTAATAAATGACAATTGAAATATTAAAAAAAACTGTTGTTTGTACTGAATATTGTCTATAATTTCTTCGCCATTAGCTCTTGTTAAAGTTGAAAAAACCGTTTCTGTTCTGGTCGGTAGGGTGGAAATATCAATGGCAGTCTTTTGGTTTGAATTATATTAGCCGTGGTTAATGAAATGACTTATTAGTACTGAATAATTGGCTCAGCAATGGCTCGTTGATTTCAATCCGAAGAAAACAGAATGTATGATGTTTACATTCCGTAGAGATGTTCCAATCATAGATTTGGTTTTCAACAATGAAAATATTCAATTTGTTGAGAACCACAAACATCTTGGAATAACCTTCTCTGTTGACTGTAAATGGTCAACACATATTGATAATATATGTAATGGTGTGACTAAGCAAATATTTGTCATGAGAAAATTAAAATATATTCTTTGTCGAAATAATCTAACAAAATCTATTTATCGTATATACTTTCACTTAAGGAGTACTCATGTGAATTGTGGGATGGTGGTTTTGCAAAGGATGCAGAAAAATTAGAACTTCTTCAACTTGAAGCAGCTAAAATTGTAACAGGTCTCCCCATTTCTCCCCATTTTCTTTAGTAAAGAATCACTATATTATGAATCGTGTTGGGAATCTTTAGCCATTCGAAGAAATAGAAGGAAATTAAGTTTATTTCATAAAATAAGAAAGCCCCGGAATATTTGGCTGATTGTCTTGGTGAATATACACCATTAGGTAATTATAATCTCAAAAATCAACCTCAATATCGAGGTCCTAGATGTCGTTTAGAAACGTTTTCGAAATCTTTTTACCCTTCTTGCATTCGTTCCTGGAACTCTCTAAATCCTGCTATAAGATCTATTCCCTCAATTTCAAGTTTTAACAGGTGTGTTAGAGAAGAAAACTCCTTGGTTCCGTTTTATTATCTCATTGGACCTAGAAAAATTAACATTTTACATACTAGACTTCGTCATCATTGCAGTCCACTTAAAGCTGATTTATTTAGAATTAATTTGATTAATGAACCTTTGATTAATCTGTGGGTGCCCGTTGGAGGACGTTATACATTTTTTTCTTGAATGGTCCCTAAATACACATTCCCGACCTCAATTAATTAATAATATTCAACCAAACCATACAATAGAACATATATTATTTGGATCAGATATGTTGAGTGACGAGTGAATAAAAATATTTTTTGAAAATGTTCATAGATTTAAACACCAAACAAAACATTTTATAGAATTATAACATGGATCTTCAAATAAGGACTTTTTTATATAGATGTACTCACCTCACTTCCACTCTGATAAGTTTCATCATGTTTTTACATTTATTACAATACTTTTGTATGCTTCATATTTATTTACTATATTATTTTGTGTACTTGTTGTCCGTCTTTATACTGTATATTATATATTGTATGGAGAGGATTTATGCAAGTTGTTATAACTTGTATCCAATCCAAATTGTTATTGGACAATAAAATATGTTAAAACTAAAGTAATGTTTTTGTAATGAGCCCCTGAACCCCGCACATGCACAGTGAACACTCTGGGTGAATGCCCAGCAATTAGATAAACAGAAGGTCAAACAGAAATGGAAAAGAGTTGTTCCGTATTTTTATGTCACAATAAAGCCAATGAGATTTTTACAAGATGGTTTATGAATGAAAGCCATATAAATCAATCAGACATCCTACTGTTGATAGGGAAAAGAGTACTTTTTATTTTACTTTATAGCTTGTGTACTAAAAAATATTGTGCAAGTTACAATTTAAACTATTTAGTATTTAGGAATTAAAAAATCATGTTATTTCCACAACAAACAACATTATTAAGATGGATGGATAGATGAATTGTTGTTTCACGTCCAGTGGCAGCCTGGTGCATATCAGGACGAGAACATGTTGATATGATAATGAATATGATCCCTGCTTTGTACTAGACCGACACGCTGAGTCGGATTTTTAATGTGCTAGCTCACGAGGTAACTGTCCGCAGAAAGACATATCACATCACTTGGACACATTATACTGACTCCGAGTCGACCAGTACATTATTAAGAAATGAAACGGCAACATCACATATAACAGAAATAGTCCAGCTGATTCGTGAAAAAAAAATGTGGGTTTGATGATAAAAGCATCAAATTTGGCATGGTAGTAGTGATGGAAATCTCAAACAATATTAGCTATGGACCCACCTTGAAAATTCAAAATGGCGGTCTTTTTTCAAGATTGCCGCCATTGCATATAAAATTGAAGTATTTTGCTTTGACTTAACAGAGATTAAAATAGACATAAACTGATGAAATAAGATTAAAATATTAAAGCTAAATAATTTATTTTGTCATTTTAGATGCAGGTGCATTTTAAGGAGAATTAAACGTGTCCATATCCCATCTTAGCACAGCAATTCAGATCACATAGCAACCCAAAACCCGTTAGTATGGTAAAAGCCACGTTGCATTAAAAAGTAATAAGACTATAATAGAAGCATTTAATGTTAAGTTGTCAATTACATTTAATAAACGGGTGACGTTGGTCTAGAAAGCTCACATTGTCTTTTTAACTTTTCATTTCTAAAAACAATTTTAGACTGCATTATTTTTTAGAAAAGTTGTCATCGTACTGTTTGAGACAATTAACATTATAAATTGAAATCAAGGATGCTCGCTGGTCATTTTTGGTCTTTTTGTCAGATTTTCGGAATCCTCGGGTTTTATCCATTTCTTAAACATGATTTTTTTTGCCCATGAACCCCCACTTTTTCTTTGATAATTCAATCATATATACCTTAAAATGGTATTTGACAAAATTTAATGAAATCCTTTTTATTTTTTCATACATCTTTGAGAGACTGAAGTTGTCAATGCAAATACAATGAAAAATCCAGAGAAAACCAATTTTCTGCAAATTTTCAAGGCCTTATAGCCCTTGAATGAGCACATGAACCTATATTTTTTTCTTGCTTATTTGTTTACTATTCATATGTTCTCTCAAACTAAAACACCTATTTCCAATCCTATTTATTCTCTATTAGACCAGCGATCATCCTCAAAAACACTTTTTCGCCGTGGTATTGGCTGCAATATCGCCAGCTCGGCGTTAAAAAATATTCAATCAATTAAAAACACTTTTGTTCATGAAAAGATAGCCCAAATCGTAATAATATAAACAGAATTGCAATGAACAGGTTGATACTAAAGTTAAAAAAAATTGTCTATTCTTAAAACGGCAACATTAAAGTTGAAGCTAAAAGTAGGTATACTTCTGTCCAGGAAACTTTATTGATAATTCCTCTTGAAAACATATTTTCTTGCTGTCCATTTTCTTAAAACAAAGAAAGTGAATAATTAATTTAGGATTTCAAGCTGCAAAAATGATTATATAATAGAAATCGATAATTAATTATATTGTTAAAAATCATAATTAAAAACAAAATGTTTATCTATATACAAAGACAAAATGAGAAATACATTTCTCCTATTCTTGACGTGTTTAATCGGTGGGATAAAAATACATAATATCTTTAACCACTTCCCGGTGGTTAAATTTCTACGTGGGAATTACCGCCCTTTTTTCTACAGTTACTGGAACGATAAACTAGAGAAGATCCGAAATGACGTCTATGTAAACAAACTACATAGCAACGACATTTTCTTGAGGTTTTTGTCGAAATTCAAAGGAGAAACAGATTCTCCTTCAATTTACTCGTGAGTTATGGAATTTCTCCACCCTCAATAGTTAAATTTTCGATTTTAACACGCTCGCTAAAAGCTCGCGTGTTGAAAATCGAAAATTTAACTATCTCGGGTGGAGAAATTCCACAACTCACTCCTACCTGAAGGAGAATCTATATTTCTCCTTTTCTTGACGTGTTTGATCGATGGGATAAAAATGCATAATATCTTTAGCCACTTCCTGGTGATTAAATTTCTACGTGAGAATTACCGCCCTTTTTTATACTTATTGGAACGATAAACTAGAGAAGATCCGAAATGACGTCTATGTAAACAAACTACATAGCAACGACATTTTCTTGAGGTTTTTGTCGAAAATCATAGGAGAAACAGATACTCCTTCAATTTACTCGTGAGTTATGGAATTTCTCCACCCTCAATAGTTAAATTTTAGATTTTAACACGCTCGCTAAAGGAGAATCTATATTTAAACAATACGTCAAGTATTCTCTTGTGGTACCAATGCACGTTAAAATTGATCCTGTTACATGTCTATTGGAACGGGAAGTATAAAAACTGAAAATATCAACCAACAACTTTATTATATTCTTCCAAAAAAGACAACATCCAATTGTTTTTTTTAAAAACATGAATTTTCTAAACAATTTGTGTGATTGAGACATGAAACATGATGATGTTAAAATTTAAATGTCAGATAATTGAATTTAAAATCCCCTGATAGTGGTTGTTGATCACACGTGACATTTTCTGGTCAGCATGTGTAACGCTGCACGAGGAAGTCTTACGGGAATAAGTTGTGCGAATCATGGCTTATCTTGGGTATAAAAGACACCTAACCGTTTGATTGAATTCAGTCGTTAAATTGTTTCTCGACTCTGCTACGAAATTCCAAGAAAAGACACAGCCAACGGAAATATCATCATTGGTCGTCACCAGCTCAGTGAATCAAATCCGGTTCAACAGCTGACGTCAACGTTCTAGCTGACCTAGAACCACATCAGCAGCCAAAGATCGCTACATTCGGTTACTTCATCTGAGAAACCGGACCGTGACAGCAAAGGGAAACATCTTCAAATGTCCGAGGTCACTGACGAATATCAGCACAGACAATCAGAAACCGTCTCCGTGAAAACTGCGTTTCCGCCAGTCGTCCTTATTTTGGTGCAGTACTGAGACGACGGCGTCCGATGGTGCAACAGAGTTAGGGCTGGGACCTGCAGAACTCGAGGCGAGTCTGGTTCAGCGAGGAATCAAGATTCAAGTTGCAGAAATGAGATGGCCGTACAGAAGCCGAAATGAGAGGTTCGCAAGGAACTGCTTCTTTGAGGTCGACAATTTTGGCGGAGGAAGTGTGATGATGTGGGGTGTCATATCCTACGCCCGAAAAACTCAACTGGTTTACATCCCCAACAACCTTAACGCCACTCGATACAGAGATTTGACAATGAACATCCGTAGGGAAGTTTTTCAGCACGACGACCCTCGGCCGCACACAGGCTACTGTTGACTTTCTAGCCAACCAGAACGTAACAGTATTCCCCGTCTAAATCACCAGATTTGAACCCAATAGAACATTTATGAGATGATTTGGATCGACGAGTGCGCAGCCATTAACTAGCGCCGCAAAATCTGCAAGAACTACAACACGCTCTTGAGCAAGAATTAGTGAGAATTCCGCAACACCGCATTCTTCGATTGATCGAGTCTATGCCGACAACCAGTGTGCCAAATTTCAGTGTAATGTGATGCTTATTTCTGTATTTAAAATGTTAAAAATTTGCAGAAAATTAAATTTTTTTCACATGTTGCGTTTCTTTTTTCGGAGAGAATTGTATGAGATAAAAATGGTGTACGGCAATTGTAAAGCTCAAAACTAAGACAAGAAAAAGTTTACACACCGATTAATATTTTACTTTTATTACTCATACCTTTACAGAGGATATCCAATTCATCGTCATCACAATCGTTAAAGCCGTCACAAATATATTGTGTTGGTATGCAATCTCCATTACTACAAGTATGACCGCACTGTCTACTGTTTTCTGTGTTTAAAAAAATACTTAAAATCTTGCGTACTTGTACTTGCACTATGATCAAAATACATAAAATTGCAACTTAAATTGTATTTCTTTCGGCGTATGGCTTAGATAGGCTTAGATGTAACTACTTAATAGATTAAAATTTTGAATATAGTTTCAATAGACAAGCCAACATTTTGAAGGCGCTGTTTGATACAAAAAATACTAAAAATCAATGATTAAAAAAAAAATCATTGAAATAACTTTACGATTGTGATAGAATTTATTCTCTAATTATTCCGCTGTTTTCAGGGTATCCGATTGGTTGGAGAAACATTTGGTACTCCACGCTCGATTTCTCGATAGCCGATTGATCCATTAAATTCATCTTCGGTTTTCTCAATGGTTTTCAAAGAATCCGTAACAACGCGTAATCAAACTATCACAAACGTCTGTAATGCTCTGTGTAAATAAAAAAATGTCTCTTAACGAGAACTTTCAGTGCATCAACCTGGATGTCAAGATATCCAGTAGCAATTTGGTTTTCATACTGTGGCGTGTTACATGTAGATCATAGGAATGAAGTGAGAGGCTCAATACGGGATTCATGGCGAATTAAATTTTATTACGGATGATTTTAAACACTTGAAACACTCAGAGAAACAGAACCGTACTTCGCGAGCAGGTGGTTATAGTATTTCTACAATGGACATTAATTAACCTTGAATACAGTCATTTTCATAAAGGTTAAAGATAGTAAAAAGCGCGTGTTAAATGTGCTAGGACAAAGTCCTAGTGGTAATTGCTACAACCGTAATTTAACTTTGCTCCGTAACTCATATAGAATTTTGCCTACATTTGTACTCAACCACAATACAAACCTGGACAGAGACTGACAGATTCATCATCATCACAATCTTCAAAACCATCACAAACCAAATCAGAGGGTATACAGTCTCCATTATTACATCTATGGCCGTCACAGTGTATGTTGTCTGTGCATTCAAAACAAGACCAGTTAGCCTTTACTGCAGTTTTCATATCTTCATCTAATATTTAAGTTTTTGTTTTGGTATGCTCTACATGTGATGTAATTTTTGTGTTGCAATGAATTATTATGGAGGAAAAGGGTGTGATGGAGTTATATTGGACCCTTGTTTTTTGACCAAATGCATGAATCTCAATTTTTGTGCTTTTGCCACTGAATCGATACCGCTGCTGGTGGACTCCAAGTCCCCGAGGGTATTACCATCATCAGTCACAGTTTTCTGTAGGAAAAGTGCTCTGATTATTCTCCTATGCTCCATTCAGTTCTAAAGATTTTAACTACATGTATGTGCTAATTACACCCTTTTTTGTCATTGTCTATTGTCTAAATTCTTTAAGGATCAATTTGTTATCTTAATATTTTAGGGTGCTTTTATATTTTGTTAGTTTATAGCTAATGATATAATGTTACATGTGGTAGATAATTCAAGTAAGATTTAGTGAGAGTTTTAGTTAGTAACCCGGTGGGCTATGGCACGGACGTCGAATTAATATGCATACGTAATCCCGTAGTGAACACAATTTTTATACTGGACTTTGCCATATATTTAAATGCATGATTTATATTGTGTTTAACATTAAGGATGCTCGCTGGTCATGTTTTGGTCTTTTTGTTAGATTTTCGAAATCCTCGGGTTTTATCCATTTCTTAAACATGATTTTTTTTGCCCATGAACCCCTACTTTTTCTTTTATAATTCAATCATATATACCTTAAAATGGTAATTAAAAAAATCTTATGAAACCCTTTATATTTTTTCACACATTTTGAGAGACTGAAGTTGTCAATGCAAAGACAATGAAAAATCCAGAGAAAACCCATTTCCTGCAAATTTGCAAGGCCTTATAGCTCTAAAATTAGCACATGAACCTATATTTTTTTCTTGCTTATTTGCTTACTATTCATACGTTCTCTCAAACTAAAACATGTATTTCAAATCCTATTTATTTCATATTAGACCAGCGATCATCCTTAACGTACTAGTATAACTGGAGAATTCCTGATTCTATCACAAATCGTCAATTTTTCACGACTTTTACACAATACTGGTATGCTACTTTCACGAAAATAAATTTAATCATTAAACCCATGAAACCTGTGCAATTAACTTCGTCTTCGCTCGCTGAGCAGTCATCATATTTATCACATACATAATATGTCGGTATACAACTTCCATCCATACACTGGTATTCGTCTGTACTACATCCTGCAAAGAAATGTACGTCTAGTTAGTTCGTTATGCCAACTCTTTTTATCACTTAATTACACCGTATATAAGAATTCTGTAATCTGATTGATGCAGTATAGGGGTATTTTTCACAAATATTATGCACTACAAACGATTGCAGAGGCAGTGGGGTATTTGCCACTTTTGTCCTCTGCCGTAGTAATTGCGAAAAATACTCTTATACGACTGGGCGCTTGAAAGGTCTACATCATCACTGCGTTTTAGTACAAGCTTTTGTAGAGGGAACATCTTATTTTGATATTCTGTGTAATTAAACATATATATCATGTTCGGGAGGGGTATTTGCGAAAAATACCCGTCTTGAGACGAAATTCGCTCGCCCGTTGGTCTCGGGAAATTTCAAGTCTCGAGACTATTATTTTTCGCAAATATCCCTCCCGAACATGATATATCTGTTCGAAATTCCTGTCAAATAATTTCCGTTCAACAGCCATTTTGTACTTTTATGTGTGCTGTATTTACTATTTGTATTTGTTCTTGTTTGCATAGTTATCAATATCGTTTATATCTTTAGATTACAATTAGCGAATGGCTCATCTTATCTTCATTGTTGTCCTTATTGTTCCTGCCAGCGCTTAGCGTGCAGTAAAATGCTGAATTATTCTTGAATATGCAATAAATCAGTATGTTAGAAGAAATATTTATGATGCAAAAAGGCATTCGTTCAAATAGAAAGCATTTAGACACATACATTTCGTTCAAATGCTATATGTTATTGCTCAAATGATTTGAGTTTACAACAATAAGACTTTAAATAATAAGAAAAGACAATAATTTTCATGATGATAGACGGTGTGCTTCTTTAAATAGTATATTACTACCTGTCATGCCTGTACAGTTCACTTCGTCCTCGCCTCCTATACAATCCACGAAATCATCACACACCCAGTTAATAGCTATACAAGATGAGTTAAAACACTGATATTCTGCTGACGTACATCCTACAAAAATAAAATACATCAGAAAACCTTTAACCGACTTTCAAGATGAAAAAACACAAGTAATGCCCCCTTCCCTTGCTGTTGGTATTATGTTCTTTATAATTATAGATGATTCAAGAATAATTTTACTTGAGGTCCGTTGGAGACTGTACCCATCTCACGGAAAGGAATAAAAGTTAAAGGAGTTAACGATAAATATCTGAATTAGGATAATTGGAGGAATGTTGTTAAGTTTGGTATCAGAAATGGAGATATTTACTCAAACTTCCCCATAAAGTGTTTTGTTCAATTAAATCCAAATGGAGCCCCCAAAATGATAGTTGGGTTTGGTCAATAGAAGTTTTGTTTGGTGTAACTTATGGTGTACAGGTGTTATTTTACTTGATTCACAAATATGTTAGTTGGGTTGCTTTGATTGATTGGTATGTCAATGTTGACCTTTCCTGTTATCCATTTTGTTGATTATTCTTGGAAAGATGGTGCAAACAACACATACCGTACTGAAAAAGAACCACCTAAAACATTCTTGTATACTGTGTCTTTTTCTTTTAATTCCAAGTCGTTTTTCACGAATATCTCAAATATTTGGTAGATTAGTCATAATTAATGACTATTTTTTCCACTGGTGAAATGTCTTTTCTGTTTTCTATGTGTAATTTGTTGATTTATGCTTAAAGTATGACGTCACCACAAACAAACGTGACGTTGCTGAATATGTGCAAGTTTTATTTCCAAAAGTTTGAACCATGTTGACTTTTGGGATATACCAAGTTGTTATTTGAAATTTACAGAATTGTAATAAGCTCAGGAGTTTTTCATGGAGAAATCAGTTGTCGAAGTTTGTGGGACACATGGTAGTTCGGTTCTCACCAGGTCAGTAGTAAAAAAAAATCTTTTAGCATTTTGTCTCATATGGTGGAAGATATATATGTAAAGGAATATATACCAAACGAATAAATCTAGATTAATTCTACAATGATGACCAGTTGATTGTGAAACTTAAGAACTCGAGATGATTAAATTTTCATTTTTAAGCTGCGAGGTATGCATGGTACATCTATGGGTGGTAACTGTAAAACATGCATAGGACGCTGGCCGTGACCTATATTTCCGCTTGAACGTCTCGGTTAGGGTCTAGGTCCCACATCAACCATATTTGTACTAATCATGCATCTAGGAATACTAACAACTCCAACGCATGATTCCGATGCCGGTTGAGACCAATATTTTTCTTTTGAACGACTCGATCACAAAGAATGGTTCAGGTGCATTCCTATCACTTTATACCATATTGGTACATGTCTCTGGAATGTACATTAATTACTTTTGAGTCTCATTTTTTTCCCCAAAATTGTACACATTTATGATATTTATTTCAGACTTAATAGCGAATTTAGGTACAATTATAAAAATCGTGAGCATAAAGGTAAAGATAAATATCATAGATTCTACTACGATGACCAGTTGATTATGAAATTTATCAACTCGAGATAATAAATTTTCATTTTAAACTGCGAGACTTGTCCGAGCAGTTTCAAAAAATGAAAATTTATTTATCGAGAGTGGATGAATTTTATTATTAAAGCCTCAAGAGTTATAGAATCGTTTTCTCTAATGACAATGTAAAACCCCGAGAGGTTTTCCGAACGTTTTTTTTTGGCGGGAAATTGCACGAGCATTTAACCATCGTTTGGTGATATCAGAATTTATCAAACGGGTCAAGAGATGTATAAATGCGCACAGAATTAGAGAAATACACCCTTTTCTACATGTGTTGATATCTTTCATATCTCATTTATTTAAATCATTATAGGTGTACTTCAAAGCACTGAGTTTCGAAAATTTAGAAATGGCAATAATTTTGTGTAAACATATTTTATTAATTAATTCAATGATACATACAATAATTAAATGCAAGTAATATACAATACAATTGAATAATCAATATAGGATTCGGAAACAAGTTCTGGGCTTATACAAATCCGTATCCTACAAAAAATAATTTTCATAGTTAATTTTCTCATACCCAAAAGATTATACATTAAAAAATACATTAAAAAAAATTAAAGAAATGATGTAACATTTTGATAGATAACATGCACTGGAATGTTGTTGAATAATGATGAGTATTTGTTTACTGTGTCTAGGAAATCGTTTGCTACTCATAATATATGACTGAACTGCCAAGAAAAGTTCTATGTTTCCTTCGTCGCTGAAATGCGAGACCCGAAGAGACTAATCCTATTGTCAAATCTACGATTATTTATACTAGCAATGTACTTAATATAGTGCTGCCGCTGGAGGTCGAAACGCGGACAATGAAGGAAATAATGATCACTAGACTCGATAAGTCTTGCATGAAAAATTTCACCTTGGCGCTTACCGACATAATAAATGGGGGGGGGGGGGGGGGGGTTCTTAGACAGTGTTTTGCGATTGTAAAGTAGTTTTAAAGATTCCTAGAGACGTACTTGATTTTGTATTTTCCGGTAATAGGTTCCATGATCGCACTGTAGCTGGATGGAAATAATTGGAATATAATGCTGTTCTGGCTATGATGGGGACGTATAACGGATGGATTTCTCGTATTATAGTTATGAATGTTTCTGTTTGACTCAGGGAGTAGGTCAGATAAATATGCTGGTACAGCTTTATTTTTCATTTTATAGAAGTAAAGTAGTCTGTGTTTTTCTCGTCGATCCTTAAGTTTTTCCCACCCAGTTTCAGTGTATAATTTACTCATGGAGACCAATCTAGTGCCTCCGGTCACAATCCTGGCGACCTCTATTTGAACCTTTTCAATTTTATTTATTAATATATTAATGTTATTGTCCAACACTACATCGGCATATTCCAATATTGACAATAATTTCAATGTGTAACTCTGTTTCCTGTATTAAGAAATACTTAATAATTAATGTTATTGTCCCACACTACATCGGCATATTCCAATATTGACAATAATTTCAATGTGTAACTCTGTTTCCTGTATTAAGAAATACTTAATAATTAATGTTATTGTCCCACACTACATCGGCATATTCCAATATTGACAATAATTTCAATGCGTAACTCTGTTTCCTGTATTAAGAAATACTCTATAATTAATGTTATTGTCCCACACTACATCGGCATATTCCAATATTGACAATAATCTCAATGTGCAACTCTGTTTCCTGTATTAAGAAATACCATACCTGTCATGCCTGTACAGTTGACCTCGTCCTCGCCGCTGGTACAGTCCACTATATCATCACAAACCCACAAACTGCTTATACAAAAACCACTTAAACACTGAAATTCGTCTGAAGTACAACCTGTTTAAGGAAATAATCTAATCATTATCATATTAATTTATTGCTACCGCTACTAAAATTATGGTGAGAAATATAAATCGCTGGATACATGTACCAATTTTCAATCATAATTTTTGTTCATCTTCGCCTCAGTATTTGGCCATTATGTCTTTATATATGAATTCACATTACGTCAAACGTCCCATGTTAGAATTGCAATGAAATTGTGAAATTTTACGATTCTGTCCTGAATCGGAACCTATCAGTGTTTTACGAAAAAAGTTTTATTTTCAACAATAAAAAACCATTTTTGCTTCTGTTCGTGTACCCATTCAAGTCGAGGAATACTATTTTGGGAAATATCATTTCAAATTGTCACAGAGGCAAACATACATATTTTCGGCCAAAAATTAATTTGAAATTAGAAAAACATGGAAGAAATGTCGGAAAAGGTATCATAAAAGGTTAAAAACTAAGAACAACATATCTCACGACGGGTGCCGTATACGGAGCAGGAACTGCTTACCCTTCCGGAACATCTGAATTCACTCCTGGTTTTTATAGGAGTTTGTATTTTTCATTGTTTTGTAGATTTCAGTGTTTATTTGTTGTGCTTGTCCAAATGTCTTTTAGATAGCTCTTACTTTAGATGGTTTTAACTTTACCCCACCCCCCCCTTTTCGCTTTAGGGTTTGAATTTGGCCTTAAACATTTGTTATTTTCGTTCTTTGGCACTAATATGATTGATGAGACGTATATATACAACATGTACAAATATGCCGGCATATCAAAATTGGTATGATATGTAATATTTATCTGTATAACTATAAAAAAAATCTCCATTTTGCTTAATAGATGGTTTTTGATTTACATTTTTACTCTTTGCTCGTCAACGTATTGAGTTATTTGTTAGGTTTTCAATCAACATTTTTGAACTTGAGCACAATTGATGTGTCGTAAATCGACGAAATATGCACAACTTGTGCCTCAAAGTTGATATCATAAAATACTTATCATTTGCACTCGTTTATGGCAAGCCGTTTTACTATTTATTCTACCTTCAAGATATCTAATAAACTTTATAAGGTATCTCATAAAGTTTATAGGATATCTTATATAATTTATAAGATATCTCATATAATTTTCTTTATAAGATATCTTATATACTTTATAAGATATCTTATATACTTTATAAGATATCTTATAAACTTTAGAAGATATCTTATAAAGTATATAAGATATCTTATAAAAACTAGAATATATAAGATATTATATGAGATATCTTGAAGTTAGAATAAATAGTAAAATTTTCTTTTGTTTAGATGGTTTGGACTTTACCATTTTATTCATTTTGACTTCAAAGTTTTGGGTTATTGTTTAAGTATTCAACATTTTCATTCATGAGCACAACTGCTGGGTCGTTAATCGACGAAATATGCACATCTAATGTATTTTCTCTAATTTTCAGCCAATTTAAACGTCTCTCGACCCGTTGTGTAAAGATTGATAATCTCACTAGTGACTTTTTTGTTCTCGGATATTGGTCGAAATTAATTGTGACGTCGTCGGGATTTCGGAGAAGCACCAACAAAATTGATGACGTCGTGCACATTTTATAATCCGATGCCTTTGATCACAAATCATAAGATTTCAAAACGAATTGAAAATTAGAGAAACAGCGTCTTACATTTTTACTCGTAGGTTATCAGATTTCTCCAATCTCGATAGTTAAACTACGGAACTTTTAGCACTCGCTAAATATCGTGCTAAAAATTCGTAATTTAACTAGTATCTCGATTGGAGAAATCTGATAATCCACTGTTTTTCTCTCCAGAGAAATAGAAATAACATAAAATGTTGGAAAATCTACCTCCGATCTTATTTTAAATCAAGGTTACCAGCAAAATAAAATAAAACAAAATATCATTTCATTATCTTTATGTACACATTTTATCAAGTATACATGAATTCTGATTATGTTTACAAAACATTTTTCACAGATGAAAAGGCATATTCACAAGAGAGTAATTTAACTTCAATATTCATAAATGAATATAGATTATTACATGGCATTTTTAATAGCAGAGGCTTTATCAGCCCGAGAGCCGCAAGGCTCGAGGGATGATATATGACCGAGGGTTGATAAGGCATCTGATATGAAAAATGCCATGTAATGATCTTTTTATCATATACTTCCAACTGTAGTCACTTTTTATTAGTATTAGTCTTGTGGGTTTAAAATAATCGGATGTATCATAATGTATAATTATTGTGTTGCCTTTGACAATTTCCCAATATTCACTTTGTACAGTAATATAGATGAACCACAACATTACTTCACCTAAGGGAACCCCAGGTAAAAATACATAATTTTAATTAATATTTTTCAAATTCAATAGCAGTAACAATTGCTAATATGTAAAACGGAGATATTGTCAAATGAAATCAGTGGCAAGTTTTGCCTTGAAATTCAATACCTATAAAAATACTATCAGTTATATCAAATATTCATTTTAAATGAATGTAACAATTATTAGTCTACCTTTTATTCCAACATATTTTAAGAGGGCATATTTTTTATTTTCTTTGTGCAATTGCTTTGTTTTACGTAAAATATGAAGTCATCACAAACAAATGTGACGCTGCTGGATTTGTATTAGCATTGTGTCCAAAAGTTTTAACAATTTGAAATTTAGGACATACCTTATTGTTACTTGAAGTTTACAGAATTGTGATAAAGTCCTGCGTTTTTTCAGCAAGGAATCAGTAAGTTTCTCAACTCATTTTTCGTCTCCTTTGTCAAGAAATTTAAATCACAAGTAGTTTTTTCTGGTTTTGTTTGTATTTTTCATAGAATTTAGGAATGCGACTGTGTCGTCTGCAGTATCCGCAGTTAATTCAACTTTTCTGGAAATGATCGAAGAGGCATGTGATAAAACTTCCGAACATTGACGAAGAGGCATGTGATGAATTCCGGAAGTTGCTATATCGGTCCGCTAAAAGTGCTTTATCCTGCAATCAAGCCATTTCCGGTCTAATAAAAGGGGTAGAATAAATTTTAATCGTATTAGGTCAATGACCTAATAAAGTCTACTGGTACTTGTTTACATGAAGAGCGCGAGGAGCGTAGTGAATGTACCAGATGACGTCGTGGCGTTTCCCGCGTTTTCACTGCAGTTTAATTTCAACTTCAAACGTAATTTTAAGGCATTTTACGCATCTAAATGGATTGCAGGATAAAGACAATACAAAATCATTGTCGGAAAGTATAAAATTTATTTGGGCTCGCTGCGAAACATGGGGAAAAGGCTCACTAAAGCTCGCCTTTTCTCATGTTTCTAAAGCTCGCCCAAATCAATTTTATATTTTCCGACAATGACTGTGTATTGTATATTTATCAGCCCGCTTGAGTATTCTTACCAAAAATTATTAGTTTATCGACTATTTCCGCAGTTTTATAGCAGGGTAAAAGCATTTATTTTTTATAAGTATATGCTAAATAAAGATTATAACATGGCATTTTTCATATCACACCTATTATCAGCCCTAGGTCAAGATATCAGGCCGAGAGCCGCCAGGCTCGAGGGATGATTTTGACCATGGGCTGATAATGGGTCTGATATGAATAATGACATATTATGATATTTTTATCATATACTTCAATATTGGTGTTTTTTAGGTCTCCATAAAAGTTTTTATCTCAATTATTTCAGTTTCATTGCCGTATTACCGAATATCCTCAAGGCGCTGAAAATCGTCATTGTCCCTCATTCGTTTAGTCAAAATGTTTTGTCACTTAATATTCTGTTTGTATTAACATTTTTGAGCGAATTAATATAATACAGTTTCGTCTCGCTATCGTCTGCCGTGTTTCTATGTGCTAGTAAGTTTAGCATCGATTACGGAAACGACTTGATTTATAACGCGATTATGGATTAGGGGTGTGATATAAAACGGAAGCAGTTGATAACAAAGTCATATCAGCCCGTTAAGCCAATTCTTATAAGATTTGGGCAGAAATATGTACAATTTACAATTTTATCATAGGGTAAAACTTTACCTATATGATAAATCATTTTATTTGATATGTAAGATCTGAATAGACAAATTATGAGATAAAATACAGGAAAAATATTACTTCAAATCTGATTTATCGATAGGAAAATGGTAAATCTCATATGGGAAGGAACAGCTTCAGTGGCCTCGTGGTAGCGTGCTCGCCTTGGGGAGGGGAGCAAAGACTGGTTGACTCGGAGTAAGTGTAATGTGTCCGGTTTGGTTGAGCACATTACAAATCAGGTTCAGGTTCACTAGTAAAAACCATGGATCGGGTAATCGTAATCAGCTGTAATCAATAACATTTTTCAATGTAATCACATGTAATCAGTGATCATGCATTTTCTGATTACATGTAATTGTAATTTTATTGATTACAGTGCAAAAAACGAGTGTAATCATGATTAATTTTAGATTAGTTTCAGATTACATTCGTTATACACAATTTTCACTCAAATTAGTTTTATGTAAGATAATATGTTTAAAAAAGATTCTTCAACATCACTATATTAAACAATGTAATTATAAGTAATAGAAAGTAATCATGATTATTTTTAAGAAAAGTAATCTAATCTAATTGATTACATTTGAATATTGGTGTAATTGTAATGTAATTTATTACATTAAATTAGCAAAGTGTCATTTAATCGATTACATTTTTAAGTAATCGACCCCATCTCTGGTAGAAACCATGGTTCATATTCATATCACATCAACATGTTCGCCCTGATATGCATGTAATAATTGCTACTAGACTTAAAACAATAACCCATTCACCCATCTTAATTCACACATCCTGCCCATCCACCCATCTTAATTCACACATCCTGCCATCCATCCATCTTAATTCACACATCCTGCCCATCCACCCATCTTAATTCACACATCCTGCCTTCCATCCATCTTAATTCACACATCCTGCCATCCACCCATATTATTTCACACATCCTGCCCATCCACCAATCTTAATTCACACATCCTGCCATCCACCCATCTTAATTCACACATCCTGCATACAGTTCTGCAAACCGGGGATCAGTCTGGATCCGCGTTAAGCAATATACATGTTTACCATTAGAACACGATATGAAATCCGCAGATTTCATATCAGTTTGTAATGAATAAAATGGATATTTCTTACCGCGTAGCCAGATTTATCCGCGGTTTGCAAAACTGTAGTGTAGGCAGGGTGTGTATTGAAGACAAGTTAAAAACAAACCAAATTCAATCGATAAATATAAAATCTAAAGGGGCACCGTGTTGGTCGAGTGGTCTAGGTAGTAAATCGTACTACTAATGAGCATTCTGTGAACACCGAGGTTGTGAGTTGAATCCAGCTTGTGGAGAGGTGCGTTCGAATCTGATCGGACTGTCAATTTTTCTGCCATAGGTCGGTGTTTTTCTCAAAATACTCTGCCTTCCTCCATCAATTAAAACTGACCACCAAGATATAGTCATCTGGGCTGACAGTGGTGTAAAGCTCCAATAAGCCAACCCCCAATTCAAACCAAGCTAAAATCTAAAGACAGGATAGGCAATGACACAGAATAAAACAATAGATAAGCAACATAGACCCCAATTATAAAATGGACAATGCAAGGTCTTGTAAAGCAACTAAATCAACATTTTGGGCTAATTCTTTTTTATGTACTCAAATAATTTACTTGACAATAATTAAATAATAGCGAGGGCTATAGGAGCATATGCATTTTTTACATATGTGTCATTTAGAAAAGTCTTTGTTTAATGGGGGCAGCCATATTGTGCTACATAATAAAGGTAGAAAAATTTAGTTCGCCGGAAACGAAAGTAAGGGAAATAACTTGCTTTAAATTTTAATTTTTGAGTCAGATGCTGGAAATGAGTTTCTGAAAGGGTTATTGCTGTGCTCGCATCATTGGCCACGTCAACAGCATATTAATAAACTAGTACTGCATATAAAAAATTTAAAAAAATACATTCCTTGATCGTCCTTATCATATATATTACCTTCAGTGAATTCCATCATCTCAAACATAAACAAAAAACAAAGGAATAAAACTACCCTCCCATATTTATCCATTTTTATGGTAGTGTTTAAACGGTCACAGCATTAGGTTGAATATTCCGTCATTTACGATATAATGTACTGGCCCTTGGCGCTATTACATCCTATGTGTGGTATAATGACTATGATAACAATAGAATAGATAGACTCAATTACTCTGTTTATTCTCTGTTGTACTTCAATGTGTTTCTACCAATTAAACAGGCATAGTTACCAGAGGACATAACATTGTGAGGTTGTTTTTAAATTTTGAGTAATGTATTTTGAATATTTTTAATGAAGGAACATTACAAGACTAGTGTAATAAAAAAAAATCAATGATACAAATTTTGTGGCAAAAGATATGCACAATTCGTATATTTACGACAAATCACCTTGTTATCAAGGCCTAAATTATTAAAAGCCAAAACATAATCCAAAAAGTTTATCAGCGGAAAAAAATGTCAAAATAGCTGAAAGGGTCAATCAAAACTCTTTTTTCACAAAATTTACCATTTTTATAATATTATAGCGAGCACAGCGAGCGCTATAGGAGCTGAAAGGGTCAATCAAAACTCTTTTTTTCACAAAATTTACCATTTTTATAATATTAGAGCGAGCACAGCGAGCGCTATAGGAGCATATGGGTCATTTAGAAAAGCCTTTGTTACATGGGGGCTGCCATTATGAAATCCGGGTGAATTTATTTGTTAATGCGAATATGGCCATATTGTGCTACATACTAAGGCTATAAAAAGTGTCGTTCGCCGGAAACGGAAGAAAGTAAAGTAAGGGAATTAACTTGCTTCAAATTATAATCTTAGTATACCGGAAATGAGTTTCTGGAAAGGACTATTGCTATGCTGGCATCATTGTCCACGCCAACAGCATATTAAAGTATCAAAGTCATGCTAGTATCGGAATAAAAAAACCTGAGCCTGTGATTCCTTGGGGTACTTTGATGTATAAGATGTCACTTCTGAAACACCCCCGGTTCTGTCCTTGCGTTTACACATGTCAATTGTTTGCATTGTCTATAGGTTTTTGTTTTTTCAATGTTTTTTACGCTGTCTTATGTGTTTACTCATTTAAATTACATCTTTTGAATTGCTCCTTATGTATTTTTAGGTTTATGAAAATTTAAGGATAAGAGGTTCGCGTTAATGGGACAAAATCCAAAAACACTGAATACGGTAAAAAGATGGATTACAACTAGGTACAATGTATGTGGGTCTCCGACAAGGGACATTTTTCTAATTTAATAAAACTATCCTCAATAGGTTCTTACATCGATAGCTGTGGATTATTGGATTTATCTAATCGAGACTGTTACATTTTCGAGATTTAAAATCCGAGCTTTGGCGATGACTTTAAAATTCGATAATTTAACTATCAAGATTTGATAAATCCGATAATCCTAGATCTTTAATGATTGTTTGAAAATCACTGTGAAATCCCCTTCGAGTCCCTCCACATTCCCGTTAATGCAAATACCGAAGCGATGTTTTAGCTCACCTGACCCAAAGGGTAAAAAATCTTCTCCTCTGAAACTACTGGGCCAATGGAACCAAACTTGGCCATAAGCATCATTAGGGTATCTAGTTTAAAAAATATGTCCGATGTCCCGCCTGCCAACCAACATGGCCGACATGGCTAAAAATAGAACATAGGGGTAAACTACAGTTTTTGTCTTATATCTCAAAAACTAAAGCATTTATAGCAAAACTGACGAGGTCAAAATGTTCATCAGGTCGAGATCTACCTGCCATGAAATTTTCGGTCAACTCTTTGTTGGATTATTGCCATAAATTGTTAATTTTAAGGAAATTTTGCAGTTTTAGGTTATTATCTTGAATATTTTTATAGATAAAGACAAACTGTAAACAGCAAAAATGTTCAACAAAGTAAGATCTACAAATAAGTCAACATGACCAAAATCAGTGATTGACCCCTTATGGGAGTTTTTACCCATTAAAGATGGCATCCAGCATAAAATGTCCTTTAAAGATCTTCTCCTTTGAAACCACTGGGCCAATTGAGACCAAACTTTGGTGGTATGGTTCTTGGGTGGCCCCTTCCAAAATGTCCAGCATCCCCGACTTCCAACCGTTATGGATGCTGTTACTAAAAATATAAAAAAGGAGGGGATGAATTTCAAAAATCTTCTTCTATGAAACTACAAGGCCAGTTGGAACCAAAGTTGGCAGTAATGGTCCTTAGGAGGTTCTCTTTCAGAAATATGTCTGATTACCCGGACTGTTAACCAAGATAGCCGCCATACCCGATTTAGATTAACATAGGACCCTATGGGAAAATTCATTGAAAAATCTTATCTGAAACCACTTGACCAATTTGACTTGGCAGCAATGGTCCTTAGATGCTCCTCTTACAGAGATGTGTCCGATGACCCGGACTGTCAACTTAGATGGCCACCACAACCGAACTTAGTTTAATATAGGACCCTATGGGAAATTCACTCAAAAATCTGCCTGTCTGAAACCACTAAGCCAATTAGAACTAGACTTGGTAGCAATGGTCTTTCAGAATTTTGTCCGATGACCCGGACTGTCAACCAAGATGGACGCCACAGCCAAACTTAGTTTAACGGAGGGCCCTATGGGAAAATTCATTGAAAAATCTTCTTGTCTGAAACCACTTGACATATTGGAGCCAGACTTGGCAGCAATGGTACTTAAGAGGTCCCTTTTCAGAAATGTGTCCGATTTCGTGGACTGTGCACCAAGATGGCCGCCACAACCGAACTTAGTTTAACATAGGATCCTATGGGGAATTCACTCAAAAACCTCCTCGTGTGAAACTACTGAGCCAATTTGAAGTAAACTTGGCAGCATTGGTCCTTAGATGGTCCTCTTTCAGGAATGTGTCCGATCACCCGGATTGTCAACGAAGATGACTGCCACAGCTGAACTTAGTTTCACATAGAACCCTATAGAAAAACAAGCCAAATTGACTACAACACTTAAATTTTTAGTGCTGCTCAAGGTGAAAAGTTAAATCCAGGTGAGCGATACAGGCTCTTGAGAGCCTCTAGTTTTCTTAAGAAGATTCACTTGGTTATTGACATCAAAGAGTTTTTATTTACTTGCATTCTGACATACTGGATAATACAAACTAAATTTGTAAATAATTTGTTACATTGTAACACTTTATGATAAAATGCACAATGCAAACATTTTTATTAGATAAAAGTTTATTTTTCTGGAATGTTGTATATGTGTGGGTATCGTCCACATTGGTTAAGGTTTCTGCAGTCAACACATTGATGAGGGAAGGTATTTCCGCATTGGCAACCTCATTTTGACAACATGCGCAGTCAAAGCTTCCGGGGTCATTGGCACATATACATCCAGTTAAACTAGCAGTAAAATGGTCAATCTCTACAACATATACCAATAATAAACCCATATAACTGTCTATCAGTAAAGGGATTGGTTCTTATAATTCTAGTATTAAGAAATCACGAAAATTTTTTCCTAAATATTTAATACATGTATATGTTAGGGTCTATGTTACAGGTATTTTGAATATATTTATGACCTCAACTAGAATTCAACGATGTGCAAAGTAATACAGCAAAGTGGAATTCAAAATAAATATAAATTATAATTTATGTTTACTTTGAATTCAACTGTTCCGTATAACAATTATGATTTTTTTTTAATTCCACTGCACATGGCATATTATTTTACACATCGTTGAATTCTAGATGAATTCATTAATATGATAGTTGAAACACATGTAGTCACTTATTCATACATTTTTTGTAAAATTTTGTTTAGACGCTTTCATAAGTTAGTTAAAGTCGAGTCCTGTCTCATTTGTGACTTTCCCAAATACAGTTAACTCTCGTTATCTCAAAACTCCTGATATCTCAAAGTAATATTTTGGTACCTAGATTAAACGTTGCACTATATTTCTTCCTGATACCTCAAACTCCTGTTATCTCAAACAATTTTTGTTGGTCCCTTCCATTTTGAGATAGCGAGAGTCAACTGTAAAACTAAACATATTATGGAAAATGTATAGTAAAATACATAGTATTTATTTAACACCAGTTTGATTCCTTCAGTTAAGGATGATCTAATAGGAAATAAATAGGATTTGAAATAGGTGTTTTAGTTTGAAAGAACATATGAATAGTAAACAAATAAGCAAGAAAAAATATAGGTTCATGTGCTCATTTTAGAGCTATAAAGCCTTGAAAATTTGCAGGAAAATAGGTTTTCTCTGGATTTTTCATTGTCTTTGCATTGGCAACTTCAGTCTTTCAAAAATGTATGAAAAAATAAAAAGGATTTCATAAAATTTTGTTAAATACCATTTTACGGTATATATGATTGAATTATAAAAGAAAAAGTGGGGGTTCATGGGCAAAAAATTTAATGTTTAAGAAGTGGATAAAACCCGAGGATTCCGAAAATCTGACAAAAAAACCAAAACACGACCAGCGAGCATCCTTAAGTATTTTTTTCCCTCGTTTCATTCCCATGTTCTCATACAAGTCTTCCTGTCCTGTGAATGTTACATTTGTATAAAAAAATATTGTTCTTTGACAAATTGAATGTTCCACTAACCTCTTATCCTGTCGTCATCGGTCCATTGATACCCATTGACATCCGGGTTACAAACCTGATAGTCAGAGTTCTGCTCACCTCTGTGACGACAGTAATCATGTATTTTACACTTGTTTGGCTGAAATTATAACCAGCCATATATAAGTTTGCAAATTCCATCACAGTTCAGAAAAAATTCACACACACTTTAGGAAAGATTTGCATGAAGTATCTAAAAGTGAGAAGTTTCCTTTCCAATACGCGTTGAAATACTTTTCTTATGCGAAAGTATATCAATAGATGGTTTCGTCAATTTTTTGCCAATATATCTCTCATTCAAAATGCTTTCCACAGACGGTTTTGCAACTTTTTGCCAATTTGCCATTTTTCAGCTCTACAATATCCTGAACTTTGGGCAACGATTACTACAAAGAACATATGCTTTTCACAGTGACAGAAAAAACTGGCGTCTCTCATAGTTAGCTTAGCCTAAGAACTACCAATACACAATTTCATGTTGCTTCTTTTTGCAAAGATGTTGCAATTTTCCTGTGATAAATAGAGAATAATACATTACAAAATCCGTATCACGTGCCGTATCGCCTCGAGATTTCAATATCAGCCCCAGGGCCTCTGAATTTTCAATCGATGAGATAGTTTTATTTTGTGATGAAACTTTCACCTTGGCTTTAAGGTGAAAAACAGCACTAAAAGCGATTTTCCTTTGCTTTAACTTTTTCACTTATAAGCAGGGATTTTGTGTCGAGGATTAATCCACCACATTCTTTTTTAGATCACCTGGCCAAAAGCCATGTGAGCTTTTGTCATCACTTGGCGTCCGTCGTCTGTTAACTTTTCACATTTAATTCTTCTCCTCTGAAACCACTGGGCCAAATGGAATTAAATTTGGCAGGAAGCATCTATGTAAGGTTCTTTACAAAGTTTCCTCATTTCGTCCCGATCGGCCAATAAACATGGCCGCCATAGGCAATTCTTGTTTCTCATTGGTTGATTAAAAATTTTTTTTCTCTCTGGAACTGCTTGGCCAAATGGAACGAAACTTGACAGGAAGCATCTATGGGAGGTTCTTTACAAAATTTCATCCCGATCGGAGTACTTATATATGCACAATTGGCAGTTCTTGTTTCTGATTGGCTAATATAAAAGAATCTTCCCCTCTGAAATCGCTTATACAAAAGGAACGAAACCTGACAGGAAGCATATATGGGAGGTCCTTCATAAAGTTTCCTCATTTTGTCCCGATCGGAATACAAATATGGCCGCCATGAGCAGTTCTTGTTTCTGATTGGCTGATACTAGTATAAAAAAATCTTCTCCTCTGAAGTCGCTTTGCCAAATGGAACGAAACTTGGCAGAAAGCATTTAAACTGGGAGGTTCTATACAAAGTTTCACCATTTCGTCCTGATCAAGTTTCAAACATGACCGTCATGGGCAGTTTTTGTCTTTCATCGGTTGATAATCTTCTTTGAAACCGCTTGGCCAAATCGAACTAGATTGAATCATCTGTGGGAGGTTTTTACAAAGTTTCCTCATTTTGTCCAGATCAGGCGACAAACATGGCCGCCATGAGCAATTCTTGTTTCTGATTGGTTGATTTAAAAAAAACTTTTTTTCTCTTAAAATCCTTGGCCAAATAGAGCCAAACTTGACAGAAAGTGTCTATGACATATAACAATAATCTACAGAACGGCAGATTTGCTTGAAACCAAACATGGTCTGAATGTTCTTCTTAAGGTGCTCATCAGGTGTTGTTACTCTGGTGCCGATCCCCAATTAAAACTGGCCTTCAGCAGAGGACTTAGGTTAAGATAAGACCTATGGGAAATACATGCAAAAATCTTCTGAAGAACTGCCAAATTTTAGAATATTCAGACCTGTAAGTAGAAGGACCTTGATGAAGAAAAATTTGGTTCCTACAAGTCTTACCACACTTCATTATGATAGGGAGAGGTGACGTCTCTCTTTGAGGTACATCAATAAAAATGGCTTTCATGCCAGGTGAGCGATACAGGCTCAGGTTTTCAGCCCTCTGAGCCTCTAGTTTTATTTTATTCTGTTAAAAGGTTTTAAACTCATGGACTGCATTTACCATGTCCAAAACTATGATATTAATTTTCATACACTAGATGTGCCTTTCACCAAAAGTTTTTCGACCAGAATCTAAAGTGAAAAAAAAAATTAAATTTGCGTCAGGATATTACCCCAAGATTACTAAGTTTAATTCAACTTCAAGTACTTTTACAACGATAAACAACGGACAAATATTAATGTGAGAATAGATTTATTACCTTCATTAAACAGGTACCATTGGTATGACAATCTTGGCATAACGAGTCATAAATTATCAACTTCTGATAATTGCTGAAAGTGTTCCCGTCGGTACTTATACTAATCAGAAATCCAGCTACAGCTGTATCTGTAAAAACATATTCCAAAATTTGGTCTGCAGTCACCTGGACTATAGAATAGAGAATTGAAACTGGGAATGTGTCAAAGAGACAACAACCCGACCAAAGAGCAGAAAAAAGCTCAAGGCTACCAATGGTTCTTCATTTTGTCTGGCAGCCTGGAACCTTGCTGTCAAGCCAACTGGCTCACTGGTTTCAAACAAGAAGACCTTTCAGTGATTTTTCCCTTTAGGTGCTATGTTAGACTATGTTTGGCTTTGGTGGCTATATTGGATCACGGGTGAGATCATCGGATATAATTCTGAAAGAGGACCAATTAGGATCATTGCTGCTAAATTTTGCTCCAATTGGCCTAGTGGTTTCAGACTAGAAGATCTTTAAGTAAATTTCCCATAGGGTCCTATGTTAAAGTGTATTCGGCTCTTGTGGCCATCTCGGATGACGGACCTAAGGACCATTGTTGCCAAGTTTTGTTCCAATTGGCCCAGTGGTTTCAGACGAGAAGAAAGACGGACGACGGACGCCAAGTGATGCCAATAGCTTACATGGCCTTTTAGGCCAGGTGAGCTAAAAATGCCAAAATGACAAAATGGGGTAAAGCCAAAGCCATCTCAGGACAGAACTATGCATGACATTCATGAGGGAGATACATTGTACTCCTTATTTTTAACGAATTTCATAATTTTGTTACAGTAAATTTTTAGTTTAAATTTTGGGCTAGTATCGAAATACTAGGAACTGAGCTGGAGATACACTCGGAGGTCCACTTGGAGTCCACCAGCAGTGGCATCGACTCAGGGGTAAAAATAAAATTCTTTGATACCAACATGAAGTAATAAACATATTTTGATATTTATTCTTTGATTTAATTTTTTTTATATTTTCATAATGGCATACCAGTATTTTTTGTATTATTTTCCAAACTTGAGTTTCATTATAGCTTCTAATTTCGAATCCAGTTTCCAAATTCTCAAATTCTAATACACATGTATGATCACCTTAGATAAAGGATTTATTTATTTTGTACCTTTCACCATTTTTTTTAAAAACTTTTTTTCTTTTTATGGACCTTTTTTAATAGTGGACATTTCTTTCCTTTTGTAGATTTTAAGAAAAAAACTCAAATGTTTCACTAAACTATTTAAATATTAATATTTAGATTTACATAAAACTGTTTTTTACATATAGCAGGAACCTGGTGCTGTATATATTACGAAATGGATCATAAGATCATAGGAAACGACTAGGTACATTGTACATGTAGGTACGAAATGGTTTTCATTAGAAAATGACAATGATACGAAAAAGCTGGTACGAAAGTCATATGGTACGAAATAGTAGGTATGAAATGGTTATGGTACAAAAATGACGATGGTACGAAATAGTTGGTACGAAATGACTAGCTTCGACGGAGAATACAATGTATATGACTAAGAAAAAAATTACTATCTTCAGAATAGGACAGCAAAAACATAAAAGCATAAAGAATGTGAACTGGGAGATAATACCGGTATCAAATGCAAGTGAAGAGTTAGCATGCCCTTCTCCGTAGACAGCATTCGTCGCATTACAAGTCTTGTAAATAACAAGTAATTTTAAGACCCTACCATTTGTAAAATTATCTGTTGCCTTTAGTTCAACTTCGAAATCACAAATGGGTTTTGACCCAAGAGGTGAACAATGTGGTATGGTCGTCGATAATGTTATTTCTTGCGCCGCACCTGATTCTGAAACAGTTATCTTTTTTGGTGATGTCTAAAAGTATAAAAAGGAATAATTCTTTCACTGAAATACATAAAAGCATAAAATTAAATTTCCTCTTCCAAAGTACAAGATATAACTTTTTTAGTTTCAATTAACAAGACTGATATGAGGAATTAACTTTTCAGTCGGTTTGTTTTTATAACAACTCTATGATGCCAATTTTGACGCTCTAGGTGTCTTTGCACATTCCAACAATTTATGTTTTGTCATTTCACGCCGATGTGCAAACCAGGAATAATACAGTAAAACGTTATTTAGTATATTTGAAGCAAAATTAACACCTTACCTCTTTTTATTTTGTAATGAATAAACCTCAAAATCAACAATCACTAGCAAAAAGAAAATACTCACTGTAACGCCAATATAAATCCCTGGACTAGAGCTAGTGAAAGGCTGCCCTCGTGTATTAGAAGATGGATAATATGGTATTACTTTACATTGTAACTAGAAGATAAATATAAGCATTAGAAACCGTGATTTTCTAGTGAAATAAACTTTGATATTTCACCCGTGAAATAAATTTCCATATTTTCACACGTGAAATAAACGCTGTTCTTTTACTTATAGAGGTAATAGACATTTATGGTACTTGCTGATATTGAAAAATGAATCATATGCATGTTTAATCTAAGGTTTGTATTTGTTCCTATACAATGGCCTTAAACTATTATACGCTTGGATATTATCTTGAAAGAACCTTTAGGATTTTTGTGCCAACATACTCAAACATAGGAATAATATTTATATTTTTTTACTACAAATTCGGATTAGAGATTTCGAGAGTAAACAAAAGTGAAAAGTACATTAAAATGATTTTTGTCTCAACAAGATCATTATCATATTTTGAAATGCATTAAATAATACATACGTAAACGCAAACGTAGACGCACTTGGAAGGTCATTTCATATAAAAACGACAAGCTTATTTTAGTCAAATATATGGGTTAAACGGGAATTTATATATTTTATTTTGCCTTAGGTCTAGCATAACCGTAAGATTTGTTTCAGATAATTGGAGAAAAACTTTGGTAAGGAAAAAAATCAAATGTATAGAAATGCACATAAACTAAATGTATGTTAAAGATGCTAATAACAGGACAGTAATTCAAATCCTTGTTACAACTCACTCTGCAATCAGTCAAATTTTGTCTGTGATAAATTCTATTCGAAATTTTTTTCTAAAAATGGTTTGTCCCATTAACTTTAACCTCTTTTTCATAACAAATGAGCAAAAATATTACAAATCTCTTTCAAATCAGCTCCTACATGATGAGAGCAACTCATTATAACGGATAAACAGACAACCTTAAAGAAATCATAACAATTCCCCCGAACTTTCATATACATTACACATGTTACACTTATTCTGTTTTATTCGCCCTTTTTAAACAAAAGAAAGAATTTGACTAAACCTGCGTTCAACTTGTCTCACTTTTGATGCACTCTGAAAAGTTTAGATCAAAACGTTTGATGAGCATATTCAAATTGAATAGTTTTTTAAGTAGATTGTAGCATGGCGGTAACTTTTTATATGACCGCAAATATTTGCGAACGTATTATGGAATGACCCTGTGGTAGTCGTACGTCGGCGTCAGCGTCGGCGTCCGAAGACAGGTTTTCGCTCATTTACTTTTGTTCTATACAACGTATCCGTATAACATGCGTATGATATTTTATCACGGTGTTCCCCCATAAGCAATACAAGTTGATCGATTTTGGGAAATTTGGCCCCTTTCGTTTTTTTATGGAGGTCATTAAGGGTTTTTTTTCTAAAATTTTGGTGTAGCTTAAAATTTGTATCCTATTTAATTATTTTTAGTTTTTAATGTTCCTTGAGGAAAATAGAACTTAAGGTCCGTTTTTCACTATAGCTTACCGTTTTAGAGATAAAAGGGTAACAAAAGGGATACGTCTTAATTTTCCGAACTTTTTTATTTCTTATATGATTTTGATGATTTTTTTTAAAATGATTCGTCATAAGAAATGTCACAGTAACAAAAATTACTCCAGGCATTTTTGTCGTTTCAGAGATAAAAGGGATTAAAGGGGCCAAGTTTAGCTATTTTGCAGGATACCTAAAAATTATATTTATTATCCGATTTTAATGAGATTTTTTTTCTTTAATTCATCTTGATGATTGCTTCCATTAATATGTAATAGATTTCTTCTATCTTGAACGTTTTTGAGATATAAGGTGTTAAAGGAAAAAAAAAACAACGTGGCTTCATATGTAATTTTTAAAATTTTCATTCAAGTCTTGTGGGTTTGTTTCTTTTATTTCACCTTGATGAGTGCTTTCATGTTGCAATTTTTAAAAAATCTTTTATTGTTTTCATGATACAACGGGTCAAAGTTGTATTTAGAGGAAATATAATTTTTATTGTTTATCCGATTTCAATGAAGATCTTTTTTTTAAAAAAAAATCATCTTGATGAGTGCTTTCATTTGTACGTCAACAGATTCTTCCTACCTTTTACAGTTTTTGACATAATGGGGGTTATAGGGGTAAAAAAGCAAAGTGGCTGGATTTCTAGATTTTTGTGGTAGGTCTAATATTTCTCTGTAATGTATATTATAATATCCAACACTTTATTGGGTAGGCAATATGATAAAACATCTAGTTTATGCATAAAAGCGGTATATTTCAACTTGTTAACATAACATGCGTGGTAAAAAACGCTTCGACGTCTTTAATCACGAAGAAGGGAAATAACTTGGTTCGCGCCAAAATTTGATAATTCAACAAACCCACACGTTTTACTCTCTTAAAAGTTTGGTGACACCATTCATTTATTTTTGTTTCTGGCAGTGTCTTCCAAGATGATCATTTTCCGAAAATTTAAAAAAATTATTATTGAAATATTTTTTTATATATTTAAAAAGCCTTATAACATATAAGATAAAAAATGGCGGGAAACAGAAAATGGCCGTTTATGAAGTGGTTTTGGTGAAATAAATTGATAGAAAGTATATATTGATTTGATCAATATCCTCTTGGTGTACTAGAATCAAAATTTTAATAATGTTATACTTTATTTCATATTTTAATCTACTAAAAAAACTCGCGCACTCGTGATTTACCGCGTAGTTCGGTCACGCGTTGTTTATTTCTGGTATTTGAATTCAGCGATTAGTTAGGGACGAGATCAAAAGTTCAATGTAGGATAAAAAAACTTAATTCACATAGTTTTTACACTGACCCCCCTTCCCCTCTTAACTTAATTTGGGAAAAATTGATTGACCAATATGGGCATATGCTTTGAGAGTATACTTTTTGTATCATGGGTCCTGTATTTCCTCAACAATGTTTGTTTGTTCTGTATATTGAAAATCAATGTCGGATAACAAAACTTGCAGAGATTTTTACCCCCACCCCCAAACTATTTGAATTAAGTTTTTTATCCTACATTGAACTTTTGATCTAGTCCCTTATACTATACATATTGATTGCTGAAAGCTATATTGCCAAGCTTCACTATAATGTTACAATGTGACAGCAGCGAAGGTCTGTCGTTCATGTCACGGAACTGCTATTTTAGATGTGTTTCTAAGAATATATATTTTCTAGGGGTTAGATACATGCAAATGATGTATGCCGTTGATACTGATCCTAAAAAAATATATTTACCTCAGGGCCCGTATTAATAAAGCTACTTAAGTTTAGATTTTACTAAGGAAACTACGCCCATTGTGCCTAAGTGATATTCAAAAGACATCTTAAACTAAGAAAACACTTTAGTTTTCCCTTACATTTAAAGTAGATGGGTACTTACATTGCAAAATCAAATGTTTGTTTTGTTAAAAGTGTTCACAAACCTGATATTGAAGGAGACACAGTTTCACAATAATCTAGAACACTAATATAAGTATTAGGACGCGATGTATCTGTACAAGATCATGCCGAGGGCCAGAGGCCCTAGGGATGATCTTATACAGTCACACCAATTCCGAATGGGATAACTATTCTACATCCCAGCTCATTCGGGGGTAAATACTAATAAACACAAAAAGAGATGTCAGTACTAGTATACGTTATAGATTTACTTTTATATATATGATATTTTGTATACCCCCATTGGAACCCATAACATAATGTTTATATACTAGTAGGTAAAATTAACAATTCCTCGATTAGCTTTGAAATTTGTAGTCTAATGGTAAAGGCGTCTGGACAATACTCAAGGTCTCAGGTTCAAATCTCAGTAGATTCCTTCAAAAATGTTAATGTTAATTTTTAAATGTAATTTATGTTTCTACATAAATTTCCTAAGTTTTAATCGTGAGTAAATTGTTCCCGCCAACTTTTAACGTAACTTGGCAAAGAACTCTTGAGGGTGAACCGCCTCAGATCACCCCTGTAAGGATGTAACATAAATTCTGAAATTAAGAAAACTCGGCCCATCACACCTGTACAATTAAAGTTTATACAGACGGGCAATATCAAAAACAGAGAATTATTTACAAGGAAAGAAAAATCTAAAAAATACTGCCATAGTTTGTCAAATACTTGAGTATTCCTTAATTCAGATAAAACTTGTTTTATGAATACCACTTAGATTTTTTCCTTGACTAAGCAAATTCTCAGTGAAATATTAAGACCGAGGAATACTTTTAAAAGTTAAGAAGTTTTACAAATAGAGCCAATATTGCAGAATACTGCTTGCAACGGTAGCTGCATAAAATGTACCTATTATCATAAACATTATTTTGTTACACAAATTACCAGTATTTAGCAAAATTCAAAAATAATAGAAATTCTAAGGGTTCATTCCTTGTATTGCACATGATAGATCTCCTTAGCTGAAATTTGGCTTCCTATTTCGGTATTTTTGGTTATGAGTACTTCTGGTTTGAAATAGGTTTGGTTTTTGGTCTTCCAGATGTTTCGGTTTTAATGCTGCTGATGAGAGGTAATTCCTTAAAATGCGTGGTATACAGCATAGTATAAATTTACTATATCTAATATTAGTATCTTTGGATTGTTATTTTCAAAGATAATTATATAATAGGGACAGTAGTATTGACTGAAATACCGTTAATGCCCAAACCACAGGAGTCAATACTACTGTCCCGAGCACTGTCTACATGTATGTTTCATGATAATGGCTTCTGCATAAGGAACTATTATGTTTATTTCATTGAAGCAACTATGGATTTTTGGTGCAGACTTTTATTCCGAGAATAGATAAAAAAGAATTTTTAGACTTTGTCTTTTATCCAAGCCCATGTTCAATGTAAACTCTTGATATTGCTTCGTTATATACTTTACCGTTTACCATTATTGTTCGCATTGATTGATTGAATAAAATTCTTTTAAAACCAGTTTACACAAAAAGTTTCTCTTTATCAGCTTCTGCCAGCAGACGTACTAGCTTCAGATGTATTTGTCAAAACATCCGAATGATATTTGCGTTTTATTACATGGTAACTAGTGCACGGTGGTAATTACCGCGGAAAACCGGTCGTTATCATGTCTGAAAACGACTGATAGAAATTTTACTGCAGAATAATAAATGACACATGACCCCCTTTTAACCAATGAGAAAAATGAGAATAATAGCGAGCGTAGCGAGCGCTATAGGAGCATATGTATTTCCTACATATGGGTCGTTTAGAAAAGTTTTTGTTTAATGGGGCAGCCATATTGTGCTACATACTAAGGCTAGAAAAAGTTTCGTTCGCCGGAAACGGAATTAAGGAAAATAAAGTGCTTCAAATTATAATTTTAGAGTCAGAATCGTGATACCGGAAATGAGTTTCTGGAAAGGGTTATTGCTGTGCTCGCATCATTGGCCACGCCAACAGCATTTTACTTGTAGTATTACTGAAATACAAATATATAGCTAACATTCATATATAAGCCATTATCAATAATAAATGCATAAATGAAAGATAAAGAAGTATAGGGCCATTTTCGCCTGCATTTATTTCACTTCTAGGTCCATTTTCAAAAAGTTGACTAAAACCTTTCAGATCTTCTGGGGGCATAGCCTAGTATGTGGTCTCTAAAGATTTGCTAATAATAAATAACAAATATGTGACTAAAAATGTTTCTACATACCTAAATATTGCTTTGAGAGACAGTTTTAACAAAAATTGTAAAATTACTGTCTTTTCATCATGAAGGACAATCAGAACCAAAACGAATTTTTGGCTGTAAGTGAGGTTATGTATGTCCTTTCATATGACAGTAGAAAGTTTTTGGTTCTGAATGTCCTCTTGGCAATATTCCAAACAAGTGATAGAAATTGACCAACATTGCCTATATCCATGACCTTCACGGGTCGAAAACTTGAACTTTGACATTGAGCATAAAATATATGTTTTTTAAAATAAAAATGTATTGCATACAACCATTTACGATACAAAGTAGGTACATATTTAAGATTGAAAAACCAATGAGAAACCAGAGTGAGTTATCTTTTCCTAACCAATGTAGGAAAGGGAGATAATTAAATTCTCTCCCTTTTTTCCTGAGGCTAAAAGGGAGACAAATTTATTATCTCCCTTACCTACATTGGTTAGGAAAAGATAACTCACTCTGGTTTCTCATTGTTATGAGTGAAACTAATACAGGGGAAAGTGGGCCTACTCCTTTAGTCGTTACCATTTAATTCAAACTGTAGTCAAAACGTTTGGCAAAAATATGGACCTTAGAATGATAACATATGTACACGTTTGTATGATATGTACTTACGTGTTTACCAGTATTACCAGTAAATTTATGGAGTCGAGATATGCAGTTCTGCTGCCATTGGTTAAGGTTTGAACAATTGTTTTTGTAGTATGGGGAGTTGTTAAGACATTACCATCAACTGTCCATGTTATATTGAAAGTAGCATTTTTATCATTTGAATCGAATGGGATCTTGCATGGGAATTTCAACCGACCATTATCACATACTGGACTATCTAAGACTGGAGAACGAGACATTTTCGGGAATAAATCTACAAACAAGATGTGTATGAAATTTCATTTAAAAATAGACTATAGGAGAAAAAAAAATGGATTTGAAGTAACATGTCAAGAAAACTTCAAATCTCAGAATTGAACAGAACCAAAAAGACATCTAGTGGTCACCATCTTCAACGAGTACACGTAAGAAACCCCACACCATATTTCGAGCCATGCATACAAATGGAGCTCCGAGAAAAAATAACCACCTGTATAAATCAGTTGAAAAAATAAATGAGCTGAAAAAAACACTACATCCAATTATCAACTAAGTTTGAGAAACTAAAGAATTAAGGATGGTCACTGTGAGATTTTTGAATTTTGGTCAGATTATCCGAACACCTCAGGGTTAATCCATTTATAGGGTGGGATATTTTTTTCACCAGCAACCCCCAATTTTCATTTTTGTTTATTTATTCTGAATATCTTAAAAATCTAAATGAGAGCATTTTATGAAATTCTATATATTAGTTTAATTTTTATACAAGTTTAAAGTTCATCACATTTTCCATTCAAACCAAAGAAAAAATCTAGAGAGACTCGTTTTCCGCCAATTTTTTAACACCTTATACACGTTATATCTAAGAAACGAGCTAGCAAAATATAGTTTTCTTTTTCTTATTTTGTTATTGATTTCAACCTCTATCTAAATATAAAAGTATTTGGAAATCTATATATCAAAACTCTCACCAGTGACCATCCTTAAACCAGATGACACATACCATCCTATAACCGACTTGGGACAGCCATTTTAGCAATTAACCGTACCATTCCGAGATGTCAAACAGTCTTTTGGGTCATGGGTCGTCAGAGCATGCACAAGCTATCTGTATAACTGGGAAATTGGTCAAGCGATATTTATCAACTTTTTCGTCGAGAAATGTAACGATTGAATACTATTTTATGTATTAAAAATTACATTTCGTAAACCTTTATTGTCGTTTGTCAAGCAAAATGAATAAAAAGACAACAAATTCCGAGTAGTTCTTGTTAAGTCTTTAATAAGAAGGTAACATTTCTTAAAATAATAAATTTGCCTGAAGAAAAAGTAGTGATAGATTTGAAGCTATAAATTTTTTTGGGGTAGGAAATAAAAGTTTAAGTCGTTAATCACCGATTATGGGCGATTACGGAAGATTTATATAAGATGCGTGCCAATTGGCCGGTTTTGTTGACCTTGAGGAAGGTCAAGTTTTGAAATTCAACAATCATCAAACCAAGTAAATTGCTGAAATGCAAAATAATTCAGAAAAAAAAATTTCGATTTTCGTTAATGTATTATCATTTTTAACGACCAACGAAATTATGAGGGGCTATATGAATACTGCAGATACTCATATGTTCAGAATGTTTTATCGTTTTAAACGGTTAAATTGTGTGAATCCACAGAACAAGTTTAGGAAACTTTAGAGACAGTACATGTATGATAGATTTGAAGAAGTCTGGCATGCTTTGATTTGGGAAGCATATAAGAAGAAACCCATCTTTTACACAGACTTACCAACGCAGTTCGGTCCGTATTTCCCAGCAGGACATACATGGACAGTCGGCACTGGTGATATGGGCTCATCTCCTGTTAATTAATGACAGTCATTTGAAATACTTATACTCGTATATATAAACATTAACTTTCATTAGTTGATATTCTGCTTAAGTCGGGCAATGGTGACTTTATAAGTATTTTGTTTTTTCTACTGTTAATTTTACCTTTACATAAGTTACAAGTGGCACTACAAAATTTCCTCACAGGACCCAGACAGGAATTTTGGGTACATTTTACACCATCGTGGTCACTACACGTGGAGTCTGACAGTGCTACTGCTGTAATAAAATTATTGCTATGATAATTATCACGGTTTACACGTATTTTATCACAGGGGCTCGTATCATAGATGTTTTTGGGGGGAAAAATATGTGCCAGTCGATTGGTATGCGTTCTACATTGTGTTAATGTAGGACTGGCACATTGTATAAATAGACCATAGATGTTTTTGGGGCGGAAATATGTGCCAGCCGGCTGGCACATATTTCCGTCCCAGTCGACTGGCACATATTTCCGTCCCAAAAACATCTTTGATCTATTTATACAATTTAGAACGCATACCAGTCGACTTGCACATATTTCCGTCCCAAAACATCTATGATCTATTTATACAATGTAGAACGCATACCTGTCGACTGGCACACATTTCCGCCCCCAAAAATCTATGATCTATTTATACACTGTAGAATGCATAACAGTCGACTGGCACGTATTTCCGCCCCAAAAACATCTATGATCTATTTATACAATGTAGAACGCATACCAGTCGACTGGCACATATTTCCGCCCCAAAAACATCTATGATCTATTTATACAATGTAGAACGCATACCAGTCGACTGGCACACATTTCCGCCCCAAAAACATCTATGGTCTATTTATACAATTTAGAACTCATACCAGTCGACTGGCACATATTTCCGTCCCAAAAACATCTATGATACGAGCCCATGTGCGTGTATATCAACAGTTAGTTGTTCAACTATAGTTTATAGAAGAAATCCATATCAATCCTCTCTTTGAAGATTTGTCAAATAAACACAAATACCTAAATTATTTGCGTTCGATGTATATTTCTGGATTAATTAACCTGTAACAATTTCTTTTCGCTGTCTCAATTTTCATGGGTCTACAGACACTGGATCATACCGTATTTATGCGATTTACAAAGCAATATTTCAATATGAATTAACAGACAAACCATAAACAATGTATTGACCTAGACTTGGCTCCAGGTCGCTGGACATTTTAATGTACACAGTTAAGGGCCGCCTACATGAATTTATTTGGTTACTGTGTGCATTTGTTAATTAGCATGATAAGATCGACGATTTATGGATACAATGAGAAACCAGAGTGAGTTATATTTTCCTAACCAATGTAGGTAAGGGAGATAATAAATTTGTCTCCCTTTTAGCCTCAGAACAAAAGGGAGAGAATTTAATTATCTCCCTTACCTACATTGGTTAGGAAAAGATAACTCGCTCTGGTTCCTCATTGACTAAGAAATAGAACAAAACAATAATATTTTCATATACGATGTCATTTGTTTTATTTCAAATAATAATACCCAAACCTAGAATTAAATATATTTTTAATCTGATCGAGGGCTTTTCCGATGATTTATTGATTTGTGGCGCGTAACAAACATGAATGAAAAGGGTCAATGCTGTGTGCCCCTTGACCTCTCCAAATATGGCGTATGTGTGTACATGTAGCACCCGGATATTGCACACGTTATCCAAATATGGTTAAAATATTTTGGTTTTTACTGTCTGGAGGCTGTAACGAGGTTTTCGATTGGATAGAAATGATTTTATACTATAAGAATTTTAAGATTTCATTGGGTTGTGTATTGGGATTTAGCAGGAGCCTAACAGTCAGTAGAAAAAGATTTCACAAAATAAAATCGCGCCAAAACAATACTAATTGGTAGGTTTTAGATAAAATTACACACATCCAGTATTTAGTAGACCTTTGTAGTACTGTCAAGTTTATCAACTAAAAATTTCAACACAAGCATCTCAATATCATGTCGCTGAAACAATGACTATAAATGTAACAAGAAAAATAAATGGAAATGGTGAGCTGTCAAAAGGGGCGTAAAACGACTAAAATGTATGAAATACACAAGTCGAGCCAAACATAAAGTCGTAAAATACAACAACAAACTAAAAAGTTAAAAATACTCAACGTTTCGACCAATATGGTCTTGATCACGAGTATGTAAAAAATAAAATTTAAAAGGTGTTGTCTCTTTGAAACCCAGAGCAAGACTGAGTCCGTACATAAAATGTACACAAAAACAAAAAATTATTTGACGTGGGTGTCATCAGTAAACGTACTTCATAGAAAATACATAAATGGCAAGGTAGATAGTAAAACTATATAGTAAAAAAAGTAAAATAATATATTTGACGTTGTGATGTATAGAAAACGTACCATATATAAGATAACTGTACCGTAAAAAGTTAGTGTGGATACGTAGTAAATGAATTGAAATTAATTCCACGGGGTCGGAGTGTCCCCAGGCTAAAAATTATTTTCTGCTCAAGGCGTTGTCTGTATTGTCTTCCTCCGTTAACTGTCATTAAAACGGTTACGCGGACGTCTGACGAGCTGTGACCAGGCAATTGAAAGTGATTGCCAACTGGACAATCAGTTCCATTCTGCAAATGTTCTGCAAAGCGGTCACCAAGGCGACGAGATGTCTCTCCGATATATACCTTATCACAATTCGTACAGACGATTGCGTAAACCAAATTTATATCGGTACAGATATACCCATTTTGAATTATATATTTGTTGTCAGGGCCCAAGATCTCTTTCCCACTATAAATGTACCCTATTTGCCCATATCTGGATTAACTACAATGCACTCGTAATTGAAACTGTTGTATATTTGAATTTTGTTCATTAAATATTTGACTATGGTCTATATTACAGCTCTTTGCTTCTTACCTATACACAGGATTACAAGACAAAACTGAAATGTTTCGCTTCCATTTGAATTTGCCATTTCAATATCAAATCGTACAGATGTATTTAAGGTAGACTTTATGATCCTTCGAACTTGAGGTGAAATGCTCACCTGTGCAAATATATATATATATATATATATATATATATGGAGATAAAATCTTGTCCTTCACATACTTTAGGAGCACTCCTTATCAGAATGGTCGTTAATCGTACAACAAACTTTAGTCCAGTTGACATCGAATTAATTTCATCGGCAGTGTAAAAACATCATAGGTTGCACTCCACAAATTAATAGTACCATTTTCTATGTGAAGTGAGCTAACAAATGTCATGGTCTTGTGCCATCTTCAGAGTAAATAATACCCATATACATATATATATATATTCTGAAAGGCCATTATGTTAGCATTGTTTCAATCATGATAAAATAAATAAAAAATATCCATGGAAACCTAGTTGGCATAGCAACATTTCAAAAATTTTCATACAAAAAGCTTTAAAAATGTTAAATTTCACTCCACTTTGGCTTAAAATTGAGGACTGATTCGGCGTTTCAATCCAACTGAGACTTTAATTTTTCAGATTCTGCATAAAATTCCATTACATATGTGGGAAAAAAAGGTTTACTTTTCCGGCTCTTTTTTTCGTAATTTAACTTACCAATGCAGGTGCCGATTATCACTGTCAAAGTTTTACACACCACATGTCAATTCACAAGTCCCAGTTTATGACCTCCCATTACTTGTCAGAAGCAAAATCAGTTAATGTTTTCGTATTTTTTTAAACTAAAATCTATCCTCTTTCAGTCAATATTACAATTTTGAGGTTAAGACATTTATTATTTATCTATCATGTAGTCAAACTTTACCAACTCTAATAATTAATAAAATTGTGGGGGTGCATGCCTAATCGGAAGTGATTAATTTGAAAAGGAATTTAAATTTCGCCGGGTTTCTTAACCAGAAGTGTAAGTTTATTTCGCACCATTTCAGAAGTAGTCTGATTGGATTAGCTCCCCTTTTCCCGCGCTTTTCTATCGAGGTTTTTTTGTCTTTTATTGGACTTATTCAGGATAAAGTCTCCGTCCGAGATGTTTATGGATTGAACTTTATACCCTTTCCCGGCACTTTTCTTTCCGAATTGTCTTTGGTTTCAGTAAATAGATATAAAGTCTCTCTTCGAGTTGTATAGGCTCCAATCTTACACCATGAGGTCAATGGCCGACAGTTTGCAAGGATTACATTATCAGCCTCCCCCCCGTGCTGTATCTAGGGTTTTCGCGGTAACGTATACAGTTTTGGAAACCTGGTGAAGTCTTTAGGGTTAAACCTGTCATTGCTAAACAATGGCGTGATAGAGTTATCTTCCCTTTTCTCACGTTTTTTATTCCTGCTTTTTTTCTGGGCTTTCATCGAAATTTATAAAATAAGGGTGTCCCGCTGGAGTCTATTGTGTTTTACCGTAAGGTCAATTAATTGATACAGTCGAGGTTTGTGCTCATAGAAATGGTCTAGTTCGTGCTCCTTGTCATGGCTTCACTTCACTCTTCGCTGCTCGAATCTTTACCCATATTGTTTATCGCTGCTCGGGTCCTTACACGCGTGCTCATTTAGGTTTTTCAATGCTGCTGCTCTGGGTGAAGGAAATGCTGATGCTAGGGGATATCGATTTACAAAAACGCTAAAACGTTGTGATCATGTCCTGTTGACAATTTTATATAATCTATTCCATAAGAAAAGTGTACTGATCGTCTGATCATTATATTAGATTCATTCAACACCTCAAACATCACAAAAAACAAAGGAACAAAATGTGTGAGTCTTCCAAGGAAGACATGTGTCGCCTGCGGACGTCAATTTTTACAAAAGATATTAAAATTTTCTAAAAATGAAATATATATGCACACCTTTGCATTAAGGTTAATGCACAGAGAAAGTTTCATCAAATTCCTATGAGCGGTTTACGAGTAGTTGAGGATAGAAGAAAAGTGTGACGACGCAAGACGCAAGACGTGCGTTCCGCAGGCGACACAAAAACTAACGAAATGATGTTCCGGCTGAATCCTGACTATAACATGCAAATAAAATGATTTTATAATTACAAAAATATAAGCAGATTTCAAATGATTCTATTCCTGTGTTAATCCCCAGTTATAGGTTAATGTATAAATAATTAAATAAGCACATTTATTAGTGGATATGAAATTATGAGATTATTTTAACTTTTGAGTAATGTGAGCTTGTTAAATATCAATAATGATAGAAAATTCCAGGACCAGTGTAATAAATAATTTCAATGATACAAATTTTAATGCACAGAAGAGCTTAAAAGAATAAATTCCAAACTCCTTATATTTCACAAAATTTAACATTTTCAAGTCTTTAAAAAGTACCAAATTCATGCTAGAATTGGAACTATGGTAAGATACAAAATGTATAATTGAAAATGCAATGTGCATATTGTTTTTCTGTTTGCATAGGCATAACTTATGTTATGAGTGACTAGAGGTTAAAACAGACGTGAGTAATTTACCTGTGGCAATAGGGGGCCTCGGTGGCCGAGTGGTCTAAGTAGTTAGTCATGACTACTAATGATAACTAGCCTGTCAACACTGAGGTTGCGAGTTCGAATCTCACCTGTGGCGGGATGTGTTCGATCTAAATTGACAAGGATTGCCAATTTTCCTACCAAAGGTCGGGGGTTCTCTCCGAGTACACCGGCTTCCTCCAACAATAAAAACTGGCCGCCGCGAAATATCCAAATGTGCTGAAAATGGCGTAAAACCCCAACTAAACCTAAACCAAACCTAAACCTGTAACAATTTCAATCCTGGGAAAGATGAATTTGATTATTTAAACAATTAACAAAAAACTTGATCTAATTGCTACTATTTAATTAGGCATGGTAATTAGAGGTAGTCATAGGTTCACAAGCATGGTACAAATATAGCGTTGTTACAAAAAGGGGCGGCAGTAATAATTTACTGGAAAGAGGCTCATCAGATGGTATTTAGGATCTTATCTAGAATAGAATTCGGTAAATCTATATATAATAATCTTACTGAATAATGGACAGTAACCAAAATTAAAATATTGGGTTCATAGGAAGTGACTGCGTCACTTGTTTTCCAATCCTTGTCTTGTATTATTTCATGATTACGTAGTTATTTGAATAAAATATTGTTTACACTAACATATCTCTACAATGATAATTGTTCTGTTTTTGTCCGGCCAATGTTTCTATTAATTATTTTTACAAGACGGACACATAAATTTTTGAAATGCACATGTCACCTATGTATGGACATTTTGAAACGTCAAGACATGAATTGTCATGTTTGTTAAAGGCTTAATGCTTTCTAACAGTTGCGTAGAATCAAGGTTCATGGAATAATAACCGTGCTAAAACTGTTGGCTGTGTGTAAACAAAAATTTGTAAACTCAAATCTATCCAAATTGCCAAATTTTGTAAATCGTTCAGTTTTACATGCGTATATCTACATGTGTTGGTGCTGTTTTAGATTTTCATTGTCGAGCTTTTCTGTTTTCTGAATGTTTTTCACGATAAGTTTTTGCATAAGCCTTTTCAATTTAATTTGTTTTTGTACTAGGTCACTACGTATTAATCACTAGGTGGTCCGATATTTCCTACCAATGCTGCACTAAATATTAACCGCAGTTGCTAAACAATGAGTAGGTTCAACCATTTACCTTTCTAAAAGTCGCCTACAGGTTACCCACTATGTAAAAGATGCCCATATTTATATACCCCTATTACCCATGGGATTGCTGTGTATTTATAAGTCTCGGATACAACTCGTACGCGCATGTTCCCAGGTCTCTTCTGCCTAAGAGAGGCTTCCGAATGGACAATTCTACCTAAAAAGCAATCTAATATTCAGTCAAATAATTGAAATGGAATGAAAAAACCTAGAAATACAGATGAACTACACAGAAACACATGCACAAAATGGACACCACGAACTTCTATAAAAAACAAGACTGAAGGCTCTGGATTCCAGGTGTGTACATATTATACGGCAACCATCATGTGGTCCAATAAATTTCTGTCAGGCGGTACTTGCAAATCAAAGGAAGAAAGTGATATGCTTCGATGCCGCAAACAAGTCCATTGTTATTTGTAAAAAAATGTGAAAAGTTAGGTAATTTCATTTTTTTTAACACAACCACTCTCAATAGCCTTTCATATGATTCCCTATTATCCAAATGATTAATTAACTGTCTTCTCAAAAACTAAGTTTTTTAATCTATGAAAAAGTAAACATAAAAAATATACAATTAGTTTAAATGTGATTGTTAATATCGTTCTTTACAAAACTATTGTTTATCTGCCCTTGGATTGTGACGTTGTTCCCAACAATTTCTGTTTTCGTGGGTGGTTCTATGATTTCCTCTAAAGTGTCTTTCAATGGAAGTTTGTTCGTTTCCGGTAAAAGCATAATACATAAGGCTGATAGGATAAAGAGTCCTCCTAGTAGTAAATACATAATACCGGGGATCTTCTTGCTCTGAAATAAATGTTCATAGATATTGAAAGCTTTAGCAATAGCATTTTACCAACCTAAAGTCTATAGAATTTGCTTTCTTCCTTTGGACGACAGATCAAAATCTAAATATAAAAATGGAAATTTCTCTTTCCTTTTCAGCCTTTTGCGACTACTGCATTTATATTTTCATCCGTGAAAACCATATATGCATGCTTCATTTCACTCATCATTTTTCTTTAAAAAAAAACTTTATAGTTTTGAGTAATTTCCCTTTTTGAGAATTAGGTATATAACAACTTATTGGAATAGATGAAAATTGTTCTCATCTACATTTGTACCTTACATTGCCTATTATGATATTCTGGAGATAATCATTCAGACAGATGCTTACAGAATGAACCACACAAGGTTTTCACGATACAAAACTTTAACTTAAAATTCTAAAAACATTGATAAATTGTATTGACAATCGGTTTTATATATGGCGTGCACTCTGACATTGCACATCCCAAGCAGTTTCTATTACGGTCCATGTGACGTCAGACAAATCCCAGGCAAACAGTCGTTAATGAAGTCCTTGAAGTAAATGTGAAAAATTTTAATTGAACATTGTACCTTAGTTTAGAAATATTCTGATGTATTATTGTAACGTTAAATGTTTTTTTTTTTTTTTATAAAGAAATAAATATTTAAATTAACAGTTTCACCCATACGTTTTAACATTTCTTATTTTTCCCAGAATATAGAAAAAAACAGAAAAAAGGGTTTACCACGTCAAGTTAGGACTTTCTGTATTAATCCAAATTATCTATGTATATAGTTTCAATGTAGAGAAAGTACTCTTCCAGGGCACGTGACATCAATGGTATTCAGTTTTTCACGATTCAGCTCTGATCTGAATTATCCATCCTTTCTTATCTGTACCGCAAAGCGTTTGGTTCAAATTTTTTTTAGACCTTTATTGACTTACTAAAAATTACTTACTGCAAAAACCAGCTGTGGAGCTACCATAGCACCGATCCTAGATACTGTATTGTTAAAACCAAAACCTACATTTCTGGAAAAAACAATTAAATCAATTTAAATTGTACTTTGATTTTACTCCATGTCATATTTTTTCTACATGTCATCTTAGAAAAAAAATATAGAAATGTAAATATCTTTCTTCATTATTGTTTTGGTTTCAACATTTAAAAGATTTGAGCACATAAGTCGTAAATCGACAAAATGTGCACATCTTGTGCAACAGAATTTATAAATTAGTTATTCCTTCATCGACATTAAATTTCCATACACGTATGCCATAAAAATCATCAGGCAGCTAGCTCAGAAAATTTACAAAAAAATGTAAGTATGTTGCGAAACAGCTCATACGACAATATAATACGTGGAAAACAAACAGAACTTTATTTATACAATTGTTGCTTATATAGAGGGTATTATCATGATATATTGACTGCCCAAGGGACAATGATATTGCCTGAAACATTGATAATGCCCGAGCCGCAGACGAGGGCATTATCAATGTTGAAGGCAATATCTGTCCCGACAGTCAACCTTTCCCCTTTAACCTCCCCCTTTCCGTACCAAATACTTTTTAATTATACAGGTAAAGGGGCTCTTTGAGTTTTTGATGATATTGTACACGGTCTGTTATACAGCCTACATTTACATTTACAAAAATGTATTTCATATTTTACTGTTTCTGATAATAATAAAAAATCTAGTTTTCTTTTCAGGATCAAACCATATATGGGTTAAGAAATACCATATGGGACCTCTGTAATATGTCATTTTTTAAATAATTTTATACCTTACGACAGTAGGATACAGCTCGGATGTAAAAATAATTAATGCCATCCATCCACAAGAGACACAAAGCTTTGATGTTAAGGCAAAACCGTTGATAAGTTGTCCTTTCCGTGGAATGTCTAAAGACAAAAGACTTAGATATGTCTGATCAAACTTTCGGAAACAAAACTTGCACATAATCTGCAACGTCACATTTATTTGTGGTGACGTCATATATGATGCAAAAATCAATGAAATTCATACGAAAAGTGGAAAATCATCTCTATCAAAACATTTGGGACATTTCAGCAGTGGAAATGACAATAACTAATTACGACTATTGAACCTGTAGCCTTTGTTAGTCTTGTGTGTTTTTTTAAATTTTGGTTCATTTTTATGTTTCGGAGTTTAGTGTGCCGTACATTTTGCTAACTCGTATACATTATTGTTTAGGGGCCAGCTAAAGCCCACCTTCAGGTGCTGTTTTCTGCTCTTTGGTCGGATTGTTGTCTCTTTGACACATTCCCCGTTTCCATTCTCTATTCTATTCTAGTGTAATAATGTTTTACTGTAATTTTAAAAGAGCATCTGAGATATTCCTATAAAACCACTCCCAGTTTGTAAAAAGACACACAGTAATTGATTTTCAATGAATTAATTACTCCATTTTACTTAACGTGCACTAACACGATACAATTTACCAAAAACATTCTTTGATACCAATTTTGATGCGCAAGATATGCACATTTCGTTGATAAAGACTCATCAGTTGTGCTCAAGTCCATAATGCTGATTATGAAAAGCAAGACAACAACCCAAAAATTTTAAGTTAATTTAAAAACCATCAGACAGATCTATGCATGAGGGAGATACTGTTGAGTTTTCACAAATTTTACAGTTTTGTATCAGTAAATTTGTATCAATTTCGGGCTGGTATCGAAATAATATCACAGGCGACTGGGAGTCCAACAGCAGCATTGACTCACTTGTAAATATAAAATTTGGTATCTTTTACTTTAATACCGATGATTCCAGTATTTTACCTGCCTGTTTGACAAAAAAAAACAAAAACAAAAACAACAAAAACAAAAAAAAAAAAAAAAAACAAAAAAAAAAAAAAAAAAAAAACAAAAAACAAAAAACAAAACACACACACCGAGATTTCTCGGTGAAATCCACTTTTAATAAAGAATAAAATGTGTTCCATTCGGTTTACTCTTCACACGGCATCTGAGAAATACATATCATTATTTTAAACGTTCAAGATCTACTGTTTTCGAGATACTGAGGTTGCTTGAAAGTTTGATGAAACCGTCGGTTTTCTAAAACACTTCACCAACGTTTACTTGAAAGTAGCTTAACTAAGAAATCAAAATTAAAATCATCTCTGAGGTGTTCGTTGTGTTGATGGTAAAAACGAACAGAGAAATAGAATCTAAATGAAATTTAAATAGTTGAGCTTACCTATAAATTGGAAGACGCCAACTGCTAAACCTGTAAGTCCACCAAGGAAAAAGAAGGCAAATGTCGACCATTTTCTACCATAACTGTAAATATAGATTCTACAACAATGACCAGTTGATTATGAAATTTATCATCTCGAGATAATTAAATTTTCATTTTTAAACTTCGAGAATCGTTTTTCCTTATTACAATGTAAAACTCCGAGAGGTCTTCCGAACGTTTTTGGCGTGATATTTCATGAGCATTTAATCAGTATGGTGATATCATAATTTATTAAACGGGTCAAGAGATATATAAATGTGCACAGCATTAAAGAAATAATAATATCAAGTAAAAAATGTTTAATTTTTTTACAATGTACTTACAATGTATTTGACTGATTCACATTAACTTTTAGTTTAAGGAGAGAAGAGTTTAGAGCACTTAGAAACATTTTATAAATTTGAACTTTAAATTCGTTGAAAAGTAGCGTTTCAACTCCCTCTTCTCAAGTTGATCTTACCTGGATTTCAGATATTCTTTTTGGGCCTCCTAGATTCTTTAGTTGGGATTTAGATTAATCCAGGCATGCGCATTGTATGCTAGGGATTTGGTATCTGAGTTTATTTTTTTAAGTTTCAAGCTTAAGTGTACTGTGTATCTTTTTTCAAAACGATAAATGGTTTTGTGGGAATTTCTCAAACGCTTCTTTAAAATGAAAGTAAACAGTACTACACTGCTGTTGTTTCCGATATTCGTAAAAAATTATTGTCTTTCCACTGCTGAAATGTCCCAAATATTTTACGAGAGCTGATTTTCCAATTTTTATATGCATTTCACTAATTATTGAATCATACATGTACATGTGGACCCCACAAGCAAATGTGACGTTGCAGAATATGTACAAGTATTTTTTCCTAAAGAACGATCCATGTTGACTTTTAGGACATACCTATATAATTTAATTTGATTTGAATACTGCATATTGATTGGCTGAACAGCATAGAGCAACATTGGATATACTGTATAACCTGGTTTGGTCTTATGACATCACCAACGGATTAATCCGCCACTTGTAAATTCAAATAGTCCCATGTCGTTATTGATGTTTGAATCAAGGAATCATTGAAATTCTGTTTGGAAATTAGATTATAAGGAATGTTTACAATTCTTGAACAGGTTATACTTCAATAAACTGGTTTGAGTCAGTTTACGGTATTCATAAACCGTTTTGCGGATTAGTATGCGTAAACTGACCCAAACCAAGTTATATCGTATAACCTGTTAAAACATTCCTGAATTGGAGTTTTTCATCAATAAATGAGATTCCGAAGTATGTGAGACACACGGTAAGTGAATTTTATGTTTTATGTTCTGTGTTTTGTTTGGGCTGTTGTGTCATCTCAGCTTTGTTCCGTCAATATGTCTTTTGTACTTGTTCTTTCAATAACTATGCTATGACAGGTTTTAGAATAGTTCAATAGTAACAAGCAAGATACATGTACTACAGATCTCCAATATTCAACTACAAAAATGGCAAAATACAAACATAAATATCACAGAAACCAGATAGGACATGACCCCTAATTAGATACATTCATATATTCATGGTGTTGTACGTAGAAATAGGAAACAAAACAAACAGCTGATTTTAATTATGACAGATGGTTATTTTTTGGCAATTTTGTAATAACATATGTTATTATGTTATTATACCTCAGATGAATTATTGTATGTAAAACTATATCTCATTGGTTATTGCGATCATGTGATCAACATGAATAAATCTTCATATCCTTCAAATCATATTCCACCCCTTCGGAAATCTCGCTACTTTTCCAGTATTGACATCAGTAATGGAATTCACACAAACTAAATATCAAGTTCGATTGAAAAAAACATGTTCTTTACTGCATTTCCAATAAAATGTGTTTGATTCGTTATAATAAAAGATGTTCCAAAGTGGAAAACTGTCCTCTAAATATACTGTTAAAAAATCATGTGATTTACACATTGAAAATCAAAATATCTTGGGTTTTATTTAGTAAAATCAAACAATTATAGCAGTGAGGGAAATATAAATATTTCTTCACATCTCAATATCATATTCCCCTCGTACAAGCCCTTGGAAAATATGATATTTCTGATGTGAATAAATCTTCATATTCCCCTCACTACAATGCAATAAAAGAATGTATAATATTTACCGATTTGTTACATAAGCAACAATAAGCTGGACCGCTTCCATCAGACCAAGCAGTGCTATATTCAAATAAATATTCCCCGACAGCTGTTCCACACCAAATGATATGGCATAGAATCCATAACCACAGCTTATCCTGTGGATTAAAAATGTATTCATGAGTTAATAATTTCTCATGCACATGAATCCCACATCCGTATTCGCCTTTTTACCTATTATTTCATATTGACAATGTAAAATCTAGTGAACGCATACCCAATATTCCCTAATTTTCATATTTACCAAAGTACATAACTATAAATAATTACTCTTCAGATATGATTCAGTTTGAATTGAACTGAGCATAAAATATCTCTCAGAAACTAAAAGAATTCCTCAAATATTTCAAGTCATACTAGAATTGATTTTTAACAGGACTTTTCCATCCATCATTGTGGCGGGTGTCGCTAACAGAATAGGAGGTGCATATCTGGATAACAGTCAATAGACCCGTTATGGGTATTTCATATAGCTAATCCTTTAATAATTTTTGTGTCTTTTCCTGTTGTATTAAATTTCTTCTCTATATTTCTCTTCTCACAATGTCTCGTATTTTAGAAAAAAAAGAAGATTTATTCCGTTAACGGAGAAGGACGTGTTTACCCTTCCGAAGCACCTGATGTCTCTCGCGGTTTTCATTCTGAGCTCACATTGCTAGTGCTTTAGTTTCTGTGCTTTCTTGTTCTATTTTTGTTTACTTTATTAAACGTGTTTTATTCTTTTAGTTATATATGTATCCTTGTGGTGTTTGTATGCTGTTCCATTATCCTGACTTTATCTTATTCTTTTGTCGATATTCATCGTTAACCATTGGTTGTTATAACAGTCAAATAGAATAACAGGTAATTGGACTTACCAACATATACCCGTTAACATAGTTACTCTCAGTAAATATTTGTTTTTAAGCACGTCCAGAATTGTACGCTTTCTAGCCTTCCTAAAACCTTTTGACTCCTGTACTATTTTGTACAGTTCTTCTTTTTCTGGTACTGGTTTACGGTTCGTTCTGCCTATTTGTTCTATAACTCTATGAGCTTCTTCAACTTTTTGTGTAGACACGAGCCATCGGTAACTTTCTGGTATTATGCTAAAACCATGAGATCTAAATATTTTTATTACAGCATGTTAAACAACACACTTGAAGATATTTTTCAACAAACAGAAGGTTATTAATTTTTTCATGTAATTCATGTAAATTTTCATAAATATGGAAGATTCTGAAAATTCACCCTACTCAAAACAAAAACATCTTGCTCTTTCTTTTCCTAGTGAAGTTCTCGCCCAAAAGAAAGTACTAAAGATTTTTAAAAATTTGGTTTTGTTTTGAGAAATCACCATATATTACTGTTTTAAAATACCCATCCTAATATCATTAGTATAATGATTTTGTCTTGGCGGAACTTTTACTCACCAAACTCCTATAAACCATGGTAAGCAAAATATGGCAGAAGCAATCTGTATGTACTTCCAATCATGGATTAGCCAACAACACAACGCGAATGTCATGGTCCCTATAGGCCATGTTGGTAATGCAAGAACCAACGATCTATATCGCGCAGGTGTGAATTCAGTCAAGTATGTAACGTCAATTGTCAGATACCAGCCACATCCTATACCAATCAGAAATCTAAGCACCGAAAACATTTGCCAGTTAACGGAAAATGCTGCTATAACATTAAACACTAGCAAGACAATGATGGAAAAATAGTATGTTGGTTTCCGGCCGAACATATCACCGACCTGACCGGAAATAAATGCGCCAATAAGCAATCCGCCCATCTGGATAGTTGTAATTGTAGATATTATCCATTCCTTGTCGCAAACGAGATTCCACTGAAATGTTTTTTAAAAAATAAACATAAGAAAAACTTCGGGAATATATTGTAAAAAGTAATGTAAAGTGAATATCTCGAAGTTATTGGAAGCCCAAATTTAAGGACAATCATTGAGTACCTACAACAGAGTCTGATGCATCAAATAAAGATTTTTAATTTTCAATATTCATTTCGAAAAGGAAGTTATCAGAAAATTTTGAAAAATCTGAACATTTTAAACTAACATGAAACAGTTGTGATCTGGGAAGCGAGCGAAGCGTAAGGTTTTTACGTTTGCTTTGTCGGTATTTAGTGAAACTTCGTACTGGCATGAAAATGTGAGACTTGCGTATGCATCTTTTTTTTTGTCATATTTGATTCCAAGTGGATCTTTCGTAATTATATTTACTTTGATGACTTTGAATGTTTAAAAAGTTGATTTAAGTCCACAAGTAACTTATTTTGTTTAAGATAATCTTTATTCCCATGTAATCACGTCGGAAGCAAATGGCTGAAAGATATTTCGCATGTCTGCCGCCATGTTGATGAAACTTTTTAGTCGGCAGAGTAGTGAAAATAATTCGATTGCTATCTCTACCTTAAAGAGCGAGCTTCGCTCGCTTAATAATAATTATTTTTCTTTGACAAAGTATTTCACTGAATAGGTAGCAATGTAATTTTGTATATGTCATCACGAATTGATTGACCATTACAGTATTCCAATATCTTAGATGATGTTGGACCTGTTCCCACTGTCGTAACCTTTCATTTGCCTCCACCGATTTGTGACTTCCCCCGAATTGACTTTGTTGAACTTCACGACGGCTGCCGTATACGGAGCAGGAAATGCTTACCTTCCGGAGCACCTGGGTTCACTCCTGGTTTTTATAGGAGTTCGTGTTGTTCACTGTTTTTTTAGTTTCCTGTGTTTATTTGTTGTGCTTGTGGTTGTTCATTTGTCTTCCCGGGTTTGTCTGTCCAATGGATTACGTTTTTTGGATTGCCCCTTAGGTATATTTGTACTTTTTATATATAGTGCATTATTCCTTTTTAGTTGAGAGAATAACACAAAATGTGATATACCTGACTGACAATTGTGTTCATCGATGAATCATACTGTTTGGTACTACAGTGAAAATTCTCTGTTGTGTTTGCTAAACTGCACTTTTTCAAGACAGAAACGTTTGAAAGATACTGTTTTCCGGAAGTAGTTTGCCAGTCACATGACCAGTCAGGAACCACACCTCCAAATGACATCATCAACGTACTCCATGCTACTGTAGCCTTACTTCCGTACACAATTAGGATTAAAACAAATTGGAAACGACCCAATCCTCCCAGTTCTACTAACAAATTTTCTAGATACTCATGTAAATCAACAGACATTGTATGGCCAATGAAAAAATTAAACAAACGCAAATGTCAAAATATAAACAAGATCTCTAAAGTTGTTTTCGCATCCAAAACCTATACAATGAAATATCTGAAAACAATAAAAATAAAAATGTAGCAGTAATATGAATAATAAGGAGTTGTTATTTCTGAATTTACATTTTTAATCATTTTTGCATTTGAAATAGCTGCATCAATTTGGTCTATTGTTCGGATTCTTTATTCAAGTTTTTCAGATGAGAATTTATGAAATATGCACATATAATGTATTAAGTACGGTATGATAATGAAATAATATAAAGGATAAGCGTATAAATATATAAAGTGTCATTTCTTCTCATTGATAATTTACTGGAATCCTTTGGCCATAATAATGAAAATAAAATTATTTCAGATTTTCAGATTCTATTATAAAAAGGGAAAGATATGGATATGAAGTGCTGTGGACTGCAAGTAGTCGTGTATCATTGGAAGAGTTGAACCATTTGATAAAGAAAACCATATAATAAAGAATAAACACAACACTTTTTGCAATTTCTTCACTTAATTGTTCAGAAAGTAAATTTACGTATATGTTAATTATTCAGCAAAGAGCTTGAAAGCTGTAGTAGACATCTAAATCTTACAAATTTTCGATTCAGAGGTCATTTCGTACAAGTTAATCCAAGAATGTAGGCAATATTTGGACTGAAAAAATAAGTGAGAGGATTTGGAATATTTAGGATGTAGGTGAAAATCTGTTTTTAGATTGTTCACATATAAAGTTTTGATATCCAGATAATTTACATGTACATATACATACATTTATAAGATCAATGGTTTTGCACATCAAAGGTAATTAATACTATATATATAAAATTAAGACTGAAAGGAAACGTTTTAAAGTTCCAAAAATCGTTTGAATTTTTGAAAAAAAAACCATTTAAATATAATATTATGTAAATTTTCTATATTTAAGAAAAATGTTTGAATAATGAAACCGATTGTGCTTAATATTACATTAATTTGTAATTTAATTAACTAAACAAAACATGAAAGATGAGACAAATTCTACCCATAAAAAAATTCTTGTAACTTTACTAATTACGAGGCTTACCGAACAGTGCAAAATTGTCAATAATAATCTTAAATGAGTCTTTTTGCATAGCTAAAGTACATGGTACATATAGTATATCTAAATATACGTTTATCGTTGAAGTACATAAGGCATACTTTTGCTATCTATTTTGTTTAGTTACCTCGTTATCCTATTTTCGCTGTGTAGGTTCCTTTGTTGTTGATATTATATTTAATCCATAGTATCCCATAGGAAAATCATCGCTTCAGGCAATGACACGATTTTTCAAATATATGTCTTTAAGTGAACTGCATGACGGGATACTATTAAAACCTTTACGGCAGTGTAATTTCTGACTATTTTGCTCAAAAGTACGACAATATCATACATTCAGCTATGATAGCCTTACCAGTATCTAGTTTTATACGTTCACATTTTCAACCCGCTATTACGGAAGCCCATTTAGGACCTCCCAAAAATATGATTTGAATTCGATATCACGAATTAAAATCGATATCACGAATTGTAGAATTCGTTATCACAGATTAAATTCGTGTTCACGAATTTCTGGAATTAGTTCTAACAGTTTTTGTAATTTTGTTAACACGGATTAAATTCGTTAACACGAACTTGTGTAATTTGTTATCACTGTTTTTTTTTGTAATTCGTAATTACGGATTAAATTCGTTATCACAAATTTTTATAATTCGTGATAACGGATTAAAATCGTTATAACATATTGTTTAATTCGTGATAATGAATTCCATAAATTCGTTATCACGAATTTAATCCGTTATCGCGAATTAAAAAAAACTGTAATAAATATTTCTACGAATTCGTTATAACGACTTTAATCCGTTATCACGAATTACACAAAATTGTAATAATGAATTTAATTCGTTATTACGAATTACAAAAACTATTATAACTAATTCCGAAAATTCGTTATCACGAATTTAATCTGTTATAACGAATTCTTCAATTCGTGAAACTATTTAACTTCGTGATTTCGAATTCAAATTTATATTTTTGGTAGGTCCTAATGGGCTTCCGTGCTATCAATATAATGCAATTTAAAACACCAGTGGGTCAGGATAAATATTGGGGAGATTTTGGTACCCATTAAACCGGTCTAACCCCACCACTGCTAATTGTATGTACATCAAACTATACCGATTCTCGTTTGATTCCATCAAACTATTCTGACTTTCATTTAATTCCATGTTGTTTTTTTTTTGTGATCTTTTGTGTTATACTTTCGTCAGAAGGTCAGAATAAATTAGGGGGAGATTGGGGTACCCATTAAACTGGTTTAACCCCACAAGTGTCATGTGTCTGTACGTCAAACTATCCTGACTCCCGTTTGATTCTGTCTTTTTGTGCTCTTTTGTATATTTTCATCAGGGGTCAGGATAAATAAGGGGTAGGTTGAGGTACCCATTAAACCGGTTTAACTCCACCATTACCATGTGTCTGTACGTCAATCAATTCTGACTCCCGTTTAATTCTATGTTTGTTTTTTGTGCAATTTTGATTTATATTGTCATGACAAGATCATAATAAATAAGAGGAAGGTTTGGGTATCCATTAAACCGGTTTAACCCCATCGTTTCTAAGTGTCCCACGACAAACTGTCCTGACTCTCGTTTGGTGTGTGCTCTTTTGTGTTATTTTCACCAGAAGTCCACTGGTAATCATTAGTTTGTCTTAAGGGTTATTCTTGATGTCATATTTTTCTACTTTGTACTGATTTTCTGAATCTCCAAATTTTCCAATAAAATTAAGAAAAAAAATATGATGGAATCAAGACAGACGGTGCACCTCAGTCTACCTCCGGTTTTTTGGTGGGATCCATGTTGTTCATATATTTTTAGATTTTAAGTGTAGTGTTTGTATTGTTTTGGTCGTGTCTTCGTTGTTCTCTGGAGTTTGTCAATTATTTTCGATTTTGCCCTTCTTCGAATATCCCTTTGGTATTTCTTGACTTACGATATGATAGTGTTAAGGGCGATCGCTGGTCTAATAGGAAATAAATAGGATTTGAAATAAGTGTTTTAGTTTGAGAGAACATATGAATAGTAAACAAATAAGCAAGAAAAAAAAGATAGGTTCAAGTGCTCATTTTAGAGCTATAAGGCTTTGAAAATTTCCAGGATATGGGTTTCTAGATTTTTCATTGTATTTGCATTGACAACTTCAGTCTCTCAAAGATGTATGAAAAAATAAAAAGGATTTCAAAAAATTTTGTCAAATACAATTTTAAGGTATATATGATTGAATTATAAAAGAAAAAGTGGGGGTTCATGGGCAAAAAATTTCATTTTTAAGAAATGGATAAAACCCGAGGATTCCGAAAATCTGACAAAAAGACCAAAACCGGACCAGCGAGCATACTTAATGTATTGTTATACCATTGTTGATCTTTATAATCATTAGTTTTATTAATTATCGAAATGTTTTCTTGATAAATTAAAAATTTCTAAAGTAGGGTTTTAACACTCCAAGACAAAACTTACCTTACCTGGATTTTGGGAACTGTGTTTAAGATTACTGAGAGTACTTGAAATTAATAAGATAGCTCCACCTGTACTTAATATCTAGACTTACACAAAGATGTCGATTTGAACTTTCCTGTTCTAGTTTCCACTGTTTTTATTAATTCTTACAATTCATAGTTGAACTGATACCGTCCTTACATGTAGCTGGCGCGGTGATTGTGTCGAAAGAGCAACTTTAGTGACATTTAGCATTCTAAGACAAGGTTACCATAAGCCTTGGATAAATCGTCACTCCAAACATTTAGTATACGCTCGTCAACGCGATATTATACAGTTATTTAACAGTATTGAGGGATATAGCCATTTTATTTGTCCCAAGACTGACTATTTTCCCCGACTCGCAGCGGAGGGAAATAGACAATGTGTCGAGGGGACAAATAAAATGGCTATATCCCGAAATGACTGGTAAATAACTGTTTTGTTATACCGAAGCACTTAACCGGTCAATAGTTTCCAGTACTAATCACCGGTCACTATTTACCGGTAATTAGTTTTGGAAACTAATCAGCGGTAAAAAAAAATATTAAAATTAATGTCTTCATTCTTATATAGAAAAAAAATACTGAGGTATAATAAAAAATTCTATCACATAAAATGAGAATAACTATCTCTAGTGAATTTCGCACCTTAGTGGAATGGCAACATTACCACGGCCAGATTTGACACATTACAAAATTTTACCAAGTTAACGAGTCAGACCATGCTTATCCTTAGGAAGCCACTGAAATCATGTACTTTTTTAAGTTTCACATTGCTAGTACTCCTTTCGAAGTCCTTCACTTTACTTCATGTCCCCAATTTCTGGATAGGGAGACTCTCTTTATCAGGGACCGCCTTATTTAATTCGGAAACTGTTATCTTGGAAAATAATGGATGACCTGTTTTAAAGAATGTCTCCTTTAGAGATTTTGAAAAAAGAATATTTATCAGTTCTTATAATATTTATACTTCTGAGGTGTCCACAAATATTTGTTGCCCATTATTCCGAAGCCCAACCATCATTTCTTGATTACCTTATTGTATTGTTAAATTCTTAAGATGTATTGAATATTTGCGTTAAGCAAACGGTCAATAATTCAGTATTTTGTTTGATAGCTTTAGTACTTGTTCCCTATGTTGCATTATGTTGTACAGCTGAAAGCAAAATAGTAAACAGCACGTGCTAAAAAAAAACCTTTTTATAGTAAACACCTATCTTCATCTTCGGTACGCGGATTGACATTTTGCAGCTATATGTATTTCTTTAGACAAACATGTACAGTTAGGTGCAGACATAACCTCTCATCAAGTTAACTAAGTGCAGTTCTACTGACTGCTTTAGAACTGCTCTAGAATAGAATCCTGACTGCTGTAGAACAGAATCCTGACCGATTCTGACTGCTTTAGAACTGTTCTAGAATAGAATCCTGACTGCTGTAGAACAGAATCCTGACCGATTCTGACTGCTCTAAGCTGTCATGGTCAAGAACAGCTCTAACCTGTCTTGGTGTAGAACAGCTCTAACCTGCCATGATCTAGAACATTTCTAACCTGTCATGGTCTAGAACAGTTCTATAACATATCGAATTGATCATGTTACCCACTAGCTACAATAATGGAGCTCCTGTGACAACTTTTGACTCGGCGGAGCTACAGAGCGGTCCCATTACTCGTAATGGAGCAGACGGGTGTGAAACTCCTTCAGGCATATTTTTCACCTGTTTTGGTTCAAAAACTTTAAAATTATATTTCTATCATTATCAGTTAAAATAAAGTAACATATCATCACCTAATGGGAGATTTCCAATCTAGAAATCTGGCATTCAAAACTTTTTCCGTGTTTTGAATTTTGTTTCACCGGAGGGGTTCTCGCAAAAGTCATGTTCCAAATAAGGAAGTTTCCATTGATAAAATACTACTACGATATCCGTATAAGGTCAGGCCACGCCCCCTGCGATATCGCGATATACGTCATGGCGGAAAGAAAACAATTTTGAAACCGACAAAATGACCAGATGTGCCAAAAAACGATTTCGACATTAAAAATGAAGTAATGTTACATTTAATATGCTGGAATTATACAGTTCAATGATATTTCAGGCAAAAACGACCTCTTATTACTATACGTAAAAGTTTTTTTTGCTCCATTACGAGTAATGGGACCGCTCTGTAGCTCCGCCGAGTTGTCATAGGAGCTACATTATTGTAGCTAGTTACCCACCCATTCATGGTATGACCTGACATTGCGTACATAATGCATCCAATGTTTCGGGTTTCTTTGGGATATTAATTTTTAATTTTGATTTTATCATTATTATTTTTTAAAAATAATTTTGATCTTTTTTTGTTTAAATTAAAATTTTATATTATTTTTTATTATTATTTCTTTTATCTTGTGTAAGAAGTTATTAAAAAAAAAAAAGAGATGGCCTCTGATGATAATTCTACATTGATGATGATGATCAATTCTATAACAATTGATGAAATGAAGCGATATCGTCGCAAAAGCAGTCGTGGACCAGAACTGCTCTAATTCTTGACCAGAGCTGTTCTAAAAAGCAGTCGTGGACCAGGACTGCTCTGATTCCTGACCAGAGTTGTTCTAAAAAAGCAGTCGTGGACCAGACTGCTCTAATTCTTGACCAGAGCTGTTCTACTTCCTGACTGCTCTAAGTTAACTTAGAGCGGTTCTCAGGAGATGTTCTCAGAACTGCTCTGCATGTTAACTTGGACGAGAGGTTATGACTGGTCACAACTGTAAGACATATACAAAGAGTCATGTAATTTACAATAGAACAAACAAACCCCAATTTTTTTTACCTTAAGTAATCGGTAGCTTTCACTATGAACTACCTTGACCTTTTAGGCCACTAAGGTTATCTATGTGATAGATAAAAATTGTTATCAACATGCGCTGTCAATTACGTAAAACAATTTACAACATTGTACTCCTAATCTATATTATCATTCTTAATGAAGTTACTGTATTCTATATGGTTTCGGTAGATAGATTATTTCCAAATGCAATAAACAAGATTGTTTTAAGGTATGTCAGTGTCCATCTTTTAGATTTCCATGCGTCAAATTATTAGTGGATGAAATTTAGAGGATCTTAAGGTAAGCCGTATAATATATGTATGATTCTGTGATATTGTTAATCATATTGTTTTTATTCTATGCTAATATATAATAAGCATAATAGATATGTACTAGTACAAATTACATTTCATAATTAAAACGCGTTTTTTCGCGGGGAATTTCCCGACCATTTAAAAATGTGTGGCGATATCAGAATTTATCAAACGGGTCAACAGGTGTACATGTATAAATGCGCGCAGAATTAGAGAAATTAATTTATGCTCGAATTTCAAATGATAAAGTCAATTTAATGGAGGTTCTTTCAATATGTTCAGGAATGTCCCTTGTCGGAAATAAAGAGGAATTGCATGGTGAAATTTAGTTTTTGCTCCATATGATAGTAATTCTTTAAATTTCAGAGCTTTAAAGATGATTTTCCCCAATCAGACTTTCCGTATCATTACCTGACAACTTCGAACCCAACGAGAGTGTCTCCCCTATCCGCCACCTAGGGACGCGCTAGGCAGCTCTGTGGGTAGAGCTCCCATGGTCCATCACAGGTTCCTAGATTTAAGAATGAAGATGTATATACATGTAATATATAAACATCATTCAATTTGAGGCATACGTCCTATAGTTTATAACGTCAGAGTTACAGCACATGCGAGTCGAAAGTCCGTTACTTTCAATGCAATGCTACAATAACATGTTTTGGGGACAGTTTTCGACAGAAAAAAATATGAACAAATATATCACACTGTAAGTGTGAAAATAGCTTTCATACTCATACTGGCTTACCTTAATTTTTTTTTTATAAAAATTCTTCCAATTTCTACAAATGTTTCTAATAAGCAATTTGCTGAAAATGGGTCATTTTGCAGTATAATGAAATTCTACATCAATTAGAAAAGATAGACCAGCGACTACATTGGTAATTATGAATAAAAGCAGATTTTCCAAAAGAAATTTTGAGATTTTGCAGTTCAGAAAAAACACTTCTTACATTAATCATATTAAAAAACCCCAACAAAATGGATAACAGGAAAGGTCAACAATGACAACAATGAATCAAAGCCACCAAAAGACAAAACACCGGACGGGATTGGGGCGGGGGGGGGGGGGGGGGTGGGGGGGGTGGGGTGGGGGTGTTAATCCGGATTATTGGGTACCAAAACTAAACATTTTGTTTATTTTGCTATAATCGAGGCGACACCCTGATACTGTGTAATCCCGGCTGGCTAGCCACTTTGAGTAGTTAGTTAATGTATATTGTGTTGATGATAAACGTAGGATTTTAACCCCCTTATGCAAAGTTCACCTACTTATAGTTATCGGCTACCCTTTTTAGACCTCTTGGACTTTATCGCTCTCAAATATTTGTTTACATGTATACCTGAATGTTTTAACTGAACTTTAGAAATTTCAAAGTTTAAGAAATACCTTAGGGACGAGATCAAAAGTTCAATGTCGGATAAAAAACTTAATTCACATAGTTTTTTCACTGACCCCCTCACCCCCCTCTTAACTTAATTTGGGAAATATTGATTGACCAATATAGGCGTATACAAAAATCGACGTCGGATAACAAAACTTCCAGTGATTTTTACCCCCCCCCAAACTATTTGAATTAAGTTTTTTATCCGACATTGAACTTTTGATCTCATCCCTTAATAAATTCTACGATATCAAATTTTGATGCACAAAATGTGTAAATTTACGACTTGATGTGCTAAAGGCCTAAAATGTTGAAATCCATAAAATAATCCAAGACGTTGTAGAGTAAATTCAAATAAAAATCCAAAATAATTAACAGGATAAAGCCATCAGCATCTAAGGACAGAGCTATGAGATCTCATCTGCTTCAAAAATTAACTTTTTGTAATAGTCAATTTTAAGCACGTCCAATCTAATTAAAATTAGTTCTCCGCACTTGCTCCTTATTTTCGTTCGTTTGTTTATATGTCGCTACAGCCGGTTGGGTCAAATTTGCTGTACCCAACCAGCGATGCGGCTATAAATCTTACGGTATTGAACTGGCATAGAAGTTATTGTAGCGTCTAGAGTAATTCCGAATTTGACCGTAGACATGACCCTAAAGCGGCTGTGGTTAGATCTCCCACGCGCGACATATAAACAACCGAACGTAAATAACTGCGGAGTACTAATTTTAATTAGATTGAAGCATGTCAAGACCTATATTGACCTATATTTATTGGTACAGGTCAACAGATGTGAAGTAATACACGGTTACAGATACCAAAATCCCAGCGTAAATAATCGTTACCGATTGCTACAGGAGTGTCTGTTTTAAATCTGATATATACCACACAACGGTCATTTACACTTTACATTAAAATCATGATCTGTTTAGGTGTTTTGCTGATGTGAAGTACACTCCTTTTTCGACAGTGTATTTTCCTCTCCATTAGCAGTAAGGTTGTGTCGTGGCTAAAATTCAAATTCTATTCATAAATGCACTCCTATCTACAATTTTATATTGGTGTGAAAAAGTTACAATATTGTCAATGGAATTTCACAAATTGACTGTATTAAAAAAAAAACCAAATTCCATCAATTTCCGTATTTATGATATACGTTTCCGTTTCTACTGCGCACTTGTTGGCATTACAGTTGGTCCTAACTGTCCATCTTTAATCGGCGTTTTACGGTCATGAATCAAAATTTAGAACTAAAATAATAAAAAAAATCTTATAGGTCTCTTCAGTTACATCTACAAATATCTAGCTGATAATTTTTTTTTGCCATTGTGTTATCGTAATTATTTTATTCTTTCCTTTAGAACTGTTATTCATTCTACCATCTTTTCTCGTTTAGTTTACACTGGGACTATTATACTAACAATAGTCCCAGGTTTACATTGACATTATTATTTCCCAAGGAAATCGACAGACTGAAATTTTTAACAAACGAGACAAACTTTCTTCGTAGAAAGTATTTTATCCTTTTAAGCTAGTGGTCTCGATTTTAACACCCATACTGTATTGGTTTTATACATCAGAGAGAGAATTTGGTACAAATAAAACCGGTTTAACACCATCCTTCCTTTAGTGTCTGTACCATTCCAGAAGTGCTTTCCATTATGCGGTACTTACCGACTTTCACTAATTCTTCTTCCGGTTCGTCATTTCTAAAGAACCACTGTGGTGCGGACCAATAATGGAACACGAATCTTCGGTTCAATTGGAACGTACCGCATAATGTAAAACACCCCAGATTACCCTGACTTTCTTTTGATTCTATGTTTGTGCTTTTTATGTTTTTTTCCTTGTGAAATTCTGTCATTGTTTAATATGTCACTGTTGACCTTTATTTCTATCCGTTGTACTAGTTATGAGTAATGAGTATTTTTGTTCTATCTTATCCTGCAATCAGGCCATTTCCCGTCTAATAACAGGGGTAGAATAAACTTGAGTTGTATTAGGTCAATGACCTTATAAAATCTACTTACACTTGTTTATATGAAGAGCTCGTATAGCCTAGCAAATGTGTCGCCAAAATAAAAAAAGTAGGGCCACTTTTCCGTGTATTTGTTTCACTCGTAACCGTTTACGATAAGATTCATTTTTATTTCGGCATTACGACTTTTTGGATGTTCCTAAATTATTCTAGTCCGTTAGATATATGAAATTTTAACATGTTAAAATAATAACGTTTTTATAGACCAAAGTGCAATAAGCTACATCTTATGTGCAAGTAGATAATGTCTGTGTAATCCCTGATAATCATATTGTTATTTTCAGCTATTTAGGATGACGTCCAATGTGAATGAATATCTAGAAAACATTTTAGCCGAGGCTGGTGGGTGTGGAAGATTTCAAATTTTAACATGCTTCTTTGTAATGGGAATAAAGGCGGTAGTGTCATGGAGTGTACTTATGATGTCATTTGGTGGGGCGGTACCGGAATGGACTTGTATATGGAAAACGGACTTAAACGAAGAATATAAACCGAACTCGTCATTCATAAAACAATGCTCATTAGAAAATCTCACAGCAGATACAGATCTAATCTGTGTGTCTAAAACGTTTGATTCATCGATGTCTACTATTGTGAATGAGGTAGTTATCATTCTTAGATAAACTGGCTATAGAAAATTTAAAATCATGTGATCTAATCAACTGACAGCATCTGCATGATACTACTTCCATTTTTTTGTTGTTGGATTTTTCTGTCTTTATACTTTACATGTGTTTAATTGTTTAATTACTTTGCTCTTCGACATTCTTTTTAGCTCACCTGGCTAAAAGCCAGGGTGAGCTTTTGCCATCACTTTGCGTCCGTCGTCCGTCCGTCCGTCGTCCGTCGTCCGTCCGTCCGTCGTCCGTCGTCCGTCCGTCCGTCCGTTAACTTTTCACATTTCAATCTTCTCCTCTGAAACCACTGGGCCAAATGGAATTAAATTTGGCAGGAAGCATCTATGTAAGGTCCTTTATAAAGTTTGCTCATTTCGTCCCGATCGGACAACAAACATGGCCACCATGGGCAATTGTTGTTTCTGATTGGCTGAGTTTTTAAAAATCTTCTCCTCTGAAACTGCATGGCCAAATGGAACAAAACTTGACAGGAAGCATATATGGGAGGTCCTTTATAAAGTTTCCTCATTTCGTCCCGATCGGACTACAAATATGGCTGCAATGGGCAATTCTTGTTTCTGATTGGCTGATATAAAAAAATCTTCTCCTCTGAAATCACTTGGCCAAATGGAACGAAACTTGACAGAAAGCATCTATGGGAGGTTCTTTAAAAATTTTCCTCATTTCCTCCCGATCGGGCAACAAACATGGACTACAAATATGGCTGCAATGGGCAATTCTTGTTTCTGATTGGCTGATATAAAAAAATCTTGTCCTCTGAAATCGCTTGGCCAAATGGAACGAAACTTGACAGGAAGCATCTATGGGAGGTTCTTTACAAATTTTCCTCATTTCCTCCCGATCGGGCAACAAACATGGCCGTCATGGGCAATTCTTGTTTCTCATTGGTTGATTAAAAAAAATGTTTCTCTGGAACTGCTTGTCAAAATGGAACGAAACTTGACAGAAAGCATCTATGGGAGGTTCTTTACAAAGTTTCCTCATTTCGTCCTGATCGGACTACAAATTTGGCCGCTATGGGCAGTTCTTGTTTATGATTGGCTGATATAAAAAAATCTTCTCTGAAATCGCTTGGCCAAATGGAACCAAACTTGACAGGAAGCATCTATGTAAGGTCCTTTATAAAGTTTCCTCATTTCGTCCCAATTGAGCAACAAACATTTCCTCCATGGGCAATTCTTGTTTCTGATTGGCTGATTTAAAAAAAAATCTTCTCTTAAACTGCTGGATCAAATGAAACCAAACTTCACAGAAAGCATCTTTGGAGGGTCCTCTATAAAATTTGCTGATTTTGTTCCGATCGGACAACAAACATGGCTGCCATGGGCAATTCTTGTTTCTGATTGGCCGATATTAAAAAACCTTCTCCTCTGAAACCGCTTGGCCAAATGGAACCAAACTTTACAGGAAAGATCTATGGATGGTCCTTCACAAAATTTTCTCATTTTGTCCTGATCGGAAAAGAAACATGACCGCCATGGTCAATTCGTGTTTCTGATTGGCTGATTAAAAATTTCTGTTTTACTCTCAAATTGGTTTGCCAAATAAAACTAAACAACAGGAAGCATCTATGGGAGGTCCCTTATGAAAATTTCTCATTTTGTCCTGATCAGATAGCAAACATGGCTGCCATGGGCAATTTTTGTTTCTGATTGGCTGATTTTTAAAAATCTTGTCCTCTGAAACTTCATTGCCAAATGTAACCAAACTTTACAGGAAGCATATATGGAAGATCCTTTAAAAAACAAATATCAGGTTCAATTTGACAGACTTTGGCAGGTGAGCGATAACAGGCTCTTAAGAGCCTCTGGTTTGTTTTATATCATTATTGAATAAAACACACAAGATTCCTTGACACCTGTTAATAATAAGTATTTTCTCAGTATCTCTCACTCTCCATATTATTTAAATAATATAAGAAAACCTGTCAGTTAACAATTGACGGCTTTTATGACGCGGAATCAAGGTCATAAATAATTTTACGGTATCCTAAAATCAACTTAGTATATACTAACATCATTTTAGGATTCCCTCAAATCGATTTTAGTATATACTAAAATCGTTAATTTTGACCTTAATTCCGCGCCAATATTTCTGTATCTGTTGAATAATTCAGTATATGCTAAATTGATTTTAAGGTATCCTTAATGGATTTTAATATATACTAAATTGATTTTAGGATACCCAAAAATGATTTTAGTATATGCTAAAATGAATTTAGGGTACCCTAAAATCGATTTTATTATATACTAAAATCGATATTTATGACCCTGATTCCGCGCCATAGGCTTTAATAGATTGGTGTGTCATTGTTAACCTTTTGTTGTTATCCCTGCACTTCGAACGAAATTCGGGGATATTAGTAATCGGTCCATCTGTCCGTCCGTCTGTCCGTCCGTTAGATAATCTTGTCTCCAGAACTCGTTCATTTTTAACTTCATGCATTTAATTTCTATACAGTATTGTCACAAACTGTAGATGCGCAATAAGGTTTTAGAATTTTGATTTTTGAAAATAGGGGCCCACGGGGGTCGAATTTCGAAAATTGAACATTTAAACTTTTGACCTTAACTCCTAATTCATTTCTCATTTTATGCTTTAAATTTCTATACAGTATTATCTCACACGGTATGTAGATGCGCAATAAGTTTTCTAATTTTGAATTTTAAAAATTGGGGTCGACATGGGTCGAATTTCAAAAATTGGAAATTTAAGCTTGTGACCTAAACTCCTCATACATTTTTCGTTTTATGCTTTAATTTCTATATAGTATTGTCACATACTGTATGTAGATGCGCAATAAGGTTTTGGAATTATTATTTTTAAAAATTGGGACCAACAGGGGTCGAATTTCTAAAATTTGAATGTAAGGTTGTGACCTAAACTCCTCATTCATGTTTCACGTCATGCATCTGATTTCTATACCATATTGTCACATACCATACGTAGATGTACAGTGAGGTTTTAGAATTTTGATTTTCAAAAATAGGGGCCCACAAGGGTCGGATTTCGAAAACTGGAAATTTAAACTAAACTGCTTATTAATTTTTCATTTTATGCTTTTAATTTCAATACAATATTTTCACATACTATATTTAGATGCGCAATAAGGTTTTAGAATTTTGATTTTGACAACTTGAGGCCCACAGGGGTTGTATTTCGGAAATAGTGAATTTAAGCTTGTACCTTAAACTCCTCTTTCATTTTCCATTTAGATTTAACAAATTTATTTGTATATATATAATATTGTTCTTATTTTCTGTAGATATGCGAAAAGGTTTTTAATTTTGAAAATCTATTAAGGGATAAAATTTTGGGACCGAAAATGGTGAAATTGCTAATTTGGCTTTGTCTCTGGAAATACTCATTCATTTTTTGTTTCAGTAGTTTTATTTGTGTATAATATTGTTCTTCACAATGTGTAGAACTGCAATAAGGTTTTCAATTTTGAAATTTGATTCAAAGTTCCAATTATCATACTGATATTCTTAAATTGCTAATTTTTCACTGTTAATTGTTTTTTGACTTGTGCAGTGCGGGGATTGACATCGGTTCTGAAGGCACAAATTTCTAGATTATTCTGCTTTTGTTACCTTGATTTCATCTAAATTACTGAAATTATGAAAATCAAGTGCCATTAATTTTAGACAAAATAATTAAAGAAACCAAGCCAAGCATCACCTTTAGAGTCAAATTTACTAATGCTGTCGAATAAATGCAAAAAGGTTCGATTAAACTTACAAAAAAGGGCGAAAAGAAAGCCAAAAATCATTGGGCCTGTGTGTGGGAAAATACATATTTGCCTATCATTGCCAAGGGACTTGACAATTTACGACTTTTTGTATTTTTTTTTCTTTTTCTAGTGGAATCTGGTTTGTGATAGAGAATGGATTATATCGACAATAACAACTATACAAATGGGAGGACTACTTCTAGGCGCAATGATTTCCGGTCAATTCGGCGATATATTTGGAAGAAAAATAACTTATATTTTATCTTTATTAATGATAATGGTAACTAACATCATATCTGCGTTTTCAGTTAACTGGCAAATGTTTGCCACTTTAAGATTTTTCATTGGTTTCGGATCTGGCTGGTATTTGACAATTTACGGGATATTTCTTGCCGAATTTACACCGTTAAAATTCCGTCCATTAGCATTAATATTTCCGTCATGGGCTCTAGGAACGGTAACATTTGGTTTGTTTGCATGGATTTTACATGATTGGAAATATATTCAGATAGCAACTGCTGTGTTTTGTGTGCCATGGATTGTTGGATTTTAGTGAGTGTTTTCACAAACATTTGATAAAACATAAGTTAAGTTTAAAATTACAAAAATGTATTAAGATGTTTTACAAAAATTCAAGACTGATGTCAGAATAACCAAAACCGTATTTCCGCATTCATTTTCAATTTTATAAGAGAGCCTCGCTGTTTCAATACAATTTATGACTGTATCAGAGTGAGATTGTAGGTTTCCACTTCACGCGAGTACCAAAATTAAATTAGCAGACATAATATTAAAAAAAAACTATTGTATAATCCGGTTTTGATATAATGGGTAGATTTGGACAAATCACATCCACCATGCTTGTGCCATATTATGATCTTCTCCCAAAAACCCAGTTATTAAAAAAAAAACAAAACAAAACAAAAAAAAAACATTTTATTTTTGCTACTTTTAATTCATGAAGATTGACAATTTTGGTTTTCTGTCATTACTCAGGGAATTTGGCTTCCTTGGTGGCCACTTTTTATTGGTGGAGGAAACCAAGAACCCAGAGAGAACCAACGACATTTGGCATTAAAACTGATGATCACGATCACAGTATTGACAGGCTGGTTATCCTTAGTAGTAAGGGAAACTACCTAGACCATTCGCCCACCTCGGTTGCTAATAGTAACAAGGAAAACAAACTACAGAGCTTAACTTTGTGTTACATATCCTTGTCTTATACGTAGGACAAAGGCAGTGAAAAACGTAAAATACTGCAGTGCGGATTAAAATTCCAAACTGGCAAAACGGCAAAGTCGAATTGGCAAAGTCGAAGGCCATCAAATGCCAAAATCTCTCTGAAGATAATTTTTTTTATCTCAGTTTTAAAAGAATATTTTGTGTGTACCAAATGGTCAGTGTAATATATGTAGATCACTTTGATTTATTTTTTTCTTAAAGTTTCGTTCCAGAAAGTTATAGATGGTTGATATCACATAACAGAGTTAATGAAGGTCATAAGGTCATAAATAAAATGTTTCAAGTTAACAAGAAACCACCTCCAGACGAGGACGTTTTCTTCGAAGTTATGGAAAAGATAGAGATTTCCGAAAAAACAAAAACATATTCCGTTTTTGATTTATTCAAAAACAAAAAACTTAGGAAAACTACACTTCTTACTATGGTTTGCTGGTAGGTATATAGATAATATTTAAAATATAATAACATAATGTACATAGATTTTCCTAACTAGAAGAAAGACTTACAAAATTTGTTTTGATGTGGAGCTGTTAGAAACTAAAGGGATACGGGAGTGAGCTGAAAAACTTTGCCAATAAAATAAACGCAGCAAAATATATGTAGATCAAATCTTCTTCAGAAGTTATACTTCCGTTGTAACAATAAAGTCCAATACTTAACATAAATAAAGGATGTATGGAGTTGTATAATCTGTGTTTGTGTTGTTATGGTCTTGTCTTCGTTGTTCTCTGGAGTTTGTCAGTTGATTTCCCCTCCTTCAAATATCCCGTTGGTCTTTCTTGACTTTACTTACGAGAAAAGAAAATTTTAGCATTCTGATAGTATTTTAATTAGTTAATTGATTTTTTTCTGATAGTATTTTAAGTAGTTAGTGGATTTTTTTTGTTTTTGACCTATGTTTTATTTTATGTAATCTATTGTTGATTTTTAGATGAAATCACTTATTATAAGCAATTCTGTTTGCTGTCACCCCTTGCGAAATAATCTAATCGTCTAAATCTATAGTTATCTCATTCACCAGGTTTACTGTTGGATATGGGTTCTATGCAATATCATTTGGTGTTGAGCAACTGTCTGGAGATTTATACCTAAATATTGTTCTTCTTGGACTTGTTGATATTCCTGCCATAAGTGCATCGTATCTTTCGAACTGGTAAGTACCATTTGTAATAATGTTTTTTAAAAATAAGACAATACATGTATTTCTCCTATTCTTGACGTTTTTAATCGGTGGGATAAATATACATAATATCTTTAACCACTTCCCGGTGATTAAATTTCTACGTTGGAATTACCGCTCTTTTTTCTACAGTTATTGGAACAATAAACTAGAGAAGTCCCGAAATGACGTCTATGTAAACAAACAACATAGCAACGACATTTTCTTGAGGCTTTTGTCGAAAATCATAGGAGAAACAGATTCTCCTTCAGTTTACTCGTAAGTTATGGAATTTCTCCACCCTCAATAGTTAAATTTTAGATTTTAACACGCTCGCTAAAGGCTCGCGAGTTGAAAATCGAAAATTTAACTATCTCGGGTGGAGAAATTCCATAACTCACTCATACCTGAAGGAGAATCTATATTTAACACTTACCGGAAATCAGAACTGCAAAGAGACGCTGGTCATTCAGGACACGTGAGCAACCTTTTTTGGTGACACGAAGCCCGAAATCAGACACAGTTTTCAAGACATATATATATATTTACTGTTTGTAAGGATTTTTCAGACTGTTTAACTACATTATGTATGTACAAAAACTACATGTATATGTAAACCCCAATATGTTCAGAAACATAATTCAATTCTTTGAATGCCCGTGTTATTGTTATTATTTAGGAATAAGGGAATGTTCAATATTTAACAAACTACTTGACCCTGATTTCCGAAGCTCGCGGTCCATGCATGAGCTGTAAGGGAATACGATACAGTCATGACAGTAGCAGGAGAAGTTTATGACGTCGCATATTGTGAAGACATTTAGTATCTCCCAATAATACCTTATAAAATCCTAAAATTTGAATTTTTCTAAATATTGTCGTAACGAGCACATGGACCCACTCTTTTTTCTTTTGCAGACTAAAGTGTATTCTTTGTGACTACAATTGAAAGAAAAAGTATTTTTCTACGTGCTTTTAAAGTAAACCCATTTATTTTATCTTTGCCATCAACTATGCCGTGTATTTATCTGACATCGCTGTCTTGGTATTTTGTAAAATATTATGCCTTTCTTCTTTTAAAAGATATTCATGAAATTTTTTCTAAAAGTCCTGAAAATAAACAAAAAGGTTTTTTGGTTCAAATAAATATACATGTAATTCATGATTGTGGGTTTTTCTTTGCATAAATATATAAAGTACACATCAAAATTGACCTTATCAGTAGCCCAAACGTACTATATTGCATTTCCTTAAACCAATGCTTTAAGTTACATGTATTCAGACGCATGTTACTACATTGTACAGTAGCGTATAGTCACATGTATAAAACGTTGATTGAATCGATTAATCAGACCGAAAAGCTATTTTAAAATGAGTTAGACAGTGTTCTTTTTTTTCCATTCAGTATTGGCAGAAAACTGACAACCATATTGCTGTTCATCTTGGCAGGATTAACGGGAATAACAGTTGGTGTTTTTCAGTTAATCGGTAGGATTATCCGAGATGATTTGAGTTGACGTTTGATCAACGTCAAGATGACACATAGCGTCAACCACTATATATAGGGGGAGGGGGTAATATCAATAAAATATTACGGAAGGTCAAAACAAAATATATGTCTGTTCAAGGTTACATTGTGACAAAAAACTAGGGTAGGTAGGTAGGCAAAATCATTTTATTTTGAAAAAATTATTTTACATAGACTCCTATGGGAGACAAAAATGGTCAGCGGATGTTTTATTAGGGAAATAATTATATCAGCGACATTTTTGTCTTAAAATGGGAATAAAATTGGTAGGCACATAAAAATAGGGTAAGTAAGGTAACCTTAACACAAGTATATTTTTTTTTGCCTAAAATAAACTCCAATACATAAATTCCATGTACATTTCAGGATTAACTTAAATCAGGTACGCTCGTGACCAAAACTTTGGTCACCCAAATGATAAAAATAAAGACATTGTGAGCAATACAACCAAACAGGCCAAAACAGTTTAGCCAGAATCAAGATATCAGCTTTGTCGAAGGAGAAAATATTCATCAGACAAGAAGACCAACATAATTCATCATCAGGGCAACTGAAACGTATTGCCAGCTTAAATAGAGAGATTGGCTTTGAATTCAGAGATCAAGGGAATTTCCACTCCATTTTTCATTTTTAAGTAATTTTAAAATTCGTTTTTGGATGCAATTGTCATATTTCACAAACAAATAATCAATGATATTGTTTCTGTGAAAAAATTGACAACATAATAAATAAACATTGGCAAAATGTTCTGGCATCTCGTTGATCCTTGTACGTACTGTAGTTGTGAATTCACGCTTATAAGTTTTATCATTTTATATGTTTTACGTTTTAATCTTATTTTTAATAAATGACCGTTTCGAAATTACTCCTATATCTAAATCCTAATTCCACTTTGAAGAATGCCAAAAATCTAAAACTTGTGACAGATAAACAATTAACAATTTACGCATGCGCTACGGTCACGTTTAGGTTTTTTAGATTAATTATACAATAAATATATATTTGCAGATATGTCTTCAAAGGGAACATTTATAAATGGTTTCGCTTTATCTTCTAAGTTATTCATGACAGCGGGTTGGTCTGGACTTTGGGTCCTTACATCAGAACTGTATCCCACAGTAGTCCGGTAAATATGTCGACTGAATACATTTTTAAACTACTTGTAAATTTGTGTGAGAGCTACAGATACCAAGGAAAACACTATTTGTGGGTCTTTTATTGTTATGGAATATTTTAAAACATAATGAAGGTAGTATAACTCAGTATTTAAAATAAATTGCTCTTAGATTCGTTATTATAATTTAAAATTCTAAGTAAGATCCCATTGAGAAATATTCCATGTATTTTCTTGTCTGCAAGGACACCTTTTTATATTGACAAAAACCTTCCCAATTAAGCTTTATTCTAAAAATATACCATGTGCAATATATTTTTCGACGACATATTTGTTGTCACTCAGTTTCACTCGGAAAGTTATACGGATGAAGACCAAAGCAATCTACGGACAGAGCTATTCTAAGAATTAACTGTTTTATAACAGTAAATGCCCACACTACTTTCAAACTAGAAGGATCTGATCTGTTGATACCCTCGAAAACTTGAATCAACATTAAGACTTATCGATTTAGTAATTAGAACAGAGAATGGAATGTGTCAAAGAGACAATAACCCGACCAAAGAGCAGAAAACAGCTCAGGGCTACCAAAAGGTCTTCAACGCAGCGAGAAAATCCCGGACTAATATTTGCGTTTGTTTGTTTTAGTTGGGGTTTAACGCTTGGCCATTTCGCGGCGGCCAGTTTTTATTCGTGGAGGAAGCCGGAGTACCCGGAGAGAACCACCGACATCGGTAGGAAAATTGGCAAACCTTGTCAATTAAGATCGGAGTCGAACACACCCCGCCACAGGTGAGATTCGAACTCACAACCCCAGCGTTGACAGGTTAGTGATCATTAGTAGTCATGACGAACTACCTAAACCACTCGGCCACCGAGGCCAAGGACTAATATTAGTATTTTATAAGATACAATGTATTTAGTTATTTTGATTGAGTTGACACAGCAGAATCAAATATGGAAGAGTATGCATAACAGGAAATTATTACCCTGTTCATTCATATGGTTGGAAACCAGTGTAGATGTTTGGAAATATCCAATGTTTCTCCTATTTTATATCAGCCTTCATACATGTACTTACATTGTATGTCGGCTGATGAGATGCGAGTTTTAGACTTGTTAGTTTTGCGTTTTATACTTCCAGATCCGAGATTAAGACTTTAATATGCGAATTAAATGACTTTAATATGTATTAGCAATGTCAGTAAACACTAGGGGCGCCACTGGGCGGAAACCACAGTTTTTTACAGTATACTGGTCCCAAAATAGACTGGAAAAGGTTGTAAAGAAGTGGAATCAAGTTTTCAAATAACTTGCCCCAAAACAGCTCGACCTGGCGTTTACTGACATTGCTATATGTATGTATAATGCATATTTTTAAAAAGGTCTTAAAGCTTTCCACTTTATTGATACTTTGGATGTTTGTTTGAATTACTTTTCCAAGGACTTTAATTATATTTTAGAAATGTCGGTTTTGGTATGAATAACGCTTTGGCCCGTTTTGGAGCAATGATCGCACCACAGTTAGTATTTGCAGTAAGTATTTTGTCACTGTATATTTATGTTACCAAATTTACATTAGTAAATAAACACTTAGTTTTTTTTTGCCTGGGAGAAAGGAAAAACCCCGAACTCCAAAAAACTCCGAAGTGATTTGAAAAAATACCAAGGCTCCAAAATTATATGTTCTAGAGTTTAGTGAAAAAAATACCGCATTTAATATTATGTGGAAAAGAGGTATGAATGTGGGAAAACCTTATAACTGTAGGGTGCTGTGATAAGAATTCATACATATATTTTAAAAAAAAACATCCTGACATGCATATATATTTGTAATAATGTAACCAAATTTCAGTGCTTTGAAATGTTCTTTATCTGAAACAGTAGAAATTAAAATGAAAAGATATGGCGTATGTATAAATGAACAACCACTCTAGTTTCGAAATGGGAAAAGATTGGTGCGTTTTCGCCATTAGGAAAAACCAACAGTCCGTGCAGATTCCATTTACGCAAATGTCATGCTCCTCATGTCATATCAAGTTCTCTTTTCTTTATCAAAGAGTGACTAATAACTATTTCCTGCAATCGATATTTATGCATATTTTATCCATAAACACGTTCCTGGAATATTTTACATTCTACAGTGTACTGGACGATTGTTTAAAATTATCGCAAGGTTTTAACACGTTACTAAAATATCTGATATTGTTTATATTATAGAATTTGTCTGTTTTCAGAGTGAACATTACTCGAATACCTTATATCATATATGGAGAATTGTTTAGTTTCGTATTTTCTCTGTTTTCAGAGTAAGCATGTTCCTGGGCTTTCTTATATTATTCTTGGAGGATTATTTTTCTTGTCTGCCTTGTGTGTTATATTTCTACAAGAAACCAACAACAAAGCACTGCAAGACACTATAGAAATGTCTGTGAAGGAGAAAGAAAAGTTTCTTCAACTGGAAAAATGATAGACGTCTGAATAAAAATGCCACTGTATATACGCTGAAATTTTCAGAATGAACTCTGATCTATTGCCAGTATGGAAAAGTATTAAAAAAAAACGATACAGAAAATTGATTAAATATTGTTTAACGGCGATTTGGCGATATTACAGCCAATATCACGGCGAGATATAGAAAAAAAAAGAATATATATATATATATATATAAATAAATAAATAAATACATAGTAATTTTGTTTATCTCCTTTACAGCTTACTATTTTGTTCACTTATGTACACTATATGTGTTCGTTTTTCTTGTTCGTCTCCTCTGTAAATATAATACTCTTTGCTTTTCCGTTTACAGAGAGTTTCTCTGTACATTAAGATGAATATTAAAAATTGCATTGTAGATACATATAAGGCTTTACCGTTTACAGAGAGTTTCTCTGTACATTAAGATGCTTATTAAAAATTGCACTGTAGATACATATAAGGTTTTGTATTTTTCTTATCTTTTATGATTTGGCTAATGGTCTATCAGTTGGTTGTTATGTCATTGTTGATCTTTCCTGTTATCCGTGATATGGCCTGCAAGGAGCAAAATAAACAAAAAATACTTTCAGGTTCGTGTTCTTGTTTTTAGACATTTACAGTCGCAACATTGAAAAATATCCAAAGTCATTTTCCCTATACAAGAAGAATTTTTGAGGATATTATCCTATTAAATATTTAGGGTAGAATGAACCTTAGATCAGAAGTACATGTATTGTGACTCTTAGTTTCTTAGAAGTGGTAGTAACATTGTAACGGGTTCGATCCCCGGCCGGATCAAACAAAAGAAATTAAAATTGGTATTTGCTGCTTTTCCGCCAAGCATGCGGCATCTTGGAATAAGAGCAACGATCGACTGGTCGGCTCAGAGTGTCGGTCTAGTACAAAGCAGGGATCATATTCATTATCATCAACATGTTCTCGTCCTGATATGCACCCATCGATCAAATGTAACAAATTGTGCTCCGAAAGAATAAGCAGTCTCTGCTTCCTGCAGGACACCCGCTATGCTGCCCATGTCAAATCCGGTATGAGGAAGGGATAAAATCAATGGAACTGGTCCATTCTCATTTGGGAAACGGGTTTTTTCATACATGTCTACTTATCCTTATCTAAGGATAACCACAATCGCTGAGCTATCAATTGCTCAGTTACTAATATTTCGACACTAGCCCTAAATCGACACTTTAAAATTACTGTTTCAAAAATGTTAAATTTTGTGAAAACTAAGGAGTATCTCTCTCGTGCATAGTTATTTCCATAGTTTTGGCTTAACCCCCCCTTCTAGTCTTTTCGGCAACTTTTAATTTGCTTTTCAAACTTTTGGTTTTGGTTTTCAACATTTCAGGCCTTGAGCACAACTGATGAGTCGTAAATATATGAAATGTGCAAATCTTCTGCATCGAAACTACTATCAGTATTGTCTAATGACTGATGTATTGAAACAAGGATGGATCTCGTGGCCTACTAGTTAGCCTTTTGTTTATGCGGTGTTTCAATTGTTTTTATGGTGTCGTTCTTCCATACCTAGGTTTTATCTTTGTCTCTTCATTTATGATTTCCTTACCTTGTCGTAAGTGTGGCGACAAAGAGGGAATCTGGAATAAATGCAGACTCAAAAGGTTAATAAAAAAGGCAAGCTAAAAATGTAGAGAAACAAACTTAGAATTATATATAACTTATTATAATAAAAAAAATACAAATGAAGTGTATTTGGAAAAGCAAATTAGGCGAAAAGGGCATTTATCATATGCACAAAGGACTAAACTTTATTGGACGATAAACGACCATTCCGAAAAGGAGTGTTCCTAAAAGTATGTGAAGGACAAGACCTAAATCTCCATATATATATATTCGTACTAGAAACATGTAACATGTGCACATTGAACCTTTAAGTTCGAAGAATCAAAGGCTATCTTAAATACGGCTGTAGGTAGGATTTAATGTTAAAATGGCAAATTCAAATGGAAGCGAAACATTGCAGTTCTGTCTTTTTATCCTGTATATAGGTAAGAAGCAACGATCTGTATAATATACAGTATATATAAACATATGTAAACCGTAGAAAAATACCGTAAATTGGGATATTTTGGCTGTGATTATATTCTGGTTTATTTGGAGTTTGTTCCCAATCCTCCAAAATTAAACAAACCTAAATAAAAATAATCCAAAAAATAAACTTCCAAAATATTTCATGCAGTTATATGTAAAAATCATTAAATATATGATTATAGATTGTAAAATCAAAACAAAGGAATGATTTGATTTTTTCAGTTGTCAATCATGACAGCTTCTAGTGACAACATTATTAGCATTTAATCATGCAGATCAGAAAATCTTACCATAATTTTATTCATTTTTCATTTTCATTTATTGTTTAAATTTTTTCCGAGAGGGCCAAAATTAATCACAGTACTGACACAAAGTGCCAAATTTTGACACACCAAAATTTAACGACCATGTTTTTAGCAAAAAACCGCCAAAATATCGCTACACCAAAATATCCCGATTTACGGTATTTAATGAACAAAATTTGATTATGCAACAGTTTTAGATACGAGCGTATTGGATTTAATACATAAATGAGGGTCGTCAAGTTGGTTACTTATTACTTATTGCGTATTTGCTACTTATTACTACGGATGCGTTATTTTTGTTCATAAATTGCCTTATAATGTAATAAGGCGTTGTGATTAAAGCGCGTTATTGCCTTATAAGGCAATGTTTACGTGTCATTTAAACGCCATTATTTTTTAGCCCAACTTATTGTACATTTTATTATTTTTATCGCCTTCATTGATACCCTTTTATTTCTTAAACAAATTATTTAATGCAGTGTTTTTGTGTTGTTTAACATGTAGGTGTTGTAATTTAAGCGCACTATCAACTATTCAGCAATATTTAGTTTTAAAGTACTCGCCTTTATTTTTACCAGACTCAAGCTAGCAGCCACTTTCTAGCAGCCATTCGCTAGCAGTCACGTTTTTGAAATATCTAAAAACCAGACATTTATATAACGTTTTTGAAAACTGTGTATCTGTGTATTAATGCATGGTACATGCTATAAATGTATTGCAATCAAGGGCGAAACCTTTAGTATTTCAAATTAAACTACAATATAGCTTACCGATAATGTATTACTTTAAATTCGGAAATTATTGCGATATTTTTATTATTGCGAAAAATGCGACAGGGTTGTAATCGCAATAATTTAAACTCGCATTTTGGATTTTTTTATATCAATGAAGCGGGATTTTTCTCAATATCGCAAAAATTAAAATCGCATTTTGGTCTAAAATGACAAAATCGCAATAATAAATGCACGCAATAATTTCTGAATTTACATTATATAATTCATACTTCATCAAAACATTCATTTTGCAATAAAATAACCAAAGATTACGAGAAACCTTTCCCGGGAGTCATATACAATGTATCAGACGGAAGTACCTGTTGGCTAGTAGCCGCATGAGGTGCTCACGCCGGAACTGCGTCGAACTAGTTCCGCCTTTATACGCATGCGGGACGTTAAATCCTCACGGACGAAATCTCCTCACGCGACAACGTTACAGAAAATATGATAATGTTAAGATGCCTTTCGTGACGTAACGGGAAATCCAAAGATAGAATGTACCTGAAAATAGTGCATAATTAAATAGTTCCTTACTCTGTACAGCTTCATCTATCGTAATTATTAATAATATGGAAACTAGAGGTCCTTAAGAGCTTGCATAGCTCACCTGGAAACCAGGAGAACCCATTTGTCAAGGTGAATGCATATTTAGGTTTATTCATGTCCAACTGTGTCATATCATCATTTTAAATATTCTAAGGGAGCAACCTTTACATTTTTGGGGGGGTTGGGGGGGGGCTAGGTTCAAATTTGAAATGAAAAAAAAAACAAGACCAGATTATTTCATGGTAAAACTAGAAGGAATGTGTCCATAAGACATGGATGATCCCGTAACACAACACTAAATTTCCAAGTAAAGAGGAAGTTGATGTGACTGAGACGAAAGTTATACACCCGGTACCAAAGTGAAAGTCGCACGTACGGTACAACTCATCACTCCACACCATATTTCAGGTCATTCCCACGAAGCTTTCCGAAGATTTAGCTGATGAATATTTATTGGACGTAAAGCAGTAGTACTTGCATGCTTGAGGCCTAGAAGGGGGAAAGGGGGGGGGGGCATAACAAAGAGAGTGGTTATACTAGTAAGTGTTTTATGGTCAGATGATTTTTTTATGATGTCCCATTCAGTTTTATTATTTCACCTCAAAGGAGTCACTATACAACTTTGACCACTTAAGACTATTGTAGGCTGGTAATGAGGATCATTTCATTACTTGAAAGTTTCTTTCTTAAGCTGCTAAAAAAAACTGTTGAATTTGATTTTAATGGGCAGTAGCTCCTATAAGAGAGCTGTCGTACAACTTCAACCTAAGGCGACTTTTGTAGGCCTCGACATAAGGGTCATTTTATCAACTGAAAGTTTCTTTCTATCTTTTATAGTTTTCAAGATAGAAGCCAAAGACAGCGAAAATCGTCAACTTTAGCCCTTTCGTGGGCAATTACTCCTGTAAGAAGTCGTCGTACAACTAGATCATTTCATCTATTGAAAGTTTCTTTCTATCTTTTATAGTTTTCAAAATAGAAGCCAAAAACAGCGAAAATCGTCAATGCAGATTTTTTAAGAACTCTTCAAGATAAAGAAGGAGAGTTACATTAATTTTTTCTGTATCTACTATACATTAGGAGATATTAGGCAAATTTTGTCAGTTTATAACCTATGTTTTAAAAATAGCTATGGCCGCCATGTTTTTAAGCATAATCGACATATTTTTTAAAGTAGATACCCCATAGATGCTTGTGACAAAATTTGGTTACAATCGACTCAGTGGTTTCAGAGGAGTAGATTTTTGAAAAAAGGTTACGACGACGGACGACGGACGCCAAGTGATGACAATAGCTCACCTGGACTTTCGGTTCGATCCAGGTGAGCTAAAATTTTGGAATATAGCTTTTAAAAACCCACATCTTTCATTTAAACTATAAGTGGTTAAAAGTATGAAGTCCGGTAAAGCTTTTAACCTCTTTTGGTTTAAATGAAAGATATTCACCATAGCTTTTATTTCACTCAGGGGTTAGGAGGGTTAACGCTCCTGAGACACACACCAGTTTTTCACAGTTGAGTGGAGGAGAGTCCGGACATATAATTTTCACAATGTTTTAAAAGTATGAAGTCCTGCTTATGGGTTTTTTAAAAGCTAGGTTCCATTTTTTTCTTTATTATATGTGCCAACCACAAATTATCCTATTTCAGGGCGAAATCATTCTGTAAACATGTTTACCGTCTCTGTTGCGAACGGCGAATATGTTTAATAGTCCGCTGACCTTAGAACTTTAAATTCATTGTTTGATAATTTGCTATGCAATTTTTTCTCCGTTTTCTCCGTTCTTTGTATAATTGTTAATTTTGCTCGTGTATCGGAGCTGAAGGAGCTTTGTTTTAATATATAAAACCTTCAGTAGAGTGTTCAAGGATGATGGATTATATTGTAATAAGATGGGAATATTAAATGGTGAAACGAAATTGTGTTAGTTATTTATCAATGAAATCCAGTGTTCTCAACAGTCAGACTATCGGGTTTTAATAACTTGCCTTTTTGATGCCTTTATTCCTTTCTTCGATGCAAATTTACCCTGTTAGCGTTAGAAATCATTAAAAAGGGGCAACGTACAAAAAGCGAATAAGGAACGAATAAGTAACAGGGTATCAGTCGGGGGCGGAGACGGGTACATACGCGCTAACAGGGTAATTTCACCCCACGAATCAATAACTAACGCCAAAGACAAGAAAATAAAAGAAAAGAAATCATTAAAAAGGGACAACGAATAAGGAACGAATAAGTAACAGGGTGTCAGTCGGGCGGAGACGGGTACATACGCGCTATCAGGGTAAATTGGCATTGAAGAACTTAGAACTTACATAGGACAGAGGAAAAAAGAAAGGAATAAAGGCATCAAAGAGGCAAGTTATTAAAACCCGATAGTCTAACGCTGAGACGGTAAACACGTTTTACAGAATGATTTCGCGCTGAAATACGATAATTTGTGGTTGGCACACTTGTCTCTTTCAGAATATTTCAAAAAGTCGTTAAAATCTAGAAAATAATGATCGAAGCAAAGAATGTTATGAAAAGTAAAAAAAATAACGAAAAAGTAGCGAATAAGTAATAGTTACGAATACGTATCAAATAAGGAATGAGGAATGAGGAATAAGTAACGAATAAGGAATAAGAAATAAGTAACGAATAAGGAATAAGAAAAAAGTAACGAATAAGGAATAAGAAAAAAGTAACGAATAAGGAATAAGTAACGAATAAGGAATAAGAAATAAGTAACGAATAAGGAATAAGAAAAAAGTAACGAATAAGGAATAAGTAACGAATAAGGAATAATTAACGAATAAGTAACAAATAAGGAATAAGAAAAAAAGTAACGAATAAGGAATAAGTATCGAATTAGGAATAAAGAAAAAGTAACGAATAAGGAATAAGTAACGAATAAGGAATAAGGAATAAGTAACGAATAAGGAATAAGAAAAAAGTAACGAATAAGGAATAAGTAACATATAAGTAACGAATAAGGAATAAGTAACGAATCAGGAATAAGTAACGAATAAGTAATGAATAAGGAATTAGGAAAAAGTAACGAATAAGGAATAAGAAGTGAATAAGTAACGAATAAGGAATAAGTAACGAATAAGTAACGAATAAGGAATAAGAAAAAAGTAACGAATAAGGAATAAGTAACGAATAAGTAACGAATAAGGAATAATTAACGAATTAGTAACGAATAAGGAATAATTAACGAATTAGTAACGAATAATGAATAAGAAAAAAGTAACGAATAAGGAATAAGTAACGAATCAGGGATAAGTAAGGAATAAGTAATGAAAAAATAACAATCCAAAGATACCAATATTAGATATAGTAAATTTATATTATGCTGTATACGACGCATTTCAAGGAGTTACCTCTCATCAGCAGCATTAAAACCGAAACATTTGGAAGACCAAAAACCAAACTTGTATTAGGAATAAGAAAAAAGTAACGAATAAGGAATAAGGAATAAGTAACGAATAAGGAATTAGAAAAAAGTAACGAATAAGGAATAAGGAAAAAGTAACGAATAAGGAATAAGGAATAATTAACGAATTAGTAACGAATAAGGAATAAGAAAAAAGTAACGAATAAGGAATAAGTAAGGAATAAGTAATGAATAAGGAATAAGAAAAAAGTAACGAATAAGAAATAAGGAATAATTAACGAATTAGTAACGAATAAGGAATAAGAAAAAAGTAACGAATAAGGAATAAGGAAAAAGTAACGAATAAGGAATAAGTAACGAAAAAGTAACGAATAAGGAATAAGGAATAAGTAACGAATAAGGAATAAGGAATAAGTAACGAATAAGGAATAAGAAAAAAGTAACGAATAAGGAATAAGGAAAAGTTAACGAATAAGGAGTATGTAACGAATAAGTAACGAATAAGGAATAAGGAATAAGTAAAGAATAAGGAATAAGGAAAAAGTAACGAATAAGAAATAAAAAACCAACTTGGCGACCCTCCATAAATGTGTATTGCACGGATGCAACTTAGCTTATCATTCCATTAGTAGTCATTGATTCGTATGTTCCATGATTTTAAGACATTTGTATCGAAATATTTAGTTGATAAATTTGAAAGTTCTAGAGTTTAAGTTACCGGGATTTTGGCTAAACTGTGTAGTTCACAATGAAACAGATAACATGCCAGAGGCGTAGCCATGCCTGGGTTGACGTGGAAGCACAACAGTAGTGGCAAGTGACGACTATATAACTCTAGTAGTATATAGTTCCAATGTATCTATATAATTTCTAATAATGGGTTACATACACCCTCATGTAGACGTCTTTATCATTGTTTCTCGGGCTTTAGAGGTTATATCGAAAATAAGCATAGTTTCTGGAACCTTCACCGTAGAATACATCATAACAAGTTTCAGTTCCTTTAGTCATGCAGAAAATTTCCAAAATATAGTATTATTTATCCTTCTGGGGGATCAGAAGATGTCCCATATATGGACTTGTTTATCCTTCTGCGAGATTAGAAGATGTCCCATATACGGTCTTGTTTATCCTTCTGCGGGATTAGAAGATGTCCCATACATGGTCTTGTTTATCCTTCTGCGGGATCAGAAGATGTCCCATACATGGTCTTGTTTATCCTTCTGCGGGATTAGAAAATGTCCCATATATAGTCTTGTTTATCCTTCTGCGGGATTAGAAGATGTCCCATATATGGTCTTGTTTATCCTTCTGCGGGATTAGAAGATGTCCCATATATGGTCTTGTTTATCCTTCTGCGGGATTAGAAGAAGTCCCATATATGGTATTGTTTATCCTTCCACGGGATCAAGACGAGTTTCAAGGATATATTAAAACTTAAACAGTCACAGTAGACAGATACCTTGTAAAAATCTTTACATTTTTATTAAGGCCATGAGGGAGAATAGAAGACTTTCTTTCGAATTTATTGCTGATGTTAAACTACATATAAATGAATGATAACTTCCTTTATAAGAAATTTTAGCTTTTTATCCTTAATCTATATCGTTTATTTTGTTGTTTTGTTTTTTATGCCCCCGCAACCAAGAGTCGGGGCATATTAATTTTTAAAAAACCAAGTATGTTGCTAAACAGCTCATGCGACAATAGATAACAAGAAAAATAAATGGAAATGGTGAGCTGTCAAAAGGGGCGTAAAACGACTAAAATGTATGAAATACACAAGTCGAACAAAACCAAATATAAAATCGTAAAAAAACAACAACAAACTAAACAGTTAAAAATACTCAACGTTTCGACCAATATGGTCTTGATCACGAGTATGTAAAAAATAAAAATAAAAGAGTGTTGACTCTTTGAAACCCAGAGCGAGATTGAGTCCGTATATAACACCATATTAATTTATCCCTGTCCGTCCGTTCGTCCGTCCGGATATAGATACAGGGTTTGTCCGGCTATCTCCTCCTACAGTTTTGGAGCTACAGCTTTAATATTTTGTAGGATCTTTTATGCACATAATGGAGGAGTGCATGTCCACAGGATTGTGATTTTTTTTCTCAAATATTCTCAAAATGACAGGTAGTTGGACTCAGTCATTTTTTTCGTACAAGCTGCATAAAAGGAACATGGTTTGTTTGGCTAACTCCTCTAACAGTTTAAAGCTACAGCGTTAATATTTTGCAAGATGTTTATACACATAATAAAGGTCCATAGAATTTTGATTTTCATCAAATATCAGAAATGAAAAATTAAAGGTACATGTATTATCTGTATACTAGTAGAGTATGATATAATATCATACATAGTGTTAAAGAACTTTTGACTTGTTTATAATTTCTTATGGTCAGGCGGGGGCATAATTTGTGACTTACAGACACACTTCATTTTAAAACAAATCACTCATAACTTCGTCCATAATCAAGTGCGGGGGGCATACTTCTTTTCTAGTTTTTTGTCAAAACGATGCGGAAGCACGTGCTTCCGTCTCTTTGCGTTTCTACCCACTGATAGGAAAGGTCAACAATGGAATATCAATCTATTAATGCCTTCAGATCGAAAGAACCCCCGTTTGCTTTTATTTCTTACAGTGCTTTGATGTTCATGTTTTGGCTTTCCGAAAATTTGGTCACAGTGGTATTTGTCTAGAAATTAGTTCTCGCCGTGATATTGCCTGCAATATCGCCAGCATGGCGTTAAACAACAATCAATCAATCAATCAATATTTGTCTAGAAATGTGCATCTTTGACAAATCTTCAAAGATACATGTAGGGTGTAATGTTTCTACAAACTGTCATAATTTAGAAATTGAAAAGGGCAGATTTTATAAAATCCCAAGAGAGCAACGTCTGTGTAAAACATGTGAAACGATAGAAGACGAAAAACATTTCATATTAAATATGCTTTTTACTTGACGTTTTTCATTAGGTAAAGGATAAACTCCATAAATTAAAACACAAAATAGGAGTTTGAAGCTATATGTTTAGCATTAATAAGCAGTTGACCATTAAAAGATACTTATCTTAACAAAGTATGTTTCAAATTTTAACAAGATATGTTGAGCACATCGTAGTCGACACGTTTTTTTAATTTACTTGAAAATTGCTAATTTTGTGATTTTTCGTGCATATTTGAAGAACTTGGCAATATTTTGTAACCATTTTTCACCATTTTAGTAACGATGATTTAAGTTTTTTAGAATAATTATGAATATTTACACTGGAAACAATAAGAAAAATGTTTTCATGTACTTATTAATAAAGTTTCATTTTTTTAAGTACAAAGGCTGTATTAAATTGTAAATTAAATAAAGCATTACGACAAATAACTTTTCGAAATTTTTCTGCCGAAGATTCAAATTTAACAAATTTAACCGATGAAGAAAAAATTGTCTTTATTTTGAACCCATCGTCCTCCCAGCAAGTACAAAACACCGGTTCCTTTTTAAAACAGTATTTGAAACTGAGGTTAGGGGACTAGTCACTTTTTCCCTTGTTCTTTGTGCTTATAATGTTCAATATTGTGTATTTGTTAATCTGTTTTTTGTTGTTGTCACAAAATGTATATTTAAGGACAATAAAGTAATTTGAATTTGAATTTGTTAATATACGCGAAGTTTAAACCTGCACTTTCTACATCAGAATTACGATAATAATGACTATGGTTATCATTTTATTACAGCCGTTGTACTGTCAGACTCCCCGTGTAGTGACCACGATGGTGTAAAATGTACCCAAAATTCCTGTCTGGGTCCTGTGAAGAAATTTTGTAGTGCCACTTGTAACTTATGTAAAGGTAAAATTAACAGTAGAAAAAACGAATGCGCAAAACCGGAAGCCAATTACTTAATCACATAACAACGACGGCCCGACATTTCTCTGATATCAAAGAGCCTTTTGTATTGGTTTATGCCACTGAATGTCAGAATAAACTTCATATATAAAAGTAATATAAAGTGTTGTTAAATATGCCTTTCTATAACGATTACAAAAGAATAAATATTGTGTTAAAAGACTTGAGGGTGAATACATTTGTCAGTTAGGTGACTGTGTAGGTACGATATGATATTCAATGTAAAAATGTACATCATCATCCTGTCTGGGTCCTGTGAAGAAATTTTGTAGCTCCACTTGTGGATTATGTAAAGGTAAAATTAATAGCAGCTGTACAAATACAAATACAAATGTTTTTATTTCCAAATTTTGGAGCCCATAAAGAGCAGTATGATCAATTTATAATTGCCAAATACAGAACATAATTAACATAATAAAATGGAATGATTGACAATGATTGGTTTGATGATTGAATTTTTTCTGTTTTTGTGTTCGATATCATAAATGAACTTTTTTATTTGTCATTAAACATAAAGATATAGTTTGTGACAAAGACATACAAATACATATAAAGCAAATTTGGAGACCATATGCAATATTATACCCATAAGTATTAGTAACAGACATAACAACATATCAAATGAATTATGAGACTTCTGCCCTCAGTTCTAGTGACTGCCTTAAAAAGAAGCCAACCATTCAAATATGTTTATTATTTGTTGGGTTAAGCAAAAAGACCAGTTTTTCATCATCTGTCATGTTTATAAATTCTCTATTTTCAAGCTTAAGACTATTCAACAAAGTTTCCCTTATTTTACTATTCGTTTTACATTTTAAAATGAAATGAGATTCATCTTCAATAGTCTTGCAAATTTTACAAATTCTATCTTGCCGAGGGATTTTATAATAACGTCATAAAAAATTATGTACTGAATCAGAAGTAAAAGAAAAATAGATATTTTATATAGTTAATATTATAGTGTTACTAACTTGCTGATTCTGTATTGGCCCTTGTATTGATTCAAGATTAGCTGTATTGAACCCGAGGTCCATAGGGCCGAGGACCAATACAGATGACCGGAAATTAATAAAATTGCCAATACAGAATAACCAAGTTCGTAACACTTTTATTAAATAATCTAAACAGTCCGTGTAGCCAGTCTGTATGGTCAGTCCGTAGGACAAAAAAGTCTGTAAAACCTGTCCTTATGGAATTCCATATTGCGCTGTTTCCAAATTGCAGGTCCGTATGGAATTTCCATATTGCCCTGTTTCCAAATTTCTGGTCCGTATGGAATTCCGTATTGCCCTGTTTCCAAATTGCTGGTCCGTATGGACTTCCATATTGCCCTGTTTCCCTATTGACTTTACAATATATTATAGGGTTATTGAATGGGCTTTTTCATATGGGTCCTGTATTATGTCCAAGGACAGTCGTATTGGGCCAAGGATAGCTGTATTTGGCCGAGGCGAAGCCGAGGCCAAATGCAGCTGTCCGATGCCCAATGCGACCTGTCCGAGGACATAATACTGGAGCTATATGACAAAAACCCATTCTATGATCCCTTTATTAACTAGCTGTGTAAAATCATGAAAATGTATGACTTATCAATAATAATTGAAAAAAAATATTGTGATATTTTTTGTTCACTTGTTTACAAATAAAAAATATATACCTTCATTGGCAAGTTTCCGATGGCCACATCTTCATATTCTTTCTTTCTTAGCTTCAGGTCATTGATGGATGTGTGATGTTACATGCTAAATTTCTTTTCTTACAGTTGTTTTTGTAGTAATTTTTTTTAAATACTTACGCAAGCAATTATTATAGAAAGAAATTATACCTTTGTCTCCTCCCAATATTATTTGCATCGATTTTCTAGGTTTTTGTCATCTGCTTGCAAACATGGGGGAAGTAAACAAATCCATATTGGCCTAGGACTTATTTTCATATTGAGGCTGAAATCCATATTGGTCCTGTTTTTCTGGCTCATATTTCCATATTGAGGCTAAAACTCGTATTGGTCCTGTTTTTCAGGCCTGATATCCATATTGAGGCTATAATCCGTATTGGTCCAGTTTTTTGTTTGTTATTAGTTCTTGACATTTAGTATTGCATAGCCAATTTATAACATATTTTACACAACTAGTTAATAAATTAAATTATTAACTGGATAAATTTTCATATGAATACAGGTATTTATTAAGACCAGGGGAACTAAAAATATTGGGCGTGTCAAATTTGCCATATTAAGGTTATTTTTTTATCATATTATTTAATAAGTAGTGTTATATTTAATGTACAACCAAAAAACTTTGATATGTCAATAGTGAATAGACTGCATTCAATAGACACATATTTAACACTACAAATGCTTTATGTTTCATTCATTTGAGAATGTGCCATTTATGTTTAAGGTCCTGTAAATCCTTGTCCTTTGCCATCTGATAGAGCATGCTATGATTACAAAGTAATTAATGATCCACGTCGAAACGCAAGATATAAAGCTTCTAAATCCAATGGTCTAATAAGTGATACTGCACTAGCAAAAGGGTGGTATCGGTTCCGGTTAAATGGCCATGACGTTACCATGCCAACATCTTGTATTGACCCTGACCACTGTGGAACGGAGATTCCAATATGGATGAAAGGAAGCCTTCCGTCCGTAAATGATGGTGCTGTGTTAACGAAAGGATGTTTGAATTATGATAACGACCCTCTGTTGAATATTTTATACTTTGGACCAAAGTGTTGCCAAAAAACTAAAGATATTTGCGTCAGGAATTGCAACGGATTTTACGTATATCGATTATCTAGAGTTGCAGCTCCACAAACAGCTTACTGTGCAGGTATGTTTTTGGCAACCGTATATCCTCTTAATCAGGTAGCTTTATATACTGAGGGAAACAAGAAAACCAACAATATATGTAAATAACAACCCTAATCGAGTTCTGTGTTTTTTATATAACAACAAATCACAATTGTATAGGTCAACTTCTTTTTGAAAGTCTCAGTCAATTTTAAAGTGAAATAAATGTGGCAATTTCCCTAGTGATAGATAAGTTTTGTTTTCTACCAATTTCTAAAATGATCCTCAAACATTCTCAATTTTTACCTAAATATCTATTATGTAAATATTCCAGATATCAAAATAATACATGCATTTTTTATTATGTTACTAGAAATGAACCCAGATTCAAAATTTGCTGCTTGAAATGAATTTGAATATCTTGATACCCTTTATTTGACATTAACAAGCCTTTAAAAGGCCGAAATCATACCATTTTGTGCATTAACATCAAACGCACTTAAAGTAGGTATCTGAAATCTTGTTACGTCAACTTTGCCTTAATGGAACATAATTTGACAATGTATCAACTTAAGATTTAAAAAAAATGAATGTCATTGTCTACATGTATTTCAAATGACTTATTAATTGATAGGCGATGAGCCCATATCACCTGTGCCAACTGTTCATGTATGTCCTGCAGGAAAATATGGACCAAACTGCGTTGGTAAGTCTAAATTAAATATTTTTTCTTCTTATTTGCTTCCTAAATAAAAGCAAGCCAGAAGTCTCCAAATCTATCATACTTCTCGAAATTTGTCTCGATAGTGTTCTTAACTTACAACATAGAAAATAAGTGCATATAGGCATGTAAATTTTTAAATTCACCATTTAAAACTATAAAACATTCTTAAAATATGGACCGCCTCGGTGGTCTCGTGGTAGCGTGCTCGCCCCGAGTGCGGAAGGTCGCGGGTTCGATCCGCGGCCGGGTCAAACCAAAGACATTAAAATTGGTATTTGCTGCTTCTCCGCCAAGCACGCGGCATCTAGGAGTAAGAGCAAAGACTGGTCGGCTCGGAGTCAGTATAATGAGTCCGAGTGAGGTGATATGTCTTCCTGCGGACAGTTACCTCGTGAGCTAGCACATTAAAAATTCGACTTAGCGTGTCGGTCTAGTACAAAGCAGGGATCATATTCATTATCATAACAACATGTTCTCGTCCTGATATGCACCTGGTTGCCACTGGACGTTAAACAATAATTCATCCATCCATCCATCTAAAAATATGAGTATCTTCAGTATGCTTGGACCCTGAGACCTTCGTTGGTTATAACATGCCAACATACTAACGAAAATAGTTTTGACGAACATCAAAAACAATATCATTTCGCTCAATCACAGAACAAATAATTGACAGTTCCGGTCAAGCGACTTTCAGTCAAAGGGCAAAAATCGAAATTGTACCGACCCTTCGGGAAAATGAATAGATTCGTTTGCATTTCAGCAATTTAATTGGTTTGATGATTGTTTAATTTCAAAAACTTTACCTCCCTCAAGGTCAACAAAACTTTCCTATTGTCGAATTGGCGCGCTTCAAATCTTCCGTAATCGGCATTTATCGGTGCTTTACGACTTATACCGGAAACCTTGTATAGCTTTTATCTCTAACTACTTTTTCTGCATGCAAAGTTTATGATTTTATGTAATGTAACCTGCTTATTAAATAGTTAATTACAAAAAAACCACTTGGAATTTTTCGTCTTTATTTCATTTTGCCGGACAAAGGACAATCATTAAAAGTTTACTTATGGATTTTTGGGGGGTTATTTTATTACAAATGTAAAAGTGGTTCTTTCGCGACATATTTCCCAATTGTTTATATAGCATGCGCATAGGCTCTGACAACCCACGACTCAAAAGACTTTTGACATCAGTGTAATCTCGAACTGGAAACGTTAATTATATATAATGGTTTTAAAGTCAGGAAATCAATATTGTGGTATAATTCTTTAGTTTCTCAACCTAATGTGATGATTGAATCTGGTTTTTTTTTTGCATTGATTTATAAAAAAATGCTTATTTTGTCGGGACCATTGTTTGTTTTTTAGTCGATAAAGATGGTGACAACAAGTTGTCTATTTTTGGTTCTGTTCAATTCGGAGATCAGCTATCTTTTTGACATGGTTCTCTATATCCGCACTTTTTCATATAAGTTCTTAATGAAAATTTTATACACATCTTGTTTGTAGATTTATTTCCGAAAATGACTCGTTCTCCAGTCCTAGATACTCCAGTATGTGATAATGGTCGGTTGAAATTCCCATGCAAGATCCCATTCGATTCAAATGATAAAAATGCTACTTTCGATATAACCTGGACAGTTGATGGTAATGTCTTAACAACTCCCCATACTACAAAAACAATTGTTCAAACCTTAACCAATGGCAGCAGAACTGCTTATCTCGACTCCATTAATTTAGTCGGCAATACTGGTAAACACGTAAGTGCATATCAAATACACATATATATCTGTCATCATTTTAAGTTTCATCAATATAAAGTGATAAGGACCATGAGTATCAACGACATACATGTATTTAACATCTCAAAAGTGTTATATATTAAAACGCCTGAAAATGCCAAAAGAAGTGCAGTGGCATGAACGACATATACTCGACGTCACTGCTGTCACATTGTAACGTTATAGTCGAGTGTGTCAAGTAACCACTTCCTAGAAATTGAAAGAGGAAGATACGCAAGAGGAAAAAGGGAAAACCGTATATGCAAACAATGAAATTTAGAATTAGAAGATGAGAATCATTTTTCCTAACTTGTCCTAAATTTAAATCTATTCTGCAAAATTTAGAAACTGAAATCGATAGAATATGTCAAGAATTTAAAAACTCTGATAAAAAAACCAAAAAAAAACAAAAAAAAACAAAAAAACAATAGAAACACTTCTTTCTTCATATCAAATTATGCAATTAACAGCCCCCTTCATTACAAAGTCATTAATACTCTGCTACTGCATAGTTTATAGTACATCAATTAGTGTTATTGATTTATTGCTTGTTTGTTTAGTTTATGATTTATTTACATGTATGCCATCAACCCTTATGGTATAATTGTGTATTTATTAGGGAATGAATTATATATTTTATATATTTTGATTAGTAATGCGTGAATGAGTGAATCATATTTGGTCTTCGAATTCTGAGACGAGTTATTCTTTTAATAACATTGTACAAATGATAAGGGGGAATTATTTTTTTATTTGACCACGTGTTAACTAAAGTTTTTATATATGGAAGACGTTGGCGACGCCTTTTGTTACGTCACTTCATGCAGCGTTTATTTAACGTGTAAAAATATAGAAATTTATTTTACGGGTGAAATATTAAAGTTTATTTCACTAGAAAATCACGGTTTCTAATGCTTATATTTATCTTTTAGTTACAATGTAAAGTAATACCATATTATCCATCTTCTAATACACGAGGGCAGCCTTTCACTAGCTCTAGTCCAGGGATTTATATTGGTGTTACAGTGAGTATTTTTCTCCTGCAAATGATCATGGTGATATGGCGGTTTATACATACCAAACTAAAATGCAAAAAAAAAAAAAAAAAAAAAAAATACAGAAAAAGCAGTCCGAAATTAACAACTCTTCATCACTCAACATCACCGTTAAGATCAAAATAACTGCGGTGGTATTAGTTCATCCACTGCACTTTCATGAATTTTTTGGGGGGTGGGGGGGGGGGTGGTGGTGAGGTAGGGGTGTTATACCGTTAAGTTAATTTTGCATCAAATGTGCCATACACATTTTTAGTTTATTGTTCCTGGTTTTCACATCGGTGTGAAAAATGAAACTTAAAATGGTAATGTGAAAACACAGAGCGTCAAAATTTGCATCATAGAATTTTTATAAGAATTATAAGGACTCAAAAATAAATTGTAAATTGTGTCAAAGAAACATAATTTTACATTATTATGGATTTCATTGTAATAATTCTTCCTTTTATATTTTTAGACATCACCAAAGAAGATAACTGTGTCGGAATCTGGTTCACCACAAGAAATAGCATTATCGACAACCATACCACATTGTCCGCCTCTCGGGTCAACACCAGTTTGTGATTTCGAAGTTGAACTAAAGGCATCGGATAATTTTGCAACTGGTAGGTTTTTAAATTTACTGGCATTACACGACTTGTAATTTAACGTGCCCCGTCAACGTAGAAGGACATGCTAACTCTTCACATGCATCTATAATACTAAATTTACGAATTAGCCGAATAGGCGGCAAAACGCGTGGTTCAAAATAAACGATGTATAGTTCAGATTATAAAGGTTATTATCGGATTTGACAATCTGCATTTATAAATTTAAACTGCAGTTTTGATTATGTGCAAATGGAATTTGTATGCACTTTTCCGATATGAATTCTCCCAACATATCCCTTAGAAGGTTCTCGAATGCATCATTTTAACACATTGATTTAAATAAATAAGTATGCACATATTTTAAATGTGTTTCTGTTTGAAATTACGGAAGAAGAATAAAACACATTAAAAACATTCTCCTTCGAGTGGGATGTTTCCGCTTCATGTATTCAGGATTGTTTTTTTTTTTACAATAACGCAATTTCTCCTAACTGTAAAGGTTATGAACTTTGAAGATTACGAAGAAGTAAGGTAAAGTTCAGAGGAATTCTTAACTTAGTTGTTTTTTTTTTGATTTCTCGGATGTTTGTCTTGCACCAAGTGATAAACCATTAATGACGAAATTTATCTCGGACATCTTTGATAAATATAAACGTGGACACCACACGCAGCCACACACTAAAAATGCTTTTATCGTCTGATTATCGGATATATTTGTGATATTAAGCCTCGCTTGCCCTGCCCATGATGACAATGGAACAATTGGAACAATTATTTTCCAAAAATATGCTCTACCTAACTCACGGCATCTTTTGAAAAATTCATCCGTCACTAAGGAAATGTTTACATCTACAATTTCATTTTCATATTTATTCTGAAGGAAAGAAGTAATGCATTATGAAATGTGTATTTAATGAAAGCTTTTCATCAAGTTCCAGTTCAGAATTAAATGTTACAAAAAAAATATTGACAATTTTTGTGGTTGTGTTTTCGTCATAGATTTTAACTTTGATGGAACCTTAAGATCAATTTTGGTAATTCTATGTGGCATACAGTCTACTTCATCAGTAGATACATCCTCGGTAGTAACGAACAGCCATATGACAATTGGGTCACGTTGACTTACATTTCTCGCTTCATTGGCTTTGTTTAAAGTTTGTATTAACATCCATTTCTGGAATACTACAGCATATATAGACATGAAACTATCAGTTAATACCACATAATTGACAAGAAAGTTTATGGAAAGCCTGCTACAACATCCATATTGAGTCACTGTTCCATGAATGACATGGCCGCAACAACTTCTTATAGTCAATATGGCCACCACAAAAAATGTTTATTTTTTCCCGCGCTCGCGCGGGTTCAATGTCTTGTATGATATATCATTCCCAGTTTACTGTCTTAGTGCTTTAGTTTCTGTTTAGATCTTGATTTTTTTCTCTTGGTTATATATTTGTAATATATTTACAATGTATTCTCCATTCTCTTTATTTTGATGTCATTGATTGTTCCGTTACATTTCTATGTATCCAAGAGAAATTTTCATAATAAATTCCACTGAGGAATGCCGGCGACCGACTGAAACGACTGGAATAAAATTTTACAATGTATTCTCTGTAGTACTGTCCTAAGAAAACTTTGATATATGTGCTAAATTAATTGTTTGAAAATATAACTTGGATTCAAATTCTGTTCAAGCAATAACAATGTATTCCGGGATTGAAGCTGCTCTCTCATGATCAGGATTAGCAATACCGATCTGCAATTTTACTAAATGGTTTTTGATTGTTATTTCTAATGCTAACAACAAAAAAAAACAAAAAAATTCTAACGTATTTTTTTTATAGAGAGTAGCAATTAGACCTACATGTAATTTTAAAACATGTATATATGTGAACAAAGAAACCTTACATCAAAATTTGAAATGTTGTACAAATTAAATTTTTTTTTTCCAGATATATCAACATCTAGCTGTAACTACACTTTTAAATACAACCCTGTTACCCATAAGTGTGAAGCTAAGATATCAGTTGTTGCAACAAGAGATTTTGTAAAAGACGGTAATAAAACTCATACATTATCATTTCGTCCAATCCAACCACTTGGTCATGCTACACTTCAGAATGCCATTTGGATAAACCACCAGGTCGATCCAGTTCAGGTAAAGTAAAGTTTTGTTTACATTTCCATCCATATTTTTATTACTCTGGGAAAATTTAGTGAGATAGAAATATTTTATTTTTATTTAGAGATATCTCTTACTTTACGTAGTAATTAGAACCTCTTCCAATAATGGAGAAATGTCTTATAACTGATAATTAACTGCTTGCGAAGTAAGATTTTGTCTCTGTAATTCTTTCAACGAGTTTAAATTAGCTGTAATAATACGTAAACCGCCATGAATCCGATATTGACCCTCAAACGTATCAATACGTCATATTTTGAAACCCAGTTGTTGGTGGACTTTTGATTCTCCCCGTAGATCCACCAAGGAGTCTTTTTGCCCCTGTTATAAGTTTTCCACATCAGTGGAAAAATTCTTTGATCCCATTTCACATGCTTTAAAAACATTCAGCCGCTAACCTGTGGTTAAAACAATAAAATAGCACCGTTTAAATGAAATATTGGGCAATAACTAGAGTAAATTTGAAATAATTTCCAGGAATTGCTTGTGAAAATGAAAATTAAGATAAGATAATTGAAATCACAATTATATCAAAATAATCTGATACAAATGCTTATATATAGGTCATTAGTGTAGATCAAGGTAAGGGTGTATGCACTGCTACCGGAGATCCTCGTGTGGTAACCTTGTCGAGAAGGTAAGTAATGGTCAAATGTCATAATTACAACACATTTAACGATTAAGGGTACCAAAGTTACTGTCCCATTCCGTAATATTGGATTTATTAATTGATTTCTGTTGGTTTTATCTCACTTTCCGCATATTTAGCCATATCGAGTCGAACACATCTCGCCACGATCTGATATCGAATTCACGAAATAAGTGTCGACAGGTAGTTAGACGAACTACAGAGAGCATTCGGCCACTGAAACCCGAACTTATTTGATAGAAGTCGAATCGCACATTAATAGATTGGTTACCAAAGCTTGCATGGTGGTATATTCAAGTATTCATCTCAGACAGGATGTGACAAAGAAGATTCTATAAGTCAGACGAAGAAATTTCGGTGGTGACATCTTGTGCTCCTCAAGGAAGCTATTCACATTGCAAGTGGTGGAAATTCGTTGAAATTTTAAATAAGAAGAGTTGTAGAAATATAAACAGATGTGGATTTGTTAATGGATTTGAATTTAAAACCTACTGGGATATATATGACGGGCACCAGACACAATTTTTACTGCACCCAGTATACTTTGACGTCTTCTGGGGTGGAGATATAAATTTCACAAACATTCATAGACAAAAACCGAGACTGTTCCAGGATATCAATAAAACAAAGACACTGAACACCTTAATCAATAAAACAATAAAATTGTGAAACGTGAACCAGGTCGTCCAAATATATTGAGATACCAATATGAAAGTAACAACGTAACGTGCTATTAGACTGCAAAGTTTATCATTGGTAATACATACATGTATTGCTTATTTTTCTGTTTAGACTCTGTTCTGCCATATTAGTAATTAAAAAAAATAAAATAAGATAAATAAATAAATATAAGGAAGAATTTTTTCCTTTTCCTTTGAAATTAAGAACTGATTTCTTCATTTTTATATTTTATTGGAATGCAAAAACCTTGACCGAAGCACATTTTGTATGAAGCGCGGAATCGTTTGTTACAAATAATGTGCTTTTACGACCCTATAAAACTACTAAATGATGCATACAATTCTTTTGGATTTGATAAGTATAAAAATAACAATCCAAAGATACTAATATTAGATATAGTAATTTTATACTATGCTGTATACGACGCATTTCAAGGATTTACCTCTCATCAGCAGCATTAAAACCGAAACATTTGGAATATGACTGCAATTTTTAGATATTATCAATATTTTCTTTAAATATTATTCCACTGCATTACACCAGAGAGACTTCAACGCTGCCATGGGAGCACACTCTAATTTTATTAGGTTTTAAAACATCAATTTTCAGAACCACGTGATTGATATCATCCAAATGAATATCAAATACGGATTTCAATTAAAAGAACAAGTATTTTAATTTCTGAATAATAAAACGAACAACAAGAAAGGTTGACAACTACAATTAACCAATTCACCCCATTCAGTCGACTGTCCGTCCATCAGATGAAAACAACATAAAAAAGGGGAAAAAACACAAAAAAGCCATTCTGTAGCACACTTATTTTCAATTTTAGTGTTATAACTTCTTATGATGTTGGTGACATCGTCTTGTATAAAGTCGAAGCAGGATGTGGCAGCATTAAAAAATCTTTTGAGGTACGTCTTGCCTCTACTTATCTTTAAACTTAATGACATTCTAGTGCTGTTGGTTCATGTACTTATGGTTACTATATAGTGTTACGCAATGTATATTATTATCATATTTTTTGGCAAACGTGCCCTGTTGTTGTTTTAATGTCAACAGTGTGAAGGCCTTCAGTATTTTCATTTATGTCATTAAAGTTATCTGCCCTTTTACATTTTGACTGCTTTTTTAACGACCCAGAAACAACCATCAAAGATAACGATTTTTAAAGCCGCTGGGAAATCTTCTCTTTATCTGTAAGAATTTTTAACCTATATCAAAATTTACCTGAAGACACACTATAGAAGTTATTATCCTTATTAGTGATTTCCAACACTTTGATCTCGAGCACTGCTGATGAGTTGTCAGTCAACGAAATGGCCATACAGTGCATCAAATTTATTTCGGTATTTTGCGATATGTTTTATTCAATTCGTGTTTTTCATAAACTTAAGGGCTAAGGTCACCTATCGAGGAAATTGATGTCAAGGTCAAACAACAAATTTTTAATATTTGGTCTTTGTTGCCATGTCCCCTTTTAAACTGTTATGCATATGATTGATTGAATGTTGTTTGCTTAAAATCCAGTATTAAATATGTCATGCATCTTCAAGACGAGTACAATACATCCAACAGAATTCAGAAATGGTAGTTTGACAGGCCACAAAGAGGAAGCGATTTGACTTCCACTGGAAAAGGGTTGGTGGTTGAAATTCTTAATATGAGAAAAAAATCGATGCAAATTTTTTGGGGTCATCGGGGTTGAGATTTCGTATAATTGGTCAAAGTCGTTTGATGCCATCTTATATTTCTTTTGAGGCTACAGGATTGAAAATTTTATTTATAATACATGTATTTCATTACCGAATATTCCTACAACTTTGAAAAAGGATTTCCATCAATTTAGATAGCCTTAGGTCAAATGACAACCAGTATGGAAGAAATGATAGATGCAAATTATTGGTGTCATTAGGGTGGATTTTTGTAAAATAGGTCGTCTGATATCATCTTGTGTCTCTTTTGAGACCAAAAAGTTGAGAATTGCATTTGTAATATTTTATAACTGCTTATTTCTAAGACTTTGAAAATGATTGGCATCAGTTTAAAAAGGTCAAATGACTGTCGGTATACAAAAACAAATGACCAGAAAAACACGGAATTAATTAACATGGTCTCATACAGATGAAATCAAGAAGAGGTAAAAACTTTCGTGTTCAACATGTGAAGGCATATGAAAGGTAAAATGACAGCTCTTTTGATAAGAGGTAACAAACAGTTTAGTGTTTATAAAATGGTGTTTCAATCAAGTGGCGCTTCTAGCGTTCATTGATGTTCTTAATTTGTTCTCTAGTTTTCAATGTAGATCAATATTTGAACTAAATTGTTTACCTAGGTACACGTGAGAACGAAGTCTTGTGGGCGTGGAGGTTCATGTATGTGCGGAATTGCAGCCGTTGAGGGGAAAGATTACATAAAATTAGACGGATGCAGCAATCATCGTATCCAAAGGTCACAGGATCTTGTCGATGGAACAACTGTACATATTGATAGCTGCGGAAGAAAATTTTATGTATGTTTTAAATTATATGGCCCGCCATGACAACAATTCCTGCTAAAAGTCACCAACTTTATTTTGCGCACAGTTAAGATTACCATAAAAGGCTTGTTTTATTTAGTAGCCTTTCTACTTAAAAAATGAAACTTTATTAATAAGTACATGAACACATTTTTCTTATTGTTTCCAGGGTAAATATTCATAATTATTCTAAAAAACTTAAATCATCCTTACTAAAATGGTGAAAAATAAAGTTCTTTGTATCTGTGATCAAAGTTTGAAGTTGCTAAAAAGACTCACTAGACTGAAATTTCCTTAGGCTCCTCTATCATGTCTATACTGTTACCGTATTAAAGTCAGATGTTGTTCTGGAGTTATGTCGCCTTGACCGTAAAAAAATCAAATGTGCACGAAAAATCACAAAATTAACAATTTTTGGGTAAATTAAAAATCGTGTAGACTTCGAACTGCTAATCAATGCTAAACATATAGCTTCAACTCCTATTTTGTGTTTTAATTTAATGAAGTTTACCCTTCACTAAATGACAAAGGTCAAGTAAAAAGCCTATATATAGCACGTGATATTTACTATCCAAGATTAGATCAAAATTTAGTTACTTACCTGTAACAGATTTTACTACGAGTTGGCATTAAGTTGTACAGATGAATGGCAAATAGTAAACAGCACGTGCTTATACAAGTCTTTTATGGTAAAGTCTGATCTCCACCAATAAAATTTTACTTCGGAACGAGGGATGATAATTTGCTGCAATTTTGTGCTCGATAATATTTTACAAAATGTCTTTTCATATTGCAATGAACTGCAGTCAAGTTGAACGAAAAAGTTTTTCATACGATTTCATAAAAAAAAACACAAAACGTTTACGTAAAAAAGAAATACAATTTGTGATCTCTATTAAACGAATCTCTATACACTTAGTAACTAATGTAACGATGAGCTTAACTGCAGTTCTGTGTATAGGCTTTTGATGCATGATAATATATATGTAATATGCTGTTGGCCTGGCCAATGATGCGAGCACAGCAATAGCCCTTTCCAGAAACTCGTTTGCGGTATCACGATTCTAATTCTAAATAATTTGAAGCAATATATTTCCCTTACTTCCATTTCCGGCGAACGAAACTTTTTCTAGCGTTAGTATGTAGCACAATATGGCTGCCCCCAATAAACAAAGACTTTTCTTTAAAAAAACCCATATGTAGAAAATGGATATGCCCCTATAGCGCTCGCTGTGATCGCTATCATATTTATGTTTCGTGTTCTGTAAATGTGCTGGAGACACTTACTCAATAATACTAGAAGAGACACAAAAAACTCACATAATACGTAAATGTAGTAATTGATAAATGTTTGGAATATTTCGGTGTTTTATATATGGAGTGCATGATGACCTCCCACATCCTTACTAATAATGTGATCCCCATAGGTATCAACAGTGTATCCGGTTTCGATAAATACGCCCTCTATTTTGGCCACCCAAAGTAGTGCTCGGATAAAACAGTAGAACGTCTTTTGATTGGATATTAATGATATGGATAAAATTATTAATGTAATCAATATATAGGTGATATGTTTTAAAATCGATTTCCTGCTACGAGTATTTTTATATCAGTCAATAAATCACGATAAAAAGATTTAAGATTTTGGACGAAAAATGGGAATACATTATTTAGTATATTGCAAAATTGAGAAAAGGGGGTCGCCCCCCCTATGGAAATAGCATTGTACACCTGTAATATTTCCGTGTTGTGTTTGTTTACTTGTAGTTAATTAAATACGAGTATATCTGCAAAATTCTCTCCGACTTAATTTTGGAAATTACTCTGCCTAGGCTATTGTAAAAGAATCTGGTAATTTCCAATTGTTATGAATTATGTAGATAAGTGGGCGTGTATATGCATACTAACCAATACTTGTGCATAAAATTGGTATCAAAGAATTTTGTCTTATATTTAACTTATTTTGTTACATTTTAGTTGAATTTTCCATCAGGGGCTCGTCTAACAGCTACATATACAAGGGGAAGGATGTTTAGCCCCCTCACCTTAGAGGTACCACCTCATCATCGTGGTTGTGAAAAAGGCCACTGTGGCAGATTTGATGGAAAACTAGTAGACGCAAATGGTAGAACTACATCGAGCCGTCATCAGTTTTCTCGATCATGGCTGTTAGTTTTTATATTTTTATGACTATACATGACAACGTGATTATTTCAAATGTCCCGGATGTTCCAGGCAAAGTAATTGCAAAACATTCAGTAATTATCGGAAAAATTTGAAAACACTATATACATGTAACTTACTTGTTTATATAGATTTTGCATATACTTTGTACACTGTGAAGTACATTTCAACATGGAAAAGATATATTACGTTTGTTTCGAGACCTATCCATTCCGTCAATATTCCGGACGTGATGAATGTTAGTCAAATCTGCAAAAGTTGACATGCGATAATAGCTGAGTATTTCCTCGTTCTTCAACTACGTACATGTAACCTTTAGACGTTTCAGGACAAATGGGTGCAGTTGTAGTCCACATCAAACGAATATTTTATTTCATGTTATAGCCATGAACAAGGATAATTGTACAAATTTATTACCTCGTCTATGAAAACTGAAGTGCGATGCCTACAGCAACATTTTCACAACATCAAGTGACGTCATACACGAAAAATTCTGATTTATGACGGAACAGGAACGATTTCGGCAAAAACTCTAGGATTTTTCCGTCAAAAAGAAATAAAATTTACCGCTAACTTGGCACATACACTTATAAACCAGGATTGTGTTACACGTGCCGAAAGCTTCCCTTATACGTAGGAAGATTGGGGTTACATGAGTTTCATGTGAAATTCACGTGAGAAATTCACGCGAGTTTAATTTTAATCGATTTTATACGTTAAAAGTTACGTTGATTACATTGATTTCATGTTAAATTCAGGTCAATCGTTAAAAATAATACTTTTTATTGAGTCTATTAATCAAATTTCAAATAAACAAAAATTACAAGTGTATATCAAAAAATCACCGTACGTATGCACATTAAAAAAGTTATTATATATGATAAAAAATTAAAGGGAAGTCAAAACCTACATATGATTGTGTTATATTTTTAGTCTGTCACGTGGTCAGTCCCTTTTCTACAGGCGACCGTCATACAGCACCACACAACAACATGGACACAGGTATTGCAAGTGTAGAAGAGGGGTTGCAATTTGTTCTGGATCATCTCAAAATCCGTTGAGACGAGTGAGATATTATTTCTATCATTTTCATTACATAAAAAAACAATGCTTTTATATAGATACCTATAAAAACATTAACATACTTTAAAAAAGTGAAAAAAAGTTATTTTAATATTTCCTGTTGTTGAACAATCATCTATAATTTCCTACAGCAGTTTTTTTTTCATTATAAGTCTGTTAGTGTTGTATATATGTATGCCAGAAAAATATCTTTTAATTACTGTTACATGACCCAGTGACTGATTTTAGATGGTTTACTTATAATTATATTTTTGAAGCAGATATTTCCAGCATGTGCCACAACCTTTTAGGGGCCTCGGTGCCCGCGTGGTCTAGGATGGATGGATGGATGATTATTGTTTAACGTCCAGTGGCAACCAGGTGCATATCAGGACGAGAACATGTTGATATGATAATGAATATGATCCCTGCTTTGTACTAGACCGACACGCTCAATCGGATTTTTAATGTGCTAGCTCACGAGGTAATTGTCCGCAGGAAGACATATGACCTCACTCGGACACATTATACTGACTCCGAGCCGACCAGTCTTTGCTCTTACTCTTAGATGCCGTGTGCTTGGCGGAGAAGCAGCAAATACCAATTTTAATGTCTTTGGTTTGACCCGGCCGGGGATCGAACCCGCGACCTTCCGCACTCGGGGCGAGCACGCGTGGTCTAGGTAGTTCGTCATGACTACTAATGATCACTAGCCTGTCAACACCGAAGTTGTGAGTTCGAATCGCGCCTGTGGCGGGGTGTGTTCGACTCCGATCTAAATTGACAAAGATTGCCAATTTTCCTACCGAAGGTCGGTGATTCTCTCTGGGTACTCCGGCTTCCTCCACCAACAAAAACTGACCGCCGCGAAATAGCAAAATGTGATGGAAACGGCGTAAAAATCCCAACTAAACGAACAAACCACAACCTTTTAGGTAGTGAATTTGGTCATTGTTGTATTTTCTGGAGATTTATTCATTTTTCGTAAATGTTTCCACTTAGGTTTTGTCTAAAATTCCCTTTTATTCTCTATTTTAAAAAAATATTATGGTCACTTCAAAAATTCTATGGCTGTACGTCATCATGATCCAGAAGGTCGTTATGGTATATCAATTTTTCATATGAAATATTTTTTCTTCCATTTGTCATAATTTCGCTGTTTCTTTATGTACATGTACGAACGTGAAATTTTATTGAACTTGACATGAACCACACGGCGGGTGTCTAATAAAAGGCAGGAACTGCTTTCCAATCCCGACTACCTGAGTTTGCACATGGTAGATCTCCTTAGCTGAAATTTGGCTTCCTATTTCGGTATTTTTGGTTGAGTACTTCTTGTTTAATATAAGTTTGGTTTTTGGTCTTCCAAATGTTTCGGTTTTAATGCTGCTGATGAGAGGTAACTCCTTGAAATGCGTCGTATACAGCATAGTATAAATTTACTATATCTAATATAAGTATCTTTGGATTGTTATTTTGAAACTCCTGGGATGATGCCTCTGCTGGTGGACCCTAGGTCCCCGAGGGTATTCGCCAACCCAGTCGTCAGACTTGTCTGGCATGATTATTCATTGATTTGTAACAGAAATTACCAGTATTTAGCAAAATTCAAAAATAATAGAAATACTAAGGGTTCATTCTTTGTATTGCACATGGTAGATCTCCTTAGCTGAAATTTGGCTTCCTATTTCGGTATTTTTGGTTGAGTACTTCTTGTTTAATATAAGTTTGGTTTTTGGTCTTCCAAATGTTTCGGTTTTAATGCTGCTGATGAGAGGTAACTCCTTGAAATGCGTCGTATACAGCATAGTATAAATTTACTATATCTAATATAAGTATCTTTGGATTGTTATTTTGAAACTCCTGGGATGATGCCTCTGCTGGTGGACCCTAGGTCCCCGAGGGTATTCGCCAACCCAGTCGTCAGACTTGTCTGGCATGATTATTCATTGATTTGTAACAGAAATTACCAGTATTTAGCAAAATTCAAAAATAATAGAAATACTAAGGGTTCATTCTTTGTATTGCACATGGTAGATCTCCTTAGCTGAAATTTGGCTTCCTATTTCGGTATTTTTGGTTGAGTACTTCTTGTTTAATATAAGTTTGGTTTTTGGTCTTCCAAATGTTTCGGTTTTAATGCTGCTGATGAGAGGTAACTCCTTGAAATGCGTCGTATACAGCATAGTATAAATTTACTATATCTAATATAAGTATCTTTGGATTGTTATTTTGAAACTCCTGGGATGATGCCTCTGCTGGTGGACCCTAGGTCCCCGAGGGTATTCGCCAACCCAGTCGTCAGACTTGTCTGGCATGATTATTCATTGATTTGTAACAGAAATTACCAGTATTTAGCAAAATTCAAAAATTATAGAAATACTAAGGGTTCATTCTTTGTATTGCACATGGTAGATCTCCTTAGCTGAAATTTGGCTTCCTATTTCGGTATTTTTGGTTGAGTACTTCTTGTTTAATATAAGTTTGGTTTTTGGTCTTCCAAATGTTTCGGTTTTAATGCTGCTGATGAGAGGTAACTCCTTGAAATGCGTCGTATACAGCATAGTATAAATTTACTATATCTAATATAAGTATCTTTGGATTGTTATTTTGAAACTCCTGGGATGATGCCTCTGCTGGTGGACCCTAGGTCCCCGAGGGTATTCGCCAACCCAGTCGTCAGACTTGTCTGGCATGATTATTCATTGATTTGTAACAGAAATTACCAGTATTTAGCAAAATTCAAAAATAATAGAAATACTAAGGGTTCATTCTTTGTATTGCACATGGTAGATCTCCTTAGCTGAAATTTGGCTTCCTATTTCGGTATTTTTGGTTGAGTACTTCTTGTTTAATATAAGTTTGGTTTTTGGTCTTCCAAATGTTTCGGTTTTAATGCTGCTGATGAGAGGTAACTCCTTGAAATGCGTCGTATACAGCATAGTATAAATTTACTATATCTAATATAAGTATCTTTGGATTGTTATTTTACACCTAGTATTTTGTTAGAATCCACGATGCTTAACATTTAAAACAAATATTTGTTTTTCTGTTTTTATACCCCCGTTTTTGAAAAAAGCGGGAAATATAGTATTCATTGTGTCCGTCCGTCCGTCCGTTCGTCCGACTTTTGTATCCGCAACTCCTCCTAAACTACTGAATGGAATTTGATGAAACTGTCAGAGAATCTTCATCTCATGATGGCATTGTGCACCTCCTATTTTAGAATTTGATCGGACCAATTTTTGGGGTTTCCCATAGAAAAACATGGAATTTGACTTTCAATGTGCTAGGGGGTACCATGATGCCATCCGCAACTCCTCCTAAACCACTGTATGGAATTTGATAAAACCTTCAGAGGATCTTTATTACATGATGCCATAGTGTACCTCCTATTTTAGATTTTGATCTGATGAATATTTGGGGTCACCCATACCAAAACATGGACTTTGACATTCATTGTGATAAGGATACCATGATGCCATCCGCAACTCCTCCTAAACCACTGAATGGAATTTGACGAAACTTTCAGAGGATCTTTATTACATGATGCCATAGTGCACCTCCTATTTTAGATTTTGATCTGATGTATATTTGGGGTAACCATAGAAAAACATGGACTTTGACATTTATTGTGATAGGGGTACCATGATGCCATCCGCAACTCCTTCTAAACCAAAGAATGGAATTTGATGAAACTTTCAGAGGATCTTTTTTACCACGATGCTATAGTGCACCTCTTGTATTAGATTTTGATCTGACCAACATTTGGGGTTTTCCATACCAAAACATGGACCTTGCCATTCCTTGTGATAGGGGGTACCAGTATGCCATCCGCAACTCCTTCTAAACCACTAATTAAAAGGGAATTTCATGAGACTTTCAGAGAATCTTTATCACATGATGCCATAGTGCACCTCCTATTTTAGATATTGATCTGACCAACTTTTTGGGTTTTCCATAGCAAAACATTGACTTTGCCATTCCTTGTGATAGAGAGTGCGGGGGCATCAATTAGTGAGCTTTGCTCACAGTATTTCTAGTTTTTTATTGCTTTTTTCTGTTTTGTCTTTTTGTCTGGATTTATGATTGTTGTATTTCCCTTATGATTTTCTTCACCTTGTCTTCTATAGGCCAAATAAACTTTGAAATAACTTGAATGAGATGTATTTATATTACTTGAATTGAATATCGGGAAAAGTATACCGAAGCGACAAAACAGTGGGAAAATTCCACAGGAAAAGACCAATTTAGTCAGGATAATTAAATACAAAAAACAAACACCACAAGGACACATGTATAACCAAAAGAATAAAAACGTATAATAAACTAAAACAAAATAAGTCAGAACATAAACAAAAGCACAAGCAATGTGAATTCTAATTAAAACCGGAACGGTATGCATGTCCTCTTCCGTTAACAACATTACCAGTGAGTAAAAGCCAATGAAGTGTCAAGTCCGGTGAGAAGTCAATTACAGAAGAACGTAAAATCTAACTGAAGATACCTGGTCTCGTACTCAAGATAGAAACTTTCATATCGGCCAATCAATTCCTGATGACGACCGAAAAACTTTTGGAGTGACGAAATTAACAGAGACTGAACATAACCCTGTCTTAGAAGTTCATGTGACAGTAATCTCGTCCTGCCGAGAAATCTGCTGTAGAAATCACATGCGCGTCAGAAGCGAATCAATTGTGAAATGTACAAACATGTACACCCCACAGGCCTTGGTATGTTACTACTAAGAAAGAGGAAGTTCATGCACAATCGGAAAATTAAAATCATCACGTTTGTCGTACAGTTTTTATTTCAATCGCTTATTATTATCTATGTACAAGTAAAAATCTAGATATGAAGCAGAAGTTGTCTGTGGCCTCCAGTAGCACTGGTAAAAATTTAGCCTGCAATGAAAACAAGAACATGTCGGCCAAAAGTTTGTCCCCATTTTGGATGCCGATCGTCTGTTGAAAAACCTGTCCTCCAAACTCAACAAAGATGTTGTCGATGAGAAATTCAAGCATGTTAATAACATCAGTCTCAAAGTACTTTTTGATAGAATGAATCAGTGTGTTTTTTTGACATGGTAAACCTTTTTATTACCTAATACCATATAAGCATACTTTTGTAAACTTTGTTGGGTGCAGAAACATTGGAGTTTTTAGCTCACGCAAAACAGATTTTAGTTTATCATGTTGGAGGGTCGTACACATTGTAGAAAATCAAACGTTTTTATGCTTTTACAATAGCTAAGGTCACTAGAAGATAGATATTCCAGTAAGTCTTTAGATTTTTTTAGAATCCACATCTGATTCAAACCACTAGTTAAATAGGCCTTATCGCAGTAGCTCTTGGGGCTGTCCTTAATCGTTGTGAGCAAAGTAGTAATGAGTTTAGAAAGATGTAGCTCTTGGGGCTGTCCTTAATCGTTGTGAGCAAAGTAGTAATGAGTTTAGAAAGATGTTCAGTAATGCATTTGGCAGAGCCTGTCATGTACCTACGTTTATATGGACAGTAATGAAGTTTTGGTATCCAGTAAATGGAAGGGAGGTTACAATTGTCGTCACTTGCGCTTACACCAATACCAAAGGACGATAGAACAGAAATATGATTATTGATAATACACATGGATAATGTCCTCCTTTGGTATTGTAGTGTATGTGTAAGTAGAGTTGCCAAGTGAATTATCAATACCATCTCCTTAATCAGGCACTCAGTGTAGTGGCTTTTGCCAACAAAATCAACAAGTGTTTTATGGAAGATTATAAATTTCTAGTCAACATTCAGAGATGAATTCTGCGATGGAAACCATACAATGGCCCCCTTCCCCTGCCTCCTCTCTATTTTTGGAATCCATAACCTATCACTAACATTCCTTTAAAAGCAGAGACAAATATCATTTTTATCTTTAACCTATTTAAAATATGCCAAACATTTGAAGTCTAGTCCCCGCATACATAATTATAGTGACTTCTTGTTGATAATAATATTAATGTAATTATTCTTGTTTTGCCAAGATTTTGTCTGGAAAAAAGTTTACAAGTCTTTTGTCCGTTCCCTCTTGGATTACGGTGACGTTATATATGATAATTGTTCGGATATTGAATCGACCGTTATTGAAAATGTTCAACGACGGGCTTGCTTGATTATAACAGGTGCCATTAGGGTAACTAAACATCAAACTTTATTGAAAGAAGTTGGTTTAGAAACCCTAAAAAAGTACATAAGCTTCCATATTTATATAAAATAAAAACTTAACACCATCTTATCTGTCTACCATCCACCCCTCTTGAACCATAGACCGAATAATTATGATCTTAGGAGACGATCACAACTAATTCCGCTTAGAGTTAGGACTGTTTTTATAACTCTTTTTTGGCCACTTCAATTAGTGACTGGAATAACCTTTCATCAGTTATTCATATTGCGACCTCATTATGCACTTTTAAAAATCTACTCAGAAAATATGAAGGAGTAAGTACTAAACCTGTCTACTCCCTTGGATATGGCTATGACAAAACCACCCATACAAGACTTCGTCTAGGTTTGAGTAGCTTAAACCAGCACCTATTTAACTACAATTTAATTTCTTACAAGACTTGTACTCAGTGTACCCGAAACAAAAATGAAAGCATTGAACATTTCTTGTTCCATTGCGATCGCTATAGAAACCCTAGAATAAATTTATTACTGGGTGTCAAAAATATTTTATGTCCTGATCTGAATATAGCTATGTTGCGAGATTTATGTCCATCTCATTTAAGTAAAATTCTAATTGAAGGGAGCGATGACTTGTCTGAAAAAACTTCGAATTATTTATTGTGTGTGTGTGTGTTTGTTGTATAGACGAATTTTACAGAATGCATTATGTAATTGTATTTGTTATTGTAATGCAGTGTTTTTAAATATGCAATTTATTTGAATAAATGAATCCGGTGTCCACTAGTAGTCTGTCGGGCTATCGGCAGTCTGAAAGATTGTGTTAAATATTTTACCATTTATGTTTAGTAAAGTTTGTACATATGTATTGAGGAGAACCGCTTGTATTCTCTGGCTTTTGGTGATCCTCGTTAAATAAAAAAAAAGAATTAAATTAAATTAATGTAATTATATTAGGTATTTGGAGGAGGACACGGTATACAACTGCACGACACTTTTTTTAATTCATTTGTGTCGAAACGAGATCAGATTTCAGAAGAGGAAACAGGTAAACTAAGTTTTCAGACAAAATGACTTCCCCATTTCGTACTTAATTCATTGAGCTTAAATGGTTAAAAGAAGTTTTTCTTATAAAGAATAACTTCAATTATCAATTGCATTCGAAATTAATGGAAATTTTCATAATAAAAAATGCACAAAGAGCTGTCGAGCTGTGTATTATACATAGAAATGACCAGAAGTTGACACCTGTTGCCCTGAAGATTACAGCAATTTAAGGATATTCATACTACTTTCTGAATTTTTTTAATACCAATTTTGATGTCGGAACTCATTTTATAAAAATACATTATGTGATATGTCTCCACTCTCATGTTTATAAAAATTCTTAATTTGGTAAACACAGTAACATCAAGTTCGTTGGATGATATAATTCTATATTTTTGATATCTCCAGAAAACAATATCGATAGCTACAAGAGAGCAGCACAATGGCCGACATTGTCAGGAATAACACAGACAAATGCGACAAACCTTTGTAGACTTACTGTAAGGAAGGCAGCATTATATAGTAATTGTAGAGACACTTTTCCGGATTACTCTGCCCTTATATACGCATGTGCTGAGGATATCAAGGTACATGCTTATGTAAATAATCTTCTCTCTAGAAAGCAATGGTAACATAAATATGTTCTCGTTTCGTCTTAATTACATATGATACAAAAATTCAAACATTTGTACAACAGTCATGACAGATTAGTAAGACACTTTTGATCTTAAACGTCCATTTCTGTCTTATTTTATCTTGTGATTATCTTAATTTTTGTTTTTTTTAACATTTCTAAAATTTTAGACAAAAGACCAAAAAAAAAAGTAGCACGCCTTGCAGTCAGTTAAGATTGGTCAAGAACATTTTACAAAAGTGAAGATTTAAGGGGGTACCCAACACCTTGACTAAATAAAATTGGCTCGTTTAATTTTCATAAAATTTTTAGGAAATATTTACTTTGACCTGTTGACATAAATGTTGATTTTTTTTAGTAAATAGGATTTCAAACTTCGCGGGAATAATTTCATTGAATATATAGCAGTTTGGCAAACATCAATTTTGATCATAGAGAAGCTTAATGTCTCTTTACTTATTAAATTTGATTAAAACGCTCCGGTGATTTTTAAGAGTTATCTCCCTGTAGTGTTGGGTACCACCTTAATATGACAATGTTTAACTTTACCCATGTCTAACTGATTTTAACTGTTCTTGGCCGATCTTCCTTGATTCTAAGACAACATGTTTTGATTTGATCTTGTTATCTTGATATTGTTTGAAAGTGTTGTGCTGTGGAAAAAACAAGACAACTTTAGAATAAACAAGATCAGATTGGCCGTTCAAGATCAATTTTATTAAAAGTGCATGATTTTGAGACTTAGTACAGATATTTAAAATGATGGATTAAACCGGTCTAACCGTAATACAATTAGAAAATTCCCCCTAAAAACAAACAAGGTAACCATTCAGGAGAGACATTCAGAAGACAAAAGACTGTACACAGGAATGAGCACAATTTATTTATTTTTCATAAATATTCAAGTCACATTCAAATATGCCTAAATCATAACCCACATACCGGATTAACGTTTCACAAATATACGCAAGACCACGATAAGTGGTAAATGTAAGTTTGTTCCTATATTTCCGGTCTTCGTTCTCATTATTTCTGTTTAGGTGCTGATAACCGATTTAATTTAAAAGTGTAATAAAAAGTATCAATGCTATTAAGTGTAAAATGATTTGAAAGGTCAGCTTAAACACAATTCTTATAAGTTGCATGTATACATGGTGAATTCCTGTTATATTATTTGTATGTCTTGTCTTTGTAGCTATCAGAGGGTTTAGATTTCCTTGAGAATTATATTCTGTCATACGATGATACCTGTCTTACACATTTGGCATCTGATCTGAAATATTACGTCACTGGTTCTGATGGACAACTTACCCTTACTAGTAACCTGACCTCCGCACTTTGTCCTAATTTTTGTAGTTATAAGGGCACGTGTCACCATGGTGAATGTCACTGCCAAAATAGCTTCCAAGGACCTGATTGTTCGGTTGTAACTGGTGCACTCCCTGTTATAAAAGCGATAGTCGGGTATGGTTTTAGGAACACATTTCTTTCTATGAACAAAAAGTAATTTGGATTCAAATAAATTCTTTGATACCAGATGTGCACATTTGGTCACGTTAAGACTCATCTGCTATGCTCAAGGTCTAAAATGTTCAAAACCTAATATGAATCAATAATCCAAAACGTGTGAAAAGCCAAAATGACCAAAAGGGTAAAGCTAAAACAATCTAAGAGCAGAGCTATACACGAGGGAGATACTCCTCACTTTCACAATTTAAGGATGCTCGCTGGTCATGTTTTGGTCTTTTGTCAGATTTTCGGAATCCTCGGGTTTTATCCATTTCTTAAACATGAAATTTTTTGCCCATGAACCCCCACTTTTTCTTTTATAATTCAATCATATATACCTTAAAATGGTATTTGACAAAATTTAATGAAATCCTTATTATTTTTTCATAATTTTGAGAGACTGAAGTTGTCAATGCAAAGACAATGAAAAATCTCATTTCCCGCAAATTTTCAAGGCCTTATAGCTCTAAAATGAGCACATGAACCTATATTTTTTTCTTGCTTATTTGTTTACTATTCATATGTTCTCTCAAACTAAAACACCTATTTCAAATCCTATTTATTTCCAATTAGACCAGCGATCATCCTTAACATACTTGTAATAGTAGATTTAAAGTCTTTTTGGCTAATTATTTGATGTAAGGATTTTTTTTCAAGAACTACCAAGACCCTGAAAACATTAGGTGTGATTACAGTTACATTTAGATTAAATCATACATTGTGAAATGATTTTGCCGTTTTGTCCGTGATGGTGTTGGCCATTTTAATGGTCAGAAAATTATATGGTTGAAAATATCCACACATGCCAGTTACAAAATAACAATCCAAAGATACTAATATTAGATATAGTAAATTTATACTATGCTGTATACGACGCGTTTCAAGGAGTTACCTCTCATCATTAAAACCGAAACATTTGGAAGACCAAAAAAACAAAACTTATTTTAAAACAAGAAGTACTCATAACCAAAAATACCGAAATAGGAAGCCAAATTTCAGCTAAGGAGATCTACCATGTACAATACAAGGAATGAACCCTTAGTAATTCTATTATTTTTTAATTTTGCTAAATACTGGTAATTTCTATAACAAATCAATGAATAATCATGTAAGAATGTAAGACAAGTCTGACGACTGGGTTGGCGAATACCCTCGGGGACTTAGGGTCCACCAAAAGTTCAATCATATATAGGAACAAAACTTAATAATCTTAAAGTCACATCGGACACTCAACAAACAGAAAAATATTAATTCATTTGAAAAACTGACTATATAATTTTTCACTTGTAACAGAAGATACAAATAAGAAAATATAAGAATGTGGTGTATACCTGTTGGCGTTAATTAGAACAATCTCCCATAGGATTGATCAAGGGAGAAATTGATTACCTTCAAAACAGGGCAACAGCCAACCCACAAATTCAACAAAATTTATATGAAAACATTTTAAAAACCATTTCCTTAACTCATAGGTGAACGGCTGAACAAAGGTAGATAAGCTATAAACAATCAGTCCTATAAGTATTTAATTCAATAAGTTCCTTACTAGAGCAAAAAATCTTGACATAAAGAATCAATAATTAAATAGAAGATATATTATGCTACTAAGAATACGTGTTGACAATTGATAAGTAACACAATGCACTAACTTAAATGACAAAAGACCTTCTCTCTATATTAAAGTAAGAGCTATATTTTATTCAATCAATCAATCAATCAATCAATTAATGTGTCGTTATTATTTAATATGCTGTTGGCGTGGCCAATGATGGGCGCACAGCAGTAGCCCTTTCAAGAAACTATTTCCGGTATCACGATTCTGACTCTACTTACTTCCCTTTCTGGCTAACGATTTTTTTTTATAGCCTTAATAGCCTTAATATGTAGCACAATATGGCTGCCCCCCTTAAACAAAGACTTTTCTAAATGACCCATATGTAGAAAATGCATATGCTCCTATAGCGATCACTGACACCCCGTGGTATTAGCTCAGATCCATGGATCTGCATAGGCGTAAAAATGTTGGACACCATTAACTACTTTACCTTTTGGTATTTCAGGGAAGATGATGTTGACGGTTTATGCGATGCACGCCGTGGAAAGTGTCGATCAGCATACGTAATTGCCGATAACATAATGTTTAGTAATAATCTCAAATGCTACATTCAGTCTCTGAAGGTAATACTTAGTATTTGAATGTGCAGGGTTCATTACCTGAACTAGCAATTCCAGTTAACGCTAGGTACAGCACTGGGTGGAAACATCGATTGTAATTATCTGGTATCCATATCATCTATTGATAGGTGATAAATATTTTCAACCCAGTTTTTAAATAACCTCCGCAAAAACAGCTCTGCCTGGCGTTCGGTGGAAAAGCTACCTGAACAAGAAATCATTGTATTTAAATCTATTTTTTCAATAACTATAGATCTCTATGGTACTAATTTCCATGCACAATACTTGAATTTTTACTCGTATTACTACTCATCAATTTAGATCTGAGAGTGTTGCCGGACACGTTTTTAAACTGCAGTCTCTTTTCTTGTTGTTCTCTGTACTCCAGTCACAGTCTATGGTTATTTCCCTCCTTTCCACTTTTATGTAGGAATGGATACGGAAATGGGACTGTCGTTGAATTCTGGACGTTCTCCGAACGCTTTTTGTTAGATATAAAACAGGTGACATAATTAATAATATAAACATGGCCTGTTAAGCCTGCCACATAGCTTACAAATAAAGTTGGATTATCTCCCCCTAATACCGCTAGATGTTTTTTTGTTGTTTGGAAACTCATCAATGGTAATCTACCGTTTGTTTCTTTTTCTAGATGGTTCATGGGAAGCTGTTGGTGAACGAGGAACTACCTCCAGTTAAAATAAATGGTTCATTTATGGCATTCAATGAAATCCAGTGTCCCCTACCAAGAACAAATGTTTTGAAAGGTACACCATTATTTATTTCTTGTGCAATTCCTACCTAAAAAGAGAAGAATATAATCTAAATCTTTCTCATACATCAAAGTTACTAAAGTTACTACTTTACAGGTGCAGCTGTAACCGGATTTAGGATAAAAATAAGTACAGATGGAAGCCATTTCAGCAATGATAGCACGTTGATAATTTATGACTCGTTATGTCAAGATTGCCAGGCCAATGGTACCTGTACATTAAAGGTAATACAAAATAATAATTTCTTGTTAATACAAGTAACCAATTTCCGGAGCACCTGATGTCATAATTTCTTTCTATGATGTTTTTTTTTTCATTCTTTTATGTATACATGTATTCTTTGTTTTTTATGTACCATTCTCTTGAGTTTGTCTCTCCTTTGGATTTCGATTTTATGGATATTTCCAACTGTTTTGTCGCTTTGGTATTCTTTACCGATATCTGTCTTATACAGTCAGTCTGATCTAGTTAATTGGCATTTTATCTTGATTTTCTGCAACATCATATTTTCGAACACAATAGATCAGATCAAGGTATGTGGTATTGCAGTCAGTCAATATAAAATTTTTGTTGCAACAAATGTGCACACATACATTTCGGCGATTTACGACTCTTCAGTTGTGCGCGAGAACTAAAATGTTAAAAACAAAAACAATACCCAAAGCGTTGAATAGCAATTAAACAATTCTAAATGACCTAAACGGTAAAGCCAAAATCATCTAAGGAGATACTCCTTAATTTTCACAAAATTTAACATTTTTGCATCAGAAAATTTACTGTATCAAGTTTAATCAAAATAAGTTCAGACAGTTTACCACAGGTAAAATTAAAAGTTACATAATTAATTTGTAAGTGGTCTTAAACAGTTGGCAATATACATGTTATTGAAATAATTGTGATAATGAAGACAGTGAAGATTCAATTAAGACAGAAATGTCTGTCTAAACTGTATTGTCTGAACTCAGTTTTCCCGCATCACAACGTATAAGGGAAATTATTTTATTTAAGATACGGGTGTTTGAAGGCATTTAGTCATGTGATTTATTAAAGGCGGGTTTTATCATCAACTTCTAGTCACCAATTCACCTGTACACACTTAAAATTAAATTTTTTGAGAGGTAAAACATTTTTTTTATCACAGTTTAGAATAGTTTAAATGCAGAAATAAAATAAAATGTTTTGTTTTCTTCTTTCACTGCATATATAACCAGATATATATATACTAGTATTTATTTTATTTTTGCAAAATATTATTTTCAATACTGTTCAGATTATTTCTCTTGAGGCGATTATTGCATTGTGTTCTGAACACAGGTTTCCATTTTTATTCGCAATGGTTTTGCAAGTTTTTTCCTAGCCGGCGAGATCGCCAGTGATAGATCTAAAAAAAAATGTTCTGTAATAATTTATAACTATATGATGATCATTATTAGAATTGTATATATATTTAATGTATTGTCATTTGCATATCAATAAATCCGGTGTCCCCTACAAGTTCGATGGGTAATCGGCAATCGTATGCATTGCGTTGTTTATATTGCCTGAAATTAGTATAGATAATACTGTGTATTATATATATTTTGTGTCTGTGTCACTATCACTTCTTGAACCAAATTCCCTTCGCGAAAAGAAGCAAACATACAATCTTGTTCTGGTAGTTCTTTAGCTAAGTAAACAATTTATGACGCCATCTTTGATGTGCCATATGTGCATTGTAAAAATCATATCTTCTTTGTGGTGATCGTTATAAAAACGTTCACGAAAACCGAAAATGTTGTATGACTGAAACAAATTCAAAATTGACAAAAGAACATGCGAGAACAGGCGGTTACAAAAAACGACTTATATTAATCGCAGTTATTTAAGGTAATTTTACTTTGAAATATTAAATAAAATCTTTTCTAAATTGTGAACATAAATTATTTTTGGAGTTTCTTGAATTGTGGTGGAATTTGCAAACTTATATTTGATTGACTATACTTTCAGCCAAACACATGTAAAATATATGATTACTGCCGTCACAGGGGTGAGCAGAACTCTGACTATCAAGTTTGCAATCCGGATGTCAATAAATATAAATGGACCGATGATGACAAGATAAGAGGTTAGTACAACAAAGTCAAAAGCCAGTTTTATTTCACGTTCCCATCCAATTAAAATGTTATTATAAGGACAACATTATTGTATTCAAATGAAAAAGTACAAAGTACGAGACTAGATACAAAACATTGAAATGACACAGATCACACGTATGTAACAAATGTCCACAAATATAATGTATGGTTAGTTTTCAACAATTTTTGCAAGTCACAAATGGGAGCAGATACAATTACCAGATTTTTTCATGTCCGTTCCGAAAACCGATATGACAATACATATCATGAATACTTCCTGTTGAAAGTTATTGTTCTGCGCAGTGATAATTAGGTTTGTTTCCATGTTAAAGCTATATGTAAATTATAAAATAAAATCCTCCTATCAGCCCCATTTTTTGGTGTTTTATTCTTTATATATATTGTAATTGTAAGAACGAATCCGCTTATGGCTACACTGACATATCGGTTCAATATTCGATTTTCGTTACAGAAATTGACCATTTCACTGCTAGTGTTAGGGGATGCATATGTGCCAACAATCCCGGAAGCTTTGACTGCGCATGCTGTCAAAATGGAGGTTGCCAATGCGGAAGTACTTCTAGTCACCAATGTATTGATTGCAAACATCTTGACCAATGTGCACTATACCCCCAAATATACAACATTCCAGCAAAATAAACTTATTTTAACATGTATTGGCTGAATAACATTCGTTATATGTTCGTTAGATCATCATATGGCAAAATTGCGGGTACTTTGGTAATTTGCATAGCGGCCATATTGGATTTCTCTGACGACATTCATTACAAAGCATTAAACTTGCCCCAAAAAATAAAAATGCAAATATTCAAATTCTTATAACTCATTAGCAATTTGTCTGCATATAGGTACATTCTACACAATATTAGCTTTCCTTTCGTGTGCATATAAACATTGTCAGCATTGAAAACTTTCGGCTAATTCAGTTTAAAAAACTGAAGCGTAACCGTAGTATAACTGTTATATGAATTAACAAAAATTAGTTAAAAATGCAAATTCAAACTACAGATACAGATACAAGGCGAGATCATACATAAAATGTCCGCATATAGAGAACAACTTTGGAGGATGAATTTAATGAGGAAATAAGTCTTATCTCACCTGCTTTCATAACTTTTCGGCCAAAATGTTTTTAAAACATGATAATTTCAAGTCTCCCATAGCGTAATCCATCAAATATGAAGCCTTTCCCCTCAGAATTAAACAAACAATTTGTAAATATCCGCCAAAGGAAGTTTTCATAGACACATTAGTTTAAGAGCCGAGACGGAAAAAGATTCGGGTCATTTAATGGGGCGGCCATATTGTGCTACTTACTAATGCTAGAAAAAGTTTCGTTCGCCGGAAATGGAAGTAAGTAAATCAAGGGAAATAACTTGCTTCAAAATATACTTTTAGAGTTAGAATCGTGATACCGGAATTTAGTTTCAGGAAAGGGTTATTGCTGTGCTCGCATCATTGGCCACGCCAACCGCATATTATAGCAAGAAAAGTGTACGTGGAATCCTGGGAATCTTATTACATGTATTCGTAACCGTAATTAAAAAAGGCTGAAGTGAAAGATCTTCATGAAAATGGGCTGTTCTAATACTTATTACTGACTTTTAGCTGTAGCTTTTAACGTTCAGATTTGTAAACTTGTTGGCGCCGCCGCCTCAAACTATATGCGTCGCAGCACAGACAAAAATGAGCGGTGAGTTTTCGATGGCTGGCTCTTATTATACATGCATTAAGTCGATTTGTTAAACTGTTTCCGATGCCACGTATTGGTTGTCCAGCTTGTCGCGAAGACTTGTTATCCTTGTCGAACACAACACGACTGCCCCTAGATGTATTCAATTTTCCTGGTGTTTAAATATACTGTCATTGTCACTGACATTGTCATTTGCGCTTACAGGTGATAAAAAGGATTTGTCTTCTTTGAGGTTTAATGTTTTTTGTTTGAAGCGACGATCATCTAAAACAGTTTATGTCACAATACGAAAGCATTTGCATTACATGTCAAAAGCCTTGACACAATTAAATATTCATAGAATATTGCTTCTGAATTCGGTTAACGATAGATGTACTTTGTTTTCTTTATGAGTAATCATGACAGAATAGGCGTTCTGTCAGTTGGGTTGCTTTGATTGATTGGTATGTCATTGTTGACCTTTCCTGTTATCCATTTTGTTGTTTATATATAATTGGAAACCGTCCATATTGTCATAAGTTCTACCTGTAGATGTATCGAATTGTGTTCTTATGACTTAACTAATCTGGCCCTTACAGGTCGACCACCAGGGGTCTACAAATCTTATTTATTGATGGTTCAACAATCTGATCTTTTCGTCCATTTATGCTATTAGTTACATGTACGGAGAGAAACTATGATTTATAAAAACACTTTATTACACTTAAGGTAGACGGTAACTAAATCCGTTAAATTATGGATTTTTATGAAATTTTAAATGCAACTAGAATATTCGGAGCTGCTCTAGATATCGCAATTTTTTTATATCTCTTCAATACGGTTTGTTTAAAAGACTTTAAATGCAGGGTTTTTGCCTGTATATTTCATATAAGAACAGCCACAGAAATTCTATAACTTCACTTTAAATCGTCATTTCTCAAAAATGAATCCCTAGAATTTTTTTCCATAAAAAATATAATGATGTGCTATCAACGTTTCTGTTTCATTGATAAATAAATATAGGATCACCATCTTCGTTATCGCTGCGGAAATCATTCAACTATATATGGCCTGTCTGTAAAAACACTTAAAAAATATTTTACATCGAGAAGTCGTCACGACGTTACTCTTATTTTGGCTTTCATTTTACATATAATAATCGATTTAATTAACTTAGAAAATAGAATTATATGTGACATATATTATATTTTTGATATTCAGTTTTTAGTTGAATGCACAATTTTATGAAAATCTGAAACATAGCCCAATTAAGTACATCCTACCTTAAAAAGTAGTATGTATAAGTGATCAATAATCTACCATTAGAAGATCATTCTTAGAATTTCATTCCTTGCTCTATCATTAAAACAGCAATTGAATTCTATATGTTATAATCGACAATACTTTGTATTGCAAAGTTAGTCATTTTCAGCCAAATATTGTTAAGGTATCTGGACCATAAATGACCACGTGATTATTCAAAAGTTCCCGGATGTTCCATACAACGCAATTGAAATGACCTCGGTACTTATCGGCAAACTTCGGAAATGCCAATATAACTAACTTATTTTTACAGACTCTGCATATAAGCAACAAAGTGTGTTTCAACTTGAGAAAAATACATATTCAAAATCTCAGCTTTAAATTGTTTGGTTCAGTAAGGCATGGTCAAAAAGAGATACAATTTTCGATCATGGTCTATTATGGTCCGGATACCTTAATCAACATGATTTAAAATGATATGAGCTAGAATCGTACATCTAGATTTCAGACAGTGTTGTTAAAATATAATATGGCCACCCTCCTTCAATAAAAATTACTGAAATTTACATATCGATATAGTCAATTCTCGTTATGTCGAATCCATTGTGACCTGAAAAACTAGATCGACTTAAGCGAAAATTCGAGATATCAGGAGTAACTCTGTATAGTTACTGCTGTTGAGGGTCCATAAAGATAATTCGAGATACCCGGAATTTCGACTTAAATGTGTTCGAGATAACGAGAGCCAACTGTATATGATTATGGGTTTATTAGATATGTTCAGGGAATGTCTATAAGATTGAAAGATTTACTTTTTGGAATACAAGTAAGCTTACATCAATAATACTTAAAATAACTTAGAATTTTATGGAATTAGAATGCTTGACGACGACTTCTGTTAGTATCATTTTTTCGGGTTGTCTCACGGACACGGGCATGTAACCCACATCCATTTGCGTTTTTCTTTATATTGATTGGCTGTCGTTTGCCTTACTGACAAATATTACATGCCTGATCACGAAAAGAACCAGCACGACAATATATCAACGTTATCCAGAAATGGGTACTGTGCGGGATACAAAGGCCACGAAGTTTTGACTATCAATAAAAAAATGTTGAGGATTGGTTAGTGACAGATAATTTAAACTCCTGTAGCCTGTCCCGTTTTGAAATTCATAGAAGCGGTCTTCAATGTACGGACAATAGTTCACGATCAGGGTTTCTATATTATGACCTGACAATCCCCTAACAAACATGACATAAGAGTCTTCCCTACCCGCAACATGGAGACTTACTGGCAGCTCTGTGGATTGATCGCCTTGACCCATCACAGGAACCTATTATTTCTATTTGTATAGCTTCAAGAGCAGAATATTGCGAAAGAAAAAAATAACACGTTGCGTTGGGTATATTTATTGATTACAACAGATGCCTTTTGTGAATACCAACTTATCTGAAAATAAATTTGAATATGAAATAAAAACATGAAAAATAAATGATTAAAAAAATAAAATAAACAAAACAAAACAAAAGGGAAAATGAGATTGTGTCAAAGAATTTTTGACTGTCCAGTCGACTGCGCGACTTTTTTGTTCAGCTCTGCATTTAATTATAATGATATAAATTTTGTATAGATACTTGGTCTTTATGTTTGCTGATCAGGAATGAAAAATGTCTGAAATAGAGAACCTTCGAATCATAACCTTATTTTCCAACTGCTCTTTTATGGATATATTCCTTGTTCAAGTTTGCATTTAACGAATTCGTTGGGGCACGTTCAGCTATAGATTTAAAAGTCATTAACTATGTTTTAAGCGAGAATTCAAAGTAAATCCAAAGTATCTACTAAGGCAGGGAAACATCAGAAATGTGTTTTTTAATAGTCTTGAGGAATAAAACAATAAGTGTATATCACTTTATCTGGACAATTAAATATAAAAATTTAGAGAAAAATAACTTCAGATAATAAATACATGCAAATGTATTAAACTTTATTTCTCTAATTCTGTGCGCAATTATGCATCTCTTGACCCGTTCGATAAATTCTGATATCACCACAAGTTAGTTAAATGCTCGTGAAATTTCCCGCCAAAAAAAAAAACATTCGGAATACCTCTCGGAGGTTTACATTGTCCGATTAGAGCCTGAAAAGATTCTAAAACTCTTGAAGCGTTAAAACTCGGACAAGCCTCGCAGATTAAAAATGAAAATTTAATTATCTCGAGTTGATTAATTTCATAATCAACTGGTCATCGTTGAAGAATCTATATTTCTCACATTCTTGGCACATTTCCACACTTCGCAGGCCAATGGTCATAAATTATTTATTTTCCACCGGAATTAAAAGGTCTTGTGCAATTTCCCCACCGCAATTCATGGGTTTTATGTTCATCGGAACGATAAACTAGAGAAGTTCAGAAATGACGTTCATGTAAACAAATTGCGTAGCAACGGCATTTTCTTGAGGTTTTTGTTGAAAATCATAGGAGAAACAGATTTACTCGTGATTTATAGAATTCCTCCACCCTCGAAAGTCAAGTTTTAGATTTTAACACGCTCGCTAAAGCTCGAATCTCGGATGGAGAAATTCCATAACTCACTCGTACCTGAAGGAGAATCTACACGTATATTTACAACCACATGTTGTACATTTATACTTTGTTGTGGTCGGCTATACATGTAAACGTTCTTTTCGACCTCATGCTATGTTTGGTTACATGTATACGTTATTTACAACTACATTTTGTACTCGGTTACATGCATACTTTATTTAAAACCACACGCTGTGCTATGTTTCATGTATACTTTATTTGCATTATACGCTCACATGTTGTGCTCGGTTACATGTAGACTTTTCATAAGACCACATGTTGTGCTCTGTTACATGTATACTCTCTTTACGACCGCATGTTGTTCTCGTTTTAATGTTGACTTTCTGTACGACCACGTGTTGTGCTCGGTTACGTGTATACATTCTTTACGACCACGTGTTGTCCTCGGTTACATGTAGACTTTAGGACCAAAACCGAATTGATTTTGTTGACCAAACTTATTGGTACTTATAATGGAGCAGAAAACTTTTACCTTTCTTGGCATCTTGACCCAATCCTTGTTTTTACAGCAGTTCGTGCTGTTCATAGTTTTAGGTTTTATTCTTTGTGTTTTGCCATTACAATTCAAAGAAATGTCTTGCCTCTTGAATAACGTATTTTTGTGCCGTTTAATATTCCTTTAGTTAACAATTTTATAACGTACTTTTGCCTAGAACAGACACATTGGTTGTCATAGCAGTGTCGTCGGTTGTTGGGACAATTCCAGTTCTGAACATCTAAACAATCCTGTCTACTGTTGCATGCTATAAATAAACGATAAGATTCGAACTTACTTTTGAAATACGAGTAATGCTTACATTATTTTCCCATAATCTAGTTTTATTCTTCAATGCGTTTTACTGTGTCTCTTTTTGTTCACTTTTCATGCGCTGTCTGGTACAATGTATGCAAAGGTAATAGTTGTGTAAATCTTTACCAGTTTAACCCTCCCATAAAATTCAATGTACATATCAGGAGACTTTACAAGTTCGAGGTTGTTCTCGTTTTTGTGTTGTCAATGTACTTTCGAGTCTAAATATATAGTTAATTTCTTCACATTGTTTAATATAAGAACATATGGAGCTTGTTCTGAATAGCTATATAATAACAACATATTTTGCAATTTTTGAAGTCCGTGTTATAATCGTAGTCTTACTGACTTTTATCCTTCAGATTTTATTTTGATTTAATGAAAATTGAACATTAAGGACTACATTTAAGGTTCAATAGCAAAAACCTACGCAGAATTTGGTCTGGAGCCCTATTCATATATATAAATGAACCACTTACTCTCATTATAATAAAAGTACCAGTCTGAGGATAAAATCATAAGTGCTGGCTACCGATACCGAACACTGACGTGGTCATAGTTAAGTAACTGAATCGCGTTATTTAGAATACAGAATGGAAAAGGGGAATGTTTCAAAGAGACAACAACCCGACCAAAGAGCAGAAAACAGCTCAAGGCTACCAATGGATCTTCAACGCAGCGAGAAAATCCTGCACCCGGAGTCGGGCTTCAGCTGGCTCCTATAATTATTATGTCTTCCACATATTCCTGAAACTTATTCTTTGACGAGACAGTTATAGCTTTACTATAATTCTGTGTAGATATCTCCTAGCAGTCGACTAGCATTAATGTTCCGGAAACAAAAACTTGCTTTCATTCAATAACTTTACATTACCTTTTTGTGAAGTCATAAATTGCACAAAAACAAATGAGTACGTACTCAAAACGGAAAATTAGCTCTTGTGGAAAATTTGATGCATCTGTGCGTTCGCAATGGCAATAACTCATTACTACAAGGGGGGGGGGGGGGGGGCAAGATCTATTCTGTTAAGGTGTTTTTAGACTTTGTTAACTGTTATTTTGCATATATTTACTGTTAAATCTTATTGACATTGACTAAATATCTGTTATCTGTTTTCTTAAAATTGTTAAATTTTATTAGAAAAACATTGACCCCTGATGCATGTAGCTGTTAATGGTCAGTACACTGCTGACTGTTTTTACACATTTTATCTCTGCTATCTATTAATTCATATTATTTACCCCTATTAAAATCTCTAGAAACAATGCGGATAGAAGAACGTCTCAGTGATCTCAATCAGAGATCATCAGAGTTATGGAGTCTTCATATGAAAGGAGGAAGATACATAGTATAATGCAACTAAGCATAATGTACGATCATGTACGTTTCCCCCCCCCCCCCCCCCCCATACCTTTAATTGAGCCCATGACCGCAAGAAGTAAACATGGAAAAAACTCCAGACGCTCCAAATATAGATAATCAAGACATTATAATAGAATGCTTTATTTCATATATGGACCCTCCAAAAACTAGAGGCTCTTAAGAGCCTGTATCGCTCACCTGGATTTAACTTGTCCACCTTCAGCAGGACTGAAAATTAATATTGGCCGGTTTTCCCATAGGTACAATGTTAAACAAAGTTAGGGTGTGATGGCCATCTAAGTTGACATTGAAGGTTATCAAACACACTTCTGAAAGAGGACCATTACTGGTATTAGTTTGGTTCCAAATGGCCAAGTTTAAGGTATGATGATCTGCAAATTAAATTTTCCCATAGGGTCCTATATTAAAGTAAGTTCAGCTTTGGTGGCCATCTTGATTGACAAGCGGACCCAATTATGAAAGGGACCATCTAATGACCTTTTATGCCAAGTATGGTCCCAATTGGCCAAGATTTTTAAATTAATTTTCCCATAGTGTCCTATGTTGAACTAAGTTCGCTGTGGCGGCCATTTTGGTTGACTGTCCTGGTCAGCCGAAACAATTCTGAAAGAGGACCATCTAAGGACCATTGCTGACAAGGTTCCTCCCAATTGGCTCATTGGTTTCAAACAAGAAGATTTTTTTCCCAAAGGGTCTTTTGTTAAACTAAGTTCAGCATTGGTGGTCATCTTGGTTGACAGTCCAGGTCATCGGACACAATTCTTCAAAAGGACCATCTAAGGTCCATTGGTGCCAAGTCTTGTTCCATTTGGCTTAGTAGTTTAATACAAGAAGATTATTTAATAAATTTTCCCCTATTGTCCTATGTTAAACTAAGTTCAGCTGTGACGGCCATCTTTGTTGACATTCCGGATCATCGGACAAAATTATGAAAAGAGTCCACCTGAGGACCATTTCTGTCAAGTTTGGTTCCAATTGGCTTAGTGGTTTCAGACAAGAAGATATTTTAATGAATTTTCCCATAGGGTCCTATGTTTAACTAAGTTCGGTCAGACGGAGGATCATTTCAGGACCATTTCTGCCAAGTTTGGTTCTAACTGGCTATGTAGTTTCACACATCCTGGATTTTATATTGCCATGAAAAACGTAACATTTGTAGAGGACCATATAAGGATCATTCCTGCAATATAACAATTCAATTGCTTTTGTAGTTTCAGAGAAGAAGATTTTTTAAAATTTCAGCGTGCATAAATGGCCCTGGCAGCCATGTTTTTGAATATAGGATTGGCACCAAAAACATTTTGTTAAGTTCTATTATCTGATCATTCAGGCATAATATCACTTTCATCTGTCAAACTGTTTATGACAAAAAGATGTCTGTATTTATTTCCCATAGGATCCTATGTTAAATGTGTCCCGTGGTGGCGGTCATCTTGGATTTCAGGTCGGCACAAAAATACATAATCTCTGTAGAGGACCATGTAAGGATCATTTCTGCAATATAACAATTCAATTGGTTTTGTAGTTTCAGAGAAGAAGATTTTTAAAATTTCATCCAATCAGAATGCAAAATAAATGGCTCGGTAGCCATGTTGAATTTTGGATTGCCACCAAAAACATAAACTTTGTAGAGAGCCACCCCAGGAACATTCCTGCAAAGTGGTGTCAGAGAAGATTGAAAAGTAAAAGTTTACAGAAGACGGCGACGACGGACGCCAAGTGATGGCAACAGCTTGCATGACCCTTTGGGTCAGATGAGCTAACAAGGTCAGCGATTATATCCTCTTTAAATTCTGATGTATAATGGATGTTCAGTTCAGTTGTTAACTGTGTTTTTGATATTTGAATTCACTATTTTCTGTTTTCTCATTTAAATTGCTGTTATCCGTTATCAGTATTTTAAATTTACTGATATCTGTTTTGAGCAAAATCAAAAATGCTAAACCTGTTAATGGACCCCCTCTTGCCCCCCTTACAAAATACAACCGTGAAAATGTACGGTAACAGAATATATTGATATAAACTTCAGCAGATTTTATCGAAAACCAACTCTGTCGGGGTATGTGGGACACACAGTGACCAATCTTAAGATATTAATCATTTACAGCTAGGTCCAGTTGTTGCGCAGGTACAGACATTATCAACACAAGACAGACCATAACCAGGATCGTTACAGATTGTGTGCTGACACTCGTTGCTGCTTCCACCAGGGCATGGCTCACAACTGATAAAACCTACGCACAAAAAATAGTGTATGTGTTATAGAGTCACTATCAGTTTGTAAATGGATATTGTTGAATCTACATGTAAATAAATATTTGCATAATGACTTGAAGATATAATAAACGGTTTTTATGCGACAAATGAAAGAAGAGTATATTTGTCTAATGGACACTGTGCCATGCTTACAAACAAACGGTTAAATCATGATCAGTCAACCGTGACACTGAGGTGACACTACCCCTTTGACATAAATTTTGAATCGATCTCGTCTTAATGTATTTAGTTAAAAAGTTTCATGATGATATGAGACCTATTTCCCAATTAAACTACCTTCAATCTAAACTTTAACCTCAAGTAGGTCATACGTATGGACAGAGACCAAAACATTATATCGCATGCAGGAAAAAAAAATCAAACACTGGATGTTTGTGAGATTTTTATGGAATAAAAGACTTATCAATATCTTGATTTTAAGGGGGAATGGACAAAGAAGTTGTCTGGGATCCTGGAATTTATTTTGCAGCGCTTATAAGCCTGGAATTTATTTTTCAGAGCGGACATTTTTTACCCAAATGCTGTATTTTTAAAAACATTTTAAGTCAACTTTATTTTTTTTTAAATTCTGGAGCCTGGTGTTATTTTTCCCGTTCGTCCTCGCTATCCCTTTAAATAATCAAATAGTTGTTCAATAAGTACGATTTCGAATTTCAAATATATTTTTTCTTTCTTAAGTTCGTATTTGTCATGTACATAAATATAGTAATTCGAATTATTGATTGTAATCGAACAAATTAATACTTCTATTTATATTCAGAATGATCACTTACCAAGGAAAGCCAATGCAAAGAGAAAAATGGTGATCTTCATCTTGTCCAAGTTGTAAATGTTCTAAATCTGAGACCAAAGTTTCTTTATCTTATCTCTTTGTCATTTACTTGTGTAAAGTTCGTGAATCATTTCGTGACACAATATTACTTTACTTATCCGGTCATGTAACATTTGCACTCACTCTGAGATTTTTTGACATCCGTTGGTTTGTTTTAAGGGCAATAAATAGTTCTAAAACAGGCTGTTTGGCGTTCGGGAGGAAGGGGGTGGGGGGGGGGGGGGGGGGGGGGGGGGTAATTTGACCATTTTATGACGGGGGTGCGTCTGTAACTTGAAACTCATACCCGAAACTATCCACGTTTTATCGAATTTGTGACCCAAAAATATCCAGGAAAGCTAAAATTAAATACCCGAAATTATCCAAAAATATTAAAATATTGAGACATATTTATACATTTAACAGTTATATTTTTCTTTGATTCTTCTTTTGATCATCCTAGTTGTGAAAAGTTAACCTGAATATTCCTCAGTGCTATATAAAAATCTGCAGAAACTTTTACAATCCTGACCCGAAATCTCCGCCTGTTTTGTAAAATCTTGACCCGTATCTAAATATCATTGAGTTAAACACCCCTCCTCCCCCCTCCACCCCAACCCCCCAAACCGAGGTTTGACGTCAGAGGAATTACAGACTAATTTGAATGGTCTTACTTGTACAGTTATATGTGAGTCACTTTTTCAATCATTGGTTTCACATTTTGTTCATTACATTTTTGTGCAACATGCGAAAGAGATGATATGGAGTGTACACCAATGCTTCATAAGAAATATATTTAAATTCGTTTTTTTTACTAGATACGTGTGATTTCTTAGAGCTGCCTTGTGCGTCTATCTCATCTCCGGGTTACAGATAGTTCTGATCCTGTACTTGAAGGGCTGTCAGATTATAATAATGAAAGCCTGGATAACGAGTTTGGAAGATGCCACGTTGCCATTTGAACACCTTCCTCCCGATTTAAACTAGAGGCTCCCAATCAGACACCATAAAAGCACCAACAATCCGGTGCTATGTTAGGCACTGGTGGCAACCCTAGTTGACAGTCTTGGTCACAGGATTAATATCATTGCTGCCTAGTTCAGCTCCTTTTTGCTCAGTAAATTCAGAGTTAGCATTTCATGTTACTGGTATCAGACACGATCCTGAAAGAGAACGACCTAAGGACAGCCCTGGTCATCTCACACAACTCTGACGGAGCACCATTTAAGGACCATTACTTATGCTTTTTACTTGACGTTTGTCATTTAGTGAAGGGTAAACTTCATTAAATTAAAACACAAAATAGGAGTTGAAGCTATATGTTTAGCATTGATTAGCAGTTGACCATTAAAAGATACTTATCTTAACAAAGTATGTTTCAAATTTTAACAAGATATATTGAGCACATCGAAGTCTACACGATTTTTAATTTACCCAAAAATTGTTAATTTTGTGATTTTTCGTGCACATTTGATTTTTTTACGGACAAGGCGACATAACTCCAGAACAACATCTGACTTTAATACGGTAACAGTATAGACATGATAGAGGAGCCTAAGGAAATTTCAGTCTAGTGAGTCTTTTTAGCAACTTCAAACTTTGATCACAGATACAAAGAACTTGGCAATATTTGTAACCATTTTTCACCATTTTAGTAAGGATGATTTAAGTATTTTAGAATAATTATGAATATTTACCCTGGAAACAATAAGAAAAATGTGTTCATGTACTTATTAATAAAGTTTCATTTTTTTAAGTAGAAAGGCTACATTACTGCCAATTCTGATTCCAACTGGCCGAGTGATTTCGGACAAGATTTTATAGATGAATTTTCCCATAGGGTCCTATCTTAAACTTAGTTCGGCTGTGGCTGCCATCTTGGTTGTCAGTGCGGGTCATCGGACACAAGTTTGGTCCCATCTGACCGGGTAGTTTTATAAAAGAAGATTTTTTTAGAAACAGCAGCTATATCGGTTGGAAGTAGGGAATGCCGGACACATTTTTCGAAGGGGGCACCTAAGGACCATTCCAGCAAAGTTTGGTTCCAATTGGCCCACTGGTTTCAGAGATGTTTAAAGGAAATTTTATATACTAGTACGACGACGACGGACGACGTACACCAAGTCATGACAATAGCTCACACGGCCCTATGGTCGAGCTAAAAAAGTAGGCTAATAATCACTACAGAAGGCTATAAATTATCCGCCCTACCGAACTCTTTACACTTTCCGTGGAATCTGGGTTATTCTTGGACTTGTCCATCAAAGCATGTCATATCGTGAGTTCGGATCAACCCCGTTTGATGATTGTTCGTGCGCGTACATTGTTAGAATTACCAACCTATTCAACAAGTCAGAATATGCAATATCCAGTCAAAAACAAGCTATTGTCACTTTTATTTAATTTGAACGATTTATATAACTATAGCAGAGAAGGTAGTAAAGGGACGAGTCCTTCTAGTCCCTTATTATGGCAATGGAAGATTTGTCTTCCAAGTTTGCTGGCAAAGCCTACTGTCAATAAATAAAGTTGAGAGATCCGAATATTTATTTTCAAAATATGTTGTTGATAAGTGTATTGACATAAATTTTGGGTTGACACACTTTACATAAACAATCACAGACAAGAATTAATTGAATGAAGAAGTCAGGCTATCTTTTTAGAATCTTTTTGGTTTTGTCGTAATTTCTTAGCAACATTTTTAGGGCCATTAAGAACTTGACTGTCCTGCAGAGTGGATAAAGCTTCGTTTTGAAGGTTTTTTGTGTGGCTTCTCAGTGATTCTAATCTTTGCATCTCGCTTAAAATCGGTGTCTCTTAGACGTTTGCTCTATTTTTCCAGGCTTTTTATGCCTACCCCATAAGTTAAATTTGCATTTTCGAATTTGAATAAAACAAACAAACAAACAAACCAACAAGAGAAAAAAAGTTTATTATTTCCACTTTTTATTCTTTTTTGTGACTATGTGGATTTCATTTTAAATTCACCATTCTTTAATTTCTTGAACACCAGCAGAGGTTATCAAGGCAATGTCTCCTGTTGGTAGGGCAATTCCAGTTCGCCAGATTCACGCAGTCCTCACGTGTGGTGCATGCTGAAAAATCAAATATTATAGTATAACATTTGATGTACGAAGTTTGATTGATATCGCAGGTGTTTTGTATTTTTTTTTTCGTTTTAAACATATTGTTTGACATCTATATTTAAAAAAAATGATACAAAGATTTTTAATTATTTGTTGATAGTTGCAGATAGCTTAACATGCTTAAGGATATCTGTTTGTCGTGTTTCTTTTGTTTTGGTCTGATTTTCGAACTCCTCTGGTTTTATCTATATTAGACTATTAATATTTGTTTCCCGTTGACCTGCTTTTTTTTCAAAATTTCTCAATTTTCATTTTAAAAAGTGAAATGAAAAATTGTAGAGGAAATCTTATTTCTCTGTGGATTTTGAGAGGCAAAATCAATACAAGTAAAATTTATGCAAAATCAAGAGAATCATTTTTCTAGCCAAACTTTCAGTCCCTTATTACTCATGAAAATTCGCACTAAGATTTCATAGTTTCTGCTAATTGTGATACAGCATGAAACATCTTTCATATTTATATTTTGAAGCTGACAAGCAAATAACTTTATAATATTAATATCATTTATTTATGCATTTTTTACATTGTGCAAAATTTTGCCAATCGGCAAAAATCGTATGATTCCGGTACTTTCATGGAATTTATCGAGGGCATGCAATCAAAGTGAAATTTTTTGTTGTTGTCATTTATCCCTAAATCGCATCGTTATATGCCTGTACTTACGTGTATTTGAAGGATCCCGAACAGTACATTGGCAGATGTTATCGATACATTGGAGAAATGATTGGCTGTCACATTGCGTGTGGATGCACTCACTGGAACTACCGTTTGGGCACAGTTCTCCACATGCCAACGCTTCAAAAAAGTGTTGATCTCATTAAACAGTATCATCGCGAATTGTATGTTCGATTGCAGAGTTGAACTTTTTCAAGTAACACTATTTTTTTATATGTTCTTTTTTCTTTCTTAGCATGATTGGCCACATTGGATAATTTTAAATAAGCTATTCAAACGTTTTTTGCGTTATTGTGTCGGCCTTCAATGTGTTCGGACTTTAAATCAGCTAACTTAGAATAATTTATCAAAAACAAAAATTGAATTTAAAATGTTTATAAATATATGATACTTACCAAACAAGCAAACTATCAAAATTAACAATTTCATTGTACTTCAGACATCGACCAGTAAATGCTTATTTTATCTACTACTGCGTGACCTTGATGAACGCATTTCCAGATTTATTCACTTGATAGTACAATTGAAGTTGTTATCGAATTTGTCCAAAATAAAAATAATTTTGACCACATTTTAGCTTACCTGACATAAACGACCTTGTCACTGGGTGTCCTCGTCATGTTCTTTTTCTTAAACTTTCTTTTACTAACCTTCTTTTGTGGAACCTTTGGGCCAAAAGGGACCAAACGTTGGTATTTTGTACTATGGTAACCACCTTTCAAAATAAAGTCCGGAATACTCGCAGTAAGGTCGTCGTCAGTTACAAAAGTAATATACACTACCCCCCCCCCCCAACATCCAAAAAAAAGAAGAAGAAAATGATCTCCGTTGAGACTTTTTAGCCCAAAGGGAAAGAACTATGAAAGAAAAGTAATTGGGCGATTCCTTTTTAAATTTTGCTCAGGTGTCTTGCCTCAAGGGCCACGGCTACTTACCTATTGTTACCTGGGACAACTTTGAAGGAAAGGTCTCCTGGTCGTTTTTTCTGGGTAATCTATAACTTAGAAGAATTGTCTGAAGGTGATCTCATGCAAATTAAGTGTTAAAATAAAATAAAATGGAAATGAAAATGGTAATCTGAAAATATCTTCTGACTTATTAAACTAATTATCATGATTATTGGGAACCTGAATTTACAAAATTTTGTCAGGCTGTTCGAATATTTGAAAAGAAATTCTATAAATTAGAAAACTGGTACATATTGTACATGTATCAGGTATACTGGTGGGCATCACCTGTCGTCGTTTGTTCCGGAAAATCAGTATCAGGTATACTGGTGTGCTTCACCTGTCGTCGCTTGTTCCGGAAAGTCAGTATCAGGTATACTGGTGTGCATCACCTGTCGTCGTTTGTTCCTGAAAGTCAGTATCAGGTATACTGGTGTGCTTCACCTGTCGTCGTTTGTTCCTTAAAGTCAGTATCAGGTATACTGGTGTGCATCACCTGTCGTCGTTTGTTCCTGGCAGTCAGGTATCAGGTATACTGGTGTGCATCACCTGTCGTCGTTTGTTCCTGAAAGTCAGTATAAGATATAATTGCCTTTTAAATCAACTTTTCCTGAAAATCGAATATCAATATAATTTCTATCAGAATTCTACACGTTATTTTAAAAGCAATTAACGGTAATCAATATTTACCTTTTACAATATTTGACTTCGTATTGGGCTTATACATTAGCTACTTTGAAACGAAATGGCATTGCACGCATCGTCAAATTTCTTGCATTATTAATTGGACTTCGGCAGTTGGGTAAGTTACACAATTTTAGAACGTTTCAATATCGCGAAGGAAGTTAATTTAGTACATGTAATTTAGTTCATTTTGGGCAAAACATAACACTAAAAGATTTAGTGATAGGGTATAAAATTAGTGACCATACATATTGGGATTTTAATATGATTCTAACAATTATAGCTTTCTCAATTTATAAATCCTTTTATATTTCGGAACAGCGAAGTAAAACAGTAAATGTCTACAATGTCTTTAAAAAGGAATTTAAAGATTACATATACTTTTACGATATCGGTCTTGGTAAAAAAAGTTTAATTCTTAAATTCAAAAATTTAATTTAGTGAAAAGGTTATCACAAATTTGAAGCTTTATCTATATACTACAAACATTCTCACATATTTATAATCTATAAACTTTAAATGTTGCCAAATTTGCAATTATATAAATGTAAAAATGTACTGTAAAACTAACAATTTATTACATTTATTGTTATCTGTATGAAACCCTGATCATACAGATATTAATACAGCAGGGTACTTTGTTGGTAAAAGCTGTAAGCAGCAAAGTCATTGTTAACAGCTTTAGTGCAATAAATTTGTTTTGAATTAAAAAAAAAAATAATTTAGTACATGTGATTGAAAGGATAAAAAATTGACATTTAGACCACTATTGCCGATAATGAGCATTTGTATTTTCGACATCCGGTAGCGTTACTGAAATTGTACAGTGACCTCAACGTATTCAAAATTAGAAAGTAACCGTTTGGGGAAAAATATTTTTGGGATCTGTTTAAACATTTACAAAGACTAGTGATCTTGATTTAGTAATAACAAGTGATGTGCCCAATATAACACTAAAATTCTTCTGTCATCTGTATATCTGCACAAAACAGTAAACAGTACTATCTTAGAAAATCTTCATGACATTTTGTAACGTAGAGGAAACAATGAAGCGCGAGGTCATATTGATTCAGATGTTTCATACGTAGATAACAGTGTAGAACATTGATTGCATTGCTACAAACGCTGTTATGCCGAGCGAGTATCTTAAAATATACTCATATCTATACAGCATTGCATAATAAGACGAGAATTTAAACAATGTAGTGTACGGTTTGTTTGTTATTGTTATAACAAAGTATATATACGTATACAGTGCAGATTTGTGTACTTTTATTCAAGCTTAGATTAGATTGTTAATTAATACTTGGATATTAACTGTATTTTTGTAAATAATATACTGGAATTAAGTGTAACAGAGATATAGCATAAGACAAAAGCGCATCATTAATTAACCTTGACAACGTGATGATGATAAAAGTTTGTGTGGATGTCTTGAACTATAATATTTGAAAACACATCGTTAATTCTCAGCTTTATTTTTAACTGTGATCTAGGGAACTAAATTTAATCATGATTTGTTGGAAAACATTTACAATTTTAGATACAGATACATATTGGCACGGAAATGAATAATATGACAGTGTCGCCACTACCGAATAATATGACAGTGTCGCCACTACCGAATAATATGACAGTGTCGCCACTACCGGGAGAGGCAAATGTGAAAAAAGTGCCGATACTCGGAATTGTATGCCCTTTGCTTACTGTCATTCCGATTTTCATAGGACTCGCAGTGTCATTTTGGAGATATCACCAACGAAGGAAGAGACGTTTTAAAAAGATGCAAATGCATCAGCAGATGGAGCGATCTCGAATTAAACCGCCAACCGCTGCTGTACTTTGGGAAACTGAATTTGTTGATTTATTTCAAGAGGTGAAAAATGAAAATGAAAATACTGAAAATGGTAAACAGATCGATTCTGTTACCAAGAAAGGGGTTACTCAGAAAAAATACGAATTTCAAGACGATGTCAAGACTAAACCTGTTAAGACGACAACCGAAAGTGACAAACCTATAACGGAAATCAATATCGTGGATCCTTTTGACAAATATTGGGCTCAATCAAGACATCGAAGTGCAGACTTTGAAAAAATGTCTGTTATTTCAAAGCATAATGTGAAGTACAATACAAAGACAGATGATGCGTCAGAGCTGAAACCTCTTAATTCATGATTTAAATACTTGTTAAAATATATATATTTATTAAAGGAGTCCAGGAGTGTATTCGGTAGAAAGTGTTTTGTAACTGATTTAATGTTACGTATAAAGTTATGATTAAGTATTTTTCACTCTGCATTTTTTCCAGGATGGGACCAAATGTCGGTAAATGCTCATAAGGTCTTATTACTCATTGCTATGACATTTTACATGCATGTACTCTTTGACAAGCAGTTATTGTGACATTCAGTGTTAAATTCTAAATCGTCATATTATATGCACGGAAAAGTTAGAATTTTAAAACAAGTAAACACTGAAGTAACTATTATGAACTGGCACCTTGCCAAATTTTCCGTAAGTACTTGTATTTTTTTTAGGCCTTGGAAAACTTCTATAAATTAAGACTCTCTTGTACATGATTGTTCATTTTGACTGTTTGGAACTTGACTTCACTAGCCTAGTGAAGCCATGTGAATTAATTGATCAGATCAAAAAGAAAACCCACTTGTAAAGTTACTAGTTTCTATGTAAAAATCAGTCAGTTTGGCCTGCAAAAAGAGGATCCTATGTTGGATACATGATATCAATTAAAATTGTTATTTGTCTGATCTGGCTAAATGAAGGCAGACTCATAGGTACTAAGAAAAAATTCCAGAATAAAGATCACGTTTTCCCACCTCCACCTAATGAAATTCAAATGATTGCTACCTTGACAAAGAAAACATGGACCAATCCAAGACTCTGTAACTGTTGTGGATTGGATACATTGAGATGTGGACCAATCCAAGCGGCTTTAACTGGTGTGGGTTTGATATATTGAGATTAGTTAGGTAAATTGTTTTTAATTAAATTTTAAAAGAACCAAGAGTTAGCAATCTCGATGATGTTTATATAGACTTGTCAGAAGGGATTTAAGGAATGGCTTCTTTCGATTTGGATAGGTTATTGAAACAGAAGCTGTGTACAGGCAAATATATCATGTATAACAAAGTAACAATGTGGGCATGTGTACTGTGTTGGAGGCTTCCTATTGGTTTTGGGGGGTTGGGTGAAGTGGCAGGGGCTGATAAAAGATTTTAGATTTGAATGGGCGCTACATTAAATTATTTTCGCCTTGCGTATCTAGGCGCGACAGTTTTAGTATCGTATGACCCTTCCCCCACCATAAAGTACTAATATTAGGGCTTTTTTTTTTTAACTTTCGGAGGTGCCGTCTGAAACCGACCCTATGAGAGTGGTTCCATTTCAGGTTTTTCTCCTTGGTCATGTTGACGCATGGCGCATGCCATGTAATTTTCATAGAAAAAAGTGCAGTAAAATAACTATAAAATTCTCAGTGTAATATGATATCCTACAACTTCATTAAGACTATAATATATCACTTAGTATCACCTAAGTACAAACACACCAACAAGCATGTACATGTAACAAATATTCTCCTATTCTTGGCGTGTTTAATCGGTGGGATAAAAATACATAATATTTTTAACCACTTCCCGGTGATTAAATTTCTACGTGGGAATTACCGCCCTTTTTTTAACAGTTATTAGATCGATAAACCAGAGAAGTCCCGAAATTACGTCTTTGTAAACAAACTACATAGCAACGACATTTTCTTGAGGTTTTTCGAAATTCGTAGGAGAAACAGATTCTCCTTCAATTTACTCGTGAGTTATGGAATTTCTCCACCCTCAATAGTTAAATTTTAGATTTTAACACGCTCGCTAAAGGCTCGCGTGTTGAAAATCGAAAATTTAACTATCTTGGGTGGAGAAATTCCATAACTCACTCGTACCTGAAGGAGAATCTATATTTATAGCATACTTACATTTAGGGAATGAAATTAATTACTTATTACAATTAACAACAAACAATATAGGCTAACAGATGTTTTTGTTGTAGGCGGAGATTAATTTGATGTAAACCTGGCTAATGATAACTTCGTTATACGATTAAGGCCACACCAAATTGATTTTTAGTTCTTTGGATTTTTTTATGGCAAAAATAGGTGTGAGTGAGCGAAATTTGATTTTTTTTTTTTATCTCGGACTAGTTTTTTTCAGGCGAAGATTAAATTTAACTCAAATATTGTAAAAATCTCTACGTTTACCAAATTTTAGGGGCGGACGAACACTTTTTATTTATAGTTTCTTGATAAATAAAGATTATGGGGCAAATTTTCAGCATTTTTGCAATGGAAGCGGCAAAAAAATGTTTCTTAAAATCTACAAAGTCAGAAAATCGGTGCGGCGTAATCCAAAGAACTAAAAATCAATTTGGTGTGGCCTAAGATGTAGCAAAATTGGAAACTTATTCCCATTTTAAAATAATTTGTATGTAATATCATTGAACATATAAATATGTTGATGAATACCAGAATTCTTTTTAAATACACTTTACTCTTCATATTAGAAATTGTTAGTGTTATTAAATATAAGCAATATTTAATGTTAAAATTATGTATTTTTAAATGCCTTTTCCTTTAGTGTAGTGGTATAGTATGATCACCTCTATTGTAGCAATGAATATGGGCAAATGCAAAAAGCAACCAAATTATACATTAAGAAAAATAAATACATGTATAAACAGAGAGAGGGGCCAACGACACACAAAATATAGAGAGAGAAGGGGGGACCATTTCCGACGTCGGAAAATAAATATTGTTTCCTAACACATGTAAGGGAGAAAACATTTGATTTTTATTGGGGGGTGGGGGCAAAATAAAAAGACAGGATCACTTTAGGTGTGAAAAAAAAATACAGGAGATGTGACAATCAGGAATTCTTTTGGTTTAAATAAAAATAAAAATTTAGGCCGCAATGGTCCAGGACCACAATTTCGACGAAAAAAATTGGCAGGATCAATCATCTGATCCTAGCCCCCCCCCCCCCCTCAAAAAAAAAGGAAAACAAATTCAAATGGTTGCTGCCTAACATCAAGGTTAGCTGTCAATTTCTAAAAAGGATCTTCTGCAGAATTTAATTGATTGGTCTTGAAGACATGAGTATAAAAGTGTATCTAACCCTAAACAGGGAACTTGCATACCCCCCCCCTTTTCACACACACACACTAATAAAAAAAATTCCAGTAAAGGGGAATAATTTGAACTTTCGTGTAAAATTCAACTGAAGCGAAGTCACCCAATATAGCATGTGACCATATTATATAAGCCGACATCACATGCCTTAATTTTCGTGCATTTTTACTTGTCGTCATGTGAGTTGCTTATACAACCCAAAATGGATACCACAGGAAGTTTGTTAGCCGGTTTGCTGTGCTGTCTCTTTCATTTGATGCCCGAGACGTCATGTCATCTTTGTTTAATTAGCCCTGCTCAGAGAGGGTCCATCAACGGACTTAATAAAGCAGGTCAGTCTAATTAATTTTTAGAAATGAACATGTATATTTACCACGTGATGTGACTGTATGATTCGGTACATGACCTAGAATTCTTCATATAATTATTCATTTCTTGCTTAATCTAAAAGAAAATCTTTAAAAACAAATTTGCAAATTGGTTGTTTTAAAATTGATAGGCAAGTTATTTATAGCATTGTTTTGGTCTATTTTTATCTGATGTTAAGGTAAGCTTAGCGAACGGTGTTTAAATATAATTCATATTTTTTCTGCTTCAGTTAAAATTTAGTCATTGCACGCTATTCTGCTGCTACTTTCATCCTGAAGTTTCTATCTAATTAGTCCAGAAATTCATATTAACTCTATGAATGTTATAATAATTACAAATACTCTGTAAAATAGGTTGGCATTTTGCAAAGGAACTTGATTACTATGAAATAAGTTCCGGGAACAAGTTATCAATGAAAAAGAAAATAGATAATATACTTCTGTAATTCATTTTCAAATTTCTGCTGGCCTTTCTGAAAGTATGAAAATAGACTCCATCTATTACATCCTTAATTCAAAAATTAATGTAAAAAATAAAATATTTCAGAGTCCATGAGCAATGGAAATTCACACAAAACATGCAAATGCTTGGTTAACAACTTTCCTATGACCTTTTTGACACTTTTAACAATTTTAGTTTATTGTTAACTTTGCTTGTTTCAAGTGAAATTCAGTTATCTCTATTCTGCAGCATCCAATGATTGCTTCCTGTTGAAAGCGCCCTGTGGTGGACGAGTTTCCGACCCATTAAGAGCTGTAATATTACGGTACGTTAGAAAACTCGGAATTCTGTACAAACGTTTTATTGGAGGTGTGGTTATCATGCAAAAAAGGCAAATAAAAGGAAAAATACAAACCACGACCCCAATACATATGCGGAAAAGGATGTGAAAAACAAGATGCCAAACTAAGACCACACCAAATTAATTTTTAGTTCTTTGGATTCGCCGCTCTGATTTTCGGACTTTGTAATTTTAAGAAAATAAATTTGCCGCTCCATTTTACAAAAATGCTGGAAATTCGTAGCAAATTATCCTTTTTTCAAGAAATTAAAAATAAAAAGTGTTTGCCCGCTTCAAAAGTTTGGTAAAAAATAGGGATTTTTTTTCCAATTTTTGCAATATTTTAGTAACAAAATATATTGTGCCTCACGTAATTTGATCTTCGCCTGAAAAAATAGTCCTCAAGGAAAAAAAATTAAAATTAAAATTTCGCTCGCTCGCACCTATATTTTTATAAAAAAAAATCCAAAGAACGAAAAATCAATTTGGTGTGGCCTCAAATAAATTAAAAAATAATAATTAAATCAAATTAAATATTAAAAAGAATATTCAAAAGAAAGATAATCGCCCATAGCTTCTTACAATATGTTACTTTCTTATATATTATTATGAAATAACAGGACAATATAAGCATTGTTAGAAACAAATTCGGCATTATCAATGGTATTTTTCTGAAACGTATCTTAAAGTATGTTCTCCAAGTATCTCGTGGTACCTATAATGACCTATTAATAAATGAAGTGATCTGGTTTTATAGGGCAGGACAGAATTACACATTAACATTCCAGAAGAATCTAAACCACTGGACATCTGCATCCCCGGTAAGTTTGTCTTTTTTTTTAATTGGACATCTGCGTCACCGGTAAATTTGTCTTATTCTTTAATTGATAACATCAGATTCTTTATACAGCAGATAACACAAGTATAGGTTATTTCAGTTGGTGGTCAATTTCTGTGTTGTCTTTGTGCACAAGTTAAATGTTTACAAAAATCTGCCTGGCTTTGGTTTATGCATATTCCTAAATGCTATTCGATTTTCCCGATAACACTGTTTTAAGACTTTTTGTACTTCCTTTCTTTTATCTTCGGGTATTTACTTAATCAAATGTCATCTCTATCTAGTTTATATTTTTCGAGCCGATCTGATATCAAAGATGGCAACCACCGCGGAACAATTTAACATGGGATCCTATGGGAAATACATACAGATTGTGGGAAACCGTTTGACAGATAGAAGCAATATTATGCCTGAATGATCTTCATGGTCCTCTACAAAGTTATTTTTCATGCCAATATGAAATCCAAAATGTCTGAAACTACAGAGCTAGTTGGAACCAAAATTGGCAGAAATGGTCCTTAAATGGTCCTCTGTAAGAATTGTGTTCGATGACCACACAGCTAAACTTAGTTAAACAAAGGACCCCATGGGTAAATTCATTGAAAATCTTGTCTGAAACCACTAATCAATTGAAACCAAACTTGGCAGAAATGGTCAATAGGTGGTCCTCTTTCAGAATTATGTCCGATGACCCAGAATGTCAACAAAGATGGCCGTCACAGCTGAACTTAGTTTAACATAGGACTTGGGAAAATTCATTAAAAAATCTTTTTGTCTGAAACCACTGAGCCAATTGGGACCAACCTTTCAGCAATGATCATTAGATGGTCCTCTTTTCGAATTGTGACCGATGACCAGGACAGTCAACCAAAATGGCGTCAATAATCGAACTTAGTTCAACATAGGACCCTATGGGAAAATTCATTTAAAAATCTTCTGATCTGAGAACAATTGGGATCAGACTTGGCTGCAGTGGTCATTAGATGCCTCCCCCGTTTTCGTAATTGTGTCCGCTGATCTCGCCTGTCAATCAAAATGGCCACCAAAGCTGAACTTAGTTTAACATATGACCCTATGGGAAAATTTAATTTGCAGATCATCATACCTTAAACTTGGCCATTTGGAACCAAACTAATGTCAGCAATGGTCCTCTTTCAGAATTGTGTTTCTTAACCTTGAATGTCAACTAAGATAGCTACCACACCCTAACTTTGTTTAACATTGAACCTATGGGAAAACTACTCAAGATAACTGCTTCAGTTAAACCCAGGTGAGCGATACGGGCTCTTGAGAGCGTCTAATTTTAAATGTCATCTCAATCCCCTGTGTTTTTCTTCTATGTTTATGTTATCTTATTTTGTATGTTATTTTGTATTTCTATATGTATATTCATCTGTTATATATGTGTTTGCTCATGTTGCATCACGGTGCCAGAGTGTGGTCCATAAAATCTTTTGAATCTTTGAATCGTGGAAGCAATTCAATGTTTACAATCTTTATAAAAACATTGCCAAGTGCTATAAGATTGTGTTTTGAGGTATTGGGACATGCATTGAAGATATTTAAAATGTTCTGTTTTTTTTTGTGACGGCTGTTCAAAACAAAGCCTGGACGCAAATCTCTTGTGACATAATGACCTAATATGCATCCTCCCGAGTCAGGTCTATACAAAACGACGTGGACTCAGAACCCCTACCTTGAGAGGATGCCCGATATGTGACTAGATAAATGATTCTAACACCAAGTACATGTATTTCTTATACTTGTAACTATATATCGGCGAAAGAATAACGAAGCGACAAAACAATTGGAAAGTCCCGTAAATCCGAAATCAAAGGAAAAGACAAGAGTTAAGAGAATGGAATACAACAAACAAACGCCACAATGACACATGTATGACAAATAATAAAAAAATAAAAAAAAGAACTAATCAAAAATGGAACAAAACAGCACAGAAACTAAAGCACATGCAGATGGGACTCCACAAGAACCCGGGAGTGGCATCAGGTGCCCGGAAGATAAGCATGTCCTGCTCAGTCAAACGGCATCCGTCACATTGCCAGTGAGTAACGGCCAGTGAAGTGTAAAGTCTGGTGAATGGTCAATTCCAGAAACACCTAAATTCTAACTGAAAATATCTAGTCTCATGCGTGAGATAGAAACTTAGTATTGGCCTATCATTTCGTGTAATTTAATTGACTTCTTTTAGGGGGAGTTCACTGTTAGTATTGGAAAGGAAAACTCGGACAAGCTGCAGGGTTTAGCTGTAGTTAAGGACAACAACGAAGCAGATCTACATTTGTACACTATTGGTGTCACCATTCCATCCATGAGGTAAATATCAAAATTTGACAGAAATACCTGTGGTCCATGGGAGATAAATTAAATAATAAAGACAAACGTGCAAATGGACAATCAAAATGGTACATGTACATGTAATAGGACTAAAAACCCAAATCTATGTGAAAACACGAGCTACTGATAAAAACGAAATCATGAACCCAGGTGCTTCAAAATGTTCCTGTCCCAATATTCGTCGTACATAAATGGTGCCTTTCATAGATGAGTCAATACACATTCCTAGCTTTGTAATTGAATAGAAGCTGAGTGAATAGGAAGCTTGTAACCAAGGAAATAAGCACGAACCTTACTTCGTCGATTCTTATTGTACATGCTTATGGGAAAATTCCAGAATGTGATTAACAGCAAGTTGCATGCCGGATTTTCAAGAATTAGTTTTCATATGTAAAGTCAAGAAATACCAAAGGGATATTCGAAGGAGGGGAAAATGGAAACAAATCACAAACTCCGGAGAACAACTAAAACAATACATGCACTACAATTAAAAACTAAAAACATATGAACAACATTGACCCCACCAGAAAACCGGGTGTAGACTCGGGTGCTCCGGAAGTGTAAGCCGTCTCTGCTTCCTGCAGGACACCCGCCATGCTGCCATGTCAAATCCGGTATGAGGAAGGGATATGATAATTGTATTTGTACTACATGTACTTATATGGTTCAGATCTACATGTCATAACATACATGTAGTAATAAATATTTCACTTTAAGGTGCAATGTATATTTGCATATATGTATTTGCAGTGTAACCTGGAAAAATCTCGATGCAAACCGAGTAGAAAGAGTCATTGGTTAACATTTCCCTTCTTTCTGTCTCATTTATTTATTTACATTTACTTCTTATTTGTTTTCAGCCTGAAGGAACCACTTGTTCTCCAAGTAAGTATATGATTTTCTTAAGGATTTATTTTTCTCACTGGGTAAATATTGATTCTCCAACGTTACAATAGGATAAAAATGCCAAGCCAAATAAAAGTATCTACAGAAATTATTTTAGAAACTAAATTTGTGTAGTTAATTACACATTCATGTACTTCAATTTAACATAAATGTGCATGCGTATATATTGTTTTTGAAAAGTCACATCGCATATCATATGCATCTATACCGCCTCGGGGGTCTCACTTCGAGCGCGGAGGCTCGTAGTTTCGATCCTCGGCCAGGTCAAACCAAAGAGCTTAAAATTGGTATTTGTTGCTTCTATGCCAAGCTCGCGCCATTTAGTAATAAAAGTAAAGACTGGCTTGGTCGGAGTAAAAATAATGTATCCGGTTGGGATGATATGACTTCCCGCGGACTCTTACCTCGTGAGCTAGCACGTTAAAAATCTGGCTCAGCGTGTCGGTCTTGTACAAATCAGGGTTCAGATTCATATCACATCAACATGTTCTCGGCCTGATATGCATGTAACGGGTGCAAATGGACATTAAACAATAATCCATCCATCCGGTTTTCAACTGTACGTAGTAAAGCTGATGCTTAAATTTTTAAAATATGGTGTCAATGTTCGTGTAATGAAATGAAACAAAACATGAATGGTATTAAAATCAAACCAAATGAACAGTCCTTTCTCATTCGATTAGAAATAAATTTTACGGTAATTTTTTTTCTTCAAATTTTTGAATAATTGGTAGATATCAAGGAAAGGAGGCGTTTTATTACATAATATGTCTTTTTCAGGTTGTATACGTCACGAAAAACCCAAAGGCACCGCCTGCATTCTATCAATGCAGTGACGTCATAATCACCGACAGATTTTAATCAAGATTTGTAATATCTAGGTTTACGTCCAATTTTCTGAGTGCTGTTGAAAAATCTTGAATTTCATAAAGCTTTCATAAACTTTATTTTTCGCTTGTGGTCACACAGACACTGGCTTCATGTATATCTATTTAATTTTTGTCTCAAATCCATTTTACAAATGTTCAAAATCAAAACATAATTGACTGCTGTAATAATTGATAGATACAAATTGAAATTTTGTTTATTGTCAGGGACAAGTTCAAATGTTAACCACATTTTTAATTTTCGAAATTTCTGTTATAACCCTTAAAGGACTGAAAATTTGAAATAAACTTAATCTTATGACGTCGAAGCAAAAATGTGTATAGAAATATTGTTTAAAAAAGGAAATATAAGAAATTAATTTAAAAAGTTGTTAGCTTTTGAAAAATTTAACAGCAGACCTGTTAATGCAAAGTCACTTTAAAGAATCTCGAAATGCCCTTAAAATAGCTTAAAATCCCAGTAAATCAATTGAAAGAATTTCCGGCTTCTATGCAAAAAAAAAAAAAACAAAAACAAAAAATCCAATAAATTTAGGATCTATTGAAAGGCAGAACCAGCGTTCTTAATATAACTTGGAAATTTGCATCTTTTTTTCGAATAGAATTAACACTTGCAAAGTTTCCATATGTACTTGTAATTTTTTTTTACTTTTCTTCCCATGAAATATTGGAAATCATTAATATATGTAAATATATATTTTTTTCTCTCATAATTATACAATATTAGACATAATATGCCATTTGATATTAAGGAGGAAAATTGCTTTACAGTTTACTAAATTGTATAAGTCTATATTTTGCTAATATTTCCATTTATGTATTTTATTTTCTAAATAAATAACCATATTTTCTGAAAGTGATGCTTTATCTCTACGAGAATACATTAAAACCGAAGAATTAATTGTAGAATATGATGCAAATGATTGTGGAATGTGAACACATAGCGTGTTCGACTTTCTCTTGAAAAAAAGGCAAGCAGTATATCAGAAAAGAATTAACTGTCGACAAATCATACACTAGAATTGACTCATGACCATGTTAGATTATGAAACGATAAAATATCACAAGATAGTCACTACTCCCATATGCAGCTATATCGGTCATAATTATGTTAGGTAACTCTGTTTAGACTTATTAACTGGTTACCCAATATCGGGAATCTATTGGTCCCGTTCATGCCAGGCATTCATCGCAGTACTTCGATAACTCTGTATTGATTATAGCACGTTCTCCACGTCTTCACTTTAAAAAACTTTTTATTTGAAATATGTAGTAACATTTCACATGGATTATAATTTCAATATATCAAATTGTGACAATAATTAATAATATGAAATTTATCACCAATTTATACAAACTGTCAAAAGTACATAATTACACGTGATAAAGGGTAATGGTGCAAGTTTTTTATTAATTTTTTAAGCCGCGAGAAAAGCGATTTTTTTTGGTAAAATTTATTTGAGTTTTATCTGAAGAAATTTATTATGCGCAATTAACATGATGTGTGTTTCAGGTAATTATAACTAATTAACGATTTGACATGTGTATTGTACCTTGACTGTCCGGATGTTTATTGTTCCAACCGTTAATTAAGGTACACAGGTACATTGTATGTATACAGGTAAACAGTTTGTTGACCGAAAACAGCGTGATTTCATTTTTTGATAATTAATGCAACATTTTAATAAAGAGGTGTGTGTGTGTTTAAGGGGGGATCACAAAGAATGCAGTGGTGAAATATAATTTCAAATGTCAGATAAGTAACATTTTAATTTATTTTAAATTAATAATTTATCTTTTTGGTATTTATATATTTAACATTTGACATATTATATGAGTAATTCTAGTTACTCGTATATATATTTACTTTGTTATGGCAAGGTAGAAGCTGATTAGGATGGGCGCCATCTTGAATAATAATAGTAAAAGATAACACATTTCAAAATAGCTAATTTTCAAATCAATTTGGAAGGGACATAATCAAAATTTAAACTATTGCAATTACGATATTTCGAAAAGTTATGAAGGTTTTACTCAAACATATGATATATGAAGACCAAAGGATATACTTTATTAGTAACATCCGAGACATAAAACAATATGTCTCTAGTAATATATCAGTATCTATAGTATGCATATCCCCCCTTTTTATTATAACTTCATCACACAAACATTATATAATAAAATCCTCGATTAAAAAGAAATGATGTCTGTATGAAATGATCAATCATCTGTGTTAGTTTTCATTAATACTGGCAAAGGTGCGATTTTTTTTTCATAATCTATATCGCCCTTGGCGAGGATAAGTTAATATGCAGTGCAATTGGAAACTATACACTTATTAATAAGTTATGTCAGCTATTTATATATATATATACTTTATATTTCAAACATAAGCGTTTGTTTCGATGCAAATATGAAATTGAAAATCATTAAATGTTTGTATTTTCGCGCCTTGTGCCATTTTCGGTCATCGTCGCCATCTTGAAAAATGATAACAGATTTTCCGAAAATAGCTAATTTTCAAATCAATTTGGAAGGGATATAATAAAAAATTAAACTATTGCATTTACGATATTTCAAAAATTTATAAATGTATTAACTAGCACATAGCACCAAAATTTTTCCATCGGTTTTGGTTAAATCGCAATTTTATGTTAAAAACGACAAAAAAGCCAATTTATCGGAGTTAGATGATTTAACAATATGGACTTAACGGGAAAATAAGACAAAATTTTCAAAAGCATTTGGAAGGGATAAGACAAAAATTTAAACGTTTCCAAATATCATAAATATATTTCTAAATATATGAGGAAGTACTACATAGCACCAAAATTTTTTCAGCACGAACTAAAAGTAGTTTATTTTATCGATTCCTGATCGACCAAGTGCATTTCTATACCATTTACTTGGGCATGGTATAGGTGATGTGTGACGTCACCAAAGTCACGTGATGACTTCTATAGTTGGATATTGAGTCTGCTGAAGGTTGAACAACATTTCAGTTGACCAACCAAAGAACAAGAAGATGGGTGACAGCAAACCGGATTTTCCTCCGTCGCTGCTTGGAGCAGACTAACCGCCCAAGCCGTTTGGAAATCCGGTCAAAAAATTTCACAAATTCCCCTATCAGACATCAGAAATGAATAAGGTATAATAAGGTTAATTTTTGAACAAACTGTCGATAGATTCTTCCCTGGATGCTTTATACTTAGTTCAAGAACAAAGGGTTTTCAAGGGAGGTAATAATTTCTAGATTTACAGGACGAACGTTAAATGTAAAAATGTGTGAGTCTTCCAAGGAAGACATGTATCGCCTGCAGACTTCAATTTTTACAAAAGATATTAAAATTTTTCTAAAAATGAAATATATATGCACGCCTTTGCATTAAGGTTAATGCACAGAGAAAGTTTCATCAAATTGCTTTGAGCGGTTATGGAGTAGTTGAGGATAGAAGTTTTGATCCCCTTCCCCTTTTTTTCAAAAAGGTCAATTTTTACAAACAAAAACATTTAAATTTTCTAAAAATGAAATATATATGCACACCTGTGCATTAAGGTTAGTGCACAGAGAAAGTTTCATCAAATTCCTTTGAGTGGTTTACGAGTAGTTGAGGATAGAAGTTTTGACCCCCATTATGCCGGATGCCATTAACGGAGCAGGAGATGCATGATGTCTCACTCGTTTTCTTTTTTCTTCCTTTTTGAAAGTTACAATTGCAACCACATTAGTTTGGTGTTACAAATGTTTTCAATTGGATAGGTGGTACATCCCAATACACTAAAGTGGTTGAAATTTTTAACTAACAGCCCCTTTAGCTTCATAATGAGCACTGCCGGTATAGTAATTATATAGGAATCATGTGTAGGACTATACTGGCGAGCTTTCCTATCCTATCAGATTACAAATTGTATTTCTGCTGACACTAGGTTACAGGATACTAAGTGGAATGACATTGTATATTGTGTTTCTACTGCAGTAGAATAGTTACATATATAAATTTGACACAAATGAAGTCTCAACAACAATGCCCATTAAAAAATGAGTCTAGCAAATTCAAGTTAAAATGTCCAGAAATAAACGCCCTGGAATAGAAATATCCGACAGTATATGTTAGTATAGAGATATTTAGCGAGTAAATGTTAAAATACAGATATTCGAGAGTAAAGGTTTGATAAGGTATATCAGACAGTAAATATTAGAGATATCCTCAAGTGTTAGAAAGGACTTAATCGAGAGATATCTCAGATATCTGAGAGTAAATTTTAGAATACAGATATCTGAGAGTAAATGTGACAATAAAGATATTCAAGAGTAAAACTGAATCCAGAGAGTAAAATAAAGAATAGAGACGTTAAAGAGTAAACGTTAGAATAGAGATATCAGATGGTGAATGTTAGAATAGAGATATCCGAAAATGAATATTGGAATATAGATATCCGGGTGTTAGAAAAGAGATATCTGAGAGTAAAATGCCAGAGAAAAGGTACTTGAAAGGAACTGTTAGAATAGATATATCCGAGAACAAATGTTTGAATAGTGATATCGGATGATAAATGTTTGAATAGAGATATCAGAGAGTAAATATTAGTCTTAATTTCAAACCATAAACTTTAATAATGGTGTATAAATGCATTTATCATATACTTAGTACTAAATAAAGGAAAATTTATATCATATGGCAAAATGCTGGGTACATTATTCATGACATTTGCATCACGTGACTTCAGCCCTTTTAAGCAAATTACCTCCCTTAGTTGTAGATCGAAAATGATAAAATTGTTTGAATTACGGATAATCGAGTCTTTTTCCGTCTCGGCTCTTAAACTAATGTGTCTATGAAAACTTCCTTTGGCGGATATTTACAAATTCTTTGTTTAATTCTTAGGGGAAAGCTTCATATTTGAAGGATTACGCTATGGGAGACTTGAAATTATCATGTTTTAAAAACATTTTGGCCGAAAAGTTATGAAAGCAGGTGAGATAAAACTTATTTCCTCATTAAATTCATCCTCAAAAGTTGTTCTCTATATGCGGACAATTTATGTATGATCTCGCCTTGTATCTGTATTTGTAGTTTGAATTTGCATTTTTAACTAATTTTTGTTAATTCATATAGCAGTTATACTACGGTTACGCTTCAGTTTTTTAAACTGAATTGGCCGAAAGTTTTCAATGCTGACAATGTTTATTTGCACACGAAAGGAAAGCTAATATTGTGTAGAATGTACCTATATGCGGACAAATTGCTTATGAGTCATAAGAATTTGAATATTTGCATTTTTATTTTTTGGGGCAAGTTTAATGCTTTGTAATGAATGTCATCAGAGAAATCCAAAATGGCCGCTATGCAAATTACCAAAGTACCCGCAATTTTGCCATATGATATGATACTTAAAGAGCCTTGTCAGCTATATATTCTACCGTGGTGATATCGATATCATCAACCCTTTATCATACCCCTTAAAATGATATTGGTCACGTGACCAGAAAGATCTGTTAAAATATATGATAAAGCGTATAAAACGTCAAAATCCGTATCACATGCGGTATCATCCCTCGGGCTGATATTGAAATCTCGGGTGATACGGACGTGATACGGATTTTGACATGTTTTATACGCTTTATCATATATTTAACAGATCTTTCTGGTCACGTGATGTTATTATTCTCTATTTATCATGAACTGGCATACTTACATGTAGTAGACAAATAAAGAGTGACGAATTTTTTTTTTCGATATTCGCCTAGTAGGTGAATATCATCTCCTGGTTATCTTGTCTTCACTTGAAAGTTTGTATTGTGTTCTGGTTCACAGTGTTTATAAGGTCTTGTTATGCCTAGATTACGCGTCAAAAATCACCTGCTGAAAATAGGCTAGAAATTTACCAGTTGCAGCACTTTTTTCGATAAAAGCTAGATTGCAATTTATAGTTGCAGGATAAAAACAATATATGTACATTGTCGGAAATATACAATTAATTTGTACCTAGCATTTCTACATTTCTAAGGCTCGTATAAATACATTATATATTTTCCGACAGTTTCAACCTCCGGAGCAGGGACATTTCCATTCCGTACACTCTACTGGAAAAACGCCCCTGCCGTAATCGTGTTCACACAGGACAAAATCTTGTCCTTTTTGGTACGCGGGCGGATGAATATATGTTTTAATATTTCACTTTATTGACCTCTTTATAAAGTTTTTTACATGTTTTCTTCTTATAGTATTTTTATAACCTTGACAAATTTATCCCATTAAAGACGTTCAAAGTTGTGGGGAATGTCAAGTTGAAGAGTTTTCATTTTTTGATGGAATGTCCTATTTATGAAAGAGAAAGAAAAGAGCTTTTAGAACAAGCGAGTACTGAGACCAAACATTCTTTTTTTCAAAATCTGATGAGTTTCTTTTGCTCATGTCTTGCGAATCAGAAAATGTTAATATGTCAATGTCAAAATATCTATACACATGTTTAGAATTAAGGAGAAATGCTCGTTCCAATGACTAATATGTGTATATATATAGTGATATCCCCCCCCCCTTTTATATTTAGAAGGTTATTTAATATTTATTAGTTTATTTATTGTTCCTTTTTATTATTGTAATGTTATATGCCCGGAACGGACCCAGAATTGGTATTAAATAAAGTATTCTGAGTCTATTCTATTCTATATAGTTGTTTGCTTGAATAAATTTTCTGATCTGTTAGTCATGTCTGCATTGACCCGCGATCGATCTCTAATAAGGGGAGATAATTAAGAACTGTTTCAACAAACCAGAGAAAAGAAAAATGGCGCAGTCTGCGCTTAAGACTTGCGAAATATGTACTCAAGCAAATGGTGAAGATTTTTGTGTTGAATGTAAACAGGTTTTCTGTGAAAACTGTAAGGTAATGCACCTAAGAATGAATCAATCACGAAATCATACATTCAATAAACCAATTTATAACGAGGAAGCAAAATTGTGCGCAGAGCACAATTTGACATACATTTTGTTTTGTGAAAAATGCAATACACCTACTTGCCAAACATGTATTGTTACAACGCATAAATGTCATGGCATGACAGAAATTAATGAAGCACTTGAACAGAGAAAAGAAGAATTTTCCAAGGTGTTTAACGATTATTCTGAAGTTATCGATACTGTTAAAAAAATCAGAGTTGGTTTGGAAGAAAGTCGTACAACTTTCAGGAATGATGTGGACAGTGTCATGAAAAAAATTGAGACTGAAAGAAAAAATTTAATATCAAGAATTTCTGAAATCTTTGACGAAAGGGTTAGAGAGATAAGAAGCAAAGAAAAAGAAGAAAATGAACGCATAATACAGTGTATAACAGAGTTGGACGACGCTGAAGCAAAAAGTGTTCTTTTGAAAGAAAAGGCTGATAAGACAAAAAAGGAACGTGGCATCCAGTTGCTTTTAACCTTAAAGGAACTCCAACGTGAAATGACAGAGAACTTTCATCTTCCGTTATTGCCGGATATATCAAATATTATGAAAGAGAAACCAACAGTAAAAGATTCGGACATTCTAAAATTAACTGGAATCGTTTCGTTCAATGAAGTGGAACATTCATATATATGGATGACGAAATATCGGTGCCCACACTGTCAATTGACCGACGAATATGACATAATAGATATGCCCGATGACAATTTTTATTGTTCTGAATGTTTACAGAATTCTGATAAATGGCATGAGATGTACAAAATGTATCATATAGGGGACTATTACAAATAGGAACAGATCTCAAATAAAATTATTTACTTTTATTTTAAATTTTGTCACTGGTATAATATGCATTATAACATGTGTTAAGATACATTTGCATATTAAAAAAAAAAGAAGCAAATATGTATATTGCACTTCCAGCTGTATAGTATGTGTACTTTGTATATTACAGTTTTATTAGTGAAACGCTTTGATATAAGTTTGAAAAATGGTACTTAAAAGTATAATTAAATTGGTGTTTTGATATTAATCTTGTATTATTTATTGATAAATAAATTACATAAACCTATCGGACCGGCTATCATTCCAGCTCTTGAATGATGGTTTATGAGCCTGAGGTGTGCAAATATGGGTTGTTCACTTCCGGTTGTTACAAATATGCAAAAACCACCATATTACACACTAAGTAAATGATAAGTCTAAGTAAAGTCTAATTGCATCGAATAGATATATATATATATATATATATATATATATATATATATATATATATATATATATATATATATATATATATATATATATATATATATATATATATATATATATATATCTCATCCCTCGGGCTGATATTGTATATATATATATAATTTATCTGTGTATGGCGAAGGTGAAGTCAATGGCCAGTACAGCGTTTAGAGACCCAATACAACTGCACAAGGATGTAATACAGGATCAAACACCCATTCTATGATAATTCTTTGATACCAATTTTGATGCACAAGATGTGTAGAATAAATTAATTAACCAATGTACTGACAACAGCTGTACGATTAATTTATTACAACAATCATTATAAAAGACCGGACCGCAATATTGCTCGAGGACATAAGACTATACCAGTATCAAAAACTAAATTCTTGATACATCTGTTCACAAATTTGTTGACAAAAGCTTTAGGAAGAACAGATTCTATACCGGATGTTGATAATATAAGTTATTTTAATGAAGTAAACCTAATATATGTAACATGTTTGAAAGTCAACTGTATTTGAACTATCATGTTTTACCGGAAGTACATATGGCTACATTAGGACCAGTTTTCATGTTATATCAGACCTGTATTATTGAACTGTTGAAGAAATGTTAATTTCAACACTTATATAATTAATAAAATTTTGTGGGTATCGATTTTCGCTGTTAAGTGAATAGATAGCGTGTTATCAAATCAGAATTTCATTTTTATATCTAAATTCGTGGTTCTGCATGTATGAAAAAACATTGTTATCCAACGATATACATTTACACAATGTAACTACACATGTAAAATTACGACAAGAAGACATAAAGAATAAGTCCTACCCTGGAATTTAAATTTTAAAATTTCATTATATTTTGCAGAAATCTGCATCAGTGACGTCAACAACATATCCGCGAAATTGAGAGAGGTCAAAATAAAAAATACCACGAGAGGAACTGCAGATTATGCAAAATGTGCAAAATTATTGAGAACGAGAACCATTTCTTTTTAAACTGTAAAACCAAAATTTGCGGAAATACCTCTTTGCTAATTTAGATAGTCATTGAAATTTTATTCAAGATGAAACACTTTCCTGTCTCCTAAATCCATCTTCAACAAAACATGTAATAATTATAGGCTTCTTTTTAAAACAGTCATTAGAGCTGAGGTCAGAAGTCTCTTAATCTAAGCATGTACTGTTTAATAATATCGCTTGTTTATATGTTTCCCTGTTTTGTTTTATTAAAGGTGTCATAAACATTTGTAGAAAATGTATATATGTTTCATGTTCATAAACATACATGTATATTATTATATTAGGAATCAGATATGAATATCTCCATGTATATATAAAATCATTGCGAAACAACCCTTTTTCTAATTTACGATCACGTTTGTCATTTTTATCTTGTGATCAAACGAAAGACTAAAATTTATTTTAAATCCGAAATCTGAACTTTTATCGGTTGTTAGTCCCTTCAGTAAACAATCATGAGAGTTGAGATAGAAAGGTTCACGCCAGTTAAAATTATACTTTAAATTGTATTTCAATTGTATTTGCGTACACTGCATATATATTTTTGTAGTTTGCTTGACCCTTATGGGTTTCTTCTGTATAAAATCATAATTTCTTTCTGCTGTTCGTAATATAACGCGCCTAGTAGGGAAATACATGTACAGTACTACCCGAAAATATTAGAACCTTGAAAATTCACATGTTTTATTTGAATGCATTTCCCACCTATTGATGTTCTAGGTCTTCTTAAACTAACAAAGCAGCCTATCAATAACTGGCTGCAAAAGAATATGGAAAAAAATATATTAGCTGAATGTTTGATCCAAAAGATAAGAGTCATGGCAGTGTAGAAAGAGAACAAGGATTAATAACTAAAGTTTTTTTTATTAATTTTACAGCATGTCCTTTTTTAGTTTCTTTGAACTGTCAATTTTATTTGTTGCAAAGGAGAAGGATCGCATACCTACTCATCTGGTTACACTGTGGTTGTACAAAGTCATGTATGCTTCTTTTTCTTTAATTAAATTGGTAATATTTTATTTTTTTAGAATAGTTTCTATTCGGCTTGAGTTGGATTACTTCAAAAAAAATTTTTTATATAGGGTTATTAAGAGCCTGTTATGCACTATAGGCAAATGTTCCTTGTTGAGGGCTGCATGATGACCTCTTTTTGTACTTTTAAAATTTGGATTCAGTATTAACCCCATATATCTGTCTAGAGAGAACAAGTATATCATAGCTAGAAAAATTAGTTTTTCTGAAGCAACAAAAGAGAAATAAACAAACAACAAAAGTTCCAAAACAATCTGAAAGTGGCAGCATTAAGTGATTTCTACTTGGGGGGGGGGGGGGGGGGGGGCGGTTTAGGATCAAATGTTTCTTCAACGAAAACTTGGTCCTGGTTCTTTTTCCCCGGATTTCATTTAAACCAAAAGTTTCCTTTTAGGTGTTTGTTTTGACACCTAAAGTGTACCTGTCTTTCAATTTTTCCAAAATCTGGGCCTGCTTTTTTATTTCATATCTGATCCTACCCCCCCCCTCTAAAAATCAAATGGTTGCTCCATAAGCACGATTTGTTCCGTTTAAAACTATAGACCTGGCAGAATAATGAGCTTTATTTTTGAGTTCGACGATGACCGTAGAAAAGTTGTTTTCGTATCATCCATAAGTTTGGATATTTCGTTACATTTTCTAGGCTTTTTCTTTTAAGTTTGTGCTATATTTCTTTTTCAAATTATTTTCTGAACCCTACAGCTGTATTCTATCTGATATTTTTTTTCTGCTGAGAAAGTCGCAGTAAAAGCGTACTGAGTTTACTGTAGAATGTATACACTACTCGACAAAGACATTGGTACAGTTCTAGTAAGAAGGAGAAAATTAAACAGTGTTGGACTTCGAAACAGGTTGTTGCTTACCCATCACGAGCTGCTGTCGTCCGCGTTTTTTAAATTTTTTTTTCTTTGTTTTGAATTCGTCTTTGTGTATTTGTCATTTATACATTCCTCTTAGTTGTTCTTTTGTCGTTTTTTATTCACTTGTTTTAATTATATAGAGACAATTTTTTCAATATAAGTTTTAGCACTTGCATTACAATTACGGGTTTTTATAACTCTCTTGAATATTATAATGGTACATGATTGTACAGATCTTACTTTATCATCTAACACTTAATATCACTCCTGTTTTGTTTTTATAAAGAGTGAGAGAAAGAGGAAAAGGAGTATTGTCAGGATGAGGCTCACGTGTTTGCTCACTTTGAAAATCCTTTCCTTTTTCTTCTTGTTCTTTCTCAATCATGCTTTATTTTACCAAGTCTTATAATACGGACATTTTGTAGATTTGTAGTTTCGTGGTGAAGTAAATAGAGAGAGAGAGAGAGAGAGAGAGAGAAGTAATACGGACATTTTGTAGATTTGTAGTTTCCTGGTGAAGTGAGAGAGAGAGAGAGAGAGAGAGAGAAGGTGGGGAATAATTATTGCGTTACGTTGCTTTTTACAGTTCGAAATTCTTGATTTGCTTGGTTGCTTTTTAGTTTAAAATTTTTTGAAGTTCTTACTTTGGATTCACTTTTCAGAAAACAATTTAAAAATTGGATCATATACAAATTAATTGGATTGTAAATCAATGGAGCGTATAAGTTTTAAAAGTTTTATGGGAATGCCATTTATTTAAAATAAGTTTGTTTTAATATTTATATATTAAGTCAACTGCGAGTGTCACAAATTCACCAAACTTTAGGGGTACCATATGTCATATGTCCTGACCAACTCTGTTTCATTTAAAATTTACAAAGAAATCCCCTTATTACTGTATATATATATATAATAGGCCTATCCTGTTACTAAAATTATATTTTGTTACCTAGGAAAACAAACGATGTGTGTTAAATTTTGTGTAATCCTCGCGTCACTTGTTAAACATATATTACAAAACATCGTGTGTGATTAAGTGGTAACTGGTTCATTGAAAATAAAAATAAACAGCTGAACATTTAAACGTAATCTTTAGATCGAGCGGGAAAACTTAGACAAAGAACTTTCAATACGTTGCCTCGTAAGGCCAATAGGCCTACATACACCATTACGGAACTGCGGTAAGAGGTTTATTTTTACTTTTTACATGTAATCAATAAGCTTTGTTTTTATTAATACCATATGTCACAATTTATGACAAACTTATAACTATTATGTACATATATATATACCGATATACTAGCTATTAGCATGATTGTGGATTTTGATGTACATGGAAAAGAAATACACATGTACGTATTCAAGGAAACTGTTACTTAACGATAATAACAATTCGCCAGCCATTAAAGGAATGTAAGTTACGCAAGTATGACAGATTGATTAAACATATAGTTATTTGTTTCATTAATAGATATGTCAATATCGGTGTCACTGTCCTCTAGGCTGCAACCATTTTCATTTTTAAGGAGACGGAGAAGGGAAGGAGTGATCTTCGATCTTGGATTTGTTTTTCGCGACATCCAAGTGGCAGCATTTTTTTCTTTCAGTGCAGAATACGTGTGCCCCCTCCCCCTAAAACAATCGGCTGGTTGCTCCATTTGGGATAAGGGGGCCGACTCCTTTATGATATTAGGGAAGATATAATGATCCAGCTTTTACAGAATACAGGGGCTAATACAGGGATTTAAGTGAAATCGAGAAAGGGGGGGGGGGGGGGTGTGCAACATTACAATGTATTCGCCGAGCATATCGAGGCGGCGACTTTTTTTAGTATTTAAAATCTTTATTAATGCAGAACACAATCCCATTAGTGATATAAACATACAATATACAACATAACGTTTAAAGGGTGATAATAAAGACGGAATATACACAGTTAATAGACCTTTATGCACTATCTAGTGGGTTTTTCAAGGTTTCTATCAACTTTAGTGGGGAAGGGGTCGCAGGCTGTGCCCATATTTGAATCTGTACCTGGAAACAAATGTGTATGGGCTTGAGTTGTTTTCTGCTCTTTGGTCGGGTTGTTGTCTCTTTGACACATTCCCCGTATCCATTCTCTATTCTATGGGAAAGGGCATGTTGTTTACTAATTCGTGTAGATGTTTTCATTTTGAAATTTTGAAACATCCCTTTTCTCCTTCAAGATTATGTAAAAAGTATATAGAGTATTAATGAAATGTAAGCGAAAATTCCGTACTGTCACTTACATTATGTTTCGATATTTTTAAATATTCCTGCTGATGCTTGTCTGGCCCATCGGAAATTAACAACAGCATAAATAATGTCAGCTGGAAAATGGTTGAAGGGCAATGGAAGGATAATTTAGAATGGATGTAAATCTGACAGAGTACAGAATATCTATACTGTTTGTAAATGAAGCTGAATGATATCAAAATTTATAAAATTGGGAGGTGTTTAAGATTAAGTCCAGGCTTTTAAAAAGCACAGGTTAGATGATTTGGTAAAAATGCATACATGTAAGGGGTCTGAATTAAACATTAGTGCGTTTTGAAACAAATTCATCTGCAATCGCACAAAGGAAAAAAAAATAAATTGAAAAAAAAAATATAAGATAGGATTTCCGTTAGCATTGTCAAATATCTGAATTGAAACTCTGAGTTGTCTTCCTTACATCATAGTTAAAGATATTTCATAATCTTCTTGTATATATTTTGTGTTCATATTATACACGTATGTTGTTCTCGTAACTGTATGCTACAACCCAATTGGGTTAATGTGTGTATTTCAATTATAAGTACATGTATACATTTATGTACCTCATTGTCAAACAGCTACCCACAGGGCATAGCGTATCCTTGTGTATTATAAACACATTATATAACCTTAAGCCCTTTCACTATTATTATCGAAAATAATACATAATGTATTACTATGCGGTGTTAACCCTATTAAATTCTGGTACAATATTACTACACAAATATATACAGAACGGGTCATTTTACATTTGGATAACAATATCCATATCAAGAAGAGGTATGGAGTTCCATGTTGAACTGACTTGTATTTAAATGTAAGTCTCATTTTCTCTGGTTAGTTTGTTTATCTGTTTAGTTGGGGTTTTACGCCGTTTTCAGCACATTTGGCAATTTCGCGGCGGCCAGTTTTTATTGGTGGAGGAAGCCGGAGTACCCGGAGAGAACCACCGACCTTCGGTAGGAATCTCTTGTTAGTACACTTGTCAAACATCACTTGTCAATATTTAAAATTGTTTCGTCGATCAGTGTAAGAATATATGCATATCACAATTTTCACTTACATGAGCGTATTCAAAGGGATGGCCTAAGGGATTTGGCCCTGTTTAGATCACTGGCTGGCAGGTGTTTTGAAGTTGACATCCGCATTTTGCATTCAGTCTGCACGGTGATGAAGTATATTTAGTTTATCATGTTTATGTTTTACACATTTTTGTAATATTTTTCATTTTAATTATGTGTTGTTGACATTTCTATATGTAACGACAGTCATAATTTTGAACGGATTAATTATGATTAGATTCGATCTTGAAAAGACACATCTTTAATTTATAGAAAGTAAAATGTGAAATTATAATTAAACAGTAAAATTTTTGGTTATTTGGACCACCATGTGAATGGATGAATTAATTTAATAATTAAAGTCTAATCCCTCGATTTATAAAACTGTAAATATACGAGACAAGACAATATCTTATTTAAGTCTCAACACTTTAATCAACATTTATAATGAGAAGGAAATAGTTACACATGTGCAGGCAAGAAAAGAAAAAACAAGAGACACTCTAAAAAGAGCTATGAGATACTATTTGTATATTATAGAATAGTGTCATTTTAAGAATTAATATAGTGTACAATTTGTTTTAATTACAATATCATGGCAGATTTTGGTTGCATTAAAAACACATTTTTTTTTCATTTAAAAAAAAAATAAAAATTTCTTATCCTCTTCTCATCCTCAGATAAACTATCAAAACAACAATAGAAACGACCTGATAAAATAAAACGGGCGCTAATAGGTATATCTGCATATAATGGACATTTTAAACTTGTTACTACTCTATTATGGCCGCGACGCCGGACCACAATTTTGCAGATGCACTTCTAAATGTGCCTTGTATATTCTGACAAGTATATTTTTCACCTCATAATCTGATATAGACAGTATGTACATGTATGTACTTAATTTACCAAATTCGTATGGAAGGAGCTTTAGTTATCATGGTTATCATACCATTCATCCTTGTACAAATCACATGCAATACCTTCGACTTCGTTAATGAGGGTGTGGATGGGTTTTATAGAATAGAGAAAAAAATGTCCTAAAATCAATGAATTAATATTCGGGGGGTACCCAACACTTTGACTAAAATAGATGTGGCTCGTTTAATTTTTATAAAATTTTGACGAAATGTTTACTTTGTCCTGTTGACAAAAACATAATACTTTCAAGAAATTTGAACCTCACAATTTACGGGAATAATTTCATTTGATATATAGCAGTTTGACAAACACTTATTTTGATCATTGAGAAGCTTGATTTCTCTTTACTAATAGTGTGTAATTAAAACGTTCAGCCGATTTTTAAATAGAATTAACTCCCTTAGGTGTTCTGTACACCCTTAAATGAGCTAAAAAAAAGAATACCGAATAATGATGTTCTAAAACATAAAAATAATTCAAAAGTGGATAAAGAATTTGAGGAAAAAATATTGATTATAGTGGTTTATTAAAGACAACACAATTATACCCAAGATGGGTTGAAGGCAAAATAAAGTATTCATAAATAATACAAACAAAAGAAAAAACGACATATAATAAACAAACAAACTGAACAGACGTAATCATCTTATGCAGCTCCTTAAGTCCGCTTTCCACAGTAAATAAAGACTTTTTAATAAATGGACCAACATACTGCATCAGATCTTGGTCTATATAAAGAATATTAATTTTATGCTTATCATCAAGTGTTCGAAAGTTTTCATAATATTGTTGACAATTCTGAAATAAATGTTCTCTTAACAGAGAGTTTGTTACATTTTAAAAAGAAATGATATTCATCATCTACTTTTGGACTGACATGAACTGCAATAAAATGTATCACAAAATACCGAAATAAATTTGATGCACTATGTGGCCATTTCGTTGACTGACAACTCATCAGCAGTGTTCGAGATCAAAATATTGGAAAACCTGTTAAAGATATAATGATGAATTAATAAGCACAACCATCAAAAATCAAAACAATTAAAACAAACAGTTAAAACGTTTATTTATTTCAATGTTTTTATATCTGCCTCTTTCTAATTCTAAAAAATTATCACTTATTCTCATTTTGCATATAAATGTTCTACACTCCGAATGGTGTAGTTTACTAATTATGATAAGGATTACAGAAAATAAACCATTTAGAAAATTGTTATAAAAGCACGAAAAAATATAAATTTCCATAAAATTATTGGGCCACGAGTGGGGGCCACGACGAATACTTTTTCAAGATTATTGAATACGGACATTTTCTGATGAAATGTTATGCTCAGTATAGCATACAAAACCACTGACTTTATTATAACTTTAATATTACCCATGATATTTTAGTACTTCTCACCATCAATCTACCACATACAAGTATTTTTTTCTTATGTGTCATTCATTTGAAAAATCACATGTCAGTTTCAAGGTAAATTTAGTACGTTTCAAAGCGGATTGTTCGTCTAGCTCAGCTTTCGACACAAAATAGGCTTCCAAAAAAGTCTAAAAGCGAGTTTCTTTCAAGGAAATATGTATGTCGAAGGTAAATATATCATTTCTTACATGGATTTTCTATTTTCTACAAAATTCTTGGATTAAATGAAGTAGAATTTTGTATGACGCAATTATTGAGGCAAAATACAGCTGGTATTTCATGTATTTATAATGACCTTTATTGTAAGTTATACCAATGGGAGTTAAACAATTTTAGAACAATTTAAGAAAATAATAACAAACACATACAGACATAGAAGTTACAGGAAAAAGAAAATAACTTTGACTGATGTGGACCTTTTTTTTTTTGCAGTTCCAATGACCGCTTTATAAAGTCAAAAACAATTGGTAAAAGTTATTTGGGGATTAGGAGATCAACAATTTGTGATCCTTCGTCGGCCAATAGAAAATGTTGATTTAGATCTAATAAATTTTCAATTAGATTTGCTCTTAACTGAGTATTGGATTTACAATGAAAGAAAAAACTGAATGGTATTCACCTTGCGTCCAGAGCATAGTCTAATTTCTTTAGGAATATTTGTACACCTGTCCGCTTCAGTATTTAGAGAATGATCACTGATTCATCCTATGAAAACTAATCACATTATACAGTTAACCCTAGTTGTGGCAAAGTAGGGAGAGGGGGGGGGGGCATCAAAATTAATTTCGGAATATCAGGAACAAATATGGTCATCAAAGGGTAACGTCGGAATCACTGTACATTTTAAAAACATTTTTCAACGAAAGCTTATTCTAACACGCTAGAACAAACCATAGCGCATTTGAAAATGTACAGGGCATATTTCTTGTTTATGGGATTCTCAAAGATAAATAAAACATTTTTCGAGATACTGAAAATAATATCGTATGTTTGAAGAAACGGCCAATTTTCTAATATACATTTGTATACCAACATAATCAAACATGGAATTTCACTAAAATATGCAGGAGCCTCGGTGGCCGAGTGGTCTAGGTGGTTCGTCACGACTACTAAGGATCACTAGCCTGTCAACGCTGGGGTTGTGAGTTCGAATCACATCTGTGGCGGGGTGTGTTCCACTCCGATCTTAATTGACAAGGATTGCCAATTTTCCTACCGAAGGTCGGTGGTTCTCTCCGGGTACTCCGGCTTCCTCCACCAATAAAAACTGGCCGCCGCGAAATAGCCAAAATGTGCTGAAAACGGCGTTAAACCACAAACAAACAAACAAACTAAAATATGCAAGACTGGAAAATTCTACCGTATTTCCAGCATTACCGGTTGTACATGATGATAATACGTACATTACTTTGAGATATCAGGATTTTGAGATAGCGAGAGTAACCTGTAAACAACCTTTTCATATAAGAGCCGGGGACTGTTTTTGCGAATCATCTGAACAACGCCAATTATCAAAGATACCGTTTCGAGCAAACCTAAAATGGTGCGTTCAAAAATGCTTTGATCAGCTTTCGCAAATCTTTATTTTTCATTCGTTTCCCCCCCCCCCCTTTAAATAGGTTTGAATATATTAATGCTATAGTTTTATCAGATGTTTCATGCGTGTAACTTCTCCAAGAAGGTTCCCTAAAAATGATGGACCCTAGAGTCTTCCAGGAGCCTATATCAGTCATCTGTATTTAAATTGTCCAATCAATGCAACTGAAATTTTGGATATGACAGCCGTCTTAATTTGCGGATTGGGTCAGTCTGAAAGAGGACACCCTAACTATTGCAACTAATTTTGGGGTCATAAAGAAGTTCATTAAACAAGAATTCGTGTCTGTGGTACTAACTCAGACCTTATTCCTACTTTATTGGCCATTTGACTTGATAAACTGACGAAAGACCATTTATTTTTCATTACTCAAGGTTTGGGTCCAGTTGGTCAGTTGGTTTGAAAAGGTCATACAGCAAATATTTTATCTTCAGGGTAGGGTCAGAAAGTACAAATCGCATTTTATCCTAAAACAGGACATTCTCAGGACCATTACTGTCAGTTTTGAATCAGAATGGGTCGGAGGTTTCAGACATGAGAATCTTGATGCATTTTTTTTTTACTTTTGCTCGGATGTGCGAGTAAGGTCGTCGGATAAAATTCTAAAAGAGAACCACCTTTATCTCTGTATTACAAAATTAAAGTGGAACTGAAGAGGAAACTATTAGCTAAAAATCAAAAATTCATATACTTAAAGCTAATTTGGAACAATTAAATAAGATGGATGGGTTTACTAATATGTTATCTGTGTGTATTATAATTATAATACAACTTAAACTTTGTTAATGCACATTTTTACCCATTAAGGGTTGATGGCATATACATAATACAGGCTTTGCAAATATTGCAATCAAAATGAGATAGATGATGAAATTATTTTGTTTTCTTATATATACGTCCAATCAACATCTTAGAAAAATATTTTCAAAAATATCAAAAGAATTTGTAATTAAATGGTTGTCTTTAGCTGAAATATTAAAAAAAGTCGAGGCTGCTGAGGAGAGCGGACTCAAACTCTGCATAATTTTATATTGTTTGTGCCCTTTGATATTATATTGTGTGTGTATTTTTATTATAATGCAAAATGAAAAGGAAAAATATGACCCATTTATCTCCCTTTATCTCTACTCTTGTATAAGCTTGTTTATATAATTTCTTTCAAGTGAAACTGAACTGGTCCCTGTTGTTTGGAAAATATTGATAAGAACTAAGGAATACATTTTTGCTTGAAAGGTCTTAAATGGTTGGGTTCTGAACTAAAACTTATCGTTAAACCCTAAGAAACGACATTAGAACAAATTTATTTGATGATGTTAAATATTTAAGTCCCCCTTTTTACCCCTCCCGTCTGACAATCATATTATCCTAGTTGCATAATATGTCATCATTGAAATCATCTATTTGACATTTATACGTTGATGGACATAATGTGGCGAGGATATTCACAATGTCTATACCTGCTTGACAGGTAACCAACATTTCTCTATATATCGGTCTTAGGTAAGCCATTAAATTTTCTTATTATTTAGGTTAATTATGTAAATTTTTCCTTGATTCTGCAGCAGTTTTATATTGTTGTGTAACTTTCTAAATGATTTTTGCTTCTTCTGACTTCAGATATCATCGCCGTAAACTATATGCGGTAATGCATTTTCAACAAACTTTTCCAACAGAAAAAAATCCGGATAATGTTTTGTAGTTTGGCGATGTACGGCGGGGGCCGGGCAACTCCAAACAGCAAACAGTGTTGAAGGGATATCTGGTTTGCTGTCAATAAGACAGTCTCTAGTTATCTTGTGCAGTCAAAACAAGTTTCCTCCTTCCTTTTATGAATGGAAAAACTCAACTGCACCCAATCTGATGTATCAAAATAAACATTTCCCATAATAGAGTGAGCAGGGTTTGTATCTAGCCGGGCAAACCCCCACCATTTTCCTTTTCTAGGTTTAATGAACTGGTTTCAAGCATTTGGAAATCCGAATGGTATTTTTCAATTTCCCTTAAAAGCGGTGAAAAGCTTGGTTTCCTTTTTAAATGGGGAAGAAAATGGGTTTTCTTCTTGTTAGGGTTTCTCTTACAAATCGATGTATTATTGCACTAAATTGTTATCTAACAAAAAGTCAAAAACTGCCTTGATCTTTTACCTTTAATTGAAAACAGTGAAGTTTAAATGCTACCAAATGCCATTATTGTCAAACACAAATAATTTAAACAAGGTTTGTACATGTATGTGGTGATTTTTTGTAAAGAATTCAAACACATAGTTTTGTCTATACTCTGAAACTCGTGCATGCAATTTTTTGTTATACATGTATGAAGAAAGTTTTGGAGACGATAATGCTTGCTAGTCATGTGTTGGTCTTTTTGTCAGATTTTCGGAATCCTCGGGTTTTATCCATTCCTTAAACATTAAATTTTTTGCCCATGAATCCCTACTTTTTCTATTATAATTCAATCATATATACCTTAAAATGGTATTTGACAAAATTTTATGAAATCCTTTTAATTTTTTATACATTTTTGAGAGACTGAAGTTGCCAATGCAAAGACAATGAAAAATCTAGAGAAAATCTATTTCCTGCAAATTTTCAAGGCTTTATAGCTCTAAAATGAGCACATGAACCTATATTTTTTTCTTGCTTATTTGTTTACTATTCATATGTTCTCTCAAACTGAAACACCTATTTCAAATCCTATTTATTTCCTATTAGACCAGCGATCATCCTTAATCAGAAAATATAAAGGAAAACAACAAACGCTACAGGCATGTAATAAACCATTACATTAAAAATTTACAGCAGAAAAAAAGTTTTCCTTATCATTGCTAATGGAGCAAGCATTTTATTATTAGAGGGATGAGGAAGGGGGTTTGTAGGACACTGGATGAACATCTGGCAACATCTGTGAGCCTTGGCTTTTTTATCCTTCCCGTGCCAACACCTGCTCTCAATTTACATTTAGACTAGTATTTGATTGCAGGGATGGTTCAATCCCGTTTTGTAATCACTTATTGAAACCTGTCTTTTTCAGCAAATTCACGCGCCAATCTTGTTTTCTCCCCCACCCCTCCCACAGAAAATTCAATAGTTTCTCCCTTACAAACGAAAATTTTATTTTATGCACATTAAAAAATTTAAATGGGGATATTTAAAGAAGACAGAAATAGTCAAGTGCCTTAATGAAACTAGCCTTTAAAATTGTATGGGCACAGATCTAGAATTCTAGAACCTGCAAGTGCTAAAATGGATCATATTAAAAAATCTCCTAATATTAAATATATATAACGTCACAGTACCCTAAATTCAAGGTATCATGTGTTATTTAAAGTAGCTTGTCTATATAAAATTTAAAATGCATAGTACTCCTATAGAAATTTCTAACTATTCATTTTAACAACCCTGATCTCCTGTGGTCCTCTTTTAAAATAAGTGTACCTGTCATGGTTCATATCGATAATAAATTTAGAAGGGGACCCAGGGTTATGTAGTAAAAAGTGGATCATAATTTTAATTGATTTTTTATTGGTTATCGAGAATAAAATTCTGTCATATGGGAGTATTATCACATTGCTTGTCCGTCTGTCTATGAAAGTGGTGTCTGGCTCACGACTTTGTAATGCCTTAAAGGAATTAAATAATACTTGAAGATATTGTTCCTAACCACCAGAGAGTGTGACAAAAAAAATTTAAAGGTCAAGGTCACTTGGTTTAAATCTGTATACTCCATGTCCAAATAAACAAGTCGCATCGGGCTCACAACTTTTAAATGCCTTTTATTTTGTGATATTGTTGACCACCATGTAAGTGTGTCACGAAAAAGTTTTTGATCTTCCACCTGCAAGGTCAAGGTGACAAACTTAGTTTAACTTTGTATACTCCATGTCCAAATAAACAAGTCGTGTCCGGCTCACTTTTAAATGCCTGATACTTAGTGATATTGTTGTTCACCATGTAATTGTGTCATGAAAAAGGTTTGATCGTCTACCTTCAAGGCCAAGGTCAAAAACTAAGTTTAACTTGACATAGCCCATATAAAAACTGTGTTTTTCATTCAGTATTATTTCAAAGAAAAAAAAAAGAATTGCAACTTTCAAGAAAACTATTAAGAACATCAATGGTTTTTACTGTAATATTTTGTACGATATCAAATGAATATGAGGGGACATAGGGATATAACGCTTTGCTCACGGTCTAGTTAATATACATTTAATTTAAATATAAAATGTTATTCCCCCTAATGATAAAGATAAAGGAAAGGATTGTTCTCTTTGAAACAAATGTAGAAATATAAAAAAAAAAAAAAATAAAAATAAAAAAAATTAAAAAATAAAGAACCCGGAACTAGCAGCAAAAATTCTTCAGGAAGAAAAACTTTTTTTTCGAGCTACATGTAGTAATCAAATATTTATTTTGAAAAATACTCAAGTTATTATTATAAACAAGAAAAACCGCAACTTTTAACGAAATTAACGGTTTACCAACCAACCGATATACATTTATAAATTTCTAATAAGATACATTTAACGCAACAAAGGCTTACACGTAATGTTAAAAGTGGAAAAACGTATCATATCTAAAAACATTCAACTCTATAATAGTTCAGTAGGATTATATAACTGGCCAGAGATTGATAGATTTTATTTTATTAATCCCTTGAGAAATGAGAAAATTGACTTTCTTGTTTATTTATCTTTTCATATTCTTCGCATCATATATAGTACATACTAAACGCGTTTTAGTCTGAACATCATGTTTTTTGTAATGTGTCAATATCTGTATAAGAATAAATATATCTTTAGAATATCGACACATTTAAACACCACAAAATAGTCGGCCGAAACCTTCTCTTTAGACTCAACCGTCTTTAATCATTTTCTGGATATAATTTGAAAAGAAATAAATAATCTGAACGTTGAGCTTATTTCCATTAGCAACAAGTATTTGTCCATATTAACAGCATAAGCATATTTTTCGTCATTAGTAACAGAATAAAACCCTGCGCAACAATTTATGGTCTTAGCAATAAGTTCTCAAACGTTACATTTTACTCCATCTCTAGTACGTCTCTGGGTAGCTCGGACAACACGAGTAGTCTTTACCAAAGAAGCAAGATTATAAGGTTGTGAGTCTGAATCAATCTTATGGCGAATTGTTTTCATCTCAAAACGTAATTGACAATAACTGCATGTTTCCTGCCAGTGGTCATTGATTCACTCCAGCTTTGTCTTTCTTCAGGAAGAACAACTGACCACCACCCTATTGCCATTTATTGCTACAAAATGACGTTATATATATAAAAGGACAGAAAGATTTCAGTCGCCCCTCATTATCTAGAACACATTAAAGTAATCCGAAAAGATATTTTGGAATTTTAACACCAACATGTAAATACTTAAAATTCTGATAACTCGAATTATTTGTTAAGTCAAAATTCTAGATGTTTTGAACATCAACAGCACTATTTAAATATATTAACCCCTGAAAAAGGCGAATTATCGGTTAAGTCGAAATTAATTGGCTGGTCTTTGTGAGGTCTACATATAGCGAGTCGAAGGCAGTCATACATCTGCGCTTTTTCATCTTCCAAGATATCAAATGATTTTCCAGACTCTTCGCAACGCAAAATCTACAAGTTTTGTTCATTTCGATCAAAACTATGAACTACTTGTATATATGCCAGCTATAACTAGTTATGAATATATTATAACAGGGATATAAATAGATGGGATTTTGACAAGTTCTGTCTAATTTTGTTTATATACCTATCTCTCACAATGTTTTACAAGATTTTTATTACCTTTTTATAACACATAGAAATTCGCTGACGTCTCTGAGTATGTGAGGTTAAGTAGAAATAATATATCAACCTTGACACATGTCGGTCACAGTTTTTTAAGATTATTTTCATTTATTTTGTTTATGTTTTGACCATCCATGATTTCGTTAAAGCTTTGAACCCAATTAGAGTCTATAACACACTCCCCCCATCCTTAAGGTCCGATATGGACATCCATGCAAAAAGAACAACTCTGAAGTCTTTCCAATATGACCAAGACGTAATCAAATTAATGGTAATGGCATATCTCCAATACAGGGCAGACCGAACCTCTGTTTCTGGTTAAATATACGTATTACCATCCTCCCAAGTCAGGGTTTTGTATCCACGTTCGTTCCTACAAACCCCTGACATCACACATTTATATTTTGCGGGTCGAACATATCGCCGCCTTGTATGTAACCTAGAAAATGCTACCGACGACGCAAATGGATTCTCTTTTGACCTTGAGAAGTAACAAATGAAAAGCGTTCACTTCCGACCCGTAAAATATGAATGTGTGGGGTTACAAAAGCCTGACTTGGGAGGATGACGTATTACATATACATATATTTTCTCAGTAGTTAAGTAGTCTCTTTAGCTGTAAATTCTATTACAAGACAGATTGACCTCATTACATAACTTTAAAACAAAAATGATCTTAATTATAATAACTTGAAAATAAATAAATTGAAACAAAATCAACAAGAAGTGTTTGGTCACAAGGTTTTTCTTCATATAAGTATAAAACATATAATTGGAAAGACAGTATATGGTGGATGATGAAATTCAAAATGCCGTGGTGAAATCGAACACGCCCTTTTGGGGTATTCGAATACGCTATATGAGAATCAACAACGACCTTCGAATTTAGTGAGTTACTCTTTTTTTGTACACATTCACAGAAGCTAAGCCTGGATTGATTTGGGAGCACAAATGCAGGGGCAAGTGCTTGGGGACTGTTCTTTAGGTCCTTAGTGTGTCCAGTATAAAACTCTGACATACATTCATGTATATATATTTCCGATAAAAAGTAAACCATATATAAGGCCACACCAAATTGATTTTTAGTTCAATTTGTCAGTTGTTTCGATTTTTCCCTCCTTCGAATATCCCTTTGGTATTTCTTGACTTTACTTAGTTCTTTAATTTTTTTTATGTCAAAAATAGGTGCGAATGAGCGAAATTTTAATTTATATTTTTTACTTCAGAACTAGTTTTGTTTAATGGCGAAGATCAAATTTACGTGCGACACAAATTGTTTTAAACTAAAATATTGCAAAAAATGGAAAAATCATTATAATACAAAATTTTAGGAGAGGACAAACACTTTATTTTTAATGAAGAATTAGGGACGAATTTTCAGCATTTTTGCGAAATGAAGCGGAAAATTGCTTTCTCTGTAAAAGTCCGAAAATCGGAGCTGCGAAATCCAAAGAACTAAAAACCAATTTGGTGTGGCCTAAATAAGAAAGTTCTATTTCAAAATAATTTAGTTATGTGTACAAAGACTACTATAAATTTTGATTCAAGTCTGGTACATGTCGAAAAAACATATGAAGACTGTTTGAAGTCTTTAAAAAGTATTTTGGATAGTTTAGATTGTTTGCTATATAATTGATATATATTCGAAATTAATTAGATTGTGTTTATCTCACTATGGAATCAAGTCGTGCAAGATTTCGAAGTTTTGGGTCCATTTTGGTCGCAAAATTTTAATTCAATTCTTTGTGTGTTGGGAATACTGAAATGTGTTAAAAACTTTTTAACATTGAAGTTTGACAGATGCCTGGATTAATGAAAAAAGCTTACATTTTACGTAGGATAATAATTGGTTGATATATTTGCTACAATAAAAATGTACACATAAACAACGGTGGTAATCAATTACGGATTTTTTCCGATCGAAGCGCGTTGCAATGATGCTTCCCGATTCAGCAAGGGATTTTTTTACACTCAAATGGAGGTGCCGCACGGCAAACTCGAAAAAAAAAAAAAAACTGAAAATGCAAGTAACAAATAATCGAATTTCATTTTGACGGAACCCAGCATTGACCCAACAAATAAAACACATAGAATATAACGCCTGAAATACAAAGAGAGACAATGGTATAAAAATAATTGAAATCTACAAATGTGTCGTCCTCCATGCGGTGCCGGTTGCACGCAGTAAAGAAACAAAAGAGAGACTTCCGAAATTTAACCGTATCCTCGGTATTACCGGTTGTACACAGTAACATATGTCAGGTTTTTGTCTTTTATTTATTAACGCCTTTTGTAAGAGTTCGTTACTATTAAGATGTCCTCAACTTATTTATTATGTGACCCTTTCATTTGATACCGTAAACATCATATCCTTTTATATTTTTTTTATTTGTGCTGACAAAGGCATTTAATAGTTTAATTCTGATATTCTGCTCATGTAACTGTCTAAAATGACATATAAACACACATTTGAACGTTATGTTTGTTAAATGCAGTGTTGCACTTTGATGTCATATATTTTATATAAATCTGCATGACAAGGAAAACTGCACAGTGCATGTTTTGCCTTTGTTGTCATGAAGAGTCTGTCGTCAGTTTTGCAGATAAGTAAGTATACTTTGTAAAATATCTTTTGGCGGGTATTTTGCAACATGCATTACAGTTTTCGGCAGTTGGGGAGAAACCATTTGTCTTTTATTGGTGGCAATGGAGGGAAAAGGAAAAATCCCAGTCTCAAAATTAGGTGGAAAAGATGGAGACTGCTAATATGGTTGAAAAGCAGTGGTGAATATTTCTTAATTGGAAAATAATTTATGTTGATAAATTTGCTAGAAAACAATTGTACTCATAAACGCGTTCAAAATGGCAAAGGCAATAGATGTGTGAAAAAAATACGAGACCAATTCTTTGCCCCGTCCATAAGATCAAATGGTTATTCCTGTATATTTGAATGTGCTGAAATATTTTGAGATCGAAAACAAATTATCGAATTTATTAATCACAAATTATATCAAGTAATAAACTGTTTTAAAAGTAATGAATTCTGTTGTACAGTGTAAAAACTGTTAATCTCTGATTTTTAGAATCGTAAAAATGTATTTTTATTTAAAGAAACTTTTATTGCGATATCATATATCAGATTTTGTTCTAGAGATACGACTTTACAACCGTCGACACTTAACGGTTCGATAGGTGTCACTTGGGGAACGGGGTATATACATGAACATGTATGTATCCTTATGTAGCATTTAATATCTCTTCCGGTTTTTATGGAATTCGGGGGGGGGGGGGGGGGGGGGGGGAGGGGAGACGCTTTTGGGAATTGGGAAAAACAGTGATTGGGTGGGAGGGGGTAATTGAGCAAGAAATTTTTGGGAATTGGGAAATTAGTAAAACATTTGGGAAATTTGGAAAAAAAGGACAAAACATTTAAGAAATTGTGATTAAATGGCAAATTTTTCAGGGAATTGGGGAAAATCATACCCCTTTTTCATCCTGCCCACCATAGAAGTTTGCATTGTTTTAAGTACATTCTGTATTTTTGTGGGGGTAATTGACGGTGTTGACTATAGGTTTTGTCCCTTTTTTGTTCTTCGCATTTTGGTTAGTGAGCAAATATTAATTTTTATGGTCGCAAGGATGGAATCTGTTTAAGGCAGGTTTAAAAATTAGGTGAAAAAAGGTTAAAAAAAATACGATGAAAAGGGTTGAATATAACCTAAAACCAAACAGCATTGTACATGTATATTAAAATAAATTGTCGGCTCATATGACTGAAAAAACTAGAGGCTTCCATGAGCCTGTATCGCTCACTTTGATTTAATTTGTCATTCCAAAATCATAAAAGGGAATTAAACAAGAACATTAAAAAACAAAGCCTGACATCCGTGCTTTTTTGCTTTTTTTTCTTCAATTGCAGTAACCATATTGCTCTATAAGATTTAGGAAGTAGACCACCTAAGGACATTTAAGCAGATTGGCTCTAACTTATCCCAGTATTTTCAAAGGCGAATAAAGATTTGTAAACTTAAATTTGGAATAGCGGCTATATTGTCGATATATGCCAGAGACCCCCAGACACAATTCTGAAAGGGAACCAACCACAAACCGTTCCATTTGTAGTCACGGCGGCCATATTTGTTGGGATGTCCGGTCACTCGGGGACACGTTTAAAATGGGGCTATGTGTGGAAAATTCCATTAAAACTTGGTCCAATTGGCGTAGTGCTTTCAGAAAAGAGGATCTTTAAAGGAAAGTTTACGACGACGACGGACAATAGTTTGCATGGCCCATGGGCCAGGTGAGCTAAAAAATGAATTACAAGATTTAGTATGTTTTGCCGAGTATATTTTAGAGAAATGTGACAGAACCCAGATTCTCTTTAGATGTTCTAGATAACAACGGAATAGATATTTTTCGTTTTTAAACTAGAAAGCGATTTTTTTTGTCTCTTGCTGATCTTAATATTTTGAGAAAAAGTTTTAACATTTATTATATATACTGTCTATCTTAAACTTTTAACTTGATTTTCTGGAAATATCGAGTTGTTAGTTTGGCAAATTACGGCGAGCTAGCGGCTCCAAATAGTGATGAACCGCCTCGGTGGTCTCGTGGCAGAATGCTCGTCTCGAGTGCGGACGATCGCGTGTTCGATCCCCGGCGGGTAAAACCATTGACCTTAAAATGTGAATTTGCCGCTTATCCAACAAGTACACGCCATCTTGGAGTTGGAGCAAAGACTAGTCGGCTCGGAGTCAGTATAATGTGTCCGTATGGGATGATATGTCCACGGTAACCTCGTGAGCTAGCACGTTAAAAATGCGTGTCGGTCTAGTACGTGATTATTCATGTTATCGTATTTCCCCATGCCTATATCGACCTGCTGAGGCCTTCGGAATTTCCCGTATTTCGGCACTGTGATGTCGTAAAGAGTTGACCCGACTATAATATGAGCTGACCCGAATATATATGCGACGTCATAATGTTTGACCCAACGTTGACCCGAATATATCAGGAAAACATCCGGTTATAGGCAGATGGCCATTGAAAAGAAAGAAATTCCATTAAGATTGTTAGTTAACAATACGATAAATTTATCATCAAGTTTTCTTCAAACAAACATTGTAAAATATAAGCCGCTCGACACAATATGAAGTTTTTTTTAGCTCGTTCGTTACGCTCACTCGCCGAAAAAACTTCACATTGTGTCTCGCGGCTGATATTTTACGATATACGTTTGCAGAAAACCTGATAATATATACTTATCGACCTTATGTGCATATTTTAATTACTACTTGACGTTTAACAATAATGAAAGAGAATCTGGTTCCCTGTAAATTTTACGTATCATTTCTTGTTTAACACGAACAGGCTGGGGAACATTTAGACAGAACGCGTCAAACACATTCAAAGTGCCTCTTATCTCCCAAAATCAAAACCCAGTATCATAACATTGTATCTGCATTGTTATTTGACCTTTGATCGGTTGCAGGAAGATGAATTTTATTGATAAACATTGTTCTTTTAACAACAAATTTCCGGTGAAAATTTTGTAGTTTATCTTAAGAGATTTCATATCTTGTTTTGAACGGGAAAACCATATTTTTGCATCCTTTGTAAAATTTATTTGAACAAATATCTGTTTAAGTATTATTTGTAAAAAAAAAGCAATAATACACTAATTATTACACAAAAAATGTAAAATATGGAAATTCTGACCGACAGTCTTCCTCTTTTTAAGGACATTTTGTTGTATGTCAAAAATAAGTTTGGATAATTTTATACATATAATTTTATTTCTATATTACCCGTATATATCATAATATATTGGTATACATGTATGGGTTCTCACGAATCGGGGTGCATACCAATGAAATTGAATATTTTATGTTAATTTAAATCTTTAACTGTAACATTCGGTATCTAAATTTAAATTTGAGTCATTTTTTTCTTAAATTTTAATTGGATATTTATAAGTGTAACATTATAGAGAAAAATTGTAGTAAATTCTTCGAAAAAGGATATGATGGGGTGATTCGTCGAATTTTTACTACTCGCCTTGATTCCCATAATGAACTTCAGTGGAAAATTTTCTAGTTGGATTACGACTATTCTACATATTGGGATATTATGTGCATCATTAAAAAAACAGCTCGTTTGGTAAACTGACAAAACTTCAAGGAGTTCTTATTAACAAAAAAATATTGTTTGTAAAATGTAGTCAGGATTTTAGTTTGATTTTTCAAACTTTGTGGTATGAAAACTATTTAAAAAGTAGTAGTTAGTTTTTTAATTTTAAAAATTTATTAAAGCCAAAATTTTACAAAAAACAGTTTTTTTTCACAAAATTGAAAAATTGTCTATATTTATACCTATTTACACCTTTGAAAGTATAAAACGATGTAATCTATGAAAAGAAATATATTTTGTGACTTAAATACTCAGTCGTGCATTAGAAAATATAATTAGTAATGAAAAGTGTTTAAAAGATACTGAAATTTCATCTGAACAAAAAGTACATTGTGAAACTACAAAATGGAAACCATATTTGAAAAAAATCAGAGGGAGTTACATACCGGAAGTTTACCTGACAAGCCAACGGACTATTACAATTCGTCTTCAGAGCAAACTTTGTGCCAGAAATGCGGAAAAGGTATTTCACTTTCTCTGTTTGAAAATAATAAGGATGATTATAATAATCAACCAATCTCCAGAGGCTAATTGGGGTTTTTACCTTATAAAAAGCACATTATTTCAAATGTAATTCAAAACCAAAGACATTTTATTTAATTGAAAACCATTATTGACATAACTCGGGTGTCGTAAATGATCATGAAAATAACAAAGTAAGGAGTAGTAAGGGAGCAACAATTTGATTTTTATGGAGAGGAGAAGAAAAGACTCTAGGATTTTTTTTTGCGCTATCCACGAGCCTGCTTTTTGGCGCGCAATAGCACCAAATTTTTTTTCTCCAAAATATATGACTATATAATTCCAGATGATAGTCAATGCTGCCTTTTTTTATTCACATTATTTTTTAGTCTGCCTTTTTCAAATTTTTCCCGCCCACTAAAAACCAATATTAATCTATTATGGACTTCTCCCGAAGGAACCGTTTTCCTTGTTTGTTTGTTTAATTGGGGTTTTACGCCGTTTTCAGCACATTTGGCTATTTCGCGGCGGTCAGTTTTTATTGGTGGAGGAAGCCGTAGTACCCGGAGAAAACCACCGACCTTCGGTAGGAAAATTGGCAGTCCTTGTCAATTAAGATCGGAGTCGAACACACCCCGCCACAGATGAGATTCGAACTCACAACCTCAGCGTTGACAGGCTAATGATCATTAGTAGCCATGACGAACTACCTAGACCACTCGGCCACCGAGGCCCCAACCGTTTTCCTATAGTGTTATCTAGTGAGGTATAGTTCACGAGACGTTAGGCGAGGGGACTATACCTCACCAGACAACACTATGCGAAAAATGTTCCCTGAGGGAGACGTCCACAATACATTTAGTACATAAATTGTAAAAATCCTGGCATTAAAAAATGACATTCACTTGATATGAACATTTTTTTGTTTACCTTTACTACAGCAGACCATACCTAGTGACCGGCACTATACCCACGTGACATGTTTTTCTGTGGGACTATACTTCATGGTTGATTGATTTCGCCTGAACAAAAGACTGTTAAAAAAAGTGAATGCTCAATGTTCAATCAAATGTAAGGATTTTTACGTTGTATATACTAAATTAATATATACCCACTTTAAAAAAAGGGAAACTATTTTCCCCGAAACACTTGAATTCTTTGATAAAGTAATCATGATATTCTTTAATAAAACGTATCACAAAATACCGAAAAACATTGAACAATAAAATTGAGCAATAAAACAAAGCATTTAAGCAAACTCTACTTGAAGCCAAGTATGTAATAAATAATTTAGTCAGCTTAACACCCTAAACCCTATCTCATAATCCCAAAAATAAAATATAACCCTTACTCTCTATTACGTGTATTATTATGATTATAATCCAAATTAACCGGGCGTTGACCAAGGGTTTTGATTAAGGATGGAGTGGGCTGAAACGATTTTGTCTGATTTTGTATGTTTTCGATCTAAAATGTTTTTAATGCACATTTTGGGGGGGGGGACACCTGTCCGGGGCACGTGTCCTGTGCCCGCTTCCTTTTATCCAAACTGTTAACCTGAACCCTGTGTGACGTGTGTATGTTTAGGACCAAGATAATCTCTGTTTTTCATGGTAAAGTACGAGACTTGCATGGTTAATACACAGGACAATATATTAATTTGCGTTTCAAGGTGGAACGCCACAGTCTGCATGTTAATTAGAGGTATGAATCTGAGGTCATTATGTAATAATAATAAATTATTATTTTTGTTAATTTTTATCGTAAACACTTAAAGAATATGATAATCTTCTCGCATACATTATGATGCATATTGAAAGGCTTACACATTACCATGGCGCGTTTGCAACAAATTATAAAGTTCGAAAAAAAAATAATTGAACAATATACGTGCATTGTTGCATAACCAGAAAATTTTATGTTTTTGCTTGCAATTTCCAGTGCTGGAATTTAGTATATTTTTAGACTGACTATCTTTTGCTAAAATTTGGTGTTTTCCCCAAATACCAGTTGGGTTGCTAATTTTCAAGTAACTAATTTTGATGTATCCTAATTACCTCCATAGCAACAAAGCCAAACGTTAGGAGGGAAGAAAATTAAAAAAAAATAATAATAATAGCCTCCCTTCAACCCTTAAGAATTATGTTATCCAATTGACTGCTGGCTGAGGACCAATAAATAACAAGGTCAATGCAGAAATAACCATGTAATGATATCTTTATTAATTAACTAGTTTTCACACTTTATTAATTAACTAGTCTTCACAATACATATTCAGTATGAATTTTTTTTCTGAATCACCTCTATTACCGAATGATCACAGACCAAGTATAAATTTATATATAATGTAAACATTTCGGAGTTTTCGTGTGTATTCAAACTGAAATCTAGAGGAAATCGACTCACCCTATAATACCTGGCAGCAACATGCTTTTTTTTTCCGACAAACGGAAGTAAAAACAATTATTGTGTCACAACACTATATCACAATATAGCCATTGGAGTTCTATACAATACATCTACTTTCACAGAGCATGGGAAGGCGTGAGTGCTGTCGAAACCTTTCCAATGGTTATTAGTTTAGCGAAGTACTGGGATCGGACGGGCGACTCTAAACAATGACAGAATCTAGTTTGTTGTCACACAGACGGCTTAATGTCCATGTTGCTATTTAGATTATGTATTTTGAAGTATATACTACTTAGTCAAGTGTTATTTCAGACATTTTTTTGTTATGTTGAATATCTCCATAAGTTGTTATATCAAGATGCAATTTAAAAAACGGTATATCTCATGATGGAGTAGAAGGCGTTTATAGAATGCAGACTAATTGCCTAAAAAGTAAGGTTTTGGAAAATAATGGCCTAAATAATTATACCCCCCGCAAACAAAGTTTGGGGTGTATATAGGAATCACCTTGTCCGTCCGTCTGTCCCGTCTGTCTGTCTGTCTGTCCGTCTGTCCATATATCTTGTAAGCGCAACTCCTCCTAGACCGCTCAATGGATTTCAACGAAACTTTACAGAAAGGAAGTACATCATCCAAAGATATGTATGAAGAAAAATCTTTGCTTTCCGATATCACACAAGGGAGATAATTGGACTTCAAAGCGGGGGGTATCCTTCGTGAGCTTTGCTCACAGTACATCTAGTTAAGGAATGGAAAATAATTGAATAGATGCCTGATAAATTAACGAATAAAGAAAAATGATGTTCTTAAACATAAAGAATGATTGAAAAATTGATAAAGAATTTGAGATAAAAATGCTGATTACAATTCTTCAGAAAAAAAGATTTTTTTCTCCCTTAAAATCTGTTCTTCATGTCAACACTTTAAACAGGCTTTTAAAACCATCGCTAAACTTGCATTTGAGGGCTTTAAATATGAATTTATCTGTCCAAAAATGTTTAAACAAGTAAACTACTAATAGGAAAAGCATATTTTTAGGTGAATAGAGAAAGCTGGAAAAGATTAAAAAATTAGTTCACCCCAACCCACCCAGACCCTCTCTCTTGTGTTTCAAGATATTTATTGCATGTTTCATAATACATGTAACATAAGATATCTTATCTCTTATATTACGTGATATCTTTTCATTGATATCTCTCATCAAATATACGATAAAATAAATATAGGAATATTTATATAATAAATCTTGATTTAAGTTGTAAAATAAAATGATTGTATTTGATACATGTAGTATAGCTTGTCAAAGTTATGTGCACGTCCGGTGTTGAAGGATATACGACATCCTTTTGTACTTGTCGGTTTTTGTTTAAAAAATTTCTCACGGTAAACATGAAAACTGATAAAAAAGTATTACGTGTAAATCGCATTCGGACTGTAAATGCGGCAAAGGTCCCTCCCTAATTCGATTTTCTTCCGGGAAGAAAATTTCAAGGATCCAAATTTGCGACCCTCTATCGTCAACATTTGTAAGGATGGGCTGTAACACCCTTAGTAAGTTAGATGTCGAAAAAGAGGAGGCTAACCTTTGCCGCATCATTGGTTTTGTTTCCCAATCTACAGTAAAGCGACGGCTATCTTTACGTCATTTCCTAGAGTGAAATAAGACTTTTCTTTCCACTAGTGAATTATCGGAAATCACTGTATTTTTCGCTGTATTTAATATATTTAAAAAATCAATGAAATTATCTACGAAAGATCTACAAACGGAAGATTATTTGAACGATCTAATACATTTGTCTCATTAAGAGTGTCTGCGGAAGTAGCACAAATTTTATCCTTCCTTATCCGAATTATAAAGTTAACACTATATCGGTCCATTTTCTGCTCGACCACAACTCGCTCTAATCTATATATATGTCGACTTTCAGAATTTATTCGAAGCATGCCAAATATACCGTCTATTTTTTTCGATGTTTTACATAGAAATATCAAAGGTTTTAATTGGCTTACTGTCAAACGCAATAGTTTTATCATTCTTTGATATAATATATACCTGTAATTTCGACATACCTTAAAACTCGGGTACGATAACAAAATTCGATAAAAATCTAAAAATAGTAATTTAAGAAATTTTCAAAAGGACGTTAAACGTAAGTTAATTTCTTATTGTAATGAGATGGGTTGCCCTGGTGAGTTATACTTCACAAATGTATTTGCTTTAATTTATTTTCGTGATTTCGACATACTAATAGCAATTTAGGAAATTTTAAAAAGTATATTAAACACAAGTATCTTTTTTTTTACTTTAATGCATGAGACGAGTTGCCATGGCGAGTTATTTCACAAACAGATTACTATAATTATATTTTCGAAAGCAAAACTGTAATATTAAATACATATCATATGAATTATTTACTTATAACTTCCCGTTTGTTTCCATGGAATGTGTATGCCTCTAGCTTGACATTTTTTCTCTTCCCGTTTTACTTTGACCAATCTTACATGTCTTAATTGCGAGATTTTCAAATAATGCTAGGTTCAATAAAACACTGAGATCACCGCGGCACTAGTCTTGAGATTTCAACTTCCTTGGACTTCCTTGGACTAGTTCTAGACTGATCAAATTCCGTGTTCGATGATAAAAACTAAAATTCCCAAAACCGATACAAAATGCTTGCCAAATCTCCAAAACCTCCACTTACAGTCTTTAGGGTTTGGGATTTTACTGTGTTTGTGTGTGTATGTGTGTGTGTGTGTGGGGGGGGGGGTTGTTGTTAGGTCCGAAAATAGAACAGAAATGTTGTAGCATGAATCTATTTTTAGTTTATTTTAAAATTAAAGGTGAATTCGATTGACTTTGTTTATTAGTCAAAAGAAGATAACTCTGAATTTGACTGCTGAAGGACTGAATTTTGGAACAAGAAAACATAGCGGAACGTAAACAATATACAATTACGGACCTCTGAGGAGTGAGATATCCAAATCTCGGGGAAATAACCCTTCAACAGGGTTGACCATTTTGGATATCTCCCGACTCATAGGGCCGTAACTGTTTTATTATACCGAACAAATATTTTGTGTATTTATGGGTTATTCACATGCGGGGAATAATAGGGTTATTCATCGGACAACTGAATTTTGTCGATGTTATTCCCCGGCACTACCAATTATGATGAAATATCTGAATTATTCTATGTCATGTGATCATTTATTAGCAAATAGATTTATTTATTTATACTGTAAGGTATAATAATATATAATGTTGCATTACTACGCAGACCTTAATTGAGAGTCCTAAATATAGCTTTAATGTTTATCTGCATCTCTGAGACCTTCTTTTTAATACTTAGACTTATACATAGACAATATAAAGAGCAGTTGAAATCAAAATTTTGTGAAAACTTGATGATTTTAACTTTCCAATTATGAACGTCCCCTTTCTTAGCCATAATCTTTGCCGGCTATAGTATGTACATTTCACAATTGTCTCGTTAATATAACGACTGTGGTACATATGGTTTCACAGCGAATTGAGAGAAATTTGTGGCACATTAGAGGTATTTTGGTCCTCGCTGAATATAATCATGCATTCAAAAAGTCTAACGGTCGTCATCACGATTTGATTGACAGATATGAATTTTCTATCTCAAATATGAGTCAAGATATCTTTAGTTAGATTCACGCCTGAATTGAATTGACACTTTGTTTGCAATGTGTCGGGCACTGGTAACGGGGAAGGACCTTTCGGGGCAGCCGGTGTGACTCCGGAGTTTTATTTTGTGCTGTTGTGTTCTAATTCTTATGATTTTATTTGCTTTGTGGTTTTTTCATTTGGTTATCTTTCTAGTATTTGCTACCATGATGTTACCTTCCTAAAAAAATTTGCTTGGTCTTTTGGATTTTGTCTTACTGACTTCCACTATTTCTTACCGTATCGGTTTTAATATTTCTTACCGTATCGGTTTTACTATTTCTTATCGGTCATGTCGGTTTTACTATTTCTTGCCGTATGGGTTTTACTATTTCTTTTACTATTTCTTACCGTATCGGTTTTACTATTTCTTGCCGTATGGGTTTTACTATTTCTTATCGGTATCGGTTTTACTATTTCTTACCGGTATCGGTTTTACTATTTCTTACCGTATCCATATCGGTTTTACTATTTCTTACCGTATCGGTTTTACTATTTCTTTTACTATTTCTTACCGTATCGGTTTTACTATTTCTTTTACTATTTCTTACCGCATCGGTTTTATTCCGATACCATGAAACCTAGCTATAGTGATTGCATGAAAAAGATACAAACTGGAAAAGTTATAGTTGGAATAGACTAACTTTTATCTTCGTAAGGATGACACATTTAGGAACGAAATGTGAAAAATATTATTTTATATATAAACATGATAAATATGTTTTTGAGTCATTACTAACATGCTTCATATATATATAATAACAGCTATTATAAAAGAAGCAGATTTAAATCATTTTCTCTAAAAGTTTAAGTGTTTTTTGTTAGGATTTATGTTTTGTGACCTAAAGTAACTCATTTATACTGGGCGGGACGGGGTCATTTTAAACAGATTATCACGAATGCTTTGTTACGTAACTTTTCGAAATAAAAGGAATTCATATGTAATGTCATATTTAAACAAGATTTTCTTATTCATATAAATAATTGTTATTAATTTAAATGTAGACCTTCAAGGCCAACATAGAATGCCCCAGGCTATGCTTGTCACAGATATATTACATGTATTATAAGTTTCAGCATCATAGAAAATATGTTGAGAAGAATAAACTGAGTGGTGATTTCTTTTACAGAGGGATGCCGCCGAAACAAAATGGGTTACGGAGAAACCTTATGCGATGGTATAGATTTGCATTTTATGGAGGATAGCCAATCAGACGAAGAAGATTGGATCAGGTGGGTGTTGAGCATTTTTGTAATCGTTAGTCGAACTAAATAGGCCATTTCACAGTAAATTTGCATAATATTGAAACATGTTTGAAATTGACAACTGTGTAGTTGCCAAGCTCCCATTTTCTTTACTTTTATACCGAATCAGTAGAATCGTCTTTTTGACGGAACTTTTAAGAATCTGGCACTGAGACAATCAATATATTAACTTTATTTGAAATGCAAATTTATACCCCGAAGTATGGCAAGCCGTTTTACTATTTATTCTAATATCAAGATATCTAATAAACTTTATAAGATATCTCAGATAGTTTATAAGATATCTCATATAATTTATAAGATATCTTATATAGTTTATAAGATATCTCATATAATTTATAAGATATCTCATATAATTTTCATTTTAAGATATCTCATATAATTTTCTTTATATGATATCTTATAAATTATATGAGATATCTTATAAACTATATGAGATATCTTATAAACTATATAAGATATCTTATAAAATATATGAGATATCTTATAAAGTATATAAGATATCATATAAAAAATATTAATTATAAGATATCTTATATACTTTATGAGATATCTTATATACTTTATAGAAATATCTTATAAACTTTAGAAAATATCTTATAAAGTATATAAGATATCTTATAAAGTTTATGAGATATCTTATAGAAACTAGATTATATAAGATATATTATAAGAGATATCTTGAAGTTAGAATAAATAGTAAAACGGCTTGCCATACTGAAGGGTTGGCAGCATTATTTAAACATTAAAATAACATAAATACAAAGTATAACAGAAATACATAAAAAAAAATGTGGAAACGAATACACATATTTTGCAGCTGTAGAGTCCACTTTCCTCAGTACTGTGGACTTTTTTGTTACGGAGCAACAAACCGCATAAGATCGTTAGAAAATAAAATAAGTTTTAGTTTTTCAAAAGGCGAATGTCTGGCAAGAGATATAAATATTTGTAACTTAAACCCGATTTTTCACCATTTAGTCTTTAGATATTATAGGATATATTATAATTTATGTACAAATTTACGATTTTTGAAAACATTGATATTGTGAAATCATTTCTCTTATAATGAATTTTTCTCCAGCAGAAAAAGAATTATCCACACTTTCTGCTTCTATTTCTTAGAAACAACAACTTATGTCTAGTGGAAACAACTTTTATTACTTATAATTCCATAATAGCTACAGTTTTAGGCAAAATAAGAAAGAAATCAGCATTTTAAATGATGAAACTGTAGACATTTCTCTTATTACTGGTGTCAATTTTCCTAAAATTGGTGGAGAAATGACTTCAAAATAATTTTTAAAAAAAATTTGAATTATTATTTAGAAAGTAATTACTTTATATATGTGAAAAATATGTCTGACAGTCCACTCACTGTATAGAGACAATTTTTTGGTTGGTAAGTACACCTTGTTGAATTGCCCAATTGTTAGCATATATGGCACAAATATTTTTCAAATAAATATAATACTGATATGATGGTATGGCAACTAGGGCATATTATCATGCCAAAACCTGGCAACAGAGTATAAAATTTCTTGATCCTCACAGTTTAGAATCCAAAAAAAATTCTCCCCACCAGATAAATTGAAAAAACTTTATAACTTTAACTTTAGATGATGCAATCTCATATAATATTTTTCTCAGGTCTTTATATTTGCTGCACTTCATAAGAAAATGTATCTCGTCTTCAATTTTATGGTAGGAGCAATTTTCACAAGTTCTTTCATGGAGAGGTGTTTTATTGTAGTGCCCTGTTTCAATAAGAAGTCTGTGAGCTGATATTCTGAATCTGCAAAATGAGCTTCTAAGTTCAAATTTTTTAGAAAGGTAATTTTCAAATCTAAAATTTTGTTTTGATATTAACATAAGTGGCTAATTTGCCATCTTTAAATAATTGACTTGTCTTTACCCAATCTGTCATATACTTTTCAGAGAGACTTTCCTAGCAAAAAAACAAATTTGCTCTTACTCTGAGTGAAACCATTGCATTTTAATCCTGAAATTTTAAAGAGTACACATATGTGGACGTTAAATCATGAAAACAGATTATGATTGACTGGTTGTGATAACATGTCCAACATGATGTTTAATTTGGAACACAAAATAAAAAAATACATTCATCTATGTATTTATGAAAAATAAATCTATATTATGGCAAGCCGTTTTACTATTTATTCAAACTTCAAGATATCTAATAAACTTTATAAGATATCTCATATAGTTTATAAGATATCTAATATAATTTTCTGCATAAGATATCTTATAAATTATATGAGATATCTAATAAATTATACGGGATATCTTATAAACTATATAAGATATCTTATAAAGTTTTAAAGATATCTTATAAAGTTTTAAAGATATCTTTTAAAAACTAGATGATATAAGATATCTTATATATTATATGAGATATCATAAACTTAAAAAGATATCTTATAAAAAACTAGATTATATAAGATATGTTATATATTATATGAGATATCTTGAATTTTTAATAAATAGTAAAACAGCTTGCCATACTATATAGATGCTGACTTTTCATAAACCAATTGTTTTTAATTTGAACTATGTATTACCTTGCATATAGTGTACCTTGAATTAATAATAAATTACCTGCCAAATATTCACTGGATATATTAATATTTCAATGGAATAACATGAACAATGAGGTACAGTATTGTGTATCCTTAATGTGATTCGTTGAAAATGTGTATACAATATTCTTGGAGACATTGAATTAGTGCAATTTGTTTACAATTTGTATAAGGATAATACTAGAAAAAATAAAAAAAGTTTTAATTTCTTGTTGGATTTACCCGGTAATTTGCCTGCACGAATATAAACTTCAGATTAATTTTGAAATTTACAGTAATTCTTTTACATTACTATATTTATAATTTGTTTCAAGTTTCATTAAAATATATTTAATCTGATATTAAATTTTAGTGGAAGACAATAGTCTACAGAATAATAAGAGGTTTTCTATTTCAAATCTGAATAGAATTAAATAAATCAAACCAGGGTTGATAAGACTTGACGCCTCGTGTTTTCTGAATTCCAAGTAATTTTTTTGTCTTATTTGGAGGAGGAGGAGGTTTTTTTTTTAAAAAACTATTTCTCTCTTTTTTTTGGGTCTAGTTTTGTATTTAAATTAACTTTGTAAATTTTTTTCTTCACTGTCAATTTTTAATCGCAAATTGTTGCTCAATGAGAAAGCCAAAAATACTAGTCAAGTTAAATAACCTGATAAATATTTACCTAACCTGTAAGGTTCAATGGCTGAGATAATTTTATCTCATGTAAATAAAAAATGTTGTGGTAGATTGATTCAGAAATGACCTTCACCAAGAAAAGAGGAAATTTTGACAGGTAAAAATATTTTAATGATACATGTATGTAGATAATTTAGAATTATTTTATTGCAGAAAAACCATAAAATTCTTTTTAATGTTTCTGTAATTTGTAATATTTATATTACGTTTTAAAAACTGTCTGTAAAATAGGTCAGTTTCAATTTCATTTTTAAATTGAAAATATTCTTTTTTGTTCGCATATGAAATTTAATTTTTTTTATTGAAAGGACGCCTTATGCTTTTAATCCTGATGAATGCATATATGTCTCATTGTCATTTGATAATCTCATAAATAAAAACTTTTCTAACTGTCTATTTTCATTTATCCTATAACTGGCCTATTTACCAGCAAAATAAAAAGTGTTGAATAAATGTTTGTTTTCTTAGATATAATATCATCTCCTGGTACCCTTCTCATCACTTGCAGTGATAGTTTACATTCTGTTCTGGTTCACATTTTTTATAAACCTAGATCACACACTAATAATAGGCTAGAAATGTCATTTTACTGATAACAGATAACAATATATCATTGCAGGATAAAAATAGTATATATGTGTATATTGTTAGAAAATAAACAGTTCATTTGTAATCTGTTAAACCTAACATTTGTCTTTGTTTCCAAGGCTTTTGTTTTCGTGACTGTATACAAATATTATATTTTCCGATAATGTGCTTCTATTTTTTTTGTTGTCGCTGTAATGTGTTTGAACTTTTTACCCACAATGCAATATATCTAAACATTTATATACAAAAAAATAAAAAATCTTTGTCATTTTGCAATTAAAGATGTCATCTAGTGGTTTAACATAAAACCAGATTTACATGCAATTTTGTCTCATAAAATATAAAGCAAACAAAAAGTATATTTTAAGTATGCCAATTTATAACAATAAAGAATGTTCAAAGAACATATAATAGCAGAAATTATGCAATTTGGTGCATTTTATGTTATTTAAGTAAAAAGTCATTGGTTTACTGTTTTTGAGTGACTCATTACATTATTTAACTTTCAAAGATTTTTTCTGCAAATTTGAATTAGGATAAAATGAAAAGTTAGAGGTCTATCTATTTTGTTTTTCATCATCATTTAATGTAACTGTATGCTATATCCTATACATTCTTCTATTTGACCTCCCAAATGAACAATAGAATAATGTCATACATTGTATTGTGGTCTCTTGATGTACAGTGTTGGTTCGGTTGATTTGAAATGCACTGGAAAAGGAAATAAACATAAATGACTCACATAAAACAACACATTGCTTAATAGAGATGGTTACTATGCAGTCTGTGGCTTTAGCCACAAGCCTGAAGCCTGATATGCAGTCTAGTTATGTTTTGTTTGAGCTAATTAAACACACATCACTAGTCAGGCTGGTTTACATACTTTTTACTTCCTACATTCATTATTTCAGTCTGGCAATTTTTGGTTCAGTCTATTAAAAATTAACACCAAACTGGCCCAAAGATCTATAGTGCTTGAAAAAGGATTTTGCCTAGACATGTACATATATCGGCTTCGTCTCGGTTGACAATGTTTTCAGAGGGGTTACAAAATACTCCGTCTTAGAAATTTGTTATTTATTTCATTGTACTGAATGTCTTGAATTTTATATGTAAATCAGGACACGAGACATTTAAGAAAAAACAGCATTACTGAAAATAATTGGCAACAAAACAGACTCGTACCATTGTATCATTACTACATGTATCTGCAAAATCTGCATTTGTAATGGACAAACTTGGATGCACATACTACTGATGAAAGTTACTTCAGTAAACATCAATTTGATAATAATAATTTTAATAATTTATAGCAGTAAATATTTTACGACAATACATACTTAAACATGCTCTTTATGAGAGGATGACAGTATAAAAATGGTCACCCGCTGTATATTTTCCAGCGAGTAATCGAGTAAAATACCACTTTGTTGTAAACCAATGAAAATGCATTAAAAGTAGAGAAATTTACATAAAGTATAATAAATATTAATGCATCAGAAATTTACATATGCCCTAGGTTGCCACTCATCTTGAGAAAAAATATACTTCATATATGTATACAATGAGAGGGAATTGAGGAAAGTAGTCATTTGGATTATTTTAACCATTGGGCATAGAGCCAACCTAAAAAATTGTCCTTCTGAAGTGATGTTACTCGACAGATATTTCTACTGAAGCAAGTCTCTATGGTAGTTTTTCAACTTCATTTTGACAAGTCTTTGAAACTTTTTTTGTGGTCTTTTTTTAAATAGTAACCTAAAACAGGAACTGTATATGAAGTATATATATATATAGTATTATATGATCCCTGCCTAAAAGTAAGAAATTTTGATAGTCTGCAAAATTTGATTATAATCTTAATTTTGATGGAACTGTGGCAACATGAGAAGCTTGCAAAATTGTCAAATTTTCCTGAAATGGGCCAAAAAATGGCAGTTTTGCCATATTGTGATCAAAGTTTTGAAACTTTTTGTTTTATGATTGCAAATAATCCCTTCAACTTTGAGATATCAGAATTATAGTTTCCCAAATTAGTACATTTGTAAAAACTGAATTGAATATTTATGAAACCTTAATGTATGTGAAATTGAACTGTATACAGTATATTTGTCAACGATAATCTTTTGAGTATGTATTTATGAAAAGAATTATATTCACAGTGGTCCATTAAATTTTCTATCTATATACAATGTAACACAAGAATGGATTTCCTTACCAGTATTATAACTCCCTACAGGAACAATAATCCGATGTTTATTACCGAATATTAAGTACAGATTTTGTTGTAGATAAAAAAATTGTTGTTATTTGTTAAAAAATTACCTGTAGGTTTTTTGTCATGGTAGATATTAACCCAATCTTGTTATATAGCATAAAGAGACAAGGTTATATCACTTAAATATTACATGCAAGAATGTTTTTTTTTATAAGTATGGTATTCATTTAAGAATTTTTACACGTGTTTATGACATGTCTGTGTGAACTTATATTTCCACATGATAAACACGTAAGTTTTATTTAAATTTAGAAATTACTTTGTTCATTAAATTTGTTTTATACAAAAAAAATTCTCTGAGATAAAAAGACTTTGTAAGATTTTCAATGTTATCGATGACAAAACTAATTTTTTCCTCCAATGCCAAATTAATAGTAACAAATTATTACATTGTAACCGGTGATTTACAGTAGCATCTGATTTGAAGAAAATCTGGTAAACCACATGTGAAAAGAACAACCATTAATGATGTCACAAATGCAGTGGATCAGATATAAAAAGACATACTCGGTTTTATTTCAATTTATATCTGCTAAAATGCTAGATTCTTTACAATGTAATAAAAAATATAACTAATCGCTGAATTGCAATACCAGAAATAAACAACTTATGACTGAACTAAAGCTGTAAATAACTTGTGCGCTACGCGCAGTCATAATTTACTTCGTAGTTCGGTCACGCTTTGTTTATTACTGGTATTTGAATTCATGGATTAGTTATACTATAATTCTTTGATACCAGATTTGATGCTCAAGATATGTACATTTTATGCTCAAGGTCTAAAATGTTGAAAACCAAAACAGTACAGTAAAACCTCTCTCGAGAGACCCCTCCCATGAAAGACCATCCTCTTTTGGGAGACCAATTGGAATTGGCCATAACTGTAACATTCTTTATAATAAACACCTCTATTGAGAGACCACCTGTCATGAAAAACCAGATTTTCATGGCAAAAAGGGTGGTCTCCCAAGACAGGTTTCACTGTAATCCAAAAAATTAATCAGCAAATTATGACCAAAAGGGTAAAGCCATAACCACCTAAGGACAGAGCTAAATTAAAAAAAAATTGAAAAATGAAAAATATTGGGGAGAAATTTCAGCATTTTTGCAAAATGAAATGGCAAAAAATTTCTTTCTTAAAATTTACATAATCCAAAAATTGGAGCGGCGAAATCCAAAGAGCCTTGTATGTTTTTATTCTTTTAGTTATACATGCATCCTGGTGGCATTTGATTGTTATGTTGCATTCTCATGTCTTTGTCGTTTCCTTTGTATTTTGATTTTACGGACATTTCGCACTGTTTTGTCCCTTTTGGTAGTCTTTTGCCGATATTTAAATCATCATGTCTGTAATTACTGTAACTTTTATCTTTATGTGATGTTATGTATGCGATTTGATGTATTGCTTAACCATAGGCCAAATAAAAAAAATTTTGTGTTTAAGGTCCTCCAACTGACCCTAAATTTTTGCCCTGACCCAAAATTTTTTTATCGGAAAATTATAATTCCTGAAATTTTAATTTCCCATTCCAGTTCTGAAAAGTTTATCTTGTTCCGAATCTGATCGCGCCATTATTTCAATAAAAAAAATTGGGGCGGAAAAGCTACATGAGAATGTTGTCTGCACAATAGCAAGTGTTTTGTTGTTAACATGTCAGTAATGTGTCCTCTTCTTATTCCAAGCTAAAATAATACAGTATATAGCAAATACTTACACAAAAATATATCATACTTCAATTTCCAAAAGAAAAAAAGAAAAAAAAGAGAGCAAAAAAAAATCTGACCTACAAACCCTATTTTTTTTCCAGGATGGTTCGCTAAACGTACATATTTTTTTTGGCCTTACAAAGTTTCTTATGCTATAAAGTTCTGTATTCTGTATATAAAGGATGTCATTAATTCTAAAAGAGTAAATTATACTCTAATAATTAAATTTTTAGCTCAGTAAGTTTGTCAACTAGGATTTGGAATCAAAGAATTATATATTTTTAAGATAAAAGGCATTTTACGTAGTTTCATGTGTGAAAGTGTAACAGATCATAACAAAATTTATGAAATATCAATAATACAAATATTTAATGTTCCTTAAGAGTCATTATAACTTTCTTTTAAGTCTTTGATGTGTTATTAAGTTGCTCAATCTTTTTGTTTGAACTTAACAAAGTGCCATGTCATACGCATGTAATTACATGTATCCATATTTCATCACAGTTACTTGATATTTTGTCACAAGCCTTCCGTAGGTACGCCATACCGTGGAATAAGTTTTCGGACCAAGGTGACATCAACTTTCTGTTTGACAGCTTTGTTTATTTTTCGACCTTATCATGGCAGGGGTATCACTACAATGGGTCACAGTACATCTTGCTTTTTTTTTAATGATAATATCAATTAAAAAATCAATTAAAAAAATCAGTCAATAATTGAAAGCCTGTACTTTTGTACATGATAACCAAATGTACCATGAATATGAAAAAAAAAATTGTGAATTCAAATAGTTTTAGTCCTAATTTTGTTTTTCTTTGCTTTGAATTTGGTCTTTAAAGAACCAAGTACCAACCTATTGGAGTTGTTATGTCTAACAAGTGGCGATAACTTCTTTATGGTTTCAGTATTGAATTCTGAAGAAGTCAGCAAAAATCAAAGGACACAGAACTATAATAAGATGGATGTCATACATTTCTCAGTATTATGTTGCTTGATGTTTATTTACTGTAAATGTTTATTTACTCTTAAGTACCTGTTTTCTATAGTACGGGTATTGTCTTGATATCAGTAAGGCAGAATTCTATTTGATTGCTTATTTTATTTTTCAGATCTGCACCAGTAAAATATTTTTCCAATGAATTACCATTTAAAAACAGACTTAAACGACTCCTTCTAAGGAATCCATCAACAAGTAAGATCACTGTTACATAAATATTATATACTGTTAAAGAAATTGTCACAAATTCTGTTTATTTGACCATGAGAAACTTTTTGACGTGTATGAGTAGATGGGAAATGACATATAAGAAATATAAGATAAAATCAAGTATCCGATATAGTTTTAGTTAGAAGGAGAAATGTTTTATATTTGTAATACTAATGTTTTTAACAATAGTCACTCATAACTATTATAAGGGTGACTCTTAAATGTATATTTGTTGTGCTATTTTATGATAAGTTTTTCCATTGTAAGAGGTGAGACTTTAATAAAGTATTTTTGTTGTTGTATATTTTTGGTTCTGGAAAATTCAATATCAAAATGCCAATGCAGAAGAATGGGAATTTTTTAAAAGTGTTTGTTTAGTTGGGGTTTTACGCCGTTTTCAGCACATTTGGCTATTTCGCGGCAGCCAGTTTTTATTGATGGAAGAAGCTGGAATACCCGGAGAGAACCACTGACCTTCGGTAGGAAAATTGGCAATCCTTGTCAATTAAGATCGGAGTCGAACACACCCCGCCACAGGTGAGATTCGAACTCACAACCTCAGTGTTGACAGACTAGTTGACAAACTACCTAGACCACTCAACCACTGAGTCCCCCTTTTAAAAGTGTTTAAGGATATGTCATCTTAATCAATCAGCACAAAAAATGTTTTGATATTTTTTGTTTGATAACTCATTTTGTTGTAGTGAGAAATTTCTTTTTTTTTCCAGTTTTGGTGTTTCATAAAGTAATTGAAATTTTGACAGATTTGTTTTTCATAGTGTCAGGATTAGGCACTCAGATATTTAGACCTGATTGTTTATGTTTTAAAGTGGATCCTCGCTTTTGGAAGTCTGGATTTGTCCATTGCTGTTCATTTATTAAACACAGTAAAATCGCTGCTGAAGTACATGTATCATTTCAGCTCTTTTTTCCCGTTTGATGGAATAAGGTTTTGATATTTAGTCCAGCAGGAAAATGCCAAAATGCCATTATTTCTCCTGTATGTTACTTAAAATTGTACTTAAAAGTTATAACAGACCTATTTTATATTGTTTCAGGATTAGGGAACCAAATATTTGACCTAGCAGTAAAATTTCTATTATGTCTCCTGTATGTTATCCGTGTGGAATTGGATGATCCAGCGAGTTATGCATGGTAAGGTTGGGATTGGGATAAAATTAATCCATTACATTTAAAGGATAACATTGTTTTTGGGAGGGATTAATCCCATTTTGGTTTGGAATTAGATGAATCAGAGAGTTATGTATGGTAAGACAGATCCAAATTGTACGAAAGTAAATGATAACATTGTTTTTGGTTGGGATTAATCCCATTTGGGTAGGAATCTGGTTTGGAATTATCGGTAGATGGTCCAGAGATACGATCACTTATCTCTCTAATTCATAACAAGTGGTTAATGTCAAATTTTTACAATATGTAGAGTTAATTTCAAAATTTGGGGAATGTAATTCAATGAAACATTTACCCATTTGATGTGTGTGTATTACCATATCTAGATACATACAATAATGGTTAAAAAACTTGTTCAGAGCTAATATTGGCTATATAATAATTAGTTCAGAGTGGATTATGCAGCTATACACTTTGTTAATTAACTAGAATTAAACAAAGCAAGGAAATGATATTACAGTGAATCACATTCTTGTGTTTTTGAAAAGACATAATAATGAGAATATTAATCAATTGTTACGCATTTGAGAGATAAGCAGGCGTGACAGAGTTATGCATGATAATTTTAGACCTGTTTAAGTAAAGTCTGAAAATTTAATAAGTTTTGTGGGTAGAAAAATACTTTTTACCCGATTTTCCAAAAGAAAAAGCCATTTGTTAATTTAGTGGCAGACAGCCGGCTGGGCCGATGGATGAGAATCTTGTTTTCTGTCTCTCATACATCCACTTGTTATAACACTTGGTTATATGGCATTCACCTTGTCTGTTCGTCCAACAAATATTTCCGTCACATTTTTCTCAGAAACTACTGACTTAATATTTGGCCAGCAGCTTAATAGTGATTAGTGTGAGCACTTTTCTGATCTGTAAGACACATACTTCCTGTTTACCGATACTTTGAATTTTTTAATATGTTGAATGAACTACATACTTAGTCAGCAGCTTGACAACGATGGCTGTGTTCACCTCAAACTCTTTCTGTACTCCAGAATATATAGCTCTTCGTTCAGTTGAAACTAGATTAACTCTTGTTTCAAATGAACAGTAAGATTTTCAACCCGAGTAGCTACCCGAGAGTAGCCTTGTTATGGAAATGATATGTCATTAATTTGACATCACTCAAGAGTTACTCGAGTTCAACTCTTTCTCCACCAAGGGTAGCAGAATGTTTGTTGTAAGCGACCAAACCCGAGTTAACTCAAGTTTCCCAGATGGACACAGCCAATAGGTTGTAATGTGTGTGAATTTTGCAATACTGTCGGACTTGTGCTTTCTGTTTGCGGACACTTTAAATTTTGAGTTGGGGTATTCTTAGCATAGCATAGCGTGCATTCTTGTTTATTGAGTTTCTTTGCATAAGTTAACCATGAAATGAAAAAATACGAAAAAAATCATATTTTTGTTCAATTTTCAAATAAAAAATTATGTTTCAGTGAAAATTTTAGTTAATTCCCTGTTCTCCTTATCAAACAGATGTTTTTGTACCATTATTTGACCAAGTACATGTTACAAGATATCATTGTTTTAGGGATAGATTAGAAAACATTTTTCTTTTACACCCAAGCAAATTCAAATGCTCTGTAAGATATTTTCTCTCTAAAATGTTGCTCATCACCTACACATAATAAATTTGAGCACATTTCAAAGCCTTTTTTCTCCTATCTGGAAAGAAATGAACAGGGTAGCATATTGATGTTTTCCAATTTAGTAGACAAAAATTTGATTGAAAATGTTATATCTTTCTTAGTAAAATAATGAAATGGTATTCTTGAAACTACATATTCATAAAAATGATACATTTGAAAATACTGGAATCCTCTGTATATTTAAGCTATTTATGAGATGTTATATTTCTTGGAGACTTAAATCCTACACACAACGTTAACTAATGCAAAACAAAGATTCACTTGAGAGGGTTTTAGGAGTGTGTTCTTGGATTTGTAATTGATACATACATATCCGATTTCTTTACCAAACGAAATATTATCTAGTGATAACATTACATAAAGAAAAAATATTTTACTTTGTATTCAGAACTTGAAGGGGAGGTAATTATCAAATACATGATTTTAGATTGTAGGGATAAAAACAGTATTGATAACAGTCCTTTCATTTCAAAAAAGTAAATATGAATGTTTTTTTTTTTTTTTTATAACAAATAAGCTGTATTTATAATGCCTCTACCCCTATTCCCCCCCCCCCCCAAAAAAAAAGGGAACCCATGTTTAAAAAATAAAATGTCTGTTAAATAGAACATTCTGATTCAGATATAAGGAAAAACAAATTAGTCATTCGCCATATCTTTTCCAATGGAAAAAATCATGGTATTAGTTTGACCGACTTAAAATCATATCCATTTATAGTTAGATTATTCAAACATTCATACATCTCAATTTGACTTCTGTGTGCTCCAGTTTTAACTTCACATCTGTATGTATTGACAATTTTGTAAAATCACAAAATGATTTCTGTCACATTTTTCCCAGGAACCACACAGGTTAGCTTCCTGATATTTGGCATAGAGCATTCATATGGAGAACTGAATTGTGTAAGGCAGTTTCGAATCTGTCGCATGTCCACTTCCTGTTTGATGGAACTTAGAATATTTTTGAGACAGAAAAATTTCTTACAAATTTTTCTCAGCAACCACACAGGTTATCTTCCTGATAGTTGACACAGAGCATCAGTATGGAAAATTACGCAGACGACACATGTCTTCCATGGAAGACTTACAACTTAGTTAAAATTTACAGGATTTAAGTAAAGTCACAAGTTATTTATCATAAAATCAGTTGCTATAGTAACTGTGATGTACATGTTTGTGGTTTTTTTAATATCAGGATTTATTTTTTTTGCAGCTATGGAAAGGACTGCAAAGCACATAATTTAACATTACCAAAAGACAGTGATGAGATGGTCTTTTCTTCAAATGCTATTAATTGGTATGTTATGAATATTTTCTGACAAAATTGTGGAATTTAATTTCAAATCTAATTTAATTAAAAATGATAAGCTATGTAACTGAAAAATAATAGTATAAAATTAATGTCTAAATATTATTGTTGTGAATTGGCCTCCCTGAATAAAATTTTGTCTGAAATTTAAGGCTTTCAGTTTCAAAATATTTTAGCATTGGTTCAAAAGAAGAAAGAAAGTAAACCCACCAGACAATGTATTCGTTTTATTGCAAGTGATGATGTTGTATAATTTGAAAAAAAACCAAACCAGTTAAAATTTGAAAAAAAATGTAATTTTGGCCTAGCTAGAATGTTAGCTCAAACATAAATTTTTTCTTTGGCTCACATGTAAATATTATTGTAGGCATGTAATAGTATGGATCAGAAGACCATTTGCACTATGGGTGATAGAAGTTTTCTTGTCAGTTGTAACTCTAGTCAAAGCTTGCTTCGAACTTTATATAGGAGCAAGGGTAAGTCAATATCAAAGCTGGAGAATGGTAGGAACTCAAAGTCAAAAGTGCTGGCTTTCTACTTTGATAGCAGACAGAAGGCTGAGAAAAATATTTTCTGAGATTGCTTTCTTTTTGGCAATACTTTGCAGTTATTTTTGCATGCATGAATACTATCGAATGTTGCTTTTAAGTTGTCTGTATTTTAAACAGTGTCTTGATTTATTTTAAATGAATGGGCATGGGGTATACATCACTGGAACAATATAACATTTAAATTAGCTTATTCTTGTCTGATCCAAAAATTTATGATTATAATTGACAGAAATACAACCAACCTACATGTATATGCAAGAATACCTATATATAACAGCCACTGTGTATAAAGGACACTGACATTTGTAGTGTACTGAACAGACTTAATCTCTGTGAAAATGACACTTATTTTTGTCCCTTGTGTTCCCTTGTCTCATGTTTGGCTGTACCTTATTGGAACTTTTACTTGGCATCAGAAAACTATATTATTTTGTGGTAATGTTTTTATTTCAGGGAATCTGTCTCACAAAGATAACAGCTGATGGTTTTATATTAGAATTAGTGTGTTCAATTCCTTTGTTAGTTACTGTAAGTAGTTATAAAATCTTCAGCTGGGTAGTTGATATAAATTTAGTCCTTGAATACCATGTAGTGGGCGATATTTGTGGGTTTTAAATTTCATGATGTCTTATACATCAACAATGTTTATCAAAATAATTTGGGTTAAAATTTTCGCAGATAATGACATACTGTCATTTACTTGTACTTCTATAAATAAATTTTCATAATTTCAGTTAAACTAAAAAACAAATAAGTAAAAAATTGTCCCCACTTAAAAAAAGCAGAATTTGCTGTATGGTAGTGAATGTTTTTTGAAAAAAATATTTTATTACTTTTTGTAATTCTAGAATTTTGATCTTATGCTACTGTAGTTTTAGATTTCAACTGCATTTTTATGCCTTCCTGGCCCTGGCACCATAAAAGTTGAGAATATTCTTAAGCCTGAGAATATTCTTAAATATTGGAATACTCGAATGTGATTGGCTGAGAATGGGAATTTGAGTAAAATTTTCTTTGCTTAGCAAAAATAGTTCTTTATGGCGCCCAGGCCAGAGAAACCAAAGAAATCTGCCTATGGAATTTTCAATGTAAAAGGGAGATAACTCTTCCTATGAGATTTTATAAAATTAAGTATTACAACCCCGTGATGTATGAAATATGCACAAAGTGCATTATCTTAATTTTATTTTTAGCCCTTTAACTTCATATGCTACATATATAATATTGATATATTTCAGGTATTTTATCCCCCTTTGTTGATGGATTTATTTGTTCCCAGTTTTCTGCATTGTTGGTTAATGAGAAGATCTTTACAGAAGCTTTTTGTAAGTAGGATTTACAGCTGTTGTAATATAGAAATTTTAATTCAGTCTGATATAAGTAGTATAAAGGTACAAATTTACTTGTGTCATGTACCTATATATTTGAATTTTCAATAAAATATATCACAAAATTCCGAAATAAATTTGATTCACTTTATGACCATTTTGTTGACTCACAACTCATCAGCAGTGCTTGATATCAAAATGTTGGAAATCCGGATAAAGATATAATGATGAATTAATAAGCACAACCATCAAAAACCAAAACAATTAAAAAAACAGGAATTCAAACTCAGCTTAGGGTTACCTCTGCATCAAAATGAAGAGACTTAGAAATTTCTGGTAAATTTTGTCAAATTTTGAATTGAAAATTTAAAGGCATTTAATGGTAAGTAATGAATCATGCCAGGACAAAAATTCTGTCAACTGGGCTGATAATGCCCTCATGGACTTACAGTCCACCGGCAGTGGCATAGACCCAGTGGTAGTAATGCATACATCATATATCCAGATATACATTTAAAATAAAGGCAAATACAAATAATATGTTAATAACACATCCAATCAGCATTGGGGAAAATATTTTCAGCTTGATTTTTTTCAAATCTTTTTTAACTGCCAAAAACACCCAACTTTATTGCACATGTCGTGCTGTTAACAAATCCCTCAGTGGTACAGCCATCCTGCTGAGGTTCATCCCTGTCTATAACATTGCTATATAACCTTGGGATTTTAAATAGCAATATTGCTATAAATTTCAGAATTTTTTCTGTAAGTCAATTTTTTTTCCACACAACTTTTCATGATAAAAAATCGTCCTGATATGCACCTGGCTGCATGATAAAAAAAGAGAACCTTTTTCTCAACCATAAGTAATATTTTGTCTTTTCAGCATGATCTCCACCTAACTAAGCAAAGATTTCAGACCATATCAGTTACCTTATCTCAACAGATGCTTATCTTAGTTGTCACTTTGATATGTTTTATATTTACCACGTATGTATATTTAATATGTATTATTTTTGTTACATGCCTGTGTTAAATACTTTTTAAAACTGTTTTAACTCATCCATGTGGAAATAACATTTTAATTTAAGCCAAATGAATGGTAAAAAGTACAGTTTTGAATTGTTCGAATGTTTTTTACTTTTGGATCTTTATATTTTGAATTTTCATAACCTTGTGTATTTGAAATGTCAGGTAACCTTGGTCCAACGAGGTTTATTCAAGCAAATAGATAAAAACTTTGTACTGGTTAGTCGTATCGTAATGAAAGCTGGAGTTATGATGTTAACAAATTATGAATGTTAAATGTATCAATTTATTTTTTACATCTTTTAAATTTCAGGATATGTGGTATACAACATATACAGCGTGGTAGTAATGGTCACCAGCTTTCTATGTTCGAATCTGTATATTTTGTTATTGTTACATTCTCGACTGTTGGGTACGGAGACATATCACCAGATACATGGCTGGGACAGTTATTTATGACTTTTATGATCTGCTTTGCATTTGCATTTGTGCCAAGACAGGTAAGTACTAAGTAAACAGATTGGAATCAAAATAGTTGCTTCTTAACAATCGTGGATATGAACATGTAAGAATATTGTATAAGCATTATTGAGATAACATCCATTAAGATTAAACATGAAGAGGGGTTGGGGGTTGGGTGTCATCATGTGGTTTTATACAAAATAACAATCCAAAGATACTAATATTAGATATAGTATCTTTATACTATGCTGTATACGACACATTTCAAGGAGTTACCTCTCATCAGCAGCATTAAAACCGAAACATTTGGAAGACCAAAAACCAAACTTATATTAAACAAGAAGTACTCAACCAAAAATACCGAAATATGAAGCCAAATTTCAGCTAAGGAGATCTACCATGTGCAATACAAGGAATGAACCCTTAGTATTTCTATTATTTTTGAATTTTGCTAAATACTGGTAATTTCTGTAACAAATCAATGAATAATCATGTCAGACAACTGACGACTGGGTTGGGGAATACCCTTGGGGACCTAGGGTCCACCAGCAGAGGCATCATCCCAGGAGTTTCAAAATAACAATCCAAAGATACTAATATTAGATATATACAAATTTGAAACAAGCACTAAATGGTCCTGAAATGTCTAAACTTGAAAAATATAACAATTTGTAGTGAAATAAGGGACAGTGTCACACCCTGTGTTTTCATTGGCTAATTTAATAAGCACAGTTGAAAGATCAGTAGATTGTATTGCAAGGTGCCATGGTCAAGCCTTTGTGGTTGCAGAATATTTAATAGGATAAAACCAGCGACAGTTTTGCTCTTTATTTGCATCCATGTCAGAAGACCTCAGAATTAAAATTTGATGAAGTGTTAATGAAAGCGTATCTTTAAAAGTAATATAGATAGGAATTGATCTTTTTATGTTTCAATTTTCAGATTGAAGGTATAGCATCAACATGGAGAGAGAGAAAGAAAACTGGGGGAGAGTATAGTAAGAACGATGCAGTAGGACATCGCCACGTTGTTGTGTTCAGTAGTCACCTGACTAGAGATAATGTAATGGACTTCCTGTTAGAATTCTACGCTCATCCAAAGTTGGAGGTAATAACTAGGAAAAATCTATTGTGAAAGATTTCAGAGAAAAATAAGTTTAGATCTTTTATGACACCTTATTTTCAAACTATCATTAGTGAGCAATAGTTCGCAGTACATCTTGTTTTGTTTTCTTTTCTGGAGCATGTAGTGTTTAGTAGCTCAGATGAAAAAGACTGGAAAATCAAAAATAGTTCTTGTAAAAGATTTCAGAGAAAAATAATTTCCTATCTTTTATTTGAAACCAGATTTTTTAGAGCCTGGAGTCCTTATTTTCAAACAAATGTCAGATATTTATTTTGTTTTCTTTTCTGGAGTATGTAATGTTTGTTGGTTCAGATGAAAAAGTCTGAAAAATCAATTGGTTCTTGTAGCCCAGATAAAAATTTTAGTTTTCTTTTCAGGAACATGTGGTTGTGTTTGTTAGTTCAGATGAAAAAGACAGTAGTTTACAAGTTATTCTGAAGGATCCAAAATGGGCCAATAGAGTAGTTTATATCCAGGGTTCAGCATTAAAAGATATAGATTTAAAAAGATGCAGGTATTTCAAAGTTTTTATAAAGTACAGGAACACATTTCTGACCTTGAATTACTGGACTCGTCACCATAAAATTATGTTAGTTGCTAAAATTTGTTAAAAAATTATTCAGTGCTGTCATTTTTCTGCTATGAAGTAAATTAAAAATAAGGTTTAAAATATACATACATCGAGCCAATCAGAAAAATGTCTTTGAAAACTATACATTTTAGCATTTTTATTGTTTTATTTCTTTTGATCGAAAGTGAAATTCCATCAAAGCTTTTGTGTCCTTCTGAGATGGAGTTTTTCCCCTTGGATAACTTCAACAAGGTCTGAAAAACATTAATCTGAGCATGCAATTTCTTTTTTAAGACAAAATTGCTCACCAGCTATACTGTCTGGAAGGCTGATCGACAAACAAAAGTAATAAACTTCAAAGTAAATTTCCAATCTAGGAAAGATGCAAAACTACCTATATGTAGCCTTTCTACATAAAAAAATGAAACTTTATTAATAAGTACATGAACACATTTTTCTTATTGTTTCCAGGGTAAATATTCATAATTATTCTTAAAAACTTAAATCATTCTTACTAAAATGGTGAAAAATGGTTACAAAATATTGCCAAGTTCTTTGTATCTGTGATCAAAGTTTGAAGTTGCTAAAAAGACCCACTAGACTGAAATTTCCTTAGGCTCCTCTATCATGTCTATACTGTTGCCGTATTAAAGTCAGATGTTGTTCTGGAGTTATGTCGCCTTGTCCGTAAAAAAATCAAATGTGCACGAAAAATCACAAAATTAACAATTTTTGGGTAAATTAAAAATCGTGTAGACTTCGATGTGCTCAATATATCTTGTTAAAATTTGAAACATACTTTGTTAAGATAAGTATCTTTTAATGGTCAACTGCTAATCAATGCTAAACATATAGCTTCAACTCCTATTTTGTGTTTTAATTTAATGAAGTTTACCCTTCACTAAATGATAAACGTCAAGTAAAAAGCCTACATTTTGGCATTTTTATTGTTTTATTTCTTTTGATCAAAAGTGAAATTCCATCAAAGCTTTAGTGTCCTTCTAAGATGAAGTTTTTTCCCTTGGATAACTTTAACAAGGTCTGAAAAACATTAATCTGAGCATGCAATTTCTTTTTCAAGAAATTGCCCACCAGCTAAACTGTCTGGAAGGCCGGCCGACAATCAAAAGTATTTTAACCTTCAAAGTAAATTTCCAATCTAGGAAAAATTAAAAAATGCCTGACTGTATGTGCCTAATTTTAAAGAAAGCTTAAGAAGCTTGTTTTATAATGCGCTAATCATCACATTTATTTATGGCAATTATTATTGAAAGGCTGACCTAGCCGACAGATAGAACTGAGAGAAATAGGATAAAAACTGTTAATGATAAAGTATATATGTATCTTGAGCAGACTAGAGGGCAGGAGGCAGGCATATAGACTCGGTTTGTCATTTTGAACAAAATACCGAAACTTTTGGTTGGATTGGGGATTAGAATAATGTAATTACTTATATATATATAAGATTTGCTGGTGACCCAGAATTTGTTGTACAATAACCAGGATAAGGTAATTATGTCTAACTACCCATTATTTATTTTTTGTTTTTCAGAATACAAGAAGCAGATGCCTGTTTTATTTTGTCACCTAGTCTATGTCAGAACAGGGAGGAAGCCGTAAGTGATCAATGTCTAAACGAAAGCATTTATTTTCAAGGATTTTATCTCGGCATATGAAGTGGAATATTAATTTTAGTATTGCTTTGTTTGTATGCAAATATTTATCAACCCACTATGATGATAAATCTGAGAAAGAAAAAAACACACAGAGAACATGATAGAAAATTTTTAATACAGCATAATTTTTATGAAAACATATTTTATCAGAAATTAAGTGTTGACAACTAAAAGGTGAATCTTTAAATCCTACATGGAATATTTATTTTGGTATTGATTTGTTTTACCATCCCTTTATTTTATGGGCTGAACCATATAAATTTTGTTTTTAGACCTATATATATATATAGAAATTCACTGAAAATCTGGATCACAGCAATAATTTGTGAGCTTTCCTCAAGAGGTGGGGTAAAATATATACTAGGATAAGCAGTATCATGGAAGTTGTAGAAAAAAATACAAAAGACCATCCCCAATTTTTTGTCCCTTTTTTAAAGGTCAAATTCAGGTTGCAAACTCACTCACACAAAAGAATTCTGTAGATTAAATAATATGCTGTTGGTGTGGCAAACTAATTTCCGGTATCACGATTCTGACTCTAAAATTATAGTTCGAAGCAAGTTATTTCCCTTAGTTTACTTACTTCCAGCAAACGAAACTTTTTCTAGCCTTAGTATGTAGACAATATGGCTGCCCCCATTAAACAAAGACTTTTCTAAATGAACCGTGTTTAGAAAATGCATATACTCCTATAGCGCTCGCTATAAAACTACATGTATAACAGTGTATTTAAAATCTAATTTTATATTCAGATACGCATGGTAAGTGAAGAACTTGTTTTGGTGTCTTGAATTGGCTTAATTTGTCTTAGATAACTTCAGCTTCTGTCAAATTTTCAAACTTGGTTATAATTAAAACAATTATGATTAAAACATAATATTTTAATACATCCAGTTGTTATTTTGCCATTTCATAAATCATATTTTTATTATTTCATATATTAAATTAAAATAGGCTTGTGAATATCTTACTAGCTTAAGCATGAAATTACTTACCTGCCCCTAACAACAGTCTGCACCTTTAGCCTAAGTCCAAGTAACGTTTGCTTTGGGATAATAAAAATTATATATCACTAGTCTGAGTCGTCTAGTTAAAAGATACTTTTCTACTTAATCTGTTTATTTTTTATTCCGTCTTCCTGAGCTACCCTGAAGATCTATTGCATAAAACTTTTCAGTGCACAGACAAAACTTTAACAGTATATTATATAGAAATATAAGTATAGAAACATTTTATATAGCAAATGGCCAAGTGGTCTGAGGCACTGGACACAGTGCTAGGCGAATAGTTCTCAGCAGTAGGTCAGGTTAGTTTTCAGATGTACATGTATATATTAGAATTATGTACTCCGATATTTCTTCAAATATCCACTGCAGACACGTGTTTCTGTGACTTTTATGACAATTAGATCTGTCAGATCTGTCAGAATAGTGTCAAAGAAAGTGTTATGAAAATTCCATGGTCACATAAATATACACACATACTATGTACATTCTGATATACATGAGGATTATTGAAGCTATATTTTTATATAGCAGATGTGGCAGAGTGGTCTAGGGATCTGGACATGGTGCTATGCTAAAATGTGCTATAGTGTCTGAATGGTGTGAGTTCAAAAACTGCTGAGGGCAGACAAAAATTGACTGTATAAATACAGTTGACTCTCATCATCTCGAACACATTTAATTTGAAATTTTGGGTAACGAATTATCTGTTTTGACCCTCAACAGCAGTAACTATACAGATTTACTCCTGAAATCTCAAATTTTTGTTTAAGTCTAACTAGATTTTCAGTTCCCAATGGATTCAACATAATGAGAATTGACTGTATCTAATTTCAATAATGTCAGACAATAAGAGTATTTAGGACTACGATGTAATTTGGATGGTTATTCGGAAATTCACATTATATGGTTGTGGTCTAGGACATTTGACATAGGGCTAATGGAATAAGTGCATAGCAATATTGTGAGTTTAAGGCTTGCTGAGCGGAGATAAGATTTGACAGTATTAAAATCTAATTTTCACATTGTTGGGTTATTGTTCAGACATATATATGCGTGTCTGGAGTTATAACCAACGTTGAAACTTACCTCGAGTGATAATAAATTAAGGGTACATTATGAATTAAAAGAGCAAGTTCAGTTCTTGGGATTTTTCGAACACATATTTCTCAGTTTTTAAAAATTTTTCATTATTTTTACATTCTTATATGTATTGACATGTTTTTTACCTATCTTGACCTTATTTATCAAAGTTTGTGCTGATATCATATATTATTTTATTTTTGTATAAAATTAGAACCCTTCAAGTATTATTCAAAATAATTTTATTGAATAATTTTTGATATAAAGGATGGAGTTTGTGTCATAAAGAGAAATAATTTTAAATGGAAACAAAGCAAAACTAAAATTTATTTAAGATATAAAAAATGTTTTAAAATTTTTTTTTTTATTTTATAATTGCGACTTGACAGGCAAATTTTGTTCAATATTAAAAAACAAAGAATCCCTTAGCCTTAATATAAATTCCGTAGTTATTATAGATATATATATATTATAAAAAATAAATTTCTGAGTTGTTTTAATAAATTATTATTTAAGAAGTCATTTGATATGACCAATAAGGCTATAAAATTGTTGAAATTTCAGTATGAATATCTATACAAATTATTAAGTTTAATTGAATTATTTTCTGTTATTTTTAGGATGAGCATTCTATATTGAGGTCATGGGCAGTGAAAGATTTTGCCCCAGATTGTAGACAATATATACAGTTGTTTAAGACAGAGTACAAAATACATGTAACATTTGCAGGTTTGTACAAACAGGCCTTGGTTCCATTTCACAAATATTTGTTAGATTACAAATAGTTGTAAGTGTGAACTGATATCCAGTCTTCATGTTGTCATTTCTACACTATTTCTGTTGTCATGGGACCAGTCTCAGTCATAATCGTACGAATGTTTGTTATACTGAGACCTGTTGTTTTAAAATGTTTAGCATTCAGGGATGACAATTTCAGTATAGTGTACCACCCATAGATGCAATTTTAAATTCTTTTTTCTTAAAAGTAAAATTGGAAACCCATACAAAGAAAAAAAGTAATCTTAAGATGCTTTCAACGTACATGCTATCTCTTATCGTTTTTCTGGAAACTGTTGATTGAGACAAAAAAATTTACATATAAAATATTTTGCCTGGTGCAGCCTTTCTATGATACTTTAGAAGTTGTCCAGATCAAGGTTCTGCATTTTGGGATAATCCAATACTAAATTTTAACATAATTGCTGGAAAAATGTTTCCATTGCTGTAAATTCGGAAATTATTGCGAAAAATGTGACAGGGTTGTAATCGCAATATTTTAAACTCGTATTTTGGAATTTTTTATATGAATGAAGTGGGAAAAATATCGCAAAAATTAAAATCGCATTTTGGTCTAAAATGACAAAATCGCAATAATAAATGCACCCAATTATTTCTGAATTTACAGTAGTTCCTTAATCGGAAATATTTCAGACTGTGAATAAGAACATGGAAATCTTGCATGCAAATTTTCTGTTGTAGTTGTTTAGTTTAGTTGCAGTGAGTTCAGAAATTAGTGTTTATCATTAATGATGAGAAAGCAAGTTTGAATCACCTTTGTTATTATTTTCATCCTAAATAATTAAAAATACTGCATTTAATTCTGAATTAATAGTAATTTCTTATTTTGTACCAGTTTCAAATGTTTATGTTGTTTTGTTATTATTTTTGATTTTTGTATTTTTGTTTATTTGATTTCGTTTAGAGCATGTAGTTTGTGAAGATGAGTTCAAGTATGCCTTACTTGCCAACAATTGTTTATATCCAGGGTTATCTACCCTTGTCACCTTGCTATTACACACTACCACAGAGGAGTATGTTTTATTTTCAAATTACTCACTTATGTAATTTTATAACTGTATCACTTCTTTGTTTTTTTTTTATCATATTTCAGTTATGTACAATGCTTGGTTAGAATAGAATATTTACTTTTTGTCCTGAGTATACTTTATTTTTGCCCTCATTACTTGAATTTAAGGATGCTCGCTGGTCATGTTTTGGTTTTTTTGTCAGATTTTCGGAATCCTGGGGTTTTAGCCATTTCTTAAACATGAAATTTTTTGCCCATGAACGCCCACTTTTTCTTTTATAATTCAATCATATATAAGTTAAAATGGTATTTGACTAAATTTTATGAAATCATTTTTATTTTTTCATACATTTTTGAGAGACTGAAGTTGGCAGTGCAAAGACAATGCAAAATCCAGAGAAAACCCATTTCCTGCAAATTTACATGGCCTTTTAGCTCTAAAATGAGCACATGAACCTATATTTTTTTCTTGCTTATTTGTTTACTATTCATATGTTCTCTCAAACTAAAACACCTATTTCAAATCCTATTTATTTCGTATTAGACCAGCGATCATCCTTAATAATAGAAGCTTGATTTATAGATTATATTTTATATTATTTACCTGGAAAGATGTGAAATTTTGTTTGTTTTCAAATTGATATATCATTTAAACTTTTTTTTGAAAATGGAGATATCCTTTATAGTGTACTTCCAAAATTAGTCTGAAATTTGTAGCTTGCTTTTATCCCAAAGGCAGTGTGAAGTGTTGGTGTCATATAAATCGTTCAAAATCAGTTTCCTTTCCCTGGAAACCACTGGGTCAATTGGCACCAAACATTGTTGGAATTTTAAAATTTTGTCAGTGCAAAAATATGGCTGTTTTTGTTGAAAATAGGGAATAATGAAAATATATCTTTTCTGAAATACAGTGCCAATTGGTACCATATATGGTAGGAATTGTCCTTAAATAATCTCCTGCCAAACTTTGTGTCACCGGGTACTGACCTTGTACCAACAGCATCTGTTACTGAAAATTAGCGAAATGATATTTTAAAATTTTCTCTTAAGAAACTGCCAGGTCAGTTAACACCAGACTATTGTGAGACGATTGCAGGAGGATCCTCTTCCAAATTTGTGTTCAGAACATTTGAACAAAATATCCACCATCATAAAAAACAGTCAATATACAAACTTATTAGGGAACAAACTGTTATGGAATGGTTCTTGAATGGTGTCCTTTCAAAGTGGTTTTTTTTTTTAATTTTAAATTTTCAAAGTTCGTTTATTTTTCTATTCGAAATTTCCATTCAGAATCATATTTGAGGTATAAAATATTAAATTTACAAATGGTGGTAAAAGTTCAAAGTTCAATGTCTCATCAAGGTTATTTAATCTACAAAATATTATCTTACCATCTACATTTTTTATTCCAAAAATGAGATTCAAGACAGTTGTCTTAATTTTTCAGAAAGATTTGAACTGAGACATTTTTTTTAAAATTAATTATTTTCAGGATAGGAACTGACTATAAAGAGCAGTGGCAGCAAGTGTATGGTAGACATGCAGGAAACCAGGTCTATCATATCCAATTATCCAAGAGTGTGTTCTTTCAATCCTATATTGGAAAATCATTTACCACAGCATCTAAAGAAGCTCATAGAAGGTAAAAAGGTGTTTCAGTATAATTTTGACACAGGTAGTATAACAAGATTTAACTATCTTTTTATTTTATTTGGGGGGAGGGGGTGTTAACAAAATAAGGACAAGTCATTGACACAAAATCCATAAATGTACATTACAAAGGTTCAAGCATGAGAACATCCCGGGGCCTCGGTGGCCGAGTGGTCTAGGTAGTTCGTCATGACTACTAATGATCACTAGCATGTCAACACTGAGGTTGTGAGTTCGAATCTCACCTGTGGCGGGGTTTGTTCGACTCCGATCTTAATTGACAAGGATTGCCAATTTTCCTACCGAAGGTCGTGGTTCTCTCCGTGTACTCCGGCTTCCTCCACCAATAAAAACTGGCCGCCGTGAAATAGCCAAATGTGCTGAAAACGGCGTAAAACCCCAACTAAACAAACAAATGAGAACATCCCTTGCATTGCTGTTATTTATTTTAAGGTTGCAGTCTGGCCTTCAACAAGGAGTAGAATCTTACACCTTACTGGAAGTTTTTTGATGACTCAAAAGCATAGGTTTCATGATTAAAACAAGTGATATTTTCAACAATTATTAGAATACATGTTTCCATGTTATTTTTATTCTGTGATGAGAAAATGTATCCGTTATGCAGAAAAAAAATATATATAAATATATCTATTGTGTTGCAGGATTTTTAAAAACTGAAAAAACTCGGTAATGAATTTAGTTAAAATAATATTTTTGAAAGCAAAAAAAGTTACTGAACTTGAAAACTTGTCAATTGAAATAAATATTTTTATAACAAGTTATAATTTTTTTAATGTTTTTCAGGTTTGGTGTATGTTTAGTAGCCGTTTTAGATGTTAAAAAATTAGACCCTAGACTTCAGCTGAACCCTGGACCCGATTATCATCTCCAGGAAAGTGATTACTGTTTTTATATAGGAGAATTCAAAGAGGAGTATACAAAAATATGTCACGATGTTTCTTCAACACCAAACTTACAAAAGACAGATAATGAAAAGAGTACAAAAAATTTAGGTATTAATTTGTTGTTTAATGCTATCTTATTATAACAGTAGTTTTATTTTTCGGAAAATGTGTCTTTATGCATTAGCTTGAGTTTTCATCAGCAGTGTGAGGATTAGGTTTTTATTGTGATTGTATGACAGCTTTAATAAAAAGTTATTTATGAATGAGAACTAAGTAATTTATTGGACATAGCATTTTTTTTCAAATTTCACAAAACTAATACCAAAATAATTTATTTTATTCTTTATTTTTTTTTTAGAAATTTAGTATATGTTTTAAATTCAGTCATGTCAGTTGAAAAATTATTTCAAAAGTTAGTAAATTAGAGTTTGGTCTTTATATGTTATGATATTTTGGAGAAATATGTATATATTTGGTGGAGTAGTTCAGCATGACTTTGCAGACTGAGCTTTAATTTAAAAGCTTGGCCAAAGGGAACGAGACTAGACAGGAAGCATTTGTTGGAGGTTATTTTTAGAATTACTATCCTCATTTTGTCCAGATCAGGTGACAAACATGGCCACCATGGGCAATTCTTGTTTCTGATTAGTTGTTTAATTTTTTTCTCTCTTAAACTGTTTGGCCAAATAGAGCCAAACTTGACAGAAAGTGTCTATGACATATAACAAAAATCTACAGAACTGCAGAATTGCTTGAAACGAAACATGGTCCGAATGTTCCTCTTAAGGTGCGCACCAAGTGTTGTTACTCTGGTGCCGATCCATAATACAAAATGGCCTTCACCAGAGGACTTAGGTTAACATAAGACCCTATGGGAAATACATGCACAAATCTTCTGGAGAATATGCTCACCTGTAAGTAGAAGGACCTTGATGAAGAAAAAATTGTTTCCTACAAGGCTTACCACACTTCATAATGATAGGGAGAAGTATCTTCTCTCTTTGAGGTACATCAATAAAAATGGCTTTCATGCCAGGTGAGCGATACAGGCTCAGCCCTCTGAGCCTCTAGTCTTTTGAAGAATTTGATATACATGTATAAAAACAAATAAAAGTTGTGTTAATTTGAGAAAAATAATTTATATTCAACTTATATTTCAGAGCATATTTCTGAGGTTCTAGAAAAATTACTACAACATGAATTAGAAGTAGAAAATGCTGAAGAGGAAAGTGTATTCAACAACACAATAACGCTACAGTGGGGTCAGGATATAGCACGACGAGTTCGTAGAAGTTCCGAACAGAACAGTAACACCTCTGAGGAGGACATACAGACAGATATTAATGTTAATGTTATAAATTCCCAAGTGGATACACACAGTCAGGCAGATTCTGCTGTACCCAAGGTTCTACAGATATACTCAGACATGGGACAGGAAGAGTAAGTCTTCTTATTACAAATTAGGTCAAGCTATAAAAAAGGTTCCTGATTTCAGATGAAACTATTGGGGTAAGAGGAATCGAGGTTGAGATTTATTTGTAATATAAAAGGAGGTATACAGTCTTATTCTGGTTGGCGGGTCGGCAGGTTGACCATCCCATATGCCAAATAAAAGAATTTAAGCTAGGAATATTTCTTTGATTGCTGTTCTTCATCCTGCCATTTTTAGTGATAAGTTAATTTAAAAAATTATGTAATTGCACATGGAAGGAAATTTAGAAAAGGGAATATGTGCTCTCGCATTTTTTATGACCAAAATTGTATTTTTTGTTTTGTTTTCAATTTTCAATATTTTGTATAAACTGTTAAATCAAAATTAACTTTATACATTGTAGTTTGTTTACTATACACACTAAAACAACCAGCTGTAAAACAGGAGTTTTCAATTCATTCACAAAATGTTGCATCTTGTAATTTTGTTTTTATACTATTACAGATTTACGACTGGTCCCCCTCCTACAACATTATATGTGGGTAACAGAAGAACAATCTGTCATATACTGAAAAATCCTCGGGCAAAATGCTGCTTAAAGTGGGGAGAGGTATGTACAACATACTGACTAGATTTGGTTCAGAAGTTAGGGCTTAATGGAAACTGTTGATTATCTCCCCTGGATAACTTGTTTAATGTTACTTAGGTTAGAGTGACAACACGTTTTCTGGAATGTCAGGATGGAATCTTTTTCAGTTTGTGATAATAAGAATTTGTAATTTAAATGTGAAGGGATTTGGTATTTTAACCTATTCAGGGTTCCCAAATAATAATTAAAGTGAAATCGGGGAAAAGTTGTTTGGCTTTCACAGTGGGGAAAAGTCCTTGAATGATGCAAAATGACATTGAAAATTGTTAGAAACACTTTAAAAACTCCTTGAAAAGTCTTTTAAATTTTATTCAAAAAGTTTATGGGAAAATGCCTATTAACAAACCTTGGAACTTTTAGTATAATTTTAAAGATCCATGATTAAAATTAATTTTTTTTCAGGATTGTGAGCATTGTACTTTCAAGAATGCCAAAGATTCCAGATGGAAGAACCAGCTTATTATCATGAGTGCACAAAAAGCTTCTGGAGGGATACATAATTTCTTAGTGCCATTACGATCACATTATATCAGCATGCATTTGTTGAGTCCTATTGTATTGCTTTTAGAAACTGAGTAAGTTAATAGGGAGTTATATTGATAGATTGATTGCTGCTTAACGTCCTGTGGCAAATATTTCATGCTTTTTCAGGACAGGAACCAATTCAATTTATTAAGCAATTCAAATAAGGGTAGGACAGGACACAAAGGGGAACCAATTTTGACTGCCGCTGTTAAAGGATGGTTGGGTAGGGTCGGATAAGTTAGGCTTCTGAAGCGGCATTAGCCTACTCTTTTTCGAAAACTACAGAAGGGATCTTTAGCATGCAGGGAGTGTGGCATTGTCCAAACATGTTACCACAGTCAGGCTCTCCGTATTATGACCTGACAAGCCCCAAACGAGGGGGTCTCCCCTATCCGCCACCAGGGGACACGCTAGGCAGCTCTGTGGGTTGAGCTCCCCTGATCCATCACAGGTGCCTAGTATGGAGTTATAACATTCCAAATAACTTTAAAGACAACAAATGGAAGGATATGGGTCATATGCTAGTGAAACAACATCCAATAGATTAAAAATGTATAACATCAGCTGTTTTTCCAATGTAAATACATGTAACATTCAAGTTAAATAATACATATATAAGTATTAGTAGATCATCTCTAAAGCAAAAATACACTAAATAAAAATCTTTCTTTCAAAAGTACTTTATTTGAATTTATTATGCTTTAGAATGAATTAAATATTACAGAGTACAAATATTAATATTTGAAAAAGCCAAAATATATAGGTCAAATTTCAAAAAAAATGTTTGATAGGATAAAAGAATTTCCTCCTGACAATTAAACAACCCATTTATTTTAGTTTGCTTCAAGTCATTGCAAAAGAATATCTGATTTAATTTGTTGCCATGGTTTCAGTGTAGTTAAATATATTTTTCAGACCAGAAGATTTATTTTTGGAAACAATCTGTGAATTTCCTATGGTATATTGGATGAAAGGAACAATTACAAAGTAAGTGATTTCAAAAATACAGTTTAACAAAAGAAGAGTAGTATGTTAAAAAGGTGATGTGATTTGACATTAAACCTTGCTCATGATAAAATATGATATGTTCAGCTTTGATTGTTGGCTGTAAATGTGTTGAAAGTTTTCCTGGAAAAACCGTTTGGTTTTTTATTTCTTCTGTAGTTTTCTCTATGGGTATTTAGGCTTCCTCAACTAATAAAAACCTATGTCAGGACACGAAAAATTTGACTGAAAATGGGTAAGTCCCATGAAACTTAACACAAATATGTTCATGATTTGGTTTCCATTATTGTATAGAATTATGAGAGTGACAATTTGTTTAATATTTCAGTTTCGCCTGTCAACACAAGGTTGTGGGTTCATATCTCTCCTGTGGTGGGGTGTGTTCGACTCAGATCTTAATTGACAAGGATTGCCAATTTTCCTACCGAAGATCGGTGGTTCTCCGGGTACTCCGGCTTCCTCCACCATGAAAACTGGCCACCGCGAAATAGCCAAATGTGCTGAAAACAGTGTAAAACCTGAACTAAACAAACAAATAATATTTCAGTTTCAAACTTTCATGATTTTATTTTTTTCCACAGTTTAGATGACCTGTTACTAGCGGGTATACACAAAGTCAGCCATTTTGTGATAGTAAACAAAGAATCTCTGGGTGAAGTAGAAGAAACAATGGTGGATTCACAGACTATTGTGGCCGTACAAACCATACTCAAGTAAAAAAACTAAAACGAAAGATTTTTACTGCTTTATTAATGAAAAATTTCAAAAGATACATTTGATTCTACTTAATTGCAAAATTTGATAATTTGCGAAAAAAAGGTCTAGGCACAAAATTATTTCCCATTAATTAATGTTAAACATGTCTGTTAATTACAAAACATTTTAGAGCAAAAGTGATTTTATTGCAAAGAAAATTATTAAAAAAATGTGAAAAAATGTATTTTTTTTTCCAAAATTGGTTATAAACTGAGGATTTATTTTATCATTTTTCAACCAGTCAGAGAATCCTTTAGAAACAACATTACACAATTACATCCCTCATTTGAGGTAGACATTAAGATTTGACAATCCGAGAGAGTTTGTTTTCCCGAGGGCCAACCTTTCAAAGGTTGTCAAATCTGAATGTCTACCTCAAAAGAGGGCTGTAATTGTTTTATTATTTTTTGCACAGGAGCAAGACATAATTTGACTCTCATAACTTTTAATGCACAAGGATTGCTAATTTTCCAATGGAAGGTTGGTGGTTCTCTCCGGGTACTCCAGCTTCCTCCACCAATAAAAACTGGCAGCTGCGAAGTAGCCAAATTTACTGAAAACGGCGTAAAACCCCAACCAAACAAACAAACAAACTTTTAATGCAGATGAATTAAGCAGTTGGGGAAATTTGGGATGTTTGGAGTTGAACAATAGTGTTGTTTCCTGCGATTAGGCAGTTGTCTCCCTTACGGGGGAAAATTGGGATGTATGGAGGTGAACAATATGGCTGTTTCCCGCGATGTTCAATTTTTGTAAAAACATTCAATTTATTTTTTAATCACATGACAGTTTTCATCCAATGAGAATATATTAAAATATTTAGAAAATAATAATTACTTTTGTTTAGGTTATTCCCACACACAAACATAATTACAGAGCTAAGTCAGGCTACCAATATTAGATTTATGCAGTTCCAGGCTAATAATGAATATAACAGATATGTTTCCAGAATGGAAAAGGTAAGAATGTTATAAACATCTTGAAAGTTTTGGGAAAAAACTTACAAATTTTCAAGCAAAACACCAATTATAATGAATTGGAAAAATCTCAGAGTTTTGAAAGGCATATTATATTTTACTCCATCATACCTATTAAAAAAGATTAAACAGATTTTCAAACTGGAAAAATATGGCTATTTACAGCAGACAGGCAAGCAGACAGACGGACAGATAGTAGGGCAACTCCAAATAGTGGTGTAGGAAAATTCAATTTTACTGTCAATCAGGCAGATTCTTGAGTAAGCCAAATATTGCACCCCCCTCCCCAAAAAAATAGTGCTATTAATCAAAAAAAGAAAAGCAAAATAATCCTCAGTGATAATCTCAGTTTGAAGATTTAATTTCTTTTTACTTTAGTGTTGTGTACTCTACACTTTTTTCCGTGTTTAAATTTCAGAAATTTGGTGGAGGTATGAGTTCCACATTATCACATATCTTCAGATTACCGTTCGCCTCAGGACAAGTATTTAGTGCTAGTATGTTAGACAGTCTGCTTTATCAGGTAAATTTTTCTAACAACAATGCATATGAAAATTTACTATATGCAAAAATATTCCAAGTCCAAAAGTCCAGCTGGACTTCTGTTTATTTGAACTTTGCAAATTGTCCGGCCGTACTTTTTGTAAAGTTTGGCCGGACAAAATGATTATGTTCACTTGAAAGTCCGTGTCCGTTTCAAGTCTTTTTGCAGTTCTACTCTAGTTCGTCTCAAGTCCAGCCGGACTCGGTTACAGTCCAGTCCGACTCCGGTTAACTATTTCATACGGGCTTGAAGATATAAATTTTTTTCTTGAGCAAATTGGAAATGACAAAAATCAAAATAGGGGCAGAAGGCAAATACCAGGGCAGATTGGCATTTTGTTTGGCCTGAGATTTGAGTTATCCTCATCCATTTTTTATTGGGAGGTGCATTTTATGCTCAATTGATTACATAGGATAAATGCTTTCCATACAAATTTTCACTTATTTCTAAAACAAATGGTAGATATTTGTATATGTGCATGTAGCATGCCTAAATATGATGCATATAGTGTATTAATTAAACATATGTAATATTAAGTTAATAATATCTAGAGGTCATTGTGTGAACATCAGTCATGAGCATTTTATGTTTAAATTTCAGACATTTGTTAAAGGCTATCTGATCACATTTGTACGACTGTTGTTGGGAATTGATGCTGAGGAAAATTCTGGTCATTTGTCCAGTGTAAGTACACATTTTGCAAAATGAGAGATAAAATACCTTGATTTCTTAGTGAAAGAAAATCCAATATTTCACTGGTGAAATATCAGCCATGTTTCATTCACTCAAGTGACATAACATTGGATGTTGCCAGTGGTGTTGCCATATACATGTAAATGTTCAAATAATGTGTTTTTTAGTAACTTGTTTGAGATTATATGTATTCAAATTTCAAGATGAGTTATTTTATTAATATTAGGGATGACATCAAAAGTTCAATGTAGGATAAAAAACTTAATTCACATAGTTTTTGCACTAACCCCCCACCCCCCTCCTCTTAACTTAATTTGGGAAAAATTGATTGACCGATATCATTATATGGGCATATGCTTTGAGAGTATACTTTTTGTATCATGGGTCCTGTTTTTCCTCAACAATGTATGTTTGTTCTGTATATTGACTTGGACATCACTTTTAAAAAATACTGGAAAAAAGTGATGTGTATTTTTAGTATGCATCAAAAAAGGCACTGTTAAATTATGATTGTATACATATCATTCAAAATTCACGATCAATAAAGCGTTTGAACGACGTAGATACTAGATTGACTTCACCCAAATACTCTCGGCCAAAAATTTGCTTTCTGGTACTATTTGGTGGCTTTTATTTGTTTTAAAAGTCCAAACATATATTAGGGCCGAACTTGAATCCGAATTTTTCAATCTATAAATCGATGTCAGATAACAAAACTTGAAGCGATTTTTACCCCCACCCCCAAACTATTTGAATTAAGTTTTTTATCTGACATTGATCTTTTGATGTCGTCCCTTTTAGAATGATATATACAAAAATCAGAATCTTATTGTAGAATTCTTCATATCAAGGTTGATTGTTTGCTTGACTGTGGATGACATCTTTGGAGCATTCTAACATCTGTAAATTTGAAAAATGAGTGGGCTAATGACCTCAGTATAGAAGTTCCATTATCCCTCTCTTCCAAACTTTTAACACTTTATTCAAAAGCATGTAATATTTGCCACTGGACATGAAACAAACGTTCAGTCAGTTGGTTTGGATTCAAATAGTGTTTCATGTTGGTAGAAGAAAATTTCAAAATTTTGTACAAAAAAGATATTCCAGATGAATCAGCATTCTGAATTTTTGCAGGTTATGCAGTATTGAAATTTATTTTTGGCTTACAAAAAAACAAAAAAAAAACACAAAAGAGTTGTAGAAAGAAAGAACCTTCATAGATAAGTAAAGTCAAGAAATACCAAAGGGATATTCGAAGGAGAGAAAAATCGTAACAACTGACAAACTCCGGAGAACAACGAAGACAAGACCAAAACAATACATGCACTACAATTAAAAACTAAAAACATATGAACAACATGGAGCCCACCAAAAAACCGGGGATAGACTCAGGTGCTCCGGAGGAGTAAGCAGTATCTGCTTCCTGTAGGACACCCGCCATGCTGTCCATGTCAAATCCGATATGCGGAAGGGATAATATCAATGGAACAGGTCCATTTTCATTTGGGAAACGGTTTTTTCATACCTGTCAAGCAAGTCATGATGACGCCCATAAAACTTTAATAAGGATGACTTCAGCTTAGGAGCAACGTACCCCTGTCTGAGCAACTTTTCTGTCAGAAGCCGGGCTCTGTCCAGGAAGTCAATGTATATGTCACAAGCTCTGGAATAACGTATGAGTTGTGAAATATATACTTCATACGCAGGCGCTTCTGGAATATTGCCGCTCAAAAATGGGAAGTTAACGATTGGAAAGTCAAAGTCATCCCATTTGTCGTAAAGTTTTGTATTCAACCTTCCTCTGGTGTCAATTTCGAGGTGAAGGTCAAGATAAGATGCAGACTTGGCAGTGTCTGTTGTATCCTTAATTTCGAGCTCATTGGGATAGATGAGATGTAAGAAATTCCCAAAACATGAATTGTTGAGTGATAAGACATCATCTATGTAGCGGAAGCTGAAATTAAAGGTACGGGCTAATTTCTTCTGTTTTTCCTTAAGAAGGCCGTCAAGGAAGTCTGCCTCATATGAGTAAAGGAACAAGTCGGCCAGTAGTGGCGCACAATTAGTACCCATAGGAATGCCAATTGTCTGTTGGAAAACACGTCCACCAAACATAACATGCTTAATCTATATTCTTCTGAACCTTTATTAGCTAATAATAGGAAGCCTGCTTTAAAGAGAATATTTCTGTGTTGTAGATACGAGTGAAAGGAATGACCTTAGCACAATATCCAACATACGGTGAATTATATCATGGTGTGGCCACCACAACAGGGGAAATTCCTTTTGCTATTTATAGAACAGAAAAATCTCAAAGCAATGTAAGTCAATAATACATGAGTAGAGATTGTTTTTATTAAAAGGAAAGTATGTAACTGATTGACTTATATATATTTTTACACACATGAAATCTCTGAACATGAAAAACTGAGGTAAACAATAATGGAAATCCGCTGATTTAAAAAAGGGAATAAAATCATCACTGAAAAGTATAGTTAAAGGTTATAAAATTAGGGATGAAGTCTCTGAACATGAAAGACTGAAGCAAAAAATATAAGTATTACTGAAAAAATGCAGTTCAAGGAAAGTATGCTGCTTTCATTTTCCAGATTTTTACAGAGTTAGTGGACTTGAATAGTCATAAAATAGTCAGTTCATCATTTCTCAATGATGCATATATACATTTATCAAACTGTATTAGATTTCATTGTGACATATTTTTTTTTTTGGTCGTTATTCTTTTTCCAATTTTTGGATGCATATAGATATGGAAGGAGATAATAAGTCTGTCAGAAATTATTCCAGAAACAGAATTCAAAAAGTACATAGAGATTGCTGTAAAGCCTTAAACATAGTTTGTCCTAGTTTCTGGTTTAACAGATTTCAAATTCTTTTTCTTTAAAATTGTATTGCCAACTAAAATGAAATTGACTATTAGGTATATATGGAAGAGTCTGTTTAAAATTTGCTTTCTAATTTTGTCTTGTTTGGACAATTAGAATTAATGACCACTTTTAACAATTTCTCATTTCTTGTTACTTGAATTTTGATAATTTTCTCTGAAACTGCATGATCAAATATATGAGGCATGTGAGGTTGTCTGTATAATTTTATACACGTGTAAATGAACTAAAAAATATTGTGAAACATAGAATTAAATGCATGCAAATTATTTTCTTTTGAAAAATGGTAGTCTTGTGAACTACAAAATGAGTGATACTGGCTTTCATCCTGATTTGTCATTTAGCATGTCTAGTTGACAGACTTTCTCTTTTTGAAATGGAACACCGTTTTTTTCTAATCTAAATTTTACTCTTACAGTTCTTTATTTGTTTCTGTTTTTTCTTCGTCAACATAGAATCATGTCATTAAACACTAATATACAATTACTGAATTTGTAATCGGTCACTATCGGGATTTAGCAACCCGAGAAAATGTAATTTCCATTGAATATACAATTACAAGGGTTGATTAATCCTGATAGCGACCTATTACAAAGTCAGTAATTGTTTTATTACATGAATGGGAAAGTTGTACTTTCACTTTTTATTTTAAGAACAAATCGGTCACTATCACATTCCGCTTGACTGGTCAGGATCTATTTAAGTCCTAAACCGTGCATGCAGAATTCTTGTACTAATTTTAGATACTTACCAGTTACTATCATGAGTACTCAAGACCTTTTAGGCATTTCTCAGCCAATCATAGAACAGAAAAAATATAGTCATGTAATAAGATGAAATATTGGATGCACTTCAGCAACATGTTTATGTAATATCTACTTTGCAGGATCTATATAGCAATGAACCTCAGATGCCATTAAGAAAGTTATTTCAGTTGGTAGGATTTTTCTTGCTATACAATGCTATTTTCACACCCTGCTAAAATCGTACACAAGAACTGCACTTTGAATATTATTTTTTAAATATTAGTAAATACTTTTATATTAAAGTAGTTCTTAGACAATATTTTAGCTTTTTAAAAATTTTATTTAGGAAAATTTTTGATTAGTCTAGGATATTTTTTTTAGCTTGAACCAAAGGTCCCTATGAACTATTGCCATCACTTTGTGTCCATTGTCATAAACTTTCCTTTAAAGATCTTCTACTCTGAAACCACTGGGACAATTGGGACCAAAGTTTGGTGGAATTGTCCTTGGGTGGCCCCCTTCCAAAGTTATGTCCGGCATCCCAGACTTCCAACCAAGATGGCTGCTGTTACTAAAAATAGAAAAAAGGGGGGAATGAATTTTAAAATCTTCTATGAAACTACATGGCTATATGGAACCAATCTTAGCAGCAATTGTCCTCTTCGAAATTGTGTCAAGATGGCAGCCACAGCTGATCATAGTTTAACATAGGACCCTATTTGAAAATCCATTTAAAAATCTTCTTATGTGAAACCACAGAGCAAATTAGAACCAGACTTTAGCAATGGTTCTCATTCAGAATTATATCCAATGACCTGGACTCCTAACCAAGATGGCCGCCACAGCCGAAATTAGTTTAACCAAGGATTCTATGAGAGAAATTCATCTAGAAATCTTCTTGTCTAAAAGCACTTGACAAAATGGAACCATTCTTGGCAGCAATGGTCTTTAGATGATCCTCTTTCAGAATTGTGATCAATGACCTGCACTGTAAATCAAGATGGCTGCCACAGGCAGACTTAGTTTAACATAGGAATCTATGGGAAAATTGCCATTGATTGGCAAACTGACTGCAGGTGAGCAATCCAGACTCCTGGGAGCCTCTTGTTATAGATAAAAATTATTCATATTAAAGGATACTAGTTCTTCCGTAGAATATTTATTTCTTTTAATTAATTTTTGCCTAATTATAATCATACTAATTATTTGTAGAACACATCAGCAACATTATAGTTTTATACACGTTTTGATTTTCTCATATAATTCTTATTATAATTGTTTCAAGAAATCATCTACCATTTCCATTTATACCTATTGTAAATTTATTATTTTTCCAAAATATTATACTCTATGTGAAACATAATGAATGCACTGTAGAAATCTGTCAAGTTAAACAACAGTTTTCAGGGGTGGATTCAGGCATTCCTGCACCCCCCTTAAAGTTAACAAAAATTTGAAAAACCTACAATATTTCTAGTAAAAGGTGTGAAAAGGACCATAAAATCCTAAAATTGTCATGCCTTGTTTTTAAATCATTTGAGGCAAAGCAGCATAATGCTAGTGAAAGGTGAATTGTAGTATTCTTTGCCAGCTTTATAGAAAAAAATGGATAAATTTGTATATTATGTCACCAAAATATTGACCATGACCTTTTTCCATTAAGAAAATTGATGTATTGCACCTCAGCTATACCTATTCATGAATTATAGCTTGAAAATAATCAATTTATGCATTTATAACCCACATATACACAGTGGTATAGCTGACATCGTCCAAAATAATATTGTTTACACATACTGCTTAAAATATATTTTGGTGGTGGAAAACATTTCTGTTGTATCTGCATTTTTATTATCTTTTAGTCATGTTAGTAAATGTGCTTTCCAAATTGACAGGGTTTTGTTTACTTTTATTTGAGTTTTCGTTTATAAATATTTATAGAAGATTTAATTAAGTTAGGAAGTATTGAAATATCATTGTCTTTGTCAGTAATTATCAAAATTTGCAACAACGTCAACACAGTCAAACCCACCATAATGGTCTTCTTAAAACTGCCGTCAGTTTTTAATCCATTTTTCCAGCTGGTGGCCATTTGACATGCAGGAATTGGGCCACTCCAAACAATGATGAAAAAAAGAATGGTTTTCTATCAAACAAACAGGTTCTAGTTTGTTATGATAATATATGTACATGTATATCGAGCATTGTGGAAAGGAAATGAAAACATGCATTTGCCGCTCAAATTGAATCTTGATTAAATGGTCACCTGTCTGGTTTTACCACTTTTATTTTGGTGGCCTTGGTGACAGATTCATCATATTTTTTTTTGCATGAATAGATTCAGTCTAGTAGCTATAATAGAATCAAACAAAATACCAGCGTAGATATTGTTTTCAAATATATAGGCCAGTCATATAAAATTGTTTATTTCTCAAGGCATTTTCTTAAATGTTGTGGGAAGGATTTAAAAAAAATCTTTTTAAATTAGCATCATCATGCAGATTTTAGTGTCCATGGTTGGTTGTCTTGAGACAAATATTGACATCTCAATTGTTCTCTTTACTTCTGAAGACTCACTAATGAAGTTCAGCTTTGAGAAACAAAATTTTCTCTTTGAATGGCCATAATTAACAGAGGGAGCTGATCATAGAAGGTTAATGAAATCTACATAACATAGATTTTCTGTCAAGTGAAAGTTTTTGATAGTCAAGTAGGAATATTCTTTTGACAGAACTGAATTTTAAAAGACATATTATTGCTTGACATTTTAAGGATATAAATTCTCCCTTTTGCAGGATGGTAAAGAACGCAACAATAATTCAAACAGTAATGCATTCCGACGTAAGATGACCCGCCCATCCTTTCCTAAACAACCATTCCTTGGTAAAGACACAGAACATTCTGACATTGGTGACCTAATAAGGAATCGTCTGAAGAATTTAGGATTAAATCCAAATGATTATAGTGAGTATATTCGTGCAATTAACGGGGCCATGTAGTACCCTGATAATTTGCAGTATGTTAATACTGCCAGTAGGAAAGTAGTCGAAGGGTTCGTAATTTTCATGCTAGTTTTGAATTGGATTTTACATACTGGAAAGCACATACATGTACATTATAACATGGTTTATTTTGTAAAAACTCCTTATTAAAAAAACATGTTACTTTTATAAGGGGGTGTGCATGGGGGGAGGAAAGAATTAAAAAAAAAATATAGACTATAGCTTTACATAAAAAATATGAAAAACCTTAGAATTTTAAATTAACTTAGAATTATGTAGTGTAGTTTGAAAAATTTCCATGCATGCTTAAATTAAGTGTTAGATATGAATATAATTTCCTTGCATCTCCAAATAGGCAAATTGTGGCTTATTGTGGGATCATGACAACCATTTTAAAACTCATTTCATGGACCAAAAAGTATTGGAAATACTAATAATAATATTTACCTTTGATTTAGGTACAGATGATGACCATGATATGATTTCTTATGTAATTCTGAATCCTACTCCAAAGAGGAAATTAAGACTAGGGGATATTGTGTAAGTATAAGTTTGAAAAGAGGAAATTAAGACGGGGGATATTGTGTAAGTATAAGTTTAAAAAGAGGAAATTAAGACTAGGGGATATTGTGTAAGTATAAGTTTAAAAAGAGTAAATTAAGACTAGGGTATATTGTGCAAGTATAAGTTTAAAAAGAGGAAATTAAGATGGGGATATTGTGTAAGTATAAGTTTAAAAAGAGTAAATTAAGACTAGGGTATATTGTGCAAGTATAAGTTTAAAAAGAGGGAATTAAGACTAGGGTATATTGTGTAAGTATAAGTTTAAAAAGAGGAAATTAAGACTAGGGTATATTGTGCAAGTATAAGTTTAAAAAGAGGAAATTAAGATGGGGATATTGTGTAAGTATAAGTTTAAAAAGAGTAAATTAAGACTAGGGTATATTGTGCAAGTATAAGTTTAAAAAGAGGGAATTAAGACTAGGGTATATTGTGTAAGTATAAGTTTAAAAAGAGGAAATTAAGATGGGGATATTGTGTAAGTATAAGTTTAAAAAGAGGAAATTAAGACTAGGGGATATTGTGTAAGTATAAGTTTAAAAAGAGTAAATTAAGACCAGGATATTGTGTAAGTATAAGTTTAAAAAGAGGAAATTAAGACTAGGGTATATTGTGCAAGTATAAGTTTAAAAAGAGGAAATTAAGATGGGGATATTTTGTAAGTATAAGTTAAAAAAGAGGAAATTAAGACTAGGGGATATTGTATAAGTATAAGTTTAACAAGAGGAAATTAAGACTAGGGGATATTGTGTAAGTATTAGTTTAAAAAGAGGAAATTAATCCTGGGATATTGTGTAATTATAAGTTTAAAAAGAGAAAATTAAGACTAGGAGATATTGTGTAAGTATAAGTTTAAAAAGAGGAAATTAAGACTAGGAGATATTGTGTAAGTATAAGTTTAAAAAGAGAAAATTAAGACGGATATTGTGTAAGTATAAGTTTAAAAAGAGGAAATTAAGACGGATATTGTGTAAGTATTAGTTTAAAAAGAGGAAATTAAGACTAGGAGATATTGTGTAAGTATAAGTTTAAAAAGAGAAATATGGCTAATGCTATCAATTTAGATTTATTAAAAGAATTTTTTTTTAAACTTTAGAATAAAAAAACATTTGTAAGTGGTGGCAAACAGGACTTTTCACTTTACAGAATATATACTGATGTTATGATATTCTTGACTTGAAGTGGTATTATCGAAAACGAATGTCACAATGAAAAACCAATAGCATTTAAAACAAGTAGTTTACTGTAAGATTGAGCAAATTTTGACAAAATCTTAAGATCTGATTGAATAAAATGGAAAAATGGCTTACTGTATGATTGAACAAAGTTGAATGATAGCTTATTGTATGGTTGAACAAGTTTGAATCATGGCTTACTGCTTTATTTAAAAAGCTCAAACAATAGCTTACTGCTTAATTGAACAAGCTTGAACAATAGCTTACTGGTTGATTGAACAATAGCTTACTGCTTGATTCAACAAGCTTGAACTATAGCTTACTGGTTGAATCAACAATAGCTTACTGGTTGATTGAACAATCTTGACTGATAGCTTACTGGTTGATTGAACAAGCTTTAACAATAGCTTACTGCTTGATTGAACAAGCTTGAACAATAGCTTACTGCTTGATTGAACAATATCTTACTGCTTGATTCAACAAGGTCGAACTATAGCTCACTGCTTGATTGAACAATAGCTTACTGGTTGATTGAACAAGCTCGCACTACAGCTTATTGCTTGATCGAATAATAGCTTACTGGTTGATTGAACAAGCTTGAACAATAGCTTACTGGTTGATTGAACAAGCTTTAACGATAGCTTACAGCTTGATTGGACAAGCTTGAACAATAGCTAACTGCTTGATTGAACAATATCTTACTGTTTGATTGAACAAAAGCAGACAATAGATCCATGTACTTTAAAAAATTGAAAAAAGGTCTGGTTTTGTGTTTCAGGTATGTTATACAGCCAAGTAGTATGAATGCTATTCCTAGTAAACAAGGTTGGACTAAGATAAAGAACTCATTCATGAGATCCTTTGGTACTGGAAGACGTGAACATAGTGGACCAAAACAGTCGCCACAAAGAAAAATTCCAGAATCTACAAAAAGAGCCACCTTTTCAAACGATTTATCAGATCATCCAATTCAGTTTGAAGCGAAAGCAAAAGTGGAAAAGACTCAGCATGATGCTACTGAACCAAGACGGTTGAGTCGATTTACTGTACAATCTATTCCAAACATTGAGGAGACCTCGTTAATCGACAGAAGATCGGAAGACGAAGATTCTAATGAAGCTGTTGCTTAGATACTGATTATATGTTATCTGAAATAAGGGTTTTTTATGAGTTTTGTTATACTTTGTTATTTATAATGCTTGCAAGGATCAAAAGGTGTTCATCATTAGCTCTAACATTTTTCATACGGATGGCAAATGCGACTTAAAACACGCTCAGCCTGATGATTAAATTAACTATGCAATTAATTTTTTTATAGATTTAGTGCAAGTTGCATTTCTGAAATCTCTTTTGTGTACAACATTTTGTGATGGATGAAATTTCTTTTTAGAAAAATGACTATTTACCTCCAAGTCTTCATCATAAATTATACTCTTTAGGCAAATTAAAATGAGAGTTAAATTTGTAGATTTTGATGCCACCCTGACAGAGAGAGATAGGAAACATTTTATTTTTAAATTTCTGGCTAGAAAAAAGTCTAATTGCCACTGCCAAAAGGAAGAAATTACCACAGGGAGTTTACCTAAAAAGGTATTTTTCTTTTGCATGTGGAACAGTGCTGAAAAATATGGAAATTTCTATTTTGGAAAAATAAATTGTTTTTGGGTGTCATGATTTTTGATGGGTGGATGGGGATGAAAATTTATCAATTAACTTTATTTTAGCTTACAGCTTTTTCAGATGTCAACTATGATAAATAATTTCATTGTCATTTTTTGTGTCATTTTTTCATAACTTTTGTCTTTCATATGAAAACTAAATTAACTTTGAAGTGTTTTCCATATTTTGATTGTACAGAATGTATTTGTTAGGTATCTATAATTTAATACACATATCGTAGAACAAAGTCGGCTTATTAAAGTTGGAAAACTCGGCCAACCAATTTGTTTTTTGGAAAATAAAATATGTTTAAGGGGGTACAGAACACCTATGGGAGTTAACTCTTTAAAAATCAGCTGAACGTTTTAATCACAAGAAACTAGTAAAGAGAAATCAAGCTTCTCAATAATAAAAATTAGTCTTTGTCAAACTGCTATATATCCAATGAAATTATTCCAGTAAATTGTGTGGTTAAAATTTCTTGAAATTTTTATATTTTTGTCAACAGGTAAAAGTAAATATTTCGTCAAAATTTTATGAAAATTAAACGAGACAAATCTAAATCACTAAAAGTGCTGGATACCCGTTTAAGTTAATTTTCGAGTTGTGTTATTACATATCATAATAAACTAAATTCCTACATCCCTACTAAAGCGCAAAGGATCATATAATGTGAGAAAATTCATTATATATTGTTTTCTGCTCTTTGGTCGGGTTTTTGTCTCTGACACATTCCCCCTTTCCATTCTTTATTCTATAATAAAATGGCTGCCAAAGTATCATTTCTGCTTTTTTTTCTTGATTGTCAAAATCGTGTAAATAATCAAATTACTAGTTTGGTGAAGTATGATAGGTAAATGTTCGTGCTTTTTGGGTGTGTTTGGTTATTAACGATGATGAAGCAAAATATTTGAATTATTGTTATTTTTTGTTTACATTTTAAGGTAGTAAGTATATAATGGAACTCTGTATATCAAATTAAAGTGAAAATTCAAACAAATATAGAAATTGTACGGTATATAGTGCGTTTATTTATTGAAAATATGTACATATGTATCTTCATATCAATGCATGGTTTTCATGCTATCAAGAACACATAATGACATTGCATTTCGGAATGAACAAACTTTTATGTTTATTTACAGAATATACATGGTAATTTCATATTATGGCATATGTTTTGTCTATAAGGTATTACTTCATGCTGTGTTCCAAGAAGAAACATTTATGCATTAAATTGCCCTCACTTGTAAAAATGATCATGTGTTCACAAAAACTTCTGGGAAAAACAGTAATATATCATGTTAATGTATATAATGCTTTTGTTGCCTAGCTCACATTAAAAAAATTGATTCCATTGTTCTGTGGTGAAGATATTTGCAGTGTACATTGTTTTATTGTCCTGTCATGAATACAAAGTGAAGAAGGCAATGATCAATGTGTTGAAACTGCTGTCCTTATATTAAGGGTTAAATTTTGCCATGACATTAGACATTTTCCACAAATCACATTCCACTAGGATGAATAAATTATTATGCCCTGCTCACGAATGTGGATGGGGCATATAGAGTTACCCTTGTCCGTCCGTCCGTACGTACATTCGTCTGAACTATGTGGTTAAGTTTTGCATTTAGGTTCATTTCTTTTGAATCAATGAAATTTCATCAGTGCATGTGCCTTGGTTAGTACTGAGCAGTCATACAATATTCGGGTCACTATGACCTGCATTTTACGCATGAGCAACTGGTTAAGTTTTGCATTTAGGTTCATTTCTTTGGAACTAAAAAAATATAGTGTATCAATTAAACTTAAGTTTTGTGTTTATATTGATTTTAGGGTGGGGCATCCATGTATTACAGACACAATTTCTAGTTTTTAATTTAGGATACAAATACATGTGTATGTAGTGTTTTCCTTAAGAGAATTCATTAAAGCTAAATAATGTTGATCATATTTGAAAAATCAACTTACAAATTGTACAAAATAACAAAAATCCAATTGCAAAGAAACCATATCATGCAATGAATATATATGGAATTGGTTAGCCATTAAAATGCAGATAATAACTGAAATGTATAAAAGATAAAAGCCGAACAAAACTAAATACATACAATAAAAAAACAAAAAAGGTTAAAATTACTCAAAATTTAGGCCAATATGGTAGCTAAAAAAAGATGTTGACTCTATGAAACCCAGAGAGAGACTGAATCAGAACATAAAAGATAAATAATAAAGAATTTTGATGGTATGTTTATGAATTGTGCACCACTCCTGGCGGACTTGTTCCTTTACTCATATAAGGCAGACTTCCTTGACAGGCTTCTTAAGGAAAAACAGAAGAAGTTTGCCCCGTACCTTTAATTTCAGCTTCCGCTACATAGATGATGTTTTATCACTCGACAATTCACGTTTTGGGAATTTTTTACATCTCATATATCCCAATGAGCTCGAAATTAAGGATACCACAGACACTGACAAGTCTGCATCTTATCTTGACCTTCACCTTGAAATTGACACCAGAGGAAGGTTGAATACAAAACTTTACGACATACGGGATGACTGACTTTCCAATCGTCAACTTCCCGTTTTTCAGTGGCAATATTCCAGAAGCGCCAGCATATTGAGTACATATTTCACAACGCATACATTATTCAAGAGCTGTGACATATACACTGACTTCCTGGACAGAGCCCAGCTCCTGACAGAAAAGTTGCTCAGACAGGGGTATGTTGCTCCGAAGTTGGAGTCGTCCTTATTAAAGTTTTATGGACGTCATCATGACTTGGTTGACAGATATGAAAAAACCGTTTCCCAAATGAAAATGGACCTGTTCCATTGATGTTATCCCTTTCTCATACCGGATTTGACATTTGGTATTTCTTGACTTTACTTATGAGTCAGATGAACACTAAAATTAGGTAAAATTAATGTTTGTTTTTAAAGGCTCGCCAGTTCCATATATATTCCTTGTACATGTATTATGTTGCCGTATGAGCTGTTTTGCAACATACTTATTTTATTTGTTCATATCATACAAAATCTGTTATATATATGTAACTAATATTTATTTAGGTGTAATACTTGATTTCCGACTAAGTCTGGAATTACCACATACGGGGCAAAAATTTTTATTCCGATCACGTGACTTTAATGTTTTGTTAGGCATGAGAATGGCGCTTTTCAGGTTATGAGAGTGAAGGAAAATTTGAAGGATAATGCAAGTTGGGCGAGTTTTAGCTTTCTGTATTCATGGCATGATATAACTCTCTGGGACAGAAATTGTCGCAACTCTGATACAGTTTTTGTCGCAAAATTTATGGGGCTGCTATATTGTTATTGTTTCAATGCCTAAGAAACGTCACGTGATACATCATTCTTTACCTCTGTGGCAAAGAGCGATCGATCTCGAAAAAGTCGTATTGTTTAACAAATATATGTGTAAATTGCATTTTCTGATGTATTAGTTTTTTAAAAGGTGCCAAGATATTCTGTTTTGTTTGGTTTACAGAATATTGTCATATTAGTTTATAATGTCATGCTTTTTATAAATTTCAGAATTGCTATGATTTTTATGCTTTTCTCGATTCATTCTATTATTTGTTGGATAAAATTAACATATACTGTATATGATGGGAAAATATGGGGCTTATTATGTAGTACAAAACCACTTATACCTTTGCTTCTCATTTCAAAGAAAAAAGTTCTTCATTTTTGCAAATTTTTTTTATCTCATCTCCACAATATTTTAATTCAGTATGCTTAATTTTATTCTGCATGACACTTGTGTTATATACATGTTTCCCTAGCCCTGCTTATACGGTTTTTGAGCAGAATAAAAATTTTAAAGTGATTATCATTTTGCCCATATGTCTCCATTTTTTAGAACATTTCCCTTTTGTTAGGGGATTATCCATAATTGTCACCATCTTTCACAAGTTTACAAAATGCACGCATGGGTCGAGGGGGTTTCAAATTCAACATGTTTAGCATAATCTGTATAAATTTCACTTCCGCCAATATTCAGGAAAAAAGGGGAATACATGCGGGTGATATTTATAGAATCTATGATGCTGACAAAGTTCTGAACAGTATTTAAGGTGACAAAAAGCCAACAAACAGCAAATCACTTGAGTTTGTCAAATGCATTTTCAATGGAGGTAATGATATCTGTAGAACATCTTTCTGATTAAGAAAATTTGTTCACAACAATTTTAAAAAATGTTGATATATACTTTATGAAGGGGAATGGGGTTTCCAAAAAAAGTGCTCTTTGCATTTTAAACTTTTGAAAAAATGTTGGCAATGGAATGAAAACTATTAATTTTTTTCTCGACTGCATGATATTCACTTTACTCATATCCAATTCCACAGATCACATTTAACGAATTGAAATAAAAATTATCAACAAAATTGACCTAATACTGTTCAAATTTTAACAAAACTCGTTATTCTGAATATATATTACTAAAATATTACTTATGTAATGGGTAAATTGCGAAATTGACCTTAAGGATGATCGCTGGTCTAATAGGAAATAAACAGGATTTGAAATAGGTGTTTTAGTTTGAGAGAACATATGAATAGTAAACAAATAAGCAAGAAAAAAATATAGGTTCATGTGCTCATTTTAGAGCTATAAGGCCTTGAAAATTTGCAGGAAATGGGTTTTCTCTGGATTTTTCATTGTCTTTGCATTGACAACTTCAGTCTCAAAAATGTATGAAAAAATAAAAAGGATTTCATAAAATTTTGTCAAATACCATTTTAAGGTATATATGATTGAATTATAAAAGAAAAAATGGGGGTTCATGGGCAAAAAATCTCATGTTTAAGAAATGGATTAAACCTGAGGATTCTGAAAATCTGACAAAAAGACCAAAACATGACCAGTGAGCATCCTTAAAAGAGAAGAAATTTAATTTGGGGAGATGATGTTCACCAAACTGCAGTAAAGCTTAGCCTTACATTCTTACATTCTTTGTGCTGAACAAAACAACAAACGCTTGTCAACAACCAATGAATTGCTGGATTTAATTTGTACATAAACTAGCCTTTCTACTTAAAAAAATGAAACTTTATTAATAAGTACATGAACACATTTTTCTTATTGTTTCCAGGGTAAATATTCATAATTATTCTAAAAAACTTAAATCATCCTTACTAAAATGGTGAAAAATGGTTACAAAATATTGCCAAGTTCTTTGTATCTGTGATCAAAGTTTGAAGTTGCTAAAAAGACTCACTAGACTGAAATTTCCTTAGACTCCTCTATCATGTCTATACTGTTACCGTATTAAAGTCAGATGTTGTTCTGGAGTTATGTCGCCTTGTCCGTAAAAAAATCAAATGTGCACGAAAAATCACAAAATTAACAATATTTGGGTAAATTAAAAATCGTGTAGACTTCGATGTGCTCAATATATCTGCTTAAAATTTGAAACATACTTTGTTAAGATAAGTATCTTTTAATGGTCAACTGCTAATCAATGCTAAACATATAGCTTCAACTCCTATTTTGTGTTTTAATTTAATGAAGTTTACCCTTCACTAAATGACAAACATCAAGTACATAAACTAAAACGAGAACACCTGTATTGATTTTATTCTGTCAATGAATTCATGTAATTACTATGTACATGGACAAACATTGAGATAGCCTATGCAAAACTTGAATTGCATCGCATCGCATGACACTTATCAGGAATGATTTTTCCGTTTGATTTTAAAATGGAATTCTGCTTTTTGCAATCACGGTTTGTCCATTATCATGGTATCTTTATTACAAACAGCAATATGGCTTCTTGTATAGCATTTCTGTTTTTTTTTTTTTTTGGCTGGTAAAATCATCTGGGACGTATTGACATAGGCTTTTTACTTGACGTTTGTCATTTAGTGAAGGGTAAACTTCATTAAATTAAAACACAAAATAGGAGTTGAAGCTATATGTTTAGCATTGATTAGCAGTTGACCATTAAAAGATACTTATCTTAACAAAGTATGTTTCAAATTTTAACAAGATATATTGAGCACATCGAAGTCTACACGATTTTTAATTTACCCAAATATTGTTAATTTTGTGATTTTTCGTGCACATTTGATTTTTTTACGGACAAGGCGACATAACTCCAGAACAACATCTGACTTTAATACGGTAACAGTATAGACATGATAGAGGAGTCTAAGGAAATTTCTGTCTAGTGAGTCTTTTTAGCAACTTCAAACTTTGATCACAGATACAAAGAACTTGGCAATATTTTGTAACCATTTTTCACCATTTTAGTAAGGATGATTTAAGTTTTTTAGAATAATTATGAATATTTACCCTGGAAACAATAAGAAAAATGTGTTCATGTACTTATTAATAAAGTTTCATTTTTTTAAGTAGAAAGGCTAATTGACAGATGAGAAAACTGTTGAGTGGGATATTATTTGATTTGTAGTTTTCAGCCATCCAAAGAGAAATTATTGTCATTTAAAGTTTTGTTCTAAAAATTTTTTTGACAAATTCTTCTTGGAAAAAATGCTTTTGCTAAACTTTGCTGCAGTTCAATGTGCAACTTATAAAAATTTAAGAATTTGAAAAATACTTGATAAGGCAAGTACAAAAAAACTTTAGGAAATGCTTGTATTATTTGTAAATGTTTCAAATTCAATACCTTTTAGATGATGATACCAAGTCAGTTAAATGTGCAATTTTAAAAATTATCTTGCCAAATCATTTTTATCATTCATATATTTTTTTTGCGACACCAAAGATCATTAGATGAACTAATTACAATTTCAGCAGAAAAATCATCACATGTTGATATGAAAAAATTTCTAGTTTTTGGTAAACATGTATGCACATATATTTTATGTTCTAGTATTTAGTAATATTTTTGTTAGTGTATTTCATCATTTGATATGAGTTGAAAAAAATATAAGGCATATGTCACAGTGGTAAACAATTATTGTTTATACATTTTAATTGAAGCTTTTTCATTGCTGCATTTAAACTTTACGTATATTTATATTGTTAATAATTCATTGTTGTTTTTTTTAAAGACCGTATCAAGCTCATCCCAGCTTGTTCCAAAATTTTTATTTTTTTATCACAAATTTTAAAGTCTAGAAGATTATTTGATTCTGTTGGCAGTATCTGGAGAATGTAATATAACATACATTGTATAACAGCCTATCCATTCAATTGATTACAAATGGACGAACATTTAAAACTTTGTTATGTCCTTATTGAACTTTATAAATTATTTGAATATTTTGAAGGTTAATACATAATTAGTGTTAGTTCTGTAGTTGTTTGTTGAAGTTTTAATGTCAGCTATTATTTGCCAATTGATTCCTCTTGTATTTTGTCATTCCATTAATTATTAAAGATGAAGAACTATGTTGTTTTTTTGTTTGAAGTTTGTTTTTTTTAGGGCTATTCCATTAAAATGGATGTGGGAGGGTGGGAAGGGAAGTTTTATTGTAAGACATGGGTCCTGGGCCATTTTAACTATATGTGCTTTTCGCTGGGGGTATGTCAGGTTATATGAAAAAAAGTTTTTGGTTGTGGGGGTATTTTAACAGTCCCTTCCTACCCTCCCACATTCATTTTAATGGAATAGCAGGACATCTTCATTGGTCTCCTGGTAGCATGCTTGTCTCAATTGACGGGGTAAGATCCTCAGCTGGGTCAAAACTGATTTTCGGATTTTCCGCTGAGTAAAAACTGGTGGGCTTGAATTCAGGGTAACAGTCCTGGTGAGGTCCTCCTGCAGACTGTTACCTGGTGAGCTAGCACATTAAAATATGGCTCAGTGTGTTGATCAAGACGAGGGAGAAATTATATTTACATATATTTATAATTAGCATGAGGATTGAACATGTGATTGTGTGTATAAATCCAACTTGTCTTAAGTTGGACTATCAGAGTTGAAGTGGCCATGAAAATTGTTTTCGATGAAACACGATATCCAGATAAAAAAAAAATGAAAAGGCTGTGACTCTTGTAAAATGAAATTGGTAAATTGTGCGCATGTTCAGATCATGCACAAAACTGATACTAAAATGTGTGAACAAAATCCAAAGATGAATAAATAATACTAGCTTACACAAGATATTCAGACAACTGAATGAAAAGGGCTATAACTCTTGCAAACATGAATCAACCATAAAATGTGTAAAATATGGGCACATCAAAAAAAAAATTAACAAATCTGTCACAAGATGAATGAATACTTGCTTACACAAGATATGAAAAGGGCTATAACTCTTCCAAAAATCAATCAATTATAGAACCAGTATAATACACACATATTCAGGTCATATCTGACTATCAAACGAAAAATGAACAAAATATGCCAAAAGAAGAATGGCTAAGGGCTATTCCAGAAAAAATGGTATGGGGGGTTGGAAGGCATTTTTTTTCAGCACCCACTACCCATACAATTTAAAATAAAATTTCCTTATGCTTCCCTTAGAATTTTTTTCCAGACCCCCGACCACCCATACAATTTTATATAAAGTGCCTTCCAAACCCCCCATACATTTTTTTCTGGAATAGCCCTAATTATGAACATTAGACAGGACGAACAGACGAATATTCTGATGTGGGATCGGGGGGGGGGGGGGGGGGGGGGGGATAAAAATCATACATATTAATAGAATCTTTTTATTTTTTGACTTGCAGTAAAATATGATGTATAAATAACAAAAGCAAATACATACGAAGATAAAACATCTATCCTTAACATCTTCATTCGAACACTTTATTTCAATATACAACTCTCATTACATAAAATGGCAGAACAAGCTATTTTCTTTATATTGAATTAATGAAAAATTTGAATTTTAAAAATTAAACTTAATTACCTATATTTAAATGAATTTTCAAGAATTCTTTTCCAGATTTCCAAAATTTGACTTTCAAATGTTCAAAGTGAAAAGAGGCAACTCTTCATTCATTTGTGACTATCTACTTTTAGGCGACATTGCCAATTTAAAGCAGGCTACAAAGCCAAAATAAGTTAACAATCAGCATTTCAAAAATGTAACAATGTGTTGATAATAAATATGAAAATTACAAGGAAGCAGGAGTTATCTCCCATGTAATGTTTCCTGCAAATTGTCAAAAATAATTCTTAATCACTGAAATATGAATATGGATCTAAATGTATTTGTATGAAAAATATACATTTGTAAGCTTTCTATAATAATCACAAAAATACACGGATGACTTTAAATTTCTGACAGGCTGTACATTATAGATTTTAAATTTTACATGTAAATATACTGTAGGCTTTTTACTTGACGTTTGTCATTTAGTGAAGGGTAAACTTCATTAAATTAAAACACAAAATAGGAGTTGAAGCTATATGTTTAGCATTGATTAGCAGTTGACCATTAAAAGATACTTATCTTAACAAAGTATGTTTCAAATTTTAACAAGATATATTGAGCACATCGAAGTCTACACGATTTTTAATTTACCCAAAAATTGTTAATTTTGTGATTTTCGTGCACATTTGATTTTTTTACGGACAAGGCGACATAACTCCAGCACAACATCTGACTTTAATACGGTAACAGTATAGACATGATAGAGGAGCCTAAGGAAATTTCAGTCTAGTGAGTCTTTTTAGCAACTTCAAACTTTGATCACAGATACAAAGAACTTGACAATATTTTGTATTAAACCATTTTTCACCATTTTTGTAAGGATGATTTAAGTTTTTTAGAATAATTATGAATATTTACCCTGGAAACAATAAGAAAAATGTGTTCATGTACTTATTAATAAAGTTTCATTTTTTTAAGTAGAAAGGCTATATACTGTACTTGTAAAATTGAAAATCTATAATGTACAGCCTGTCAGAAATTCATACATGTATGTATAACATTTATATGTAGTACTTTTTTATTGCCAATTTAAAAAAAATACGAAAAACCTGTTATTTATGACAATGGTGATTTTATTATTTAAGAAATTTTAATGATTAACAATGACTAGTATTTGAATACAATTCTAGTTGAACTTTGGGTGTATCAATACTCATGGGTTCACTTGTTACAGTGTAGAATTAGTTTTGAATGAAAGAAGATTTCAGTCAAGAGTTTGAATTTGAGATAACCATGGTCTATAACAAATTTGAGTTTGAGCAAATCAAATTTAACTGTACATTATGCATTTCATAGAGATCATCTCTTCACCAAAGAATGTGAAAAATTTGTAAAAAAGATTCTTCTCTGCCACTCTTCTTTCTTTTTGCTTTTTGTTCAGTTTTATATTCCCTCTATGCAAATTAAATTAATATTTGATTGTTTTTTTTTCCTTTTTTTAAAAATTGAAAAAGAAAGTGAACGGAGGATAAAATTTTCACCAAATGTAGGTACCCATATATCTTAATTTTTATATTAAGTTTACCATGGTTCTTTAATTTGTTTTCAAAATATCCTGAATTTTTTTTATTTACATCCACATTTTGTAAATAAGTTGGTTTTTCCTATTCACAATTAGGAAGGGTTCAACAAAGTTAAAAAAAATAAGAAGCTACAATGTTTTGTTTACCCTAGCAAGAACACTGTTAAAGCTACAAAATTTGTCTATGTCTTACTAACAAATTCAAACATTTATCCATTTCACTATAATAAGCAATAGACAATGAAACAGAAATGGTCAAATTTACATCTGCTTACAGACAATGTCAATCTTAAAGCTCAAACCACGACAACATTCGCACTTATCATATGTAAATAATTGTAACGATATAACAGTTCCAAGAATGGCATAAGCTATCATACAGAATCACAGACATTTTCCAGCACTGCTAATATATGTGTTGTCATAGCAACTTCAAACTTCCTGTGACTGAATCCACTTGATCAATTTTTCCCATAAGTCCTAACACTGTGATAGATCCAGGTTCAATCTGAAAAGGAGATAATTGTTAAATTTGTCAGTATGAGTTATTAAACCATCTTAGAATAGAGAATGGAAACGAGGAATGTGTCAAAGAGACAACAACCCGACCAAAGAGCAGAAAACAGCTCAAGGCTACCAGTGGGTCTTCAACGCAGTGAGAAATGTTTAGAATTTTTTTTTGCCGGATGATCACCACTGAGGCAGGAGACAATTTACATTTATTTCCCTTTTTATAGGGACATATGAAAATTTGTTCACTTGCTGAAATCACATTTCCCCGAGGGCATCGCCATTTTACTATAAAGTGTTAAAGTTCAAAAATTTAGAAAAAGCAAAAATATTTTTTTTAATTTGATATGGCTGATAATCTGTGATCCAGAATGTAATTCTCTCCGTCCAAGCAGCTTTCCTCCGGATGTATACTATGGTCAAGGAGAAAGAGTACAGAGGGGAATCAATGCTTTATTTTCCCTTATGTCAAATGAAAATAAAAATTAATGGACAAAGTTCAATTTAAGATATTTTTCAGTACTATTACTCCTTTTAATAATTTGTACATATTTTAAAGAAAGTACATGTATATCATACTTGATCAAACTACAATCTATTTAAATTGAGTTAAAAGTTAAAATAAGTATGACAAGGTCACTTCCATCACGGCTATTTATGTACAATAGAAAGACATATTTGTTGTCATGGAATAACATGCTGTTGGCATGGCCAATGATGCAAGCACAGCAATAGTCTTTTCCAGAAACTTTCTGGTATCACGATTCTGACTCTAAAATTATAACATGAAGCAAGTTATTTCCCTTACTTTACTTACGTCCGTTTCCCGCTAACAAAATTTTTTCTAGCCTTAGTGTGTAGCACAATATGGCTGCCCCCCAAAAAAACAAAGACTTTTCTAAATGACCCATATGTAGAAAATGCATATGCTCCTATAGCGTTCGTTATAAACAATAATGACATTAAGATTTGAATAAGAATTTCCTCATTCCAAGAGTAGGAATCACGTTATGCACTAGATTAAACATGGCGTCTACAAAGAAGAGTAGGTTTGCCGTACCTTGGGTTATATTTGAAGTGAAGCTAGCCAAGTGAACTATATTTTATCAGAGGACCAGTTTTTATGGCTGTAGGACATTTTTTGTATTTTGTTGATTATGTGACCATCCTCTAATAAGGGTAATGATATCATAAAAACATCAGAACATTTATATCTACAATATTTAAATAAAAGCCTTAAAATTACAATGTAAACATATGACGGTTAGTTTTAAAATTTTCAGAGAATATCTTCAGAGTTTTGAAGGAGTAATGATTTAACGATTCTGTGCAAAAAATATATCTGGTTGGCTTAAGAAAATTTGGAAGCTCTTCACTTACAGTCCATGAATATATATGTAACAAATTGCTTTTTTGTCTGCATTGTCATAAAAGGATTATAATGTCAGCATGTTTGTTATCCTACCTGTGTTCGACCAGCATCTTGTACGAGATAATTAGGTAAATCCATTGTATTGGCTTTTGCTGCTAAATCTAATAATTGTGAGGTGTTCTCTCCCTTTACCACAATTTTTGTTTCCCTGTAGAACACAAATAAATATTTAAATAGAACAAGAACAATTTGACATTTATTACCTCCCCTGATTTGTAACTTTGGCTATATCTCTATTATTATATTGCTAGAAACCTGTGATCGATCATGTGCGCTCTACCCACAGAGCTGACAAGTGTATTCCAATGTGGCAGGTAGGGGAGGCCATCTTAAGGGGGGTGTTGTTACGTCATAATATGAAAAGCCCAACAGAATGCCATGCTCCTTGCACTCATAAGCCTCCTACTGTAGTTTTTGAAAAAAGAGTAGGCCAGTGGCTAATTGAGACGGCTAAATTACCCAACCATCCATCCTTTTACAGTGAGTCAAAATTTGTGTCTCTGATAAATTGTTGAACTGGTTCTGGTCCTGAATAACCACAGGATACTTGCCACTGGACATTAAGCAGACAACAATCAATCAATCAATCATTATATTTTTTATTAAAATGTGTGATATATATAGAATAATACATGGCAAAATATGTATCGCATGCTGTATCACCACGAGGAACCAATATCAGTCCCGAGGGAATTATTGGAATGTGTGATATACACATGTATGCAGAATTATTCAGTAAAAGTGTATAAAACTTTTTGTAACAAGCAACATGATATCAATGTACCCCTTTACAATTAATAATGTAATAAATTAGGTAAATTTGTCAACTAGAACACATTTGTATGTAAAGTATTTACATGTAGTTAGAAATCAGGGGAGGTAATTGATAAATGTTTAACTGGAAAATGGACATCTACAAATATTACACAACATCAGACAGATTTAGACATGTAGTTCTTCATTAAAATACAAAGTCTATCAATGAGATGAGGGAAAGTTTAAAAATTCTGTTTTTTTAAGGAGGGAAGTGATCAATTTGAAGCACTAAACTTTTTAACAATATCTGAATATTTATGCTTCTTGAAATTTGGTTTATAAAATGTTCTCATCGATAATGGAAAGGTTATAAATGCATATTACAAATCGTTTAATACTTTTGTTTTTCTTAAGCACTGGTGTTGTCCTCTCAACTTTATGGAAAGGTAGCATATTCTGACTCCTCAAACAAAAAGAAATTGTTTTCCTTTAAAATATAATAAAACAATGCATTTATCAATGATTGCTAAATTTACTATAACTTACCCAAACTGTTCCCAAGACATTAGCATCTGTCCATATTTCTGTGGATTTTCCAATAATACCCGATGTAATCCTAATGCTGCATGAGCCACTTGTGCCGCTACTTTTCCGACACCCATACTAAATTCGCAATTTACGACAAAAACCATTTTGTTAAAATCAACTTCATCTGGGATGTAGTCTTCTTCGCTGTCATCTGAATCTTCTGCTTCTGCCTAAAAAAATTATTATTACTACTGATATTCGCTTTGTTTGTTTGTTCAGTTTGGGTTTTATGCTGTTCGCCGCATATTTGGCTATTTAGCTGCGGCCAGTTTTTATTGGTGGAGGAAGCCGGCGTACCCGGAAAGAACCACCGATCTTCGGTAGGAAAATTGGCAATCCTTGTCAATTTAGATCAGAGTGGAACAGATATTCACTTTGAGAATGATAATCATGATAAGTCTTTTTACAACATACACTATAAAACATTTTTGTAATATAAATTTTCAAAGTTTGTTATTTTTGTTTATAAAAGTTTTACCCCCTCCCACTCCCCCCTTGCAGCAGTCCATTTTTAACCGTGAAGAAAGCCAGAGTAAAAGGAGAAAACTGCTGATCAAGGTCGATTTTTGACAGGTGTACAGTAATTATAATTAAGCGTAATACAGGCAGTAAGAAAGTAATTACAGACATCAACACCTTTGCAATTTACCGTATTGACATATTAATTGCTGTAAAAACAGTCAGCAAAGATCAGTCAACCATCAAGAGGAAATGACAACAATCAGGTCACTGTTCTGTCAAACTTTGATATTTTGGTGTCGCAACTTTTCAATACATCTTTTTATTAAAAAATTGAAATTTTGGATTTCTATTTGACCCTTTCCATAACAAAAAAAATAAAAAATTCCCCACTCATATCTAGAATGCTTTCCAGAGCCTTGTTTAACTTACTAGTTTATATCACTAGCCTGTATCCCTAAATATTAATTCCAAGTGTCAAATTGATTGTTAAATAATATAAAACTAGAGGTACTGTTGTCACAGGAGTCCAGCATGCTGGACTGTTTTAGCACGCTAAAACTGATGTCTCCCCTTCCATACCCATAGTTTTTTTAACATTTTTTAGGGATCATCAAGGTGGCAAATTAAGAGCTATGGTACATAATACATGTAGTTACCTACAGATATGTGCTTCAACAAGGAATGAATAAGGTAATATATAGTTTTGGGGAAGGGATCTGAACCATTTTTAAGATAAATTAAGGTTTCTGGTCTTGAGGGGTAGGGGATGACCCCCGGGGCTCAGATGTATACTGCATTCAACTTGTCTTGTTATCATGAATAATAAAATATATGGTTTAAGGGTGGGGATTTCAACCCTTTCCAAGATAATGTAGGCTAGGGGGTGGGGACTGACCCCCAGGGACCCAAATGTGGTACTCTGCACTCCGCCTTGACCTGATGCATATACCTTCCAAATATCATGAGGCTAGCTCAAGAAACAAAAAAGTTATGTTCCGGACAAAAAATTTGATTAGAAGAGGAAGAAGAACACTATTGGGTTGGGATCTCAATGGTTTTCAGAATATTTAGTATTTTATCATTTGAGGGGGTGGGGCATGACCCCCCTCAGACCCCCCTATGGTACCAAATGATTTGTCTTATCATAAGGAGTAATAATATATATGGTTATAGGGTGGGGATCACAATGGTTTTCAAAATAATAAGTATTTTATCATTAAAGGGGGTGGGGCATGACCCCCCCTCAGACCCCCTATGGTACCAAATGATTCGTCTTATCATAAGGAGTAATAATATATATGGTTATAGGGTGGGGATCTCAATGGTTTTCAGAATAATAAGTATTTTGTCATTTAAGGGGGTGGGGCATGACCCCCCCCTCAGACCCCCTATGGTACCAAATGATTCGTCTTATCATAAGCAGTAATAATATATATGGTTATAGGGTGGGGATCTCAATGGTTTTCAGAATAATAAGTATTTTGTCATTTAAGGGGGTGGGGCATGACCCCCCCCCCCCCCCCCTCAGACCCCCTATGGTACCAAATGATTCGTCTTATCATAAGGAGTAATAATATATATAGTTATAGGGTGGGGATCTCAATGGTTTTCAGAATAATAAGTATTTTGTCATTTGAGGGGGTGGGGCATGACCCCCCCCTCAGACCCCCTATGGTACCAAATGATTCGTCTTATCATAAAGAGTAATAATATATATGGTTATTGGTTGGGGATCTCAATGGTTTTCAGAATATTTAGTATTTTATCATTTGAAGGGGTGGGGCATGACCCCCCTCAGACCCCACTATGGTACCAAATGATTTGTCTTATCATAAGGAGTAATAATATATATGGTTATAGGGTGGTGATCTCAATGGTTTTCAGAATATTTAGTATTTTATCGTTTGAGGGGGTGGGGCATGACCCCCCCTCAGACCCCCCTATGGTACCAAATGATTCGTCTTATCATAAGGAGTAATAATATATATGGTTATAGGGTGGGGATCTCAATGGTTTTCAGAATATTTAGTATTTTATCATTTGAGGGGGTGGGGCATGACCCCCCTCAGACCCCACTATGGTACCAAATGATTTGTCTTATCATAAGGAGTAATAATATATATGGTTATAGGGTGGGGATCTCAATGGTTTTCAGAATATTTAGTATTTTATCGTTTGAGGGGGTGGGGCATGACCCCCCTCAGACCAACCTATGGTACCAAATGATTCGTCTTATCATAAGGAGTAATAATATATATGGTTATAGGGTGGGGATCTCAATGGTTTTCAGAATATTTAGTATTTTATCATTTGAGGGGGTGGGGCATGACCCCCCTCAGACCCCCCTATGGTACCAAATGATTTGTCTTATCATAAGGAGTAATAATATATATGGTTATAGGGTGGGGATCTCAATGGTTTTCAGAATATTTAGTATTTTATCGTTTGAGGGGGTGGGGCATGACCCCCCTCAGACCCCCCTATGGTACCAAATGATTTGTCTTATCATAAGGAGTAATAATATATATGGTTATAGGGTGGGGATCACAATGGTTTTCAAAATATTAAGTATTTTGTTATTTTAGCCTACATTTTACAGGCTAGGGGGTGGGGACTGACCCCCAGGGACCCAAATGTGGTACTCTGCACTCCGCCTTGACCTGATGCATATACCTTCCAAATATCATGAGGCTAGCTCAAGAAACAAAAAAGTTATGTTCCGGACAAAAAATTTGATAAGAGGAAGAAGAACTAGGTATGATTGTGATCGCAAGCGAGTCACAAGATGTCTCCCAAACCCCCATTGCCACTATCTAGAGCTTATCAGTAACCCCCTAAATTCCCTTTTGCTCTATTCACCTACAAAATTTCAGAATCCTACCCACCTAGGTTACAGAGATATCGCAATGTCCTATATAATGACCTTTTCCTGTTTCCATGGAAACAGCGGCCATTTTGATTTTTTTTAAGCCCTTTGCAATCGCCATCATTTAAAACCCCTAAATATCAATTTTCATTGAAATCGAAGCACTTCGAAAGAATTTCGAATTTTGGGCCCGAAAAATCACATTTTCGTAAATAACACGAAAACCGTAAATATCGCTTCAAATTTTTTTTTCATATAATTAAAGAGCACCTTTTGCTCTATTCACCTACAAAATTTCAGAATCCTACCCACCTAGGTTACTGACATAAAGCAATGTCTCCTATATAATGACCTTTTTCTGTTTCCACGGAAACGGCGGCCATTTTGAAAATTTTAAAAGTCGTTTGCAAAACTTCAGGTCACCCTTAACATATTCCCAAAGTTTCATATTGATTGGACATTGCATCTTTGAGAAACGTCGCGGACAACATTGAACGGAAAGAAAAAGGAAAGAAGAAGAAGAAGAAGAAGAAGAAGAAGAAGAAGAAGAAGAAGAAGAATAATAATAATAAGAAACCGGACAAAAACAATATGTCTCCCAAAACTTTGTTTGGGAGACATAATAACTAGAATTGCAATTGCGAGCAATAGCAGATGTCGCCCCTGGCAGCCATCTTGAAAATGGCGGCCATTTCGAAAAAAAAGTATTGATTGCACACCTTCACATAGTGATCTAACTTTCTGCCAAGTTTCATTCAATTCTATCACGGCATCTCCGAGAACTAAGGCGGACAAAAATCATTGGAAAGAAAGAATAATAACTAGAATTGCAATTGCGAGCAATAGCAGATGTCGCCCCTGGCAGCCATCTTGAAAATGGCGGCCATTTCGAAAAAAAAAGTATTGATTGCACACCTTCACATAGTGATCTTACTTTCTGCCAAGTTTCATTCAATTCTATCCATGTTAAGTTTTTCGCCATTTTAACATCATTTTTCAAAATGGCCGTCAAACGTCTCCAACCGATCGCCATTTTTTTTCATCAGTTTGTTCTTCTAATTGTACTTTACAAACCTACGAAGTTTAATGAAATTCTATGGTACAGTTTTTGAGATATAAACGTTTTAAATTTTCGGAGGGTACCGATCTTTGAATGGCGGCCATCTTGAAAATGGCGGCCATTTTGAAAAAAAAAGTATTGATTGCACATCTTCACATAGTGATCTTACTTTCTGCCAAGTTTCATTCAATTCTATCCAGGCATCTCCGAGAACTAAGCCGGACAAAAATCATTGGAAAGAAAGAAAGAAAGAAAGAAAGAAAGAATAATAACTAGAATTGCAATTGCGAGCAATAGCAGATGTCGCCCCTGGCAGCCATCTTGAAAATGGCGGCCATTTCGAAAAAAAAGTATTGATTGCACACCTTCACATAGTGATCTTACTTTCTGCCAAGTTTCATTCAATTCTATCCATGTTAAGTTTTTCGCCATTTTAACATCATTTTTCAAAATGGCCGCCAAACGTCTCCAACCGATCGCCATTTTTTTTCATCAGTTTGTTCTTCTAATTGTACTTTACAAACCTACGAAGTTTAATGAAATTCTATGGTACAGTTTTTGAGATATAAACGTTTTAAATTTTCGGAGGGTACCGATCTTTGAATGGCGGCCATCTTGAAAATGGCGGCCATTTCGAAAAAAAAAGTATTGATTGCACATCTTCACATAGTGATCTTACTTTCTGCCAAGTTTCATTCAATTCTATCCAGGCATCTCCGAGAACTAAGCCGGACAAAAATCATTGGAAAGAAAGAAAGAAAGAATAATAATAACTAGAATTGCAATTGCGAGCAATAGCAGATGTCGCCCCTGGCAGCCATCTAGAAAATGGCGGCCATTTCGAAAAAAAAAGTATTGATTGCACACCTTCACATAGTGATCTTACTTTCTGCCAAGTTTCATTCAATTCTATCCATGTTAAGTTTTTCGCCATTTTAACATCATTTTTCAAAATGGCCGCCAAACGTCTCCAACCGATCGCCATTTTTTTTCATCAGTTTGTTCTTCTAATTGTACTTTACAAACATACGAAGTTTAATGAAATTCTATGGTACAGTTTTTGAGATATAAACGTTTTAAATTTTCGGAGGGTACCGATCTTTCAATGGCGGCCATCTTGAAAATGGCGGCCATTTCGAAAAAAAAAGTATTGATTGCACACCTTCACATAGTGATCTTACTTTCTGCCAAGTTTCATTCAATTCTATCCAGGCATCTCCGAGAACTAAGCCGGACAAAAATCATTGGAAAGAAAGAATAATAACTAGAATTGCAATTGCGAGCAATAGCAGATGTCGCCCCTGGCAGCCATCTTGAAAATGGCGGCCATTTTGAAAAAAAAAGTACTGATTGCACACCTTCACATAGTGATCTTACTTTCTGCCAAGTTTCATTCAATTCTATCGATGTTAAGTTTTTCGCCATTTTAACATCATTTTTCAAAATGGCCGCCAAACGTCTCCAACCGATCGCCATTTTTTTTCATGAGTTTGTTCTTCTAATTGTACTTTACAAACATACGAAGTTTAATGAAATTCTATGGTACAGTTTTTGAGATATAAACGTTTTAAATTTTCGGAGGGTACCGATCTTTGAATGGCGGCCATCTTGAAAATGGCGGCCATTTGGGAAAAAAAAGTATTGATTGCACACCTTCACATAGTGATCTTACTTTCTGCCAAGTTTCATTCAATTCTATCCAGGCATCTCCGAGAACTAAGCCGGACAAAAATCATTGGAAAGAAAGAAAGAAAGAAAGAAAGAAAGAATAATAATAATAACAAAGAAACGGAAGAATAACAATATGTCGTCCCGTGACTACGTTCGGGGCGACATAACTAGAATTGCAATTGCGAGCAATAGCAGATGTCGCCCCTGGCAGCCATCTTGAAAATGGCGGCCATTTCGAAAAAAAAGTATTGATTGCACACCTTCACATAGTGATCTTACTTTCTGCCAAGTTTCATTCAATTCTATCCATGTTAAGTTTTTCGCCATTTTAACATCATTTTTCAAAATGGCCGCCAAACGTCTCCAACCGATCGCCATTTTTTTTCATGAGTTTGTTCTTCTAATTGTACTTTACAAACATACGAAGTTTAATGAAATTCTATGGTACAGTTTTTGAGATATAAACGTTTTAAATTTTCGGAGGGTACCGATCTTTGAATGGCGGCCATCTTGAAAATGGCGGCCATTTGGGAAAAAAAAGTATTGATTGCACACCTTCACATAGTGATCTTACTTTCTGCCAAGTTTCATTCAATTCTATCCAGGCATCTCCGAGAACTAAGCCGGACAAAAATCATTGGAAAGAAAGAAAGAAAGAAAGAAAGAAAGAATAATAATAATAACAAAGAAACGGAAGAATAACAATATGTCGTCCCGTGACTACGTTCGGGGCGACATAATAACTAGAATTGCAATTGCGAGCAATAGCAGATGTCGCCCCTGGCAGCCATCTAGAAAATGGCGGCCATTTCGAAAAAAAAAGTATTGATTGCACACCTTCACATAGTGATCTTACTTTCTGCCAAGTTTCATTCAATTCTATCCATGTTAAGTTTTTCGCCATTTTAACATCATTTTTCAAAATGGCCGCCAAACGTCTCCAACCGATCGCCATTTTTTTTCATCAGTTTGTTCTTCTAATTGTACTTTACAAACATACGAAGTTTAATGAAATTCTATGGTACAGTTTTTGAGATATAAACGTTTTAAATTTTCGGAGGGTACCGATCTTTGAATGGCGGCCATCTTGAAAATGGCGGCCATTTCGAAAAAAAAAGTATTGATTGCACATCTTCACATAGTGATCTTACTTTCTGCCAAGTTTCATTCAATTCTATCCAGGCATCTCCGAGAACTAAGCCGGACAAAAATCATTGGAAAGAAAGAAAGAAAGAAAGAAAGAATAATAATAACTAGAATTGCAATTGCGAGCAATAGCAGATGTCGCCCCTGGCAGCCATCTTGAAAATGGCGGCCATTTTGAAAAAAAAAGTACTGATTGCACACCTTCACATAGTGATCTTACTTTCTGCCAAGTTTCATTCAATTCTATCGATGTTAAGTTTTTCGCCATTTTAACATCATTTTTCAAAATGGCCGCCAAACGTCTCCAACCGATCGCCATTTTTTTTCATGAGTTTGTTCTTCTAATTGTACTTTACAAACATACGAAGTTTAATGAAATTCTATGGTACAGTTTTTGAGATATAAACGTTTTAAATTTTCGGAGGGTACCGATCTTTGAATGGCGGCCATCTTGAAAATGGCGGCCATTTGGGAAAAAAAAGTATTGATTGCACACCTTCACATAGTGATCTTACTTTCTGCCAAGTTTCATTCAATTCTATCCAGGCATCTCCGAGAACTAAGCCGGACAAAAATCATTGGAAAGAAAGAAAGAAAGAAAGAAAGAAAGAATAATAATAATAACAAAGAAACGGAAGAATAACAATATGTCGTCCCGTGACTACGTTCGGGGCGACATAACTAGAATTGCAATTGCGAGCAATAGCAGATGTCGCCCCTGGCAGCCATCTTGAAAATGGCGGCCATTTTGGGAAAAAAAGTACTGATTGCACACCTTCACATAGTGATCTTACTTTCTGCCAAGTTTCATTCAATTCTATCGATGTTAAGTTTTTCGCCATTTTAACATCATTTTTCAAAATGGCCGCCAAACGTCTCCAACCGATCGCCATTTTTTTTCATGAGTTTGTTCTTCTAATTGTACTTTACAAACATACGAAGTTTAATGAAATTCTATGGTACAGTTTTTGAGATATAAACGTTTTAAATTTTCGGAGGGTACCGATCTTTGAATGGCGGCCATCTTGAAAATGGCGGCCATTTGGGAAAAAAAAGTATTGATTGCACACCTTCACATAGTGATCTTACTTTCTGCCAAGTTTCATTCAATTCTATCCAGGCATCTCCGAGAACTAAGCCGGACAAAAATCATTGGAAAGAAAGAAAGAAAGAAAGAAAGAAAGAATAATAATAACTAGAATTGCAATTGCGAGCAATAGCAGATGTCGCCCCTGGCAGCCATCTAGAAAATGGCGGCCATTTCGAAAAAAAAAGTATTGATTGCACACCTTCACATAGTGATCTTACTTTCTGCCAAGTTTCATTCAATTCTATCCATGTTAAGTTTTTCGCCATTTTAACATCATTTTTCAAAATGGCCGCCAAACGTCTCCAACCGATCGCCATTTTTTTTCATCAGTTTGTTCTTCTAATTGTACTTTACAAACATACGAAGTTTAATGAAATTCTATGGTACAGTTTTTGAGATATAAACGTTTTAAATTTTCGGAGGGTACCGATCTTTGAATGGCGGCCATCTTGAAAATGGCGGCCATTTCGAAAAAAAAAGTATTGATTGCACATCTTCACATAGTGATCTTACTTTCTGCCAAGTTTCATTCAATTCTATCCAGGCATCTCCGAGAACTAAGCCGGACAAAAATCATTGGAAAGAAAGAAAGAAAGAAAGAAAGAATAATAATAACTAGAATTGCAATTGCGAGCAATAGCAGATGTCGCCCCTGGCAGCCATCTTGAAAATGGCGGCCATTTTGAAAAAAAAAGTACTGATTGCACACCTTCACATAGTGATCTTACTTTCTGCCAAGTTTCATTCAATTCTATCGATGTTAAGTTTTTCGCCATTTTAACATCATTTTTCAAAATGGCCGCCAAACGTCTCCAACCGATCGCCATTTTTTTTCATGAGTTTGTTCTTCTAATTGTACTTTACAAACATACGAAGTTTAATGAAATTCTATGGTACAGTTTTTGAGATATAAACGTTTTAAATTTTCGGAGGGTACCGATCTTTGAATGGCGGCCATCTTGAAAATGGCGGCCATTTGGGAAAAAAAAGTATTGATTGCACACCTTCACATAGTGATCTTACTTTCTGCCAAGTTTCATTCAATTCTATCCAGGCATCTCCGAGAACTAAGCCGGACAAAAATCATTGGAAAGAAAGAAAGAAAGAAAGAAAGAAAGAATAATAATAATAACAAAGAAACGGAAGAATAACAATATGTCGTCCCGTGACTACGTTCGGGGCGACATAATAACAAAGAAACGGAAGAATAACAATATGTCGTCCCGTGACTACGTTCGGGGCGACATAATAACAAAGAAACGGAAGAATAACAATATGTCGTCCCGTGACTACGTTCGGGGCGACATAATAATAATAATAATAATAACAAAGAAACGGAAGAATAACAATATGTCGTCCCGTGACTACGTTCGGGGCGACATAATAATAATAACTAGAATTGCAATTGCGAGCAATAGCAGATGTCGCCCCTGGCAGCCATCTTGAAAATGGCGGCCATTTCGGAAAAAAAAGTATTGATTGCACACCTTCACATAGTGATCTTACTTTCTGCCAAGTTTCATTCAATTCTATCCATGTTAAGTTTTTCGCCATTTTAACATCATTTTTCAAAATGGCCGCCAAACGTCTCCAACCGATCGCCATTTTTTTTCATCAGTTTGTTCTTCTAATTGTACTTTACAAACATACGAAGTTTAATGAAATTCTATGGTACAGTTTTTGAGATATAAACGTGTTAAATTACCGATCTATGAATGGCGGCCATCTTGAAAATGGCGGCCATTTTGAAAAAAAAAGTACTGATTGCACACCTTCACATAGTGATCTTACTTTCTGCCAAGTTTCATTCAATTCTATCCAGGCATCTCCGAGAACTAAGCCGGACAAAAATCATTGGAAAGAAAGAAAGAATAACTAGAATTGCAATTGCGAGCAATAGCAGATGTCGCCCCTGGCAGCCATCTTCAAAATGGCGGCCATTTTGAAAAAAAAAGTACTGATTGCACACCTTCACATAGTGATCTTACTTTCTGCCAAGTTTCATTCAATTCTATCGATGTTAAGTTTTTCGCCATTTTAACATCATTTTTCAAAATGGCCGCCAAACGTCTCCAACCGATCGCCATTTTTTTTCATGAGTTTGTTCTTCTAATTGTACTTTACAAACATACGAAGTTTAATGAAATTCTATGGTACAGTTTTTGAGATATAAACGTTTTAAATTTTCGGAGGGTACCGATCTTTGAATGGCGGCCATCTTGAAAATGGCGGCCATTTCGAAAAAAAAAGTATTGATTGCACATCTTCACATAGTGATCTTACTTTCTGCCAAGTTTCATTCAATTCTATCCAGGCATCTCCGAGAACTAAGCCGGACAAAAATCATTGGAAAGAAAGAAAGAAAGAAAGAAAGAATAATAATAACTAGAATTGCAATTGCGAGCAATAGCAGATGTCGCCCCTGGCAGCCATCTTGAAAATGGCGGCCATTTTGGAAAAAAAAGTACTGATTGCACACCTTCACATAGTGATCTTACTTTCTGCCAAGTTTCATTCAATTCTATCGATGTTAAGTTTTTCGCCATTTTAACATCATTTTTCAAAATGGCCGCCAAACGTCTCCAACCGATCGCCATTTTTTTTCATGAGTTTGTTCTTCTAATTGTACTTTACAAACATACGAAGTTTAATGAAATTCTATGGTACAGTTTTTGAGATATAAACGTTTTAAATTTTCGGAGGGTACCGATCTTTGAATGGCGGCCATCTTGAAAATGGCGGCCATTTGGGAAAAAAAAGTATTGATTGCACACCTTCACATAGTGATCTTACTTTCTGCCAAGTTTCATTCAATTCTATCCAGGCATCTCCGAGAACTAAGCCGGACAAAAATCATTGGAAAGAAAGAAAGAAAGAAAGAAAGAAAGAATAATAATAATAACAAAGAAACGGAAGAATAACAATATGTCGTCCCGTGACTACGTTCGGGGCGACATAATAACAAAGAAACGGAAGAATAACAATATGTCGTCCCGTGACTACGTTCGGGGCGACATAATAATAACAAAGAAACGGAAGAATAACAATATGTCGTCCCGTGACTACGTTCGGGGCGACATAATAACAAAGAAACGGAAGAATAACAATATGTCGTCCCGTGACTACGTTCGGGGCGACATAATAACAAAGAAACGGAAGAATAACAATATGTCGTCCCGTGACTACGTTCGGGGCGACATAATAACAAAGAAACGGAAGAATAACAATATGTCGTCCCGTGACTACGTTCGGGGCGACATAATAATCACTAAAACAATATGTCTCCCTTCGAGAAGGGGAGACATAATTACGTACTGAAAACTCAATATCATGAAGATAATTAGGAGATACTTCTCCAAGAAATATATTTGTATACTTCCAGCAGTTACAAAAAGTGACGTTTACTTTTACTGATGGCAGACATGATTCAAAACAACCATATAACCTAAAGTTATCTTTATATTTACCTCAAATGGACCATTGATATCTTTATCTTCATTTTCAATGATCCAAGCAGCGGCTAGGTCAGCGTTGTAATTTCCTGTATAATACAGTCCCTGAAATAGCAAAATCAAAGTGGTAAGGATATCTTAATTTACTGTTTCATATTATACATACATGTGTATCTTACAATTAATGGGTGTAAAGAAAATCCATTTTGGTCCCCAAAAATATTTCACCTCATTATGGTCTAAAATTCCTTAAATTCTTCAACATCAATTGTTAGACTTTTTTTAATGTCACCTCTGCTATAATATATGGACCATTATTAATACTAGATATACGTACATGGAGTTTCTGAAATCACTTGACATTACATTTATCAAAGAACAGAGCTAGAACTAGTACTCCCCTCCCCCCCCAAAAAAAAATATCAAACCACATCCATGCCTATGACTTATTTAAAAAAAAAAAAAATCAAAAAAATCACTGGTACTCAGTAAGACCAGTTCAAATTAAAAGATAGATAATCATTCCTTCCTGCCCCATTTAAAAAAATAATTCTGGAATGCTGAATGCAATTTTCAATAATTTTTTCATGTCCATTTCAGATAAAATCTTGAAGTATATCTCTGCCAGGCCATAATCTTGCCGGCGAAATGACGATTCAAGTCACCAAAGAATTTTCAAAATCGCTAAATCTCGCCGGCCTATTCATTTCTTGGCGAAGTGAAGTCGCTATCGAAATATCAGTAAATGGGAGATAACTCGTGAAATTTTTGGATTTTTAGGTTAACTATTTTTAGCACAGGTAAATTTTTGAAACAAAATGGCGACCATCAAGAATCGAAATTTTGAAGTGGCCCTGGACTTATACTGTCAATGTTTGATTGAAATAAATACAACAGCGACTTTAAACCTTTTGAATTTTATATTAAGGGAAATCGAAATATCGTTTCATTCGTTATTTTATGAATTGAAGATGCATGGCGTCAGGACAATGTTGCGTAATCACAAAGTCAACTAATTTTATATATTTATATGATCAGCTGATTGTTGTTTTGTTCTACAGTTAGGATTACAATGAAACACCTCTAAATCCATTTTTGAGCCATAAAAACAAGGTTTTTGCTATCATTCCTGTTGTTAGAGAAAAAGGATGTTTCGCATCCAATTTTAATGAAATAAAAACCATATTTGACATTTGCAATGATTCTGTGACTGGCCTAATCAACCACAAGGCCATATACATGTACCAAACATATAGTCAATTTGAATTTCTGCATACACTGACCATGCCAAGAATGGTTAAAATAAAAATCCCTCCACCATTTTTTTGTCCACCACCTCATATATTTTTGGAAAATCTAGATGAAAACTTTTCAATTAACTTTTAAAATTGCCTTTATCTACAAGTTTAGTCCTTGGCAATATAACAAACCCTAGTTGCAGCATTTCTGGAGAATTCCAGTGACATCAACACAGCTAACAGATCATCTCTGGGTTTAAATCCTCCATCTGCATTCTGTATTGACTCATCATTCCCATTGTCACCACCAGAAGCTGCATCCATATCCTACTATAATATATAAAACATACATGCAAATTGTAAAATGGTAAACTTACAATAAGACGCATCAAATTTTGCAATTAAATTTCTAGATAGCATTGAATACATGTATCTCAATTTCAAAAACATATAAAATACACTTTCTGTATTTCAGATACATTGTACATGTACCAATTTTGATGAACATTTTTACAAATTGACCACATTCCAATTAAATATTTATTTAATTACCTCCATTTATTTTGAACAACAACCATTAGGCCTAAGCCTTATAAATGGGTTATAATAAGCTTCATTGTTTATTGCTGAAGTAAATGAATTTACCTACAGAATATAAAGGTTCCCCAGCATGAGATAAACTGATTAGTACAAGTCATGTTGCTGGTCATGTTAAAATGGTCTTTTTGTCAGATTTTCGGAATCCTCTGGATTTATCCATTTCTTAAACAAGATTTTTTTTGCCCATGAACCCCCAATTTTTCTTTTATAATTCAATTATATATACTTTAAAATGGTATTTGACAAAATTTTATGAAATCCTTTTTATTTTTTCATACACTTTTGAGAGACTGAAGTTGTCAATGCAAAGACAATGAAAAATCCAGAGAAAACCCATTTCATGCAAATTTTCAAAGCCTTATAGCTCTAAAATGAGCACATGAACTTATATTTTTTTCTTGCTTATTTGTTTACTATTCATATGTTCTCTCAACCTAAAACACCTATTTCAAATCCTATTTATTTTCTATTAGACCAGTGATCATCCTTAAACACAAATCACTTACATAAAAGATTTATATACATATAAAAACCTGCATATCTGTTACATTTTCCTAACAGATGTGCTGTTTTAGGTTATAAATCAGGAAAAGTACTTTGGAAAAGATTCATAATTATGCCTCATCAGGATCAGTGCTCAACATAATATATAGAAGGCAAAACACTCTAACAGTGATACTAGAATAACACTTATATTACAAGAAATTTGATAAAAAATGTATACATTTTTATGTTTTCCCATCACTCTACTATATGCTCTACAGATGTGCTGTTACAAAATCTATTTAACTCTATATCATGTTTATTTATTAGCAAGTTATTGGACTTGTATCTTGCTGAGAGCACAAAACTTGCTTTACTAAAAAGAAATTTGTATCAAAGAACAACTCCAATGATCCTCAGTCAATGTTAAACCATGAAAACTTGTAAATCAGTTTAGTTACAGTCGTTCATTTTGTGTCCAGACATGTGGTCGATTACATTTAAAAGTAATTGTTTAAATTACAATTTCAATTAATGATTAGGCAAAAAAAAATATGTGAGTTTACTGTCACATGCTGAAAAAAAATAGGGTCGGTAGGTCGATTTTTTTTTTTCTAAGGACTCATTCAAACAGGTAAAAGTAAACTGTCTAACACTGAAAAATGTCACTACTTCTCCGACTGACAATGTAGGAGTAACCTCAAAATTATTTGGAGACATTACTTTACATTAATCATTGTTTTTCAAATGAAAATCGTCACTATTGTGATATTCATTGAATACATGTATATCAATGAAAGTTCTTGAATTGTTAAATGGAGCTATGACATTTTTGTCTGCTTTTAAATGGGGACACTGTTTAAAAGTTAGCGACAAAATGCTGGCAGTGCTGACACTGGAGGCCACCATTGTTGTTTAATACGATAAATACTGATACTGGTACCGGTACTGGACGGAAAAGGCGAGAATTTCCAGAATTTCAGAAAATTGCCGATAAAAAAGTTAGGGTCGGGATGATAGAATGAGGGTCGGTCGGGTGACAGTAAACACACATTTTTTTTTTGGCCTTACAACATGTCTGGTTTTGTCTCAAAATTTGTAGGCTACCAATACAAATACTAATATGTTTATTTCCCAATCAAGGGCATATAAATCATACAGAAAACGATAACTCCATTTCAATTCTCGTCATGTACAGTATGGACAGTGTGATACTGTGATTTTCCACTTTCCACAAGTGGACAACACTCAAATTCCACAACTTCCTGTCCACTAAAAATTTGAGTTCCAACCTGACCATACTGTATAAACTATTATTTCATATCAGAGAAAATTTAGTTGTTTTTATTGGTTAAAACATGGTGATGTGGTATTTATTAATCTGGGTTAAAATGCCAAGCAGGCATTATCATGATAATGCCCGTGGGCATTAGAGTGCACACAACAGTTTTTCTTAGAACTTTTCATGACGTCATAAATTGAAGGGACATACTCAAAAGATTGATAGCTGGACAATTGGCTGTATCATATACCCATAGACAACCATATATCAAATAAAACATATTTCTTCAAGCTTTCACTGTATATAAGTATTTTTAAGGAATTCCTTTCCAAATTATTACCATTACAGAAAGATAACTGACAAAAAATAGGCCTCCCCCCTTCAAATATTTCAAAAACAGACCAACCTCAGAGCATCCTAGCAGAGATTCCTGCGCAATTTAGAGAACTGAGTATATGTGTTTTCCAAAGTACACATTCAACTGGTTTCAGCACATGTAGTTTCAGGGTACATTCGCCGCCTTTTAAAATTGCTACATGAAGTGGTATAAAAATGTTGTGTTTTCACCTACACTATTTTTGGATGTTTTCAGAGTAGTCTCCCATTAATAAAACCTTTCTGAAAATAATTACTTTTTTACATTTCATGCATTTTTTTAAACTTAAAATAAAGCCAAGACTCCAATTTAAATAATGAAACCAAAAAACAATCAGAAATCAATATCTAGAACTTATAAATAGAGGGAATTCCATACCTATGACATCATATATTTAGAGGAAAATCACTGGAATTTTATACGAAACTGTTGTTTGCATTCTTAAGGCATTCTTGATACCCTTATTTTCAAAATAACAATAAATTTTCTCAATCTACAGACAATTACGAATAAAACGATACCTCGTTTGTCTATTTCTGACATGTGAATCAAATGTATTGAACAAATATTCAAAGGAGGGGGTTTTGATACCCTGGGGCATAACTCACAGACAATGACATAAAATGTAAATTTGACATATTTTGATGTAATATGAGCATATTTCTCTCTTATGAACTGTTTTATGCTTGTATACTTAAAGATTTGATTAATTTTAAGAAAATACATGAAAAAAACTAAATTTTATTGTTAAAAAAAAGGTTCAAATGAAAAAAATAAGAATGCCAACCATTCCTTGAATTGAATAACAGTGTAATTATGGAATAGTTTATTGACACTAATTTTTACCAGTGAAATGGAAATAAAGTTTATTTTTTATTTTTTTTTTCTTTCATTTTTTTCCCAATATTTATGTGAGAAAAAAATCTGCATATATTAAGTGCAATGAATCATCTAAAACTATAACCGGCTTCAAAAACTGTGAATAAATAATATGACGTCTTTACACTTGACATCAAATTATTACTGCAGATCTGTTATTTTTGGTTGCTAAGGCCAGATGGGACATAATAATGCATTAAATACCACACTTGGTATATGAAATTCTTTCTATCTGTCTAATGTTGCATAAACAATACAATACATGAGCTTTATAACCAAAATACTGTTGAAATCTGAGCCTTATCAAAGCCTTTAAGAGTGCACACAACAGTTTTTCTTAGAACTTTTCATGACGTCATAAATTGAAGGGACATACTCAAAAGATTGATAGCTGGACAATTGGCTGTATCATATACCCATAGACAACCATATATCAAATAAAACATATTTCTTCAAGCTTTCACTGTATATAAGTATTTTTAAGGAATTCCTTTCCAAATTCTTACCATTACAGAAAGATAACTGACAAAAAATAGGCCTCCCCCCTTCAAATATTTCAAAAACAGACCAACCTCAGAGCATCCTAGCAGAGATTCCTGCGCAATTTAGAGAACTGAGTATATGTGTTTTCCAAAGTACACATTCAACTGGTTTCAGCACATGTAGTTTCAGGGTACATTCGCCGCCTTTTAAAATTGCTACATGAAGTGGTATAAAAATGTGTTTTCACCTACACTATTTTTGGATGTTTTCAGAGTAGTCTCCCATTAATAAAACCTTTCTGAAAATAATTACTTTTTTACATTTCATGCATTTTTTTAAACTTAAAATAAAGCCAAGACTCCAATTTAAATAATGAAACCAAAAAACAATCAGAAATCAATATCTAGAACTTATAAATAGAGGGAATTCCATACCTATGACATCATATATTTAGAGGAAAATCACTGGAATTTTATACGAAACTGTTGTTTGCATTCTTACCACACAGTATTGCCTGCTTGCAATTTATAGTTACGTCCCCTTTTTAAAACGCAAACGTGATGCAGCAGTTGTTAATTAAATTCTAGATATTTCTAGACGAAATTTTGGTTTCAATGAATGATCATGAATTAAAAAAAAACAATTCTTGCTCAAATAGTATTGTTGTAATATTATATAACAGGGTGCCTTTTTTATGTACTTAGTAGGTATGCATATTTCGAATAATAAATTCTTGTCAGTAAAGCTTGAAGTAGAAAAAAGAATATACTAGTATATGGATAATTTCCATGAATGTACAATATACCAGCATAGCACCAAAAGTAATAACAGAAACATAAACACATATCCAGAGGTCATCATGAGTTCTTCAACATACATGTGCGGCTCGGGCATTATCAATGGTTCAGGCAATATCAGTCCCTTGGGCAGTCACTATATCATGATAATGCCCTCCATATAAGCAACTATTGTGTAAAATATATAGTGTTACATGTACCAAACTTCATATATAATATATTACTGCAACAGATTCATTGTTTACAATTCAGCCATTCAATTTTTGTTGTTGATGACATCATTTCTGAGAAACATTGAAAAACCAAGTCTGATCTGTTTAGGGTTGATCCATTTTAGGTCATGTCATAGCATTGAATGAAGGTTAGATGTGTAGGAAATAAGATTTTGAAACATATTTTACAGTTTTAAATATACAGACGGTAACTTATCATGAACAAAAGAGGATTTTTGTGTTGTTTTGTGTGCAATGTGTCTTTTCATACATGATTATTATACCCAGAATTTAGAGATACAAGCATGTCTCGTGCTTGTGGCTGTAACATAGATATGACAAAGGGCCATTCCATTTAATATCTGAGAAGGGGGGGTGGAGGGTGTTTTCTTAGGGGTGAAATTGTCCTTTTTTCTGAGGGGTTATTTCCTTTCATTATTTCTTAGGGGTGGTAAAAGAATAGAAAACTATCTGAGGGGTATAATAAAAACAGAGACATATAATACAATTGTATTATATGTCTCTGATAAAAAGCAAAAATTTTTGAATACTACGAATACTAATAAAGATTTGTAATACGTATATTTATTTGTACTATATTGACTATATTGTTGTACATAATTATTACTAACGTTGGAAAAAAATAAAATGTTTTTTGTTGCATTGGTCAACAGAGTTTTCTAGCCTGACAGTAACCATGGAAGGCTATTTCTGAGGGGTGGATTCTGTGACATACATTATAAACCATTCCATTTATTATCTTATTACTTATTATCTGGGCAGGGAGTGGAAAGTGGGGGGGGGGGGGGGGGGGGGGGTAGAAAACGAAAAGTGTTTTGTTGGCAACAGATTTTTCTAGCCTGACAAGAAAAGACCGTGGAAGGCTATTTCTGAGGGGTGGATTCACATATCTGACAGATACTGGTACTTGTTTAATTTGTATTAGGGATGGCAACGAGTACTCGAATACTCGAGTATCGCTCGGGAGGTCCGAGTATAGAGCGCCAGTTTTTGTACTCGAATACTTTGCATTATTTAATATGATATTCCTTTTTTAATCAGAAAACTGTCATGAAATTTTTGATGTAACAATAGCCAGATTATACTGACTTATAATATGTCTAACTATAGCATCATGAATTTCTTCTGATACTAATTCTGTAACATTTTTAATGTTATAGACCACCGATTCCACCACAGGGAGGGGGGGCACTACCAATTCATGACTCATTTGAACATTTGTTAAGGCCGAGAAACAAAACAAAGTTGCAAGTTAAAATTCTATGAAAAAAGAAAAATTCTAAATATCATTTGAACCAGGGATGTTATATATGTCCCTGTCTGAACTGTAAAAGAAAATTTAAAAAAAAATCAAATTAGAGTTTTATGCATAAAAAACAAAATGTTACGAATGCAAAAATATTATGTTGACGTACATTATGTTCATTAAGACTGTATACAGAATGAATTGTGCAGTTTATGCAAATTATTTACACTTACATTTTTAAAATTAAGTAAGCATTGAAAGGGCAAATATTTTCTTCATGTCCAGTTTTTGTTTTATGCGCGTATTTGAGTACTTGTCAAGTATACGTATTAGCTGCAAGTATCCTGGTAGCATTTTTCATCAATTTTGCCATCCCTAATATGTAAACATAGTTCTGTAGTCAAGGTACATTTCAACTGACAGAATTGTGTAAGATTTATAAAGACAACATCATGGGTTAATCATTATTATTTTTTTCCATTGAACATTGTCATTTTGGTCATTTTTATCTTTTAAATAAATTAAATTGCATTTTATAACCATTGATAACCTTTTGGATGATGTTAATGCACATAATTTAAGTGTTAAATTGTTCACAAGCTGCAACCGTATAATATGAGCTTCTAAAGCATCTTAGTTTAACACATTGGGTCTAACCATAGGGTTGATTTGGTAAGAGTTATCTCCCATATTAGAAAGTATTTCTCATACCGTGATATGGTAGACAACTCTTCTATTTTCAGAATCATGTGAAATAGAATTTGTTCTTCATGTTCTTAGTTACATGTGATATACAATGATTGGCTTTTAATGATGTTTGTACATAGAATGGAATATAAAAAAGAAGGGATATGGGGTTAATGCCAAAGAGACAACCACCAACTCCCCGAGATAAAACTTGTATTAAAAAATCAAACGACTAGAGATCAGTGTGCACACTCCAATGAATGGTGAGAATACTCACTAGGCACAGTGACCTCTAGAAGGCCCCTACTAAAAATGTTTACAAATGGCTAATACAATCCAACATCAGAAATACAGGAAAAACCATTTTATGCAAAGATTTTTATTCTGTATCAGTCTCATTCTGTTGATTAAAATACCTGATATTTATATAAAAAGGTTACTTCTTTTTTGTACATGCTCTATCAGAATTTTATTATACCACTGTCATAGACATATAATTTAGGAAGAAGTCCATATATATGGTAGAACATGTCTTAATCTAAATCTTGGATAAGTGCTGTGTAAGTCAGGGGAGATAACTTTGACACTTTGAAGTTTTTCAAAAGCGTGTTCCCACCTTGAAAACCTTTATAATGCAAATATCAATTTGGTTAATTGCTCCAGCAAGGACTTTAAGGTAACACTGCATTGATATAAGACCATGCCTCTACTGTCAAGGAAATGTGTAAAAATCCACCCTGGTACATCAGGTGGATGGAGGTTTCTGAGGGGTGACTTGATTGAAAATAAAACATATATAAAGTGTTAAAAATATTATCGCTTTACCCTTCAGCAAAGGGGTGGAAGGGATTTTCTGAGGGGTCAGAAATGGATTATCTGAGGGGGTATAAATCTAAAGAAAAAATTTCTTAGGGGACCAAAATTAGTGTGTGTCATCCACCCCCCCTCTTCAGATATTAAATGGAATGGTCCAATAACGTGCATGACATGCTTTAAGTTGAGCATTTGTCAATTTTCGGTCCTTAACACTAATTACCGAATACTGTTAAAGCAGTCTTATGATTGTTTTATATTCTGCAAAAGTGACACCGTTAATGTTGCAGGAAAATGATGTTTATACGGAGCTGAATAAGCGTTCCAAATATTGAACAAAAAGGTTCAATTTACTAATCAATGTCAAACTGACGCTTTAATAATAATAAGAAGGTTAATAATAATTCAAACGTTTACTGGCTCAAGACAACAAAAATGGAGTCAATTTGAAACATGAGGTGTAAACACTGCGAAAACTAATTGAAATAGTCATTATCCTTAACTTTTACCATATATTTTAAAGCATGCCCTCACCAAGACGTAGATCTAGAGATAGAAGGTGCATCATCATAATTTTCTAGCTATATGGATGTGTAAAACTACAAGTCCAAACCAAATTTTTTTCATGTTGTTTAATTTATACCACTAGTACCAGACTAGCAACTGTCTGTAAACTTGAGATCAGTTCGTGGAATTGTTTTTTTGCATTTTGAAAGTCTAAATATTAGAATAAGCCAGTTTGTTGTTGGTTAATTAATCTTGTTGAGTCGTCCAAGAAACATAAATTTTTTTACAATTGTTAATGACAGTTAAATTTTTGAATCCTAGACACTTCGGTACCTGGACATTTCGGTACTGAGACAATTCGGTACTGAGACAGTTCGGTACTGACTATGGACATTTCGGTACTGAGTAAATTGTGTTATATATTTGTAGGGCATTAATACACTAAATGCGTGGAATTTTAATAAGGGGATTCTTTATTAGGCTACAAGGCAAAATAAGAACAAAGAAAATAATCATTTTAAATATTTAATATTTATAAACATCAGTATTTGAATGTAGTTTATGTACACTATAGTAACGGCACTATTTAAAAAAAGTTCAAGTCTACAACACAGACGGTCCGTAAACGGAGGCACACCTTTTAAGCAGTTGGCTTGCTGAGATCTGTCTTTCACTATACTGTTGCCAGAGATTGAAAAGTTGTCCTTGTGTCTGTTTTGAGCTTTTCTTCGGGTGTCGTTGCAGCTTACCCTCGGACACTAGTCGGAGCTGCATTGGGAATTCAGCTGCCTCTTTGAAGAGCTCCAACACCAAAACAATAAAAGACACTTGTTTACTATGACATGATTTTTTTTTCATTTGTTTTAGTCAATTAAATTTAATTATATTATTTACTATTTGCATTTAAATTTATTAGAAACTTGAATTACCCTAACAGTGTAGCTGAAGCCATCTAAGTCAACTAATTTACGCTTCCCACGCGTGGTTCCATTGTCTATGGTCTGGTACTCTTTGACTGGGTTGTGGTCAACCTGGACATCAACTATTACTGATTCAGCGTAGATAGATGTTTCTGCAATAGGTTCTGGCACCTCAAAAGATCTGTCTATCACAATGGATGCGTCTGCTGGAGGTTCCTAAAAAATAATTTCATATAACGAAATGATTATCATATACAGTATGTATATCAGTCTATTTGAATGTTGAATGATTCCATTACCTAATTAATGGGTATTATACAACAATTATCGGCGCGTGTTTTCTCGTGTATATAATCCAATTATCCAATTAACGAAAGTTTTGCTTCCACATATATGTATCAAGTTTCATAATAAATATATTCTTACCACAACAGGGTCTCTGCAACCTTGACAGACCCAGTCCAGTTGTACCAAACCTCTAACGGCCTGTCTATAGTCTGCTCTGGAAATCCCTAAAAAATAACGAATTACCAAAAATAACATATATTTCAATAAAATACAGTCTGCTCTGGAAATCCCTAAGAATAACATATATTTTAATAAAATACAGTCTTCGTAATTATGAATACATAAATAGTTCGACACTACTTTCAAAAATAAAACCAATACAGAAAACTTAGTATAGAAATTATCCAATATATGAGAAATGTATAGAAATTATGCAATATATGAGAAATAAGTATTTTCTTTGCTATTGTACTATTATAGTCCTTGGTATGTCTGGATAGTTTAAACAATTGACCTGGAACAAGAATAATGTCTTTTAGTAAAAGATAATAATTAACCAGTATTACACGTTCTATGCTGCCAACATGCACACTGGTCACAGTGCACAGCCTCTTGTCTTGCACGGACTTCATTATGGCAGTCACTACATTCACTGGTCATTTTGAAGAATAATGTGTCTCGTAGTCCACCCAATTTTATAACAAAATTCAGAGCTTCCATGATTTCTCAAATTCGAAGTTTGGCTTGTGTATCGGCCGATCTCCTTTGATATTTAAAATGTTATTTAAATGATTAAAAAAAAACAGTCCGAGTTAAAATACTTGTGAAAACAAAAAAAACCAATTATCAATAATATATTTATTAACAACTTTTTCAATTACCGATGATTGCTTAAATAATGATAACTGCAAAATCAATAATTCTTTATTAAAATTGACATCAAACAAATATATCATTTTACAGTTATAACATCATTATTAGTTCTTTATTGATACATACATAATTTATACAATTATAATATCTCACAATTTATAACAAATTGTTAACAGTACATATTGTCATTTTATAACAGTTCATATATAATTTTATTGATAAATAACACAAAAAACACAATTGTCAACAATTTTTTTTCTAGAACCGAAATGTCTTACATATGGTACCGAAATGTCTCAGTACCGAATTGTCTTTTTCAATGGGTACCGAAATGTCCAGGTACCGAAGTGTCTTGATACCATATTTTTACACCTCAAAAATGATTCTGGGTGGGGAATTTCCGTTAGAAAGAATAATGCACTTGAAAATTTGAAAAAATCAAACATTTGAATTGACTTAAGTCAGCCATGCATGTACAAACAAATATTTTATTGCCAGTCAAAAGGGCCTGAGATTAACAGAAATTTAATACAGTTGATTACATTGATTGGTATTGATTATGACAGCAATAGTGAAAATAAAATAAAAAATATAAAAATATACATGCTTTGCACTGGACAAAAAGTCACATCTTACATTGCAAAACACTGACAGACCACAACACAATATGTTCTTCATGTTCTTATTTTTGCAATGTTTTGCAAATATTTTTTATTTGTATTTTTATATCACATTTATTATATTGCTCTAAAAATTGGGAATGTAATAAATATACAATATATTTAAATATACTATATAAATATACTATATAAATGTATTTTTTTCCTACTTGGTTATTGTATATTTATAGTTCTTATTCAGTTACCCTCTTTAAATAAAGAATTTATTATTATTATTATTATTATGACCTGATAACGATTAACTCTCATGTGAAAGGGAATTCAGTCTTTAAGAAAAGGTTATTCAATCTTTATTACAAGGTAATTTGAAGTTCGTCTATTGCTGAAGGTGTCTTAACTCCGTGTCACTTACAGAACAGGTTATATACATGAATGCATTTAAAATTATGCATATTCATTTTCATAAATGCTGCATTATCATGATTATATTGTAACCAAAGTACACCCGATTATGATCCATATAAATTGTGGAATAGCAACCCAAATTATTGTCACTCATTTTACATAAGAATTTTTTATTGTGTCTGGTTTTTCCTATTTGGTTGTCATGGTTATTGTGTGAATATATTGGTTGACTCTTGCAGACCTGATTTTCTTCCGCTTTAAAGCGGAATTCCGCTTTTGGAAGTCTGAATTTTTCCATTACGGTTCCTTTATTATACATAGTAAAATGGCGGCCGAAGTGTGATTTCTGCTCTGTTTTCCCTGTTGTCGAAATCAGGTCTGCTCTTGAAACATTTACATTTGCAGCAATGAAAGATGCCTGACAACAATCCTTTTATTTTCTATAGAACTTATGACAGACCTCATTTTTATCATTTTCTTTAATGCTTTGAATAGGAGATACTCACATCTTTATGACAAGGATTAAGTAAAAAAAAAATAAATCAAGATTTTAGTATGGGACATATATAAGGCATCTGCAATCTTTCCAGCATTCTTATAGCAGTATCTTCTTGAAGAAACTTTATGGGAAAATGATGAAAATAGCTATAAGCAGTGCTTTTTATCATTCACTGTATATTTCTAATTTTAAGATGGCAATGCCAATTGCAAGCATCAGATAAAAACACTTCATCTGCAACTCAGCATTGACAAAATATTGATATGCTTCAAAACACACAAGTAAAATTCATCAAGTTTTTTTTCTGGAATTATTTATTTTTAATTTCAGATCAAGATCACGTTCACCACATAGACGACCACCTCCTCGTAGATCAAGGTCTAGGTCACCTCGCAGACGACCTGTATCTAGGTCACCCCGCAGGCGACCTGTATCTAGGTCATCTCGTTCAAGATCACCACCACCAAAAAGAAGATCACCACGGAGATCGCGAACACATTCTCCTGGCAGAAGACCTGTTAGAAGATCAAGGTCAAGATCTAGAAACAGAAGGTCATTTTCACCAGGGCAACGAGTTCGAAGGTCACAGTCACCAAGGGGAAGACCAGATAGGAGACAATCACCAAGAAGATCTCCAGGAAGAAGGAGACAAGGAGGTAAACAACTTGATGAAAGAAGAAGACGTTTATCCCATTCACCTGTCGAACAGAGAGGAAGTAGATCACCACATCAAGAATCACCATCAGTCCCTAAGTATGAATTCACACCGTACAACCAAATTGCTATGATACTATCAAAATCCATCGGACATGGTCACAAACCATCGTTTTACCAAATATGGTAAATATCAACATCATGTATCTCATGTCTATCAAATTTTCTTCAATGAACTAAGACCTTTTATCACATGTATCAATTATTCCAAAAGATCAGTAGTTTTGAATAATAACGCTTGGATAGTTGCAAAAAGCAAACATGTAAAAAAATGTCATGATACATCACATACCTTACATATTTCAGACGGTATATGATGTATCATAACAATTTTTGAAATTTTGTTATTTTTCACCAGTAAAAGCGTTGAACATCAAAACAATTATTGTGCGTGTTGGTTGATAAAAATGTTACTTTTGGAAGGATAAATTTTTTTAGAAAGTTAAATACACACGAGATATACACATTACTAATTTTTACCATATTTGGCGAAACGTTGGTTTGTGACCATGTGTGATGGTTTTCAGCTCCATTTCTCTGAAACCTAGTGTTCCCCCCAGAAATTTTTAATAGCATTGTGGTAGAAAGTCACATAGGTTTGTAACGAATTATTCTAGTATTGTAATACAGGCATTTTAAAGAATTTGAAAAAGGTTTCTTGTAATTTCTGAGAAATAATAAATTGTGTAGAATTTCACAGGATTTTAATTATTCTGGTTTTCACTAATGTTAATAATGAAAAAATGCAACAGATTGCTGCATCAAAAGTAAAAAAATATATACATTTGTCAAAATTAATAGCACAGTGGTAAAAATTATAGCACAGTGGTAAAAATTATAGCACAGTGATAAAAAATTATAGGACAGTGGTACCACTGTGCTATATAAGCCTGGGGAGAACACTAAATTTTAAACCTATAGTAGGGGCCTTGGTGGCCGAGTGGTCTAGGTAGTTCGTCATGACTACTAATGATCACTAGCCTACTCCGGCTTCCTCCACCAAAAAAAAAAAACTGGCTGCGGCGAAATAGCCAAATGTGCTGAAAACGGCGTAAAACCCCAACTAAACAAACAAACAATAAACCTATAGTAATATATCAATGATAATTCACCACTACAGTCCTCTTGTATAGTACAACACAGTTCAGCAAAACTTGGGTTGCTATGACCTAGATTTCATGCTTAAGTGACTTTGGTTTAGTTTTGTGTTTAGGTTCATTTCTTTGGAACTAAGCATAGTGTAGCAACGAAACTTCATCAGTGGATGTGCCTTGGATAGTACTGAGCATTCATATATGATGACCTACATTTTAGGCAGGGCATCCATGTCTTACAGAAACAATTTCTTGTCTTTCCACTGATGATCATGATTGATTACAAAATTCCTTCCAATTACCATCAATATTCTACACATTATAAAATACGTTGTGTTAAAAAAATAAAACAACTGTATTATTGTGATGTTCAGTCATATTGTGCCTATGTGCACATGACATTTAGGCTATTTTAGTTAAAGAATGAGGGTGTGACAAGTTGTGTAAGTAGGAAAATAATGTATATACATGTAATTTGTGTTTGCTGCATTGCAGTCTGGAGGACACATAGAGATCACTATAATTCATCTTGTATCATCATTGTATGTGTCTGTGTCATTGTAGTCACACTGTCTCAGTCTGCAGCTCCTTCTATACCTGTATATTTGGCTTTCCTTGAAAATTTGGTATTTTAATACTAGTATGTTTTAATTTTAATTAAATCAGAATGGTTTTTGGGATTTATTCAAAACATGAACTTTGTCTTTTTTCTGTATGAAATCCTTTTTACGTGTAATAACAGAGAAAACTCTTAACTGTAGAACATTTTTACATTTTGTACTTGGTCAGGTTAGATGAAATCTTGTTTTGTAATAAGATACTGTTCATATTATTAACGTTATAGTGTTATAGAATGAGTTTTAGGATAACAGCTGCTTTGTGTGACCCAAAGATCGAATTGTTGCCTGAGGCTAAAGCCTGAGGTTAACAGTTAAGGTCTAAGGGTAAAAAAAACAATTGTTGTATTAGACAGTCTATAAATGTTTTGTTATACCATTTATATTGAGGGTGATGTTATCAATCAATCAAATTAAGGCAGGCAGTCAACAGATCACTGCCGGTCCAACAGTCTGAAAGCGGTTGCCCTGCAACAGTCACTTCATACAGGATAATGATAGTCATAAGTCATAAAGTCATCCATTTTTAGTAGCCTCTTACACCCCGAAGGGTCAATAGATACAAAAAAAAAACAAACAAACAGAACACCAAATCAAAGAAACAATTATGAGATATGTTTACCCTCTGTCCTCAGTGAAAGAGACTGTTTCAAAAATGATAGAACACCTAAACAGTAAAAATGTTATACATTTTATATGATAAAATTATATAGAGTAAAAATATAAAGGTATAACAATGTTTTTTTTTGTTCAACCTTCTTAGTCATGTATTGTAATTGTAATTAGTTCTCTGTTAGGACTTTCTTAAATTTACTTACTTGAATGTACCCTGTGCTAAGGAGGTTTACAGGATCATCCACTCTTTCTCATTTTGTGATTGATGATAGCATGTGACCCAAGTGCTTGATTGAACACTCAAACTTTACTCTAATTTTATTTTGTTTTCAACAGAAATTCATCGCATACAGGCCGTAGAGACAGAAGTCCTTTGTCTTCACCTGGAAAGCCTTCATCTTCAAATTTACGACACAAAACCAATTACATCATTGGTGTTACAGTGGTTACACCTATCCGACGCTTACTTTTATCAGATCGTTTTGAATCTGAAGAACAGAAAAAACAAGGTGATATCGTAATTGAAGATAATATAGTCATTGCAATACAGCGTGGTCCTCATGCTAAAAATGCATCCCCGCGTGAAATAAATCGTGATTTTGATCCGAATAATGTTGTTTTAATAAGACAGCCAGATGAAGGTCAGAAAGCAATATTTGATCGTGAAGAAATAAAAGCATTTGGATTTGATGCAATTTTGGATGAAAATGTGTATGAAGAGAAAAGAATCATAAGTGTTGTTCCCTCTGCATCTTCACAACAAAGCTTGTCTAGAAGGTAAGGATTCTTTTGATTTTATACATTGCTTTGTGTCACTAGTATATATAGTTTCAAAAAACTAAGTATGTTGCGAAACATCTCATGCAACAGTAGATAACAAGAAAAATAAATGGAAATTGTGAGCTGTCAAAACGGGCATAAAACGACTAAAATGTATGAAATACACAAGTTGAACAAAACCAAATATAAAACCGTAAAATAACAAACTAAAAAGTTAAAAAGTTAAACTTTTTACTTTGTTGTTGTTATTTTACGATTTTATATTTGGTTTTGTTTGACTTGTGTATTTCATACATTTTAGTCATTTTATGCCCCTTTTGACAGCTCACCATTTCCATTTATTTTTCTTGTTATCTATATATAGTTTCTACATGTAAGTTCCAGTAAATACTAATCACCTATTGGATACAAGTTCCAAGTTTTGACATTATAACAAAACTCATAAAATCAAAAAAGCATGTTCTATGTCTTCCTGCTAAAGATCTGGCTGCCTTAGTAAAGCCATGAAGAGATGATGTTGCATATATAACAGCAACATTCCAAAGAGTAATAGGTTCTTACATGAGACATGTTCAAAGTGAAGACTGGAAAATCTTTGAGTTTTTAAAATTCATCTGAGTGGAGCTCAGCAGAACAAGGGGAAGACAGACACTGAATTTTAAAAAGGTTGAAGATTTTTCAGTTCTTCTCTTTTGAATGAGTATAAGTACATATTTCTTCTGTAAATACTCGATTTTTAGGTTTCCTGTACCTACTAGGTAAATTCATTGAGCACAGTCGACGAAGTTACATAAAAATAACATTACGTCTGATTGGTCAAAAGGTATGAGAAAAGAATTTTGATTAGACGTCACAACAGTGGGAGATCAATGCCCATGCAACAATCTCCCACTGAAACAGCCATTTTCGGAAAAATAACTTGTTTCCCTTTTAATTCATCATTTTTGATGTACAAAGAATAATAACATGCTGATTTAATGTTTTTTATGATTAATAAAATGGTAGATATTCTGCAATTTTGATTTAACTTTGTAGGGTGTGCAGTCCTGAAGTGATACGTAAATTCCAACATGGACCGGAGATCAAGTATGTTTTAATAAGTTATTGTCATATATTTTGAAATTAGATACATGTAGAACAAAATAATAAATGCACTTCACATCTGCACATTGCCAAGCTTCAATGCAACATGTTTGACATTTGTCAAAAAATTCTGCCGATGACAGGTGCTTGACATTTATCCCGAATCCATTCTTTTTAATAAACATTATATATATGAAAATGAAAATATTCCAAAACTGCAATAGCTTTTAGATTTCTGATTTGATTTGTTGAACACAGTTACTTAAGGGTGCTCGCTGGTTATGTTCTGGTCTTTTTGTCAGATTTTCAGAAAACTCAGGTTTTATCCATTTCTTAAACATGAAATGTTTTGCCCATGAACTCCCACTTTTTCTTTTATAATTCAATCATATATACCTTAAAATGGTATTTGACAAAATCTTATGAAATCCTTTTTATTTTGTCATACATTTCGGAGAGAGTGAAGTTGCCAATGCAAAGATAATGAAAAATCCAGAGAAAACCCAATTCCTGCAAATTTTCAAGATCTAATAGCTCTAAAATGAGCACATGAACCTATATCTTTTTTCTTTCTTATTTGTGTACTATTCATATGTTCTCTCAAACTAAAAGACCTATTTCAAATCCTAATTATTTCCTATTAGACCAGAGATCATCCTTAATTTTTTTTGTGGGAAACGTATGAAATTCTTGTTGTTAGCATACAATGTATTGGCTTAATTTATATATCCTGACAATAGGCAGCTATACTATCCAGGCGAATCCACTTTAATATCAATATCAACAGTTCATATTTTTAAATAGCCAGTTTAAAAAAATTGTATACATGTGAAAGGTCACATGTTTTAATAATTTAAGTTGAGAAGACTGTTATGCTTTTTTTTTAATTTGATGAATTATTTAAAATTCTGAATAACCAATTAGAATTAATTTGTATATTTTTCATCTCAGACTATTAATACCTCATTTTACCTCCATTTCTTAATTTTCAATACATCTTTTTTTCATAATCACATCTGAAGTTTGAAATGACAATATGTTTTTCCTTATACATTTGTGTACTTTCCTATATATATATATATATATGTTTGCATGGTTTTCTTGTTAGTTAGATAGAATATGAAAAAAAAATCATACAGAAAATGTGGGACAAAATGGAATGTTAGTTCCCATAACATACATGTATATATTTTGTGTCTTGGCCTTATTATTAAATATTTAAGTGAGTAGACAACAAAATGGATAACTGGAAAGGTCAACAATGACATACCAATCAATCAATGCCTTCCAACGGACAGAACTCTGGACAAAAAAGTAACACAAAATGGATAACAGGAAAGGTCAACAATGACATAGGAATCAATCAACGCCTTCCAAACAGACAGAACTCCGGACAAAAAGTGACACAAAAGAACACATAACATAAACATAAACACAACAGAGAGTCAGGATAGTCTGACTTGGTACAGACACTGAATATTGGTAGGGTTAACCCAGTTTTATGGGTACCCAAACATCTCTCTTATTTATCCTGACACTCTGGTGTATAAAAAATACAAGGTGCCCTATTGCTAGAACTGAAAAATTTTGGTGGAAGGTACATATTAAATTAATAGATAGCAGGGTCAGAATGTGCTCGTTTTAACTGTTAAACTAGCTAAGGTTCTCATAGATGCAGATCGGTTACTGTCGCTCTATTAAACGGAAAAGTCAGAAATAAGGGTTTAATGCTATTTTGTCATAGAGTTAAATATTTTTATACGACTGCAAACATTTGTTGCCATATTATGGTATGACCCTGTTGTCGTTCAAGTTTTATTAATAACTTTCTTAAACCATCCTGGATTTTTACTAAACTTGGACAGAAGATTGTTCATGATCAAAAGATAGTATCCAGCAGAAAATTTTGTAATAATTTTTTCCCACTTTTCTGTATTTTACTTATAAATGTTTTTCTCCTAGTTAACATAACATACAATCTGCAGTTAAAGTGGTTTAAAACATTAATTAATTTCCTAGACCATTCTGGATTTTTACCAAACTTGGACAGAAACTTGTTCATGATCAAAAGATAGTATCCAGCAGAAAATTTTGTAATAATGTTTTTTTCCCATTTTTCTGTATTTTACTTATAAATGGACTAGGTTTTTCTCGTAGTTAACATTAAATACAGTCTGCAGTTAAAATGTTCCTGGATAAAAATAGAAAAACCTCACTAAGATCCGTTTTCGTTCATCTTGATGGGTGTTTCCACTAGAAGGTCAACAGATTTCTTCTGTCTTACAGAGTTTTTGAGGTAATAGTGACTAAAAGGGCCAAAAAGCAATATGCCTTGATATGTAATTTTTAAAATTTTTCATCCAATTTTAATGGAGATTTTTTCTTTTGATTCACATTGATGAGTTTTTTCATTAGTATTTCATCAATTTTTTTTATATGATATTGTTTGTGAAATACCCTAATTTACCTGTTCCAGTCAAAATTGAAGGTCAAGAGTCAATGCCGATGAAAAAGTCCTAGCAACCATATCTATTTGGGTTCAGGATTCTATATTTTAGCTGTACAGGTAAATATTAAGGAGAAAATTGTGAAGGTATACATTAAATAGCAAAAATAATCATTGATGCAAGGTCTACTGATACACAAAAGATAACAGGTGAGCGATTCAGGCTGTCTGGAGCCTCTTGTTTTATCCTGATATGAGACTGGTTTTGTTTATTTTAGGTTAGATTTTAGACCAGATCCTAGATATGAACCTCTCATGAAATCTGAAAGAAAGGAAGATAACTATCTGGAGGAAACCAGGATAAAGAGATTACAGAAAAATCCAAACGATCTTCGTCACAGCTTGTCAAAACGCAGGGGTGATGATGATGCAAGGTAATACACAATTTCAAATTCTAGTGCATTTTGAAAATATGATTGTGATTGGTTAATAGAACAATGGATTTTCAGCCAATGATATTTCAGCATTTAAATGATTGTATTAGAGACCTTGAAATTACCCACAACTCGTAAGTTTTGGCTAATTGTATTACCCTTTCATTTATTGGTGATACAAAAGCTTTTGATAGAAACAGAGATATGTGTACATATTACCATTCAAAATTATTTAAGTCTTAGGTTTTTCTCAATATTGTCAAAATTCATTGTGGATACAAAAAAGAAGTTACCTCATTTGGTAACATAGATTTTATTTTTGATGATCAAAATGAGAGGCACATTGACAATTGGTGTTATTGGTAATGCATACCTGCCAACTATCCCGATTTTGGCGGTATTATCCCGATTTTCATGCCTTAACACGAATCCTGATATCGGGTTCCAAAAACAAGCAAAAAACCTGATTTTCATAAATTCTACCCGAGAAAATTTTATTCTTACCGATTTCCGGTAATGGAGGACAACATAGAGACATTATCCAATCAAATTCATCGTAGTATCTGATATTCGGGTCATGTTGATTTACCTGAGGATTATCTATCGATCTGTTTTGACACTAAGTATTATTTAAACATATACACGTGCCTCAATAAAATCAATGATTTGTCAAAGTTTTATGGGTCTTAATTGGTAATAAAATTATTGATCTTTGTTATTTGTACCGATCAGCTTGGGAGTTAATTTTTTTTACTTATCATTTAATTGAGATTAATTATATTCTAATCAAGTTAACTAGTTAAAAATATTCTTTAATCAGGTGAACATAGTTAATAATTATTTTTATAACTGATCAAAAGAATTTTGCAAATTAAACGTAAAGGCTTGGATGCTGTTTGCATATTGAGATAATTGTTATAAAAAGGATATGAAAAATGGAATTGAATCATAACAGTTCAAACTATCACAAGTCATTGTTTATCAATTTATTTTAAATAAATACAATGAAAATACAAATAAAACACTGAAATAAAACAAATATACATGAAATACTTTCTACTGGACATTATTAAAAAAAAAAACAGTCATAAGATGAAGTGATACATTTAAATTTTTTTCCCCGGGGAAAATCCCCCATGGAGGTTTTCAAAAGTTGGCAGGTCTGGTAATGTAAACAAAGTGGTCATGGGCTCATTGCAAAAAAATCTTTTCCAATCACTGATTAGGCATCAGACACTCAGGTTCTTTGGTTGATTCTCGTCCAGGATAAAAATATCAGAGATCAAATTTGCGATGCCCTATCGACACCATTTGTGAGGAGTGTTCCCATACCACTGCTAGTCCATTGGATCAGATTAAGGAAAGTATAACCCTTAGCATATAAACTCTTTGGTAGATGTTATAGGCAAAGGACTGGTTTGAACATCCCGATTTAATATAAGTTGGTATAACTTGTTTCTCAATTCACTGTAAATAAATGTTAAAAAAATTACTTTATTTACACTGTAGAAGAAGAATAGAAGCCAAAAGGAGAGATTCAGATAGCAAGAAAATTGAAGGTGGCTCTGTATTAGACCGGATAGGTGATCATTCAAGAGAAAGACGAAGGGACGGTTCTAGGGAGAGACGTGTAGACAGATCAGGACGAGGGAGAGGGAGAGGTACATAAGTCATAGGGTAGAGGAATTCCATAACAGCATATTAGATAAGTAACAAAACCACAAATTATGTGATAAAGACACTCTAATCCCAAAAAGTAATGAAAAATAATTAGACAAGACACAGCTAGATTTGTATATTTTCCCTCCGTCAATTCTGTACTCTTATGGTTTCTCTTGTAAAAATATATTACATTATATTTTCATTAAATTTTTCACCATGTGCACCAAAACCATTTCATATATTAGGAGCATGCAGATGTTGAATTCTCAAAGCTTACCATTTAGAGCAAGTAGATGCTTATTTCTCAAAGCTTACCATCTCGAGGAATCAGGTGCTCAACCCAGATAGCTTACCATCTAGAGGAACTAGGTGCTTAATCCATAAAGCTTACCATCTAAAGGAACTGGTCCTTAATCCTCTAAGCTTAACATCTATAGCAGGCAGGTGCCTCACCCTTCTCTTGATGATTGAGTATGGACTTAATTATTTAAATGTCATTTCAGACCAAAGGAAGGCCAGTGGGGACAGGCATGACAAAGAAAAAAGGCTTCCTGATTTCAAAAACAGACCAGGTAAGTGAATCTAAATGTTAAAAGATTTAATTCTATACTAATCAGAGTTATACTTTTCACAGGGTAGCAATGTTTCAAGTAGTCTAATATATAGAGGAGCAGCTCCTGCCTCCTTTTATTGCACCCCTCTACCCTCTGTAGTGCACGTAAATACTATCTAGAACAGTGGATAGGGTTAGTAATTTAGCTTCTTAACTGGCCACCTTTAAACCTCAATGAAGAGGTGTGCAAGGGTTCATTTTTGTGGATGAGAGGTTTCATGTTCTGATTCTTTGGCTGTTTTCAGAATATCCAGTCGGTCGGATAAATATTTGATAATCCACATAGACGTGTTATTTGTTTTTCTCGATCACTGATTTGTCGATGAAATTCCCCTTTGATTTTCTCAATGTTTTTTTTAAGATTACGTGATAGCAACATAAACAAACTATCACTGACGTCTGTAGTATTCTGTGTAAAGTAGACATGCCTAGTAACAAGAACTTACTTCTAATACGGACAAAAAGTCAGGCTTCTTGATGGATCATCAGAGATAACTAAGGGGTCCACAAACAATTTGATTTTGAAATGTTTTGCTTTATATGAAAGAAGTGAGAAGGTCAATATATGGTTCATGACAAATTATATATTATTACAGCAAACTGTTGACAGAATTAGAGAAACAAAATATTACTTAGAAAGCAGTTGATTATCATATTTGTACAGTCCCAATAGTTAAAACTTTGACAAGGCTAAACATCTGGACCTAGTTGTTCAAAAGTTAATCACTTTTTTCACTTTCAATTATTTTGATTGTTAAATAATATTCCTTCACAGAATTTTGTATGGACACATGAAGTCATAGGATTAACTAATCAGAAAATGTTCAGCCCTCGGGCATAATCAAGGAAGTTAGAATTTGAAGCTGAAAATTGTGGTTAACCTTTGAACAACTGGGCCCTGGAGGTTTAACTATCTCGACTCTTAGAAATACTACATGTATAATAAACTGCTCACACAGTAAATTCTATATTTACATGTACAGTCGACTCTCGTTATCTCAAAGTCGTTCGGACCACAAAAAATTGTTCTAGATAGACAAAATTCAACTTAACAGGAGCTGCTCAAGTGCATTGTATAACATTTGGGACTACAGATGAAATTCGACTTAAGTGTGTTCGAGATAACGAGAGTCAACTGTATATGTTCGATGTTGACAATTAAAAAGTTTATTTTATCTTTTTATTCAATAGATAAATTTCAGTACGATGAATGGAAAGAAAAACCAGAAATGATTCCAAGAAATCCTAGTTATTTTGAGGTAAGCAGTTTTCGAATTTTACAATCATACCATTATGTATATTAGTCATGGTAAAAAAAATGTGTACCATAAGACTGATGTTTATAATCAAGTTTCAGCTTGAGTGTTGAAAAAATATCTTTCCTATATTTTTAAGGATATTGTCTTATTTAAAAACAAAATAAAAGAAGGTACATAGTTATTTTTTAGCTCACCTGGCTATTGCCAGGGTGAGCTTTTGCCATCACTTGGCGTCCGTCGTCCGTCCGTCGTCCGTCGTCTGTCGTCCATCTTCTGTCCGTCGTTAGCTTTTCTTTCTAACATCTTCTCCTCAGAAACCATTTGGCCAATTCCAACCAAACTTTGCGTGAGTGGTGTATGGAAGGTCCTCAACAAAGTTTCCTCATTTAGTACTGATTGGTCAAGAAACATGGCCACCAGAGGCAATTCTTGTTTCTGATTGGCTGATTTTCAAAAATCTTCTCCTCTGAAACTGCTGGGCCGATTGGTTTAAAACTTAATAGGAATGATCTATGACATGTCCTCTACAAACGATCCTCAATTTATTTTGATCTGACATAAAACATGGCTGTCGTAGCTAAAAATAGAATATAGGGGTGCATGTGTTGTTTTTGGCTTATAACTTAAAAACCGTTACAGATATAAAAAATCTGACGGGGTAAAATTGATCAGCATGACAAGATCTACCTACCCTGAAATTTTGAAGGAAATCCCAAAACCCATTTAGGAGTTATTGCCCTTTTTTCGTCAAATTTTCAAAATTTAACATTTTTCGTCATTTATCTCCAAAACTATTTGAGATAGAAGTGAAATGTAAATTTGAAAAATGTTTGCCATGTTGAGGTCTACATACCCTGAAATTTTAAAGGAAATCCCAAAACCCATTTAGGAGTTGTTGCCCTTTTTTGTCAAATTTTCAAAATTTTTTCATTCAAAAATCTTCTCCTCTGAAACTGCTGGGGCAATTGGTTTGAAACTTGATAGGAATGATCTATGACATGTCCTCTACAAACGATCCTCAATTTATTTTGATCTGACATAAAACATGGCTGTCATAGCTAAAAATAGAATATAGGGGTGCATGTGTTGTTTTTGGCTTATAACTTAAAAACCGTTACAGATATCAAAAGTCTGACATGGGGTAAAATTGATCAGCATGACAAGATCTACCTACCCTGAAATTTTGAGGGAAATCCCAATACCCATTTAGGAGTTATTGCCCTTTTTTCGTCAAATTTTCAAAATTTAACATTTTTTGCCATTTATCTCCAAAACTATTTGAGATAGAAGTGAAATGTGAATCTGAAAAATATTTGCCATGTTGAGATCTACCTACCCTGAAATTTTAAAGGAAATTCCAAGACCCATTTAGGAGTTATTGCCCTTTTTTGTCAAATAAATTTTCCCTGAACAATTGAACCAATTGCAACAAACTTGGTCAAATAGTTGATTAATTGTCCAATGAAAACCAGACTCCAGGTGAGCGATACAGGCTCTGGTGAGCCTCTAGTTTAATGTTATAAAAACTGTAAAAATAAATTTGACATAACAAAATCTTGAGGTAGGCCATGGGACCAACACATTACTTTGAGGTATCAGGAGTTTTAGATAATAGTATTTGACATAAAAATAATCTTGTTTACTTCTTAGTTAAAGACCAAATTTTGCTTTGTGATAGAATATATAGTTCAGGCAAGGGGTTTTAAGGATGCTCGCTGGTCATGTTTCAGTCTTTTTGTCAGATCATCGGAATCCTCAGGTTTTATCCATTTCTTAAACATGAAATTTTTTGCCCATCAACCCTCACTTTTTTTTAAAAATTCAATCATATATACCTTAAAATGGTATTTGACAAAATTTTATGAAATCCTTTTTATTTTTTCATACATCTTTGAGAGACTGAAGTTGTCAATGCAAAGACAATGAAAAATCCAGAGAAAACCCATTTCCTGCAAATTTTAAAGGCCTTATACATGTAGCTCTAAAATGAGCACATGAACCTATATATTTTCTTGCTTATTAATTTACTATTCATATGTTCTCTCAAACTACAACACCTATTTCAAATCCTATTTTTTTCCTATTAGACCACCGATTATCCTTAAAGTAAATATAAAAAATACATACATGCATCTGTGTTTTTTGATACATAATGTTCCTAGATAAGCAGCAAATTGAAGTATGCAAATTCGCAAATTTTCGCATGCACTTATTGCAATTCTTCTACCCAACGCAAAATTGCGAGGTTAAATTATTGCGATTGCCACCGGTGTGAAAAAAAAGTTTTATTATTGCGATTAGAGATTGAGTAAAAATTGAAAATGGAAGTTTTATATAAAGTAATTAATTAATGGGATTAAAAATATTAGTATTCAAAATGTTATTATATATATAATAGCTGTGAAAACAATACCTATACAACAAAGTGTCTACCAATTAACCTGTCTCCTGATGTCGGAAATCAATGACCTGAGTAAATGAAAACAAAGGGGGCAAATCTAGAATAAATCGGACATGAAAATATGCATTAAAAATGCGAGTTTATAATATTGCGAAGCTAAACCAATCGCAATTTTCGCAATAATAAGAACATCGCAATAATTTCCATATTTACAGTAATGATCTGTATGCAAAAAAATTTCTGGATTTGATTTATTGAAATCCAGCATGCATAGGAATTCATAAAAAAGCAACTGAGTGCAGTAGTTGTTTGTATCACTGATTATTTTTTCAAGATGTACAATTATATATTTTATGCTTTTGTTCAGATGTGATTTCATATAGTCGTTATGGTGTACACATATTAGAAAACTTCCAAGAAAAATTCATAAAAACAATTTTGCAAAATACCAGTCGACACTTTTATATCTTGCTTATCATAAAACTCAAATCAATAGAGTACTTTCGAAATTATTCTTAAGGCTTGTAAAATCATGAATATTTGGAAAGGCTAAAGATCGTATTTTTAGAAATGGTGGCCATATTTGTTAAATGTGTGATCCCAGATGGTTAAGAAATTACATTTTGTAGATAATATAATTATTTATTATAGCATGACAATAGAGAAGGTGATAGAGAATTCAGAGGTCGAGGGCGTGGTCGTGGCTTCAGGGGACGGCCTCCACCTAGAGGAAGGGGTAGGGATTTCAGAGGAAGAAGTCGTGGAGGATTCTCTCGACCAAGAGGTTTGTAGATTTAAATAGAACTAAATCCAAAAACAGTTACTTGTAATAGTGTTGTGCCTTCTATTTTTGTTAGGAGATGGAAAGAGAATTTGATATTAGGCAATCTAAACTTAAATATCTGGTTTTCAGACACCACCACTCCCCTGAAAAAGTTGCCAATGTAATGAGTTTGATTTCTAGAAAAAAAACCGAGGGCAGTTCTGGTATTTTTTTCATAAAAATAGAATTTGAATTTTGGTGCAAAATTACTTTTCAACCATCTACCAACCCAGACTCAATTTTCAGGCATTATGTGACATTGAGCAAGTCAAAACGTAAATAAATAAACAGCTGATAAACCATCATGGCAGTGAGTATGACTTGAATAATCAAACAAATCATTCCATGCACAATACTGCCTGTTCAATGGACAATTACCATGGAACAGCTCTGCAGAAGGGTATTTTCAGCAGAAATGGAGGAAATTTGAGGCATTGAAAGCAGATAACCCATTTGTATAATTAAAATGTCATAGAAGTTAATGGATTCAAACTAGATCTGTATGTCGCTAAAACAAACACCTAAACAGAAAATACCTTGCCCCTTTTGGCAGGAAATAAGCTACAAAAATAAATTCTCTACCTACGTTGCCATTTTGTAAAATCAGTTGTCTGAGAACCACAGAATTTATTTGTAAAGGTGGCCTTAATTGGTTCAGAAAATTAACAACCTGAATTGCATTTGAGTATCATATGTGTGATTTCCTCTGTTTTAAGGGTGAAAATCAACTCTTTTCATCATCGTCAAATTCATTTTTCAAACAATTTTTAAATCATGCCCATAAAATTTCTAACATTATGTAAGATTCTTTGTTAAATTTAAAAATCTATTGTAACTAAGAAAATATCATTCTTGACAATTTTTTATAACATGAAGCATTCTCTTCATACGTTGATCATCTTTTCAAAATTAGGTCTAGGAAGGTAAAGAACAGAAGTTTAAAAATTTTTTTTTAAAAATAAACAGCAATTGAAGATTGTATTTCTTTTTGGAAGTATTAAAAGGACGCGCTCCAGCAAGTATTTAAACATATCATAATCTCAACATTTCAGAGCAGAGTTTTATATTTTTTTTTTAATGTTTTTTTTTTTTCAGAAAAAGAATCCACATGGAAGCACGATTTATTTGATAAATTAAATGAAGAGGAAGAGGAAAAGCCATCAAGTACAACAAAGAATTGAATTGTCTCCCCTTCAACATTATTAGTTACAGTGGATTTACCTCCCTTTTATCAGAACCACCATGAATGGTTTGGACATATAATTGCAGATGTGCAGCTCAATAATAAAGCCAAAGAACCCACGTGAAAGAAGTTAAAAAAAATATCATCTATTACAGAAATGAAACTTGACAATAATTTTACAAGACTTTTGAATGAAAGTCAATTTTATAAACTGTTTGAATTAGAATTACTTGTATAAATAAATAAAAAAAGAAATAATATATTGGACTTATTTCATTGTCGAAATGTTTTATGAAATATTATTTTTATTTTATACTTGAAAATGGTCAGATTTATTGTAGATACCATGTAAAGTTGTTGTATGCCATAGTAAATGTGAAAAAAAATAAATTCAGAAATATAAATATATATGTCTAAGTTTTAATATCAGGAAAGAACTAAATTTTATTCCCCATACCAAAAAAAAAAATCCAGAATTAGTATACTTACACTTAAATAGCTGAGGAAATGGTTTGTAAAAATAACAATCCAAAGATATTAATATTAGATATAGTAAATTGATACTATACTGTATACGACGCATTTCAAGGAGTTACCTCTCGTCAGCAGCATTAAAACCAAAACATTTGGAAGACCAAAAACCAAACTTATTTTAAAACAAGAAGTACTCATAACCAAAAATACCGAAATAGGAAGCCAAATTTCAGCTAAGGAGATCTACCATGTGCAATACAAGGAATGAACCAAATTTGGAAATGTTTTGAGTGATGACTATAATTTGAATTGGACCTGTGTTTTATTTATTGATTTAAAATTATGCACCCAGTTATTGCAGAATAAAGCTGCAGTATCCAGTATAAAACTTCACCAAATCATTTGAAGTTTATAAATATTGTTTGGGACCAGTGTAAACTGCGGATTGAATTTGACAAATTTCACTTTGGTTGTGCATGGGTTATATAAGGACTAGTAATTGTCATATTTGAGATTTTTTATGAAAAACCTCAGTTTGTTTCAACCAAATTTTGAAATTTTAAATGTTACATACTCCTAAACACAAGTTGAATATACACTTCATACATTTCACATTTTTTTTGGTCCAATATATACCCATTGATAAGGTTACTCAAAAGTAATATAATATTTAGAAATATTATTGGGGAAAAACAAGTCACATTTGAATCCAACATACTTGACATCAGTTTTTTCTTTAGATATTCCCTTTCTAAGGTTTACGCATTCTGCAAATTCAAAGATTTTTGTGCCACATCAAGTTGATGGATAGATTTTCACCCACCATAAAAAATATGGGGCATGTAGGAGGATTTATTTTTTTATTTCATGATCTATTTCTGTCATAAGCTCATCTTTAGCAAGAATAATATGCACGAACATTCTTTCTATCTGTGAGATCCAGGATAGGGACTTGTTGATTTGGCCAATCGTAAAGTCATTGTATGTGTGAAATCAAAGATTTTATCAAAAAAAAAACACGACAATAATTCTGAAAATCGCATCCTGGAAAAAAATATAAAAATTATAGGGCAGGGTGATTTTACACGTCCAGACAGGGATGATATTTAATATATCAGTTAACTTTAATTAGTCTTATTGTGGATTTTTGTTAACACACAATATGTGCAAGATTTATTCATGAGATAGATGTAATTTTTGTAATGGAGTATAACTAGTTTCAATGATTGCTAGCTTCATCCTATCTTATTTATCACAATTTTATTTCAGTTAAGGCCAATTCAAGTTAATTTATAGACTATCATGCCTGCCTGTCTCTCGAAATTGGCCTGTGCAAAAATTGTTCAGTCTGACATCAGACACCTTACTTTTGACGTTAATTAAACAATTTCATGCTTGAGTGACATGTGTCATATTTTTTGTGATTTAAGTCCATTTCTTAGCAACTGTAGTACATAGACCTATGATATTGGGTCTATAGATAGTTCTTGGTTTTTACATGCCTGTCTGAGACCTTGACCTGAATTCCTTACTTGACAACATGCTTGAGGGACTTGAGTCACATTTTCAGGATTTAGTAAATTTCTCAGGTGTAATACCTATATCCACCATATATGATCTGTAGATACTTCTTGGCAAGTAAGTGTCAGTCAACTTTAATTTCATGCTTGAGTGAATTTTATTTCATTTTTACAAGCAAGTCCATTTCTCAAAAAAAGTTGTACATGTATTTAGACCCACCATTTTTGGTCTATAGATACTTTTGATGGAGATATACCAGTCTGAAACCGGTCACAAAACCTTTGACACAATTTTAGGTTTGAGTGACATGTATGAGATTTTTCAGACAAATATCACATTTTCCTTTGAGTTACAATGCCGAGTATCACAAAATGTTTATTCTGTGTCCATGTGCGTAGTAAAGCGAGACATGTATTGTATCCACTTTTATTTAGAAGGGGTGGATAATAATTTATCAATTAACTTAAATTGGACGCACAGGCATGACTTTTTTCAGGTTTTTGTAGGATTTAATCCACCTTATCCATGTAAGTACAGTGTACCTCACCTTGTACATCCTGTCACGTTTAGTTTAAACATTATAACTTGGTACACTGATCGTCCATGGGTTGAGATTGAAGATTACTTTTCCCTTCGCTTCAGCGAAGCACGAGGATATTGTTTTGCTGTTCGGCGTACGTTAGTTAGGATAATCTCCGTAACCATGGTAACCACTGGATGTAGAAATATGAAACTTGGGTCATTGATTGCACTCTGTGTGGGGACTGTGCAAAGGTTTCAGAATTTGAATAATTCCCCCGGGGGCCGGGCTACACAGGGAACCTAAGGGTACAATATTCCTTTGTCACGCAACTCCTCAAGTTATTTGGAATACAGAACTGAAAGTTGGCTCAGTAATTGCCCTGCCAATGTAAATTGTGCCAAAGGTTTCGGAATTTGAATAGCGCCCTTGGTGTCGGGATACCCAGGTAGCCTTAGGAGACTTTAGGTCACGCAACTCCTCTCATGTTATTTGGAATACGGAATTGAAAGTTGGCTCAATAATTGTACCACTTAAATGTTGATTGTGACAAAGGTTTCGGAATTGTTTTTCTGGATCACATCAGGCGTAACACATATTGGGATCATCTAGATGTCAAAAATATCTGATTCCAACTTTGGTAAATTTCCTGAAAGTGTCTAAGACTATTATTTTTGGAATTTTACTTAGCAAATATAGATTTATTTTTTTATCGTATTAGCTTTAAGACTTATAATGATCATTTGGATTTAAAAAAAATGTGATTCCAATTTTCGTAAATTTCCTGCAAGACTCAAAGACTACTTTATTTGTGATTTCTACTTAGCAACCATATAAATATTTGAAATCACTATAGCAACAGTACTAGTTTGGAGTGCATGGATTTCAAAAATATGTCATTCCAATTTCGGTAAATGTCCTGAAAGTATCTAAGACTATTATTTTTGGAATTTTACTTAGTAACTATAGATTTTTTGGATCATATTATCTTAAAAAGACTTATCAGGATCTTTTAGATTTCAATAATATGTGATTCCAATTTTGGTTAATTTCCGGAGAGACTCAAAGACTAGTTTATTTGTGATTTCTATCTATCAACCATACATATTGGAATCACTATACCAACAGCACTAATTTGGATTGTATGGTTTTCAAAAATATGTGATTCCAATGTTGGTAAATTTCCTGAAAGTATCTAAGACTATTATTTTTTAATGTTACTTAGCAAATACAGATTTTTTTTTATCATATTACACTTAAGACTAATCTAGATTAGTTGAATTTCAAAATATGTGATTCCAATTTTAGTAAATGTCCTGAAAGACCTTTATTTGTGATTTCTAGTTAGTAACTGTTTATATTTGGAATCAGTATGGCAACAACACTTGTTTGGATTGTATGGCTTTTGAAAACACAAGAGTAGCGCGAGGATATGTAGCGGGGCTGCTTCGACTAGGTAATATTGAGATCTAAGATGATTAAAGCACACACGGGTCGGCTATCCCACATTAGGAAAAGTATCTGTTTTCTCATTTACCTTTTTTGGAGTATTATTCGATTTATTATATCAATAATTCAAACTATGAGTAAGGGATATAGAAAATCAGAAGAAAGTGTTACAAAAAATGCTGTTCTGAAACCTTTTTGTAAATCAGAATTGATGGAAATACCTCTTAGAAACAAACAATGATATTTTCAGACAAAATGATGAAATAAGTTGATTCATAAATAAAACAATAGGCCCACTTTGGCCTCTGGTTTTTTATTACAAGATATAGAGGAATATATATCATAAAAGTGGAACCAGCCAATAAATTGATAATATTGTTTGTATTTTCTCACAGAATACTGAAAATTATAGATGATCTCGTTCAAACTAATTCTAAGAATCATTGGTTCCAGGACTCTTTTGTTTAATGAATTTCATATCAATATATTTAAACTGAGAAATATGATATATGACCCCATTTAGCAATATACATAGGGAAATATAATTTGATTTTCTGTTGTACACCATATGTTGATCTAACAGGAATCAATCACATAGACAATAATTCTGTGTGGCATGTTGCGTAGTTCGATATTAGAAATATATAAGTCTAAATTTCTACTTGTTGATGACTGATGTATTTCAGATAAGAATTAGATGTTTGTTTATGCTCTATAGAAATAAGTATCACGTCACGTGTTTGGAACTGAAACAAAAGATCGATCATAAAGTGTATGGTATCACAAAAAAGAACAATTTAGTTTCAATAGGTCTTCATGAAAAATTCAGAATTTAAATTCTCCTGGAAAAGTCAGTTTATTGTTTGAAGAAAAGGGTGCCGAGTTGAAGCCATTGTCTTTGAAGGCGTGAGTAGCCTTAAATCAAACTCGCATTCTATCAGGCAGTGGCATGAAAATTCTTCACTCAGGAAAAGGTACTTTTAAAAATAAACACTATAAACATGTAAAAATAATCAAAACTATTGGAAACCACCGCACCCAGTGCTATGTATATTTGAACATTGATTTTAGTTTTTTAAAATCACAAATAAAACGGACAATAGGAAAGGTCAACAATGACAAACAAATCATTTAACACCATCCAATTGGCAATAAACTTGTTAACATTTTTGATATAATTGACCGTTACTGTGTTCCAATATCTAAGATGATTTGGGACCTGTTCCCACTGCCGTAACATTTCATGTGCCTCCACCGGACTTTGTTGAACTTCACGAAGAGTGCCGTATCCGGAGCAAGAACTGCTTACCCTTCCGGAGCATCTGGGTTCACTCCTGGTTTTTATAGGAGTTCGTGTTGTTAATTTTTTTAGTTTTCAGTATTTATTTGTTATGATTGTGGTTGTTCATTTGTCTTCCCGGGTTTGTCTGTCCAATGTATTAGGTTTTTTTATTTGCTCCCTAGGTATATTTGTCCTCTTTATGAGACACATTGTCTCATATTGCGCGTCTAGGGCATCAACATTGTTCGTTTTGTTACCAATGATTGGAAGACTCTATATCTTCAAGAAATGGTTGTTTGTATATGTATTTTGGTACCAGCATGGTCGTATTCAAGTTTATAGTCATGAAACTGGAATTTGTGAAGTCTCTCTCTAATAGTCCTATTATTTTCTTTTTTTTTGGGCATTTGTTATATAATATATTTGCTATTAATTAAATAAAACCATGACATCATCCAAACTAAAATATGTTTATTCGCAAATCTTATTATTTTGGTATAGTGGGACAGTTTGATACGTCATTTATGGAAGAGGGAAAAAATATATATGAAAACTAATTATGACATGCCACATGTGCAAATGTATCGAATTTATTCAATTTCCAAATTCTATTTACTATATCTGATATTAGTATCTTTGGATTGTTATTTTATAAACTAATGATTTGAGAAAAAAAATTAATGCAATTATTTACATGGTCACTAGACATGCTAGATGCCAGAGCAGATTCTAAAATAATATTTTTATATGTTGATAAATAACGCCTCGAATCAGCCAATCTGTAATATTAATGCCTTCGAGGCATCTTCGAGAATTATTTAGTCTGTCTCGTTTTAAAATATGAGATACATTTTATCAGAAAGGGTTTTACGATGACCCTAAAAATGCATCGTTATGACGTGTATTTTTGAAGGTCTTTCATAAAAATTAATTTTTACTACCAAGCCTACGCTTCCGCTCTTGGTTGATTCCAAGTCCTGAAGGTATCGCCAGCTCAGTTGCTATAGTTTTTCGTAGTGGCATATGAAGTTGATACTCAAAATCTACCGTGTCAAAAAATTCAGAGAATTTATTTATACTAAAGAATATCTCTATCAACCTTATTTCTGTCGTTAGATGTTTTTTGGGTCTACCATGTTTGATAATCTTGACATTTTACAATATTTTGGTTTATATTTCCAGATTTCAACATTTTCGACACCCTTCTGTACATAGCTTAGTAACCTTGTCCATTCGGAAATACACTCAGCCACTTTTAAAGTGGTTATTCTTCAATATTCTTATACATTATACATTATATATATATTCTCTTTTCTTTATATGTGTTTATTTTCTTTTAATAATTGTTATTTATTTTATTTCGAGCAAGAATTCATAAGAAGAAGTTTTCAAGTTTGTGTTGACGAATAAATCATTATAAATCAACCAAAAGAGTCGAAAGTGCAAACATAGCTGTAGTGAATCTGAACATTGTTTATTTTACTCTTACCCAAGTCGCTATGATGACAAATTATATTCGACTATTATCTAGATTATAATCTTAGTAATACCTACTTTGGCGTGTCTGAAATTTTAATCAAACTGGAGTGTGATGCACAATGAAACCTTGTTACTAAATGTGACACGTATTTCAATGGGGATAAATATACTATTGACATGTAGAAATATATATTCTGCAGTTCGTCGATTTAATCATCCCGAGAGAAAGATTAAAATCGACTCCTTACAGAATATTCTGAGGAACGGAATCAGACATTATGGGTTAATATTAACCAACATAGAAACTCTTCAGCATGATGCTAAAAAATAATATTTTTCTGAAATACTTTATTCATGTAGAAAGATATTTGGAAGGTAATGTTTTTAGGAACCCAGGAGTGTTCAGGCACAGCTCTGTCCTTTAATGTTTTGAATGGCTCTAACTAGGTATGCAGATTTCATTTTAATCTTAATACAATAAGGACTGATTTGAGTGCAATCGGATCTCATCTTTAATATGTTATTAGAAAATCCAATGCTTCATTATACACGCAAGCATACTTTAAATATCTACAAAATATACTTCCACACCACCCAATTGCACTTCCGAAATCTTTAGTTTCGAGCTGTCCTGTTCGAATTTACTTTTCTTGCTATATGTTTTATCATGATTAAGTTTTATCTTTATATGTTTTCATTGTGTTGCTGTTTTCACAAAGTCGCTTTGTGTTTAGTCTTTCATCTTATTGTCAATATGGAGGCCTCGGTGGCCGAGTGGTCTAAGTAGTTCGTCTTGACTAATAATGATCACTAGCCTGCCAACCCTGGGGTTGTGAGTTCGAATCTCACCTGTGGCGGGGTGTGTTCGACTCTGATCAATATTGACAAGGATTGCCAATTTTCCTACCGAAGGTCGGTGGTTCTCTCCAGGTACTCCGGCTTCCTCCACCAATAAAAACTGGCCGCCGCGAAATAGCCAATTGTGCTGAAAAGGAGAATCTGTTATTAAAAAAATGATCACATGACCGAATTTTATCTGTACAATAACTGTCAAGATTGTATTCTTCAAATGATGTCAAAGAGACATGCGGATTCTTGATACCTAGCAGCAAGCAGCTGATTTTGGCTTTTGTTATAAGCTAAACAACACAACGACCTCTTTGCACTGTCTGTGCAAACTAGAGATGTGAGATATTTTCCGTCGGGTGAAATCACAACAATCGAATTTGTCTCCGAATCTGCTACTAAAATGTTTTCATTTTCATCAACTGTTATGCCTTTTGGATCTTTTAATACGGATTTATTGTGAAACTGCCAGACTATTTCATTGTCAGAATTCAGTACGGTGACAACATTTCTATCTGTAAACGCGATTTTATCGTCACAACATGTCACGAATGAATCTACAGAAAAATCGGCATGATAAATAGTCCCAAATTCATAATTTTTCAGCCTCATTCTTTGTAGTCCGACGTTTTGTACACAATATACTAAAGAACCATTACAATTCGTGACGCCGAAGCAAGGTTTGCCAATGTTAATTTTTTTAACAACTTTTTTGTTCCTAATGTCAACAAAAAATACATGTTTGGAAAAACCGCCTGTGACGGCTAATGTTTTCTGGTTTATCTCTGTGACGTCAAAGACTTGGCGCGGTAAGGAAATGCTGCATTTGTATGAACCATCGTTTGCATGAATGGCCAACAGTAGATTACCAGAACAGGCGAAAATCATATCCCCATTCGACAACACACAGCAACCTGTCGTTTCTGAATTATCTTTGTTTGCAATTATAATTTTGTTTTGTATTTCCATTTTCCTATCATAAATGTCTTTCATTGGAACTTGTACTTGTTGGCAACGGATATTTCTAAGGGCAATGATTGGTGTTTTCATTGTTAAAAATATTTCCCAAAAAGTCATCGTTTCGATATCTTCCAGTCTCTGGTTAACATTAAAGATGATACCTAATTTATCTGTTTTCCCATTGTTGTAAATTGATTGAAAGTCTCTCTGTTCTTTCATAACTATTTTCTCAAGTTCTTTAATACTGATAAATGTTTGAAAATTTGAAGCGTACTTTTGTATTTTACGAGTGTTCTCTATTATTGATTCTACCTGCTTTTCTTTCGATTTTAAAACGCACAAGAGATCATTTATTTTTCTTTCGCTCTCTTGCGTCAGAAGAGATAACTCTGCCAAAGTAGATTTTTCTATTTCATCCAGACGCTTAATGACTCTCTCACGCACCTTCTTTATTTCTTGAGTGATATTTTCTTTCTGACACTTGATGTCATCGATATTTGCCATCCGATCTTTTATGACTTCTTTAATGTTATACAAAAGATTTTCAATGTCTTGCTCGAGGTTCTGCATGGCAACAGATCTTTTCACGTCTTGTGAGACGTCGTCTATTGCTTTTGTGTCTTTACAGTCAGTATGGGTTTCAAGAATACACTTATGGCATAAAGACTGCTCGTGAGTAAGGCAGTAAATCTGATACTTTTCATTATGTTTATCACAAAACAACTTCATTTCTAGAACAAAGGATGGTAACTCCTGATAGTGTTCTATCGAAATAGCGGCATGATGCCTCGTAGCTTTTGATATGCTGTGATGCTCTTTACATTCGGAACAAAGTGCATCTTCACATTCTGGGCACCATACTGTCGCACAATTAAATCTATGCCGAATTTCACATATACCACATAGAATACGTCCTGGTATTGCCATATTTTGATCTGAAAGTAAAAGAAGTTTCCTTTATGTTTGTATAAAGAGAAGCATGAATTATGCGAGACCTTTAAAAAAAACAAAGGCCTCTTTTTCTATTGAACATAATTTTATATGTTTAGCCCAAGTTTCATTAAGGGAATGCCGGTTTTGCTATCGAAAATCTTTCCAGTTAATAAAAACTGGCCAAAACGATATGGCCAATTACACTGAAAATGGCGAAAAAACCAAGCTAAACCCCTAATAAATAATAATAAGATAGTTTATCCAACCTCACTAGACAAACCTTTGAAAAAGCTGCAGTTTGAAATCAGTTATGTTTCAACCCTTCTTTGTTAACCACAATTTTTAGATTGTATTTAAAACCTACGTTTACAAAAAACTTCCTGCCCCCCCCATTAAAGTCTAATATTCCGTATGATAAACAATATGACCATGGCCGTGATCATGGTAATTTGGATGAACTTTGGAAGGCGATCCCAATCATTTACTAGCCATGTTTTGTAAAATCGTTTATTTAGATCCATTTATCATCAAGTCTATGCTAAGTTCTGGTATTTTCATGCTCTTTATATGTTCACACGTGACAGACATACATGTATATTGTTCAAATGATAAGTATTTATGTATAAGTACTTCCAGTCACGTGGAAAGAGAGGAAGTAATTCACTATCTTCCTTCTTTTTTATAACATAGTCTATATTGGGAATCCCATTGTCATTGAATATATTATCCGCTTTAATATTTGTTTCGTGCGGAATTGATTTGTAATAGTAAAATGTATCAAAAATATTTGAACAATTTAATTGATCAATTTGTATGACCTTATACATAATTCCTGTAATGGGATATGATAGATTAATGTTTGACACTAAAAACCTCCATGATGAAAATCCAAGCAAATTAACAGAGATTTTATTACTGTTCTTCATGTTAAAGTCACAATAAAGTCTTCAACATAGAAAAAAAACTCACATACGACAGCAAGTTTAACACAGCGGCTGGTACTGTCTAGAGTATATATAAAATAAATTAAGCAGTACAATTACTATTCACGCGGGACATAGGAGGATTAACCTTGAGACAGAATAACGTATCCGCATAGCATGACATTCGATCCTGCAGAGCTATTACCTTGTGATCCAACACAATTTTATCCGGATCACTGTTTCGGTCTTAGGGTTTATATTCATACACATTAAAATTTCTGTTTTCTTCTTTCAAAAGAAAAGTCTATCGGAAGATTATTTTGGTTAATTCTAGAGATTACAAAATTATCTTTGGAATTTTTCATACGGTAAAATTGTGTTTCCCGGACAAAGTAATAATTAACTCATTTGACATATTCCTTTGCAAGCAGTTATGTATGAAATCAATGAATCTATACTTCACAATGTTTTATGTCCCTATTTAGTGAAACAGGGTCCTTTTTATAGATCTTAAAGATAACGAATCAACTTGATCGAATTTAAAGCAATACTTACCAAAACAACAGAAATTGGCATTGGGATGTGTTCAGCGAGCTTTCAATGGGTATATCCCAAACAGCCGGAACTTTTCTCTTGTGTGAAAAGTAAATTATATAGAATTTCACGGTATATGTAATTTGGCAAGGAAGTATTCTCTGAACTCAGATTATATAATACACCAATTAATCTATTTTGAGTTGTGCGCATGATTTATTTCCAATCCCGTTTTATTAGTGGTGATATTCAGCCATTGATTCTGTCATCAGTCATCACATGGACGCTGCTGCGAAAGTTAGGCATAAGAATAACCATAATTGTTAGGTGACTTTGGAGTAATTGCCCATAAATTAGCTAATAAAACAGGTGGCTGTACAAGATTTTTGAAAAAAATATCCGTACATGCATATTTCGACTCATAAAAGAATAATTCTACATGAGTACTTGTATAGAATTTCGGGTTTTTTTTTAGGAGTTATGTCGTAAAATATCGGCCCCAAATCCCATTATGTTTTTTTTTATCGAATGAGCGTAGCAAAATAGGCAGAAAGGTTTCATATTGTGGAAAACGGCTGACACTTTACTACATCTACGTTTATCGTAATTTTAAATGGGGGGTTTTCTGCTGAAAAAATCAGGCTTTTCTACTTTTTTTTAAATCCAGATAACCTCAATTCAATTCTTGATAACGTTGGGTCAGAACATTGTTACGTCGAAAATAACTTCCGATCATCCGTCATTATAGTCAGGTCATCCTTTATCAACCTTTAAGATATCAGAACAGGCCGTTATGAAGTTTTCTACAGACCTCTGCACGGTGAGATAGGCCGGGGAAATGTGTTAATCCTAGACTAACAGGCGGGGTCCACTCTGATGTAGGACTACCACCTGTCTCTGTTGGAGGTCATATTGAATTACTGTGTAGGAGTTTTAATGTATTACATTAACTAGAAGAAGTGGTCACCTCTCTAATCCAGTCAGCGGGTAACATAAAAGTTACCCTGCCTTGAACATTCGCCTACATTAGGCGGCCATTTTACTCTCCAGTAGTTGATCATCAATGGCTATATCTATTCAATTTGACGAATGCCGCAGCTGATACATCAACGTCGGCGCCATAGAAAATGCAATTACAATGTTAAGTGCATTATGCTGAAACCCCATTCAATTTCAGATCAAATCCTTGCCTAATATCGACTACTGGTCGGCTCGGAGTCAATATAATGTGTCCGAGGGTGGTGATATGTCTCCCTGCGGATAGTTACCTCGTGAGCTAGCACATTAAAAATCCGGCTCAGCGTGTCGGTCCCACTATTTTTGAAGCTAACTGCAAACCAGTTGACTTAGACAAAAAAAAAGTTGAGTTGCCTCATGTATGCAGATGATGTCATTTTATTATCTGAAACAGCAGAAGGCTTACAAAAATGTCTTTCTTTCCTACAAGATTATTGTATCAAGTGGGGACTTGACGTAAACAAACATAAGACCAAATCATTAGTATTTAATAAAACTGTACGGTTGGAACCAGTCAAATTTATCTTTAATAATCATACTAGGTCTACATATATTGTTACCGGTCGGTTATCATGAGAATTCCGATTGCCGTCATTTTATAGCTGAATAGTTTGTCGTTTCTTTCCCTGTTTCCTTTGATCTCCAAGAAAACAAAAAATGGCGGCTCGAGATCTTTTATGAAAATTATGGTCTTCGGACGCATCTGATTAGATTTAAATGCGTCCCAGGGACGCATGAGATTGAAGGATGACGCGTCCAGTCCAATTTTAGCGCGTCCAGGACGCGTGTCTCGCCTTAGCGAGAACCCTGATCTTGGTACTGTTGTATAATAGAGATTTTTGATTATTTTAGTATAAACAAAACCAGTCTTAATATTTCTAAAGGAATTCTTAAAAGCTTAACCGTTACATTATTTCATGCTAAATATAACTTTTTAGAATTAGTTCACATAAATTAGAAATTGAGCGGGGCGATATTTAAATGTCCCAGCAGATCAACGAACTTAAAAAGTAATGTAGAAAACGAGATTCATATTCTCTTAGAATTTCCTGTGTTACTGAGAGCCAGACAAGATACTCTAAATTCTATTGAAGATAATTTCCCAAACTTAAAGAATCTGGATAATAGTTCAAAATGTATTTGGGTAATGTCGACTGAAGACAGTTTTACTTATAATAAACTATATATTTTATTAAATGATATGTACACGTTCAGAAATTCAAAATTAAATTAAATTCATATCTGTCATTATCTAGTAGTTTGGTGCTCTGCCACTTGGGTCCATACTCATTCATTGCGAATTTGGTCGCTGTATATGCCGCCCTTGACTTTTGCAGTCAAAAGTTTGTATAATTTCTTTCTTTAAATTGTTATATTTTATTTTACAATCAATCATATTAATCATTGTATATATTTTGTAATTCTTCAGCCTCACACGGGGCGTCTTGATTGACAATAAAACATTTGTTATATCTGTTGTTGTAGTACAAAGCAGAGATCATATTCATTATCATATATATATATGTGTTCTTGTCCTGATATGCACCTTGCTGCCACTGGACGTTAAACAACAATTCATCCATCCATCCATCCATCCATCCATCCATCCTAATATCGATGCATTACAATTTTCCATAATAAACCGAAAATGATCTTTCAATGTTTATTGAATTATTTTACCCATTTCACAGTTTGTTAATTGACTGTTTATGAATGTGCAGTGTGACTTGAGATAACATATACAAAGAAGAACAAATGATTCTAACATTTTCTAACTGGTTATATACAAAGAAATGAACAAAAAATTCTAAATAATCTTGAAAACAGATGCTTTTTCTTTGTATCTTACCGCAAATAACTGCTTTTTTGTTTTGTTATAAGTCAATCCATGCAATTGTCTTTTAGCGGCATCATCGCAACTAAATGTTTTAAACTGATTTCCATCAGCAGATATCACAACGATTGCGTTTCTCTCAAAATCTGCAACAAATATATTATCGTTCTCATCAAATACTATGCCACATGGCCTCTTCAATACTAAGTCATTATGAAACTTCCATAAAATGTTATTGTCTGATCCGAGTACTCTCACAGTAAATTTGTTAGTGTAGGCGATTTTGTCACCAAATGCGTTCACAAATGAACGATGATATACGCTAGCGTCCTCATAAATAACTACAGTTTCATAATTCTGTAAATTCATTCTTTGAAGTCCACGCCCACCAACACAGTAAACTAACGAACCATTAACATTTGTTAAACCGAAACAAGAGTTTTCGATATATACGTTTTTCACTTCACTTCTTTTTAGGGTACCAATAATTAATATGCACTTAAAAAATCCGCCCGACACAGCTAAAGTCTTCTGGTCGATTTCTGTAACGTCAAATGCTTGACATGGTAGTTCAACACTGTATTTATACGAACCATCGCTATCATGAACGGCCAAAGTATTGTTTACATAGCAGGCAAATGCTAAATTTCCATTGGACATAATACAACAACCTGTTGTAGGTGAGTTTGAATTATTCCCTACTTTGATTTTACTATTTATATCTAATTTCATTTCATAAAATTTGGGCATGCTTTTTTGTTTACTTCGAAGGCGTGCTTGTTGGCTACTTTTGTAATTCGGAAACAAATTAGATGCCTTAACTCTCGAAGATACTTTACCAACACATATTATATGCTTCTGAATATTTTCTAGATTTTGATCAAATTTAATTTCTAGCTGGTTTAGTTTCCCATCTTCATAAACTGATTGTATATACTTCATTTCTTCCAAAATTGTTTTCTTGAGCTCTTTGATGCCAATAAAAGTTTGAAAATCAGAAGCGTACTTTTTTATTCTTTCTGTGCTTTCTACGATTGATTCAACCTGCTTTTTCTTCAATTTCAGCACACCCAAGAGGTCATGTATTTCTTTCTCTTTCTTGTTTGTGAGTGAAGCCAACTCTTCCAAAGTAGATTTTTCTATTGCTTCTAGATGTTTATTTACTTGTTCACGAACATTTGTTATATTTTTAACTGCTATCTCTTTCTGTTGGTTAATATTATTTAAACTTGTTTCTCGGTCTTCTATAGCTTCTTCGATGTTATACATAATGTCTGCCAGGTTTTGTGCAAGGATCTCCATAGCAACTGACGTTTTCACATTTTCCGTGACGTCATCTATCGTTTTTGTTTCTTTACATTCAATATGCGTCTCCACAATACATTTCTTACACAAAGACTGTTCATGTTTCAAACAGTACAGTTGATATTTCTCATTGTGTTTTTCACAAAATAACTTTGTCCTTAAAATAAAGGGCGGTAACTGTTGATAATTCTCTATTTCTATTGTGGAATGGTCTCTGCTCGATTTCGAAATTCTGTGATGCTCATTGCATTCGGAACACAGCGCATCTTCACATTCTGGACACCATACTGTAGCAGTGCTTGCTTGTCCACGAATTTCACATATAGCACATTGGATATGCTCTGATGTTGCCATAATATGATCTAAATGTGAACAATAAGAACCGTATGAAAAGGTAAGGGTATTGGTTAAGCAACATCTCAAAGGATTCAACACAGCAAAATATTGATTACAATTAGTGGTCGTATTATGGTCTACAAAAGGGAACAACAGTCTCAACTTTAAAGTGACTATACGGTTATGGACTTGAAAAACTTGAAAACCGGTTTTGTCAATTATGTGAAAATTCAGATATAAAAAAAGTGTTTCTTACAACGGTTACACAATCCCTTTATAAATGACAAACAATATTAAAAAACGGAACAATGAGGAATGATATAGTCGGAGGAATTTTACATTGTATACATCATTTGCAGCGAGTTCATCTAGACACTACATGTATATTAACAGAGCTTCGACTTGTATTTTCAGCTGTATAGAAGTCTGATATCAACTTCCCGAATTGGTTTGTTGAGGACCTCAGCAAATAGGCAGATGGGCAAACGATGGGGTATGCTGTTTTAGGTACATTTAACCAGTACAATGGTTTTAGTTCCGAGTATCATTAATGACAATTTTTCACCAACTGAAACACAAGGTTTAAGAATTTACTGCTTCTACTAGCGACCTTTAATGTTTAATCATCGATAATTGAGAGTTTTAAAGGAAGGAAAGTACTATGCATGATATACATGTAGTTCTTAGTTTTCACGATATTAAATATTTTTATAACAGTTTCTAAATTTAAAGTATCAATTTCACGCAACTATTGGAACATGAGAAATTGAGCTTGTGGTACATGAGAAATTGAGTTGGTGGTACATGAGAAATTGAGCTAGTGGAACATGAGAAATTGAGCTGATGGTACATGAGAAATTGAGCTGATGGTACCCTTGAGGAATTTAAGCAGCAGTAATGAACATTCCATAATAAAACATTTAAATGCACAAGTTGTGCATATTTCGTCTATTTACTACTCATCTGTTGTAGAGGAAGCAGTTAATGGTCGCATCCGTTGTGAATCCAATCACTTCAATCAATAACATATAAACTAAATAAACAAAACATTAGTAGTATATTTTGGTCAAATGAAAACAACTTACCCAAGCAGACTGTTTGTCGAGACTTGTAAACAAGGATGTGTTACGTCACCTGATTCCATTTATAATTTCCAAGGACATCTGATATAGATAACCGGATATCTGAACACTAGAACCTATTTTTATGTGCAGAGAAATGTGTTTAAACATTGAATTCGACAGTTCTAGTAAAATGATTATTATCAGTCATAATTAACCACGTACACTTGCAATGACAAATATTTTATTTTTTTTTTCGTTTAACAACATACTATTAATATATTTAGTTTCTATTTTAGTTTAGTTTATTTTTTTATCCTTTAGGTTTTATATGTATCTATATTCCTGTAGTGTGCTAACCTCATGACAATATTCAGCTGTCTATGATTATAGCTGTGTAGATATTTTGAAATTCAATTGATCTAGATTAGTCTTAAAGCTAATATGATCCAAACAAACCTTTATTTGCTCAGTAAAATTCCAAAAATAATAGTTCTTAGACACTTCCAGGAAATTTATCGAAATTGGAATAACATATTTTTGAAATCCATACAATCCAAACTATTTGCTGTTGGTATAGTGATTCCAAATATACATGGTTGCTAAGTAGAAATCAGAAATAAACTAGTCTGAGTCTTTCAGGAAATTTACCAAAATTGTAATCACATATTTTGAAATTCAACTGATCTAGATTAGTCTTAAACCTAATATGATAAAAAAAAATCTATAGTTGCTAAGTAAATTTCTAAAAATAATAATTCTTAGACAATTCCAGGAAATTTATCGAAACTGGAATCACATCTTTTTGAAATCCATACAATCCAAACTAGTGCTGTTGCTATAATGATTCCAAATATATATGGCTGCTAAGTAGAAATCACAAATAAAATAATCTTTGAGGCTTTCAGGAAATTTACAAAAATTGGAATCACATATTTTTGAAATCCATGTCATCCTGATTTATTAGTCTTAAAGCTAATATGATACAAAAAATCAATAATTGCTAAGTAAAATTTCAAAAATTTACCAAAGTTGAATCACATAATTATTGACATTTAGATGATCCCAATATGTGTTGCTGCTGATGTGATCCTGAAAATACATGGTTTCTTGTCAAAAAAAGAAGAAATAGTGGTCTTTGAGACTTCCAGGATTTTTTTGTTGTTGTTGTAATTCTTTATTTTAAAGCCCATTTTTTTCATTTTCATTATACGTATTATACAAAACACAATAAAAGAACAAAGTTGTTTTCATTCTCTGCTATAAATAGATAAATCAATCAGAATGAATGTCCTTGACAATTGTTTGAGTATGTAAGCGGAAAAAGAGAAAGTAAATATTAAATAAAAATAAAAACAACCGGACTTTCATATATTTTCCATATACATGTTGATCAATATACAAGTATAATTTACCAAAACAAAAACATAAAAGGGGGATTAAGAATACCATATTATTTTAGATATACATATAAAAAATACTCTGAAGCACAATTAAGTCACTGTCCACATACTATGATACTAGCCTTTCTACTTAAAAAAATGAAACTTTATTAATAAGTACATGAACACATTTTTCTTATTGTTTCCAGGGTAAATATTCATAATTATTCTAAAAAACTTAAATCATCCTTACTAAAATGGTGAAAAATGGTTACAAAATATTGCCAAGTTCTTTGTACATGTGATCAAAGTTTGAAGTTGCTAAAAAGACTCACTAGACTGAAATTTCCTTAGGCTCCTCTATCATGTCTATACTGTTACCGTATTAAAGTTAGATGTTGTTCTAGAGTTATGTCGCCTTGTCCGTAAAAAAATCAAATGTGCACGAAAAATCACAAAATTAACAATTTTTGGGTAAATTAAAAATCGTGTAGACTTCGATGTGCTCAATATGTCTTGTTAAAATTTGAAACATACTTTGTTGCGATAAGTATCTTTTAATGGTCAACACCTAATCAATGCTAAACATATAGCTTCAACACTTATTTTGTGTTTTAATTTAATGAAGTTTACCCTTCACTAAATGACAAACGTCAAGTAAAAAGCCTATACAAAATGCACAACGCGGATCAAAATAGTTTCTTATTGTTTTGTAAAGTGGAGATTACGTTCTACTGGAAATATGTCTTTTGTCTCGGAAGAGTATGAAAATGAGCACTGGTCGATTCATTTTCTTGTTATTTTATCCCTGGGAAGAGTAACAATATGCCTTCGTGTCTCAACAAATGTTAATGTAAATAATATCAAAAATTAAGATCAGCAAGTTTCGGATGAGGTCAAGAATCAGCGTAGAAGGATTAATTACGCACGGAACAGTAAAAATCTAAGTGATGGTCTTAGCAGATTGGATTGAAATCTATAACGTATTGTCAAAGCTTATATCACCAATGCCTCGAATGAGTCTAGTTCAGTAATTTTGTAACTTCATGTCTTTTGTTTTTCTTCTGATTATTTAGGTCTTTCCACTTTTCGTGGAAAGACCTTTTGTTTTTCTTCTGATTATTTTTTTTTCTTCTGCCGTCTGAGATGCTTTTTTGTCTTACAACATATCGAATGGATTTTTGGCCAATGATGTTGTACTGTAATGGGGGTTTCAAAACTCACCCTGTGTGACCGGACACTTATTCTTATAGGAGTTATCTCCCTGCGTCCCCTTTTTCTTGTTATCGCTATATCTCTAAAACCGTAAAAGATATCGACCCAAAATCTTTTGCAATGTCTTCAGTGTATCTCTGGGCAACTTTGTTCCATTGGTCGGAAAGGATCTGACGACATTTCATAGGAGTTATTTCGCTTCAAACGACTTTCACTTTTGGTGTATCATACAAATTGTTATTTAGAGTTGAGATATCAACATGAAACTTTGTATTTAGGGTTCATGACCACTAACAAGTAAAATGAGGTCAAGGTCAAAGGCCAAGGTGAAGTTCTAAATTTTGACTTTTGCTTGTTATCGCTTCTCCTCTGAAACGGTAAAAGATAGCTGATAAAATGTAATGGAGAAAATGTTAAAGACGTTGAGACCTAGCTTTGTTACATTTGCATAAAAGTTGTATGACATCATTTTATAGGTGTAATTGCCGTTAGAACGTTTAAATTTGCGGTTTTTCGTTTATTTCTCAACAATGATACATGATAAAGGCATGGGGTCTTTTGTTTTGACATCAAGGATTGATAACCTTCAAATTAGCATCAAGGTCAAAGGTCAAGGTCAAGTTCTAAATTTTGACTTTTGCTTGTTATCGCTTCTCCTCTGAAACGGTAAAAGATAGCTGATAAAATGTAAAGGAGAAAATGTTACGGACGTTGAGACCTAGCTTTGTTACATTTGAGAAAAAGTTGTATGACGTCATTTTATAGGCGTAATTGCCCCTAGAACGTTTAAATTTTCGTTTTTCGTTTATTTCTCAACAATGGTACATGATAAAGGCATGGGGTCTTTTCTTTTAACATCAGGGATTGATAACCTTCAAATTGGCATCAAGGTCAAAGGTCAAGGTCATGTTCTATTATTTGACATTTGCTTGTTATCACTATTCCTCTGAAATGGTTGTAGTTAGCCAAGGAAATGTAATGGTGGAAATGTTTAGGACATTGTGCGCAACTTTGTTACATTTGAGTTAAAGTTGTATGACGTCATCTTTTGAGAGTAATTGCGCCTAGAACGTTCAAACTTAAGGTTTTTCGTTTATAACTTGACAATGGTACATAATAATGGCATGGGGTCTTCTAAAATGACCTCAACGACCATTGACCTTGAAAAAGGTCACAAGGTCAAAGGTCAAGGTCATGACCTATATTACGTATTTTGCAATTTTTCACACTTTATAAGTTTTTTCAGATTTTTAAAGCAATTAAAGCTATTGAAAGCGTGAAATTCAGGCACTACTTTTGATGACGTCATTTCTGGCAACGTTATTATTTCTATAGACGTTTTTAGACGTTTTGGATATATTGGAATGTTAATTAATGTGACAATGTTACAACCAATGAAAACGTAAAGAATTGTCAATTTATAAGGTCACATTAATGACGTTTTTGATGTTTATAGTGCAAAACAGTATAATTCATCACAAACATTTAGTTAACCAGAAATAAACATTTTTCTTAGTTATTCAAACTAGCAGTCCATATATTTTTTTAACAAATGTGAAATTGCCTATCATATCAAACCAGAAGTGATATTTGTAATACGGGAAGAAGCATAATACCTCCCTTATTTCAGTACATAGAACCATATATCTTTGAAATCACTGAAAGTTTAGCTATGCTCTAAAACCAACAATTACATTTTAAACCTCATTTTTTATCAACAAATCGGCAATTGAGGTGGAAAGACCTTCAATTGTTCTCTGAACAATTGGTTTTTAATTATTTATGTTATTTTACTACTACTGGCGGATGACATTGGATACTTATAGCAATCTTACGTAATTACTGTGGCATAGCTTATGTGTCCTTCAACCTTGTTATAAAACTTTATTTTTCTGTAAACAGTCCTTGTCCATAAAATACTATTGTGCAGTTTTATCACATATTTTATGATGATATGGTGTAATCTGCATGATTGAGTTGCTGAATTAAATTGTCACAAACTATATGTAGAGTGTAATAAGGTTTTATAATTTTGATTTTCAAAAAATGGAGCCCACAGGGGAATTGGAAATTTAAACTTGTGACCTAAACTCCTTATTGATTTCTCATAAGGTTTTCGAATTTTGATTTTTAAAAATTGGGGTCCATATAGGTCGAATTTCAAAAATTGGAAGTTTAAGCTTGTGACCTAAACTCCTCATACATTTTTCATTTTTCATTTTATGCTTCAATTTCTATACAGTATTGTCATATACTGTATGTAGATGTGCAATAAGGTTTTCGAATTTTCATTTACATAATTTGGGCCCACAGGGGTCGAATTTCTTCAATTGGATTTTAAGTTTGTGACCTCATTCATTTTTCATGTCATGCATTTAATTTCTATACATTATTGACTAACAATAGAATATCAGCCTATATATGATAAAACCTGTCAATACAATACAAAATGTCAAAGTACGCCAATACGATACATACCCGTCCAATATGCCGTATTGAATAGTCAATATGACATATTGGACTGGTTATGCATTAAAGGATCATATAGGACTAGTCAATATAACATACTGGACTGGTTAGTCAATAAAGGTATAATTGCGCGAGATTTTCCATATTGGCGTAGTTATTGGTCCTTGGCTAGCCATATTGGACTTCGGCTTCGCCTCAGTCCAATATGGCTTGCCTCGGACCAATAACTGAGCCAATATGGAAAACCTTACGCAATAATACTATAATATTGTCACATACTATATGTAGATGCGGAATAAGGTTTTAGAATTTTGATTTTCAAAAATTGGGGTCCACAGGGTTCGAATTTAGAAAACTGGAAATTTAAACTAAACTCCTTATTAATTTTTCATTTTATGCTTTTAATTTCTATACTCTTTTGTCACATACTGTATGTAGATCCGAAATAAGGTTTTAGAATTTTGATTTTGACAATTTGAGGCCCACAGCGGTTGTATTTCGGAAATAGTGAATTTTAGCTTGTGCCTTAAACTCTTCTCATTTTTCATTTAGATTTAGCAAATTTATTTGTATATAACATTTTTGTTTATTTTCTGTAGATGTGCGAAAAGGTTTTTAATTTTGAAAATCTATGAAGGGTTCAAATTTTGGGACCGAAAATGGTGAAATTGCTAATTTTGCCTTGTCTCTGGAAATGCTAAAAAAACGACATTCATGTTTTGTTTCAGTGGTTTCATTTATTTATAATATTGTTCTTCACTATGTGTAGATGTGCAATAAGGTTTTCACGTTTGAAATTTGATTCAGGGTTCCAATTGTCAGACTGAAATTGTGAAATTGCTAATTTTTCACCGTTAATTGTTTTTTGACTTATGCAGTGCGGGGATGGACATCGTTTCTGATGGCACCAATTTCTAGTTTTATATGCTAGTACATACAAAACAATATTGTTTATCCAGCAATGTGCGTTTCAACGAAAATAAAATTATAGAATTCGAAAAAGTCACCCAAACAAAGTTGTAATGGATTGTAGACAAGGAAGTTATTGGTCACCTGACGTCTTTTAAATTTAAAGGTCATAGTTTATTCAAACACAGATAACAATACATTTTAAAATCCCCATGCACAGGTAAATAATTCGTTCGTTATAATTTCACTGAATTAAACTTCGTAGTATTTAACTAAACATCAAACATCAATTACATTATCGTTGTTTAAGTACTATTTTTCAGTTTATAATTTAATAAAATTGTACCTTCTTTGTACACAAAAACGTGGAAAACTTAGACAGCAAAAATAATGAGAACATTTTGTTACTATTTTGTGTTTTTCTATCTTTATTTATTATATTTCATGACCTCCATCGAATACGAGGTTAGTAAACATTGAAAAATCAACAGTTCTCTGGTGGTACCATTTCACAATTGTATTAGGGTTCTTGGTCAATATGACCACCGTAACAAAACATTTAATAAAGAGTCGGCAAAATATTCATCTTCAGAAATGTATCGTTTTATGACGTACAATGTAGGTTGTTATACTAAAAAACTGTTTTTGATATATCTTTGAACGTGCAGTGTTGGCTCCATCCGACAGTCCGTCTGTCCGTTTTTCCGTCACATTTTCTTGTTATATCAAGTCCGCCTTCTGTTTTTGGGAAGAATGGTTGCATACCACCTGTAGATGTGCAGTAATTTTTTAAAATTATAACCTGGGGCTCACAGGGATCGAATGTCGAAAATTGTCTTTTTAAGTTTGTGGCCTAAACTCTTCTCTAACCATATTATTGAGCTTAAGTGGTCAATTTGGCTTTAGAAGTTTAATATTTAAAAACAGGCCTACAGTGGTCGAATACTAATCTTTTTTTATTTTCATTGTATTAGTGGTATTTTCTTATTAGAATGATTGCATATTATCTGTAAATGGGAAATAAGATTTTATGTATTTGACTTTGTCAAATGTCCCAACTCTTGTAAAGGTGTGTGTGTAGGGGGAGGGGGTATTATTATAGATTCTGACAGCAGCTTTATAGTTTAAAAAAATTTGTAAAGGGTATAATAATGAACATAGTATCTTTCCTTTACGCCCTAAATTGTTATATATGTTATAGAACTTAATAGTATCTCCCCTAGACACTTCTATGTCTCAAGTTGGCTTCGAATTTTTAGTATTTCTGGACTTGTTGCATTTTTATTCAACACTTTGTGTTGGTTTGGCTTTCGAAGGACATTACAGAAAATGTTTTGATCTAATAGTTAATATTCATTATGTTGTCATATGTATACAAAATCGTTGGCCAATCGGATGGAAAGTTAGATAGAAAATTCTTAAGGCACCTTAAAAATAATTTTGCTCCAAGTCAAATGCATAAAACAATGGTTATTGATTTAAAACAAAACAATTATCAGGTAAATATTAAATTAATATATATTTCAGTTTAGAGGAATATATTGACGAATTGGCGTAAATTTTGTTTTGATAAGAATTAATCAAAAGCCGATATAGAACAGATACTGTAGAACAACATAGCAAAGCCTGAGAAAAATATTATCTTGATTAGTTTTATGCACTCAGGATCTGGGGGCAGTATTAATGTGTGAAACTATTTCCCTTTCTTCATGTTTTGGGAGAGTGCAGTATGCAGTTGCGTAACGGAAACAACAACGGAACTGACTGAGAATTTGCAGTTTTCGAAATATTCATTGGAATTGCCGAACTTCCGATAAACTGAATGGATTATTAGATTAAATTTTGTGTAAAATTGGTTTCCAGTATTTTATAGTTGTCGTTTCCGATTTAAAAAAAGGACAAATATACCAAAGGAGCAATAAAAAAAAAACATAATCCATTGGACAGACAAACCCGGGAAGATGAACAACCACAAGCACAACAAATAAACACAGAAAACTAAAAACCAATGAACAATACGAACTCCTATAAAAACCAGGAGTGAACCCAGGTGTTCATGAAGGGTAAGCAGTTCCTGCTCCGTATACGGCACCCGTCGTGAAGTTTAACAAAGTCAAAACGGTGGAAGTCACAAATCGGAGGAGGCACATGAAAGGTTACGACAGTGGAAACAGGTCCAACATCATCTTAGATATTGGAACACTGTAATAGTCAATCAATTCGTGATGACGACCGTAAAATTTACTACGTGATAACATCAACTTATCCCTGATAAAACCCTGGTTAAGAAGCTTTTGTCAAACATTGCCGGAGAACGTAAAAGAAGTAATGATTAATGCGAGGTCTGTTCATTTAGTTAAATCACATTTATTTGTAGGAACTGTACATGTGTCGATGTTTTCTTCTTTCACAGTATTGACTTGTTATATTAGCAGTAAATAAATGGTGTAGCATATCGCCCCGGTATGTATTATCGCGCCAGAACAACACATATGCCTAAGGGCTTGTTCGTCTGCACATGACGTGTCATTTGTAAGTAAGTAAGTAAGTAAGGAAGTAAGTAATGTCTTTATTTAAAGAGGGTAACACAGCATAAAAATACTAATCTTCCATGAGGCGCTAAATTAAAATATAAATTAATTAAACACACACAATAAATTAACAATGTAATCTAACATTGATCCAATTTCTACAAAGATCCACACCATGTAGACCATCTATATACATATTACATATATGTAATCAATAAAATTGTTACTAGAAACATTGAAACAATAGAATATCTCGCATTCCAATACTGTGACTATAATTTAACAAATTTAGAAAGCTTCACGGAGCTTTAAGTAATCTGTATTATTTCTTTTCAAGGTTTCTATATTTTTATTCAATTTTAGGTCTGTTGGTAAAGATTCCATAAAATGATTCCAGAATAGTAAAAACTTTTCTTCATAAAATTTGTATTTGGACGAGGTACAAACAAAGTTTCTTCTTTTAGTTGATCGCAAAGAATAAGTTGAAGCATTATTAGCAGTATTAAAGACTTCACATAAATATTCTGAAGTAAGATTATTGACGCATTTAAACATTAAAACACTTTTGTGATAATCAATTCTTTTAAAAAAAGATAGCCATCCAAGTTTTTTAATAGTATATTGGTAGGTATGTCTCTTTTTGCATCAAGTATAATTCTTGCAGCCCTTTTTTGTAACTTATACAACTTTTCTAAATTTGCTAAACTGGCTTGGCCCCATATTGTACAACAATAATCAAACAATGGTAAGATATAACCATTATAGTACAAAATTAAACCTTCTGATGGAAGATTATCTTCACATCAGTCCAAGCCGAGAAGAAATTTAGTGATTCCTTCAGAGATCACTCCCACTTTCGATACTTATATTGCAATGTTTTACTCCTTCTCCAATTCTCAATAAAGAATTAATTTTAAACATATTTCATCTCTGACATATATCTGTTTCAATATTGTTTGACTTTCTGTTTTTTGACACTAAGCATTACTGAAGATGAATGTCAGCTAACATAGGAGTATACACATCATACTGAGTTGCACTAACCACTCCATTACATCCCATTTAAATCATATCACCCTAACCAATCCGTCTATTAAATAATTCTGAGACTGCAGATATGAATTCAGTCAATAGGTAGAGTTATTATTTAACTAGATCGTATCATTACAGATACTTTTCTTAAGTGAGAGCTCATAAAGAACAGAATTGAAACAATTGAACAATGTCAGTCATACATCAGAGATTTCCTTTAAAAAAATAAAGTATGAAAGATATCCCAAATTAATGTTATTTACTGAGCAAAATATTTAAAACATTTATATAATGTAAAAAAAACATGCTTCTTCGTAAGATCTCACTGCAAGTAACTGCTTTTTTTATCTTGTCGTAAGTCAAGCCTTGCTGGTTTTTATTTGTGCTATCTTTGCAAGGCAATGATCTAAATTGTTTTCCGTCAGCAGATATTACAATAACTGCATTTGATTCACGATCTCCAACAAAAATAGTTTCATCTTCATCTGCTGTTATTCCGGCTGCACTTTTTAATACGGATTCATTTTGAAACTGCCATAATACTTCACTGTTTGACCCTAGAACTGTCACGGTATTGTGTTTAGTATAGGCGATTTTATCATTAAATGCCACCACGAATGATATACAAGTTGCATCGGCGTCTTTATAGAAATCGTTGGTTTCATAATTCTGTAAATTCATTCTCAGAAGTCCTCTCCCTTTAACACAGTAGATGATGTAACCACTAACATGTGTAATACCGAAACAAAGTCCGACTGTTTTAACTTTATTCAAGACTATTTTCTTAATAATGTCAGTAATTAATATGAAATTTTCATATCCGCCTGACACGGCGACAGTTTTATCGTCGATTTCTGTAACGTCAAATGCTTGATACGAAAGTTTAACGTCGTATTTATATGATCCATCGCTTCCATGAACTGCCAACATTCTGGAACCAAAACAAGCAAATACTATACTTCCATTTGACATTATACAGCAACCCGTTACGTCTATTAATGAAACATTTGTGACCTTTATTTTGTTTATTTTCATTTCATGAACATTAGGCATTGCTTTTTGTTGAATTTGAAGTTGTGCTTTTTTACTACTTTTATATCTGGGATATAATGTAGATGCCTTTAATCTTGTAGATATTTCTCCAAAACGTATTATCACCCTTTGAACATTTGCCAGATTTTGATCAATATCAAATTTAATCTCTACCTGATCTAATTTCCCTTCTTCGTAAATTGACTGGATATACATCATCTCTTTCAAAGACGTTTTCTCGACTTCTTTCATGCCAATGAATGTTTGAAAATCTGACGCGTACATTTTAATTTTACCAATACCGTCTATAATTGGTTCTAACTCCTTTTCTTTCGACTTAAGTACATTCAAAAGTTCATTTATTTCTTTTTCTTTCTCTGTCGTAAGAGATGAAAGTTCTGCCAAAGCAGATTTTTCTATTTCATCAAGATGTTTAATTACATTTTCACGGACATTCTTTATCTCTTGAACTATTTTGTCATTTCGGCGTTTGATAATATCGATACTTTTCTCACGATCTTTTATGGCTTCTTTGATGTTATATATAGTATCTGCCATGTTTTGCTCAATAGTTTCCATGGCAACTGACCTTTTGACATTTTGTGTGACGTCGTCTATTGTTTTGACTTCTTTACACTCAATGTGGGTCTCGACAATACATCTCTTACACAAAGGTTCTTCGTGTTTTACACAGTAGACTTGATACTTCTCATTGTGTTTATCACAAAATAATTTTGTTTTTAATATAAACTTAGGTAACTGTTGATAATTCTCTATTTCTATGGTGGAATGGTCCCTGCTGGATTTTGATATAATATGATGGTCATTGCATTCGGAACACAGTGCATCTTCACATTCTGGACACCATACTGTGGCAGAGTTTTCTTTGTTACGAATTAGACATATACCGCACTGCAAAGTCTCGGACGTTGCCATTATTAATTGTGATCTAAATTCAAACAAAAAATATTACTCGTTCCAGCAAATAAAAAAAAATCTTAATTTAATTTAATGTTTTAGTTTACTTTAAAACAAAACTCTCTGGAAACCTCAGTTCGCAGAATAGAATTTTGGCATTTTTAAAGTTTTTATTCTAAAATTATGACTTAATTTTTTATTGGATTACAAATGTTTATAAAGGTAATTTTCAACCGTTGATATTATTTTAAATTGGGGAATTTAAAACGGAAAATTAAATGCACTCTAATACTTGATTTTTTTTAATAATTTGAAATGAATATGTTGGACCTGTCTTCAAATTTGCAAAATACACTGTTTTTAATATGTTCATGCGCTTTGTGCATTTTACGTGCAACATAAGGATAAAATACTTGATTTAACAAAATCTTGCAGGAAGAGTTGTCTCTCTTTTACATTGGATATTCCATAGACGAAATATTTTTGCTTCTCTTGAAGAATGATCAAACGAAATATGGTAGGTTCAATTGTTTGACTTACGACTTAGCTAATTGCATCTGTCAGCCCAGTAATTAGACAATTTTCAATGATCAAGTAGTTCATATATTGAAAAATCCATTCCGCGAACTGAGGTTTCCAGACATTTATAGTTTGTTGTCATAAGTCTAACAAAGGTGGACACACTACATGTCTCGCCTGAGTATGAACATGGACGCAAAATAATGATTATCTGATACACGCCATTGCAAGTCAAAGGAAAATGTGTTAAAAGAAATAGTAATCGTCAGGCGATAATTTGTCCGAAAATCTCATGCATGTCATTCAAGCCGAAAACTGTGTCCAAGGAGAGCTGACAGGTCTGAGACTATCTTTGACCAAAAATGGTGGGTCTATATATAATACATTTATAACATTTGTTGAGAAATGGACTTGTTTGTAAAAATGTGAGAAGAGTCACTCAGCTTAAAATTGAGGTCAATATTGGACTTAATAATGAAAATGTGACTCTCAAGTCTCAAATTCAAGTCAAGGTCTCAGACAGCCATGTATCAACCAAACACTATCTTTTGACAAAATATGGTTGGTCTATGTATTGGGTCAAGTTCAAATGTCATATATCCATTAAGAACTACGGACCATATGTTATAGGCCTATGTATTACAGTTGCTGAGAAATGGACTTAATCTAAAAAAATGTAACACAAGTCACTCAAGCATGCAATTGGGGTCAAAATTCCAGAGACAGGTGTACGACTTGCATGTACAAACTAAAAACTATCTATAGACCAAACACGGTGGGTCTAGGTATTACAGTTGCTAAAAAATCGACTTAATCAAAAAACTTAGATGAAAGTCACTCAACCATCAAATCGAGGTCAAGGTTCAGAGACAAGTGTCAGACTGGCATGTACCCACCAAGAACTTATCAATAGACCAAATACGGTGGGACTAGGTATTAGTTTCAGAGAAATAGACTTAATCACGAAAATGTGACGCAGGTCACTCAAACATGAAATTGAGGTCAAGGTCAAAAGGGATGTGTCAGACCAAGAACTATCTATTGGCCAAATATGGTAGGTCTAGGTATTCTAGTTGCTGAGAAATGGACTTAACCACGAAAATGTGACAAAGTGACTCAAGCATGAAATTGAGGTCAAGGTCCCAAGCCTAGTGTCAGACTGGCATGTGCCCACTAAGAACTATGTATAGACCAAAAATATGGTTGGCCTAGGTATTACAGCTGCTGAAATATGGATTTAACCATGAAACTTGGAAGGAGGTTTTACATTTATGTTTATGAAGTCAGTGAACCATGAAAATGACGTCTTGGGCATACATTATACGATAAGCTATCTATGGACCATAAATCTTAATTGTAGGTATTATATGTGCAAAGTTATTAAAGTTTAAAAAAAGTTTACGCCGCCGTCGCCGCCAGAAAGTAGCCCTTTCGCGACTTTTCGTCGCAGGCGAGACAAAAATATAATAAACTTATATATATTTATTGTGCGAATTTTGACATTAAAAAAAATATCGATGACTGAATCAATTTTTTTTCTTGAATATTTGTTTTCTCTCTAAACGGTTTATAAACGGTTAATAAGCAATGACTCTTTTTCTGCCTTGTATTATTCTTTTAAAACAGGTGAAGGTGACGGACAAATCGAATAACTTCATATTGACGTGTTTTAGCGATCAGGGAATCTGGAATTCATTAACAATTTGGATAAGGTTTCGATATCTATTGCGGCCACAGAGGTGAAAGAAAACTAATTAAGCTAACGGATGGCATACTCTAAAATGTAGCCTGGCCTCAAAATTGGATTGGCCTCAAAATTGGCCTGGCCTAAAAAATTGGACTCTTTGTTTTTGGGACTTTTTGTCAGTTGTTCACTATCAAGTTGTTTGTATGGAAAATATTGTTTCCTCTGAGATATAATTGGATCCCTGGCAAGTCCAACTTCTTCTTCGTTTGTTTTTCCGCATAAAGCCTCCCAACACGTTTTGTCTGACATTTTTTGGATTAAAATGAAACTGCCTCCCCCCCCCCCCTAAAAAAAACAAAAAAACAAAACAAAACAAAACAAAACAAAACAAAAACAACTTGGTATATAGGCTAGTCCATTACATCAGGGAATATCATTTTCCCTGATTGTAGACTTCTTTTAATATTGTTTTACACATTATACATGTAAGTTTTATGTTGTTATTTATTTTCTGTATAAAGTGATTTTTAAAAGAGAGAAAAACTGAAAACCCCCCTTTAAAAACTGGGAGCTTTTCAAATAACACATAAGTATTTCCCATATAGCCTTGTTACTACAATTTATGTATTCTGTGTGCGACTTGTGCCATAGATGTGTCAATTTGAATATTTGCGTGGACGGTGGCCATTTTACCAAACTATATTTCAATATTAATTGGTTGATTTACAATCTTATGGATGACTTGTAAAAAATTGCTCAAACAAAAAGCTGATAACATGTGAAATTTCAGATTAAAGAATTAACTGTCTTGTTAAGGCTTTATATATTATATATATTTTTTCAAAACTTTTTGAAATAATAGAAATTCTTTTAATTCAAATTTTGAGGCCAGGCTAATTTTGAGGTCAGGCTAATTTTGAGGCCAATCCCATTTTTAGGCCAGACCAATTATGAGGCCAAGGCAATTTTCAGGCCAGGCAGTTGAGGCCAGGCTACATTTTAGAGTATGCCCTGACAGATATAGGGACAGTGTACACTCTGCTGAACGGGATTTAAACATAGAACGGAATCAATTCGGGAGACAAAGTAACTCAACGTCCGTTAATATGGGAACATTTTCAATATTACAAGTATTACTGCTGCAGCGAAAATAACGAAATGACATTGTGAAATAGTATAGTTAATGTGCGGGTTCCTTGTAAAATCGATACCATCATACATACATACATACATACATACATACATACATATATGTACTATCATATATAATTAACAAGTACATATTATATTTTTTCATACTAGTACATACAAAATAACATCGCAAATCCAGTGTATTTCAGCGAAGAATTAAGAAAACTCACCTATAATAAAGTCGTCAAGAGATATAAATCACGAAGTTATTGGTTACCTGATTCCTTATAATATGGGTCATAGATTATTTATAAACAGATAACAATACCTTTTAAAATTCCTATGCACAGGTGAATAATTCCTTTATATTCGTCTTTTATATATATATATATCAAACTGAGTAAAACTAGGTTGTATTTAACTAAATACTTAACGCCAATTATATTTTTAGTTTGAATATTATTAATTTTATAATTCAAAGAAATTGAACATCTTTTTCTGCCGATAAATGAATTCTCGACAAAAATAATTATAATTTTTATCTATCTTTCTATCTTTATTTATTATTACATTTCAGGGCCTTTAACGAATACAACCGTTAATAAACATAGAAAAATCAGCAACAACATCTCTCCTATGTAACTGCTGGGGCAGGCGGGACCAACTTCGATGGAATCTCGGAGGAGGGGGGGGGGTCTTACTATGTAATGAACAGTAGGGATGAGCCGTTTGAATAGATCACTATTTCATGCTGGAAAGCGTGAGAAATTCAGATTAAATATATCATTAGGATGATATAATCATTTGCTTGATTATATCATAAGTATCTGAAACTAATCAGATGTCAGTATTTATTTTTGATGCGGTTAAACAACATTCGTAAATGCATATTCAGCTATTTGTCAAACCAATTAATCTCTCTATTTATCTTCCAATGTGGTGTTTCCACTGATGCTAGTTTTTTAAATATATTAAAAAGGTATGTCCTTTTAAATACACATTTTCATAACAATGTTCATTGTAGTAGTAGTTTTCTTTATTAAAGACAAAGACAAGTGAGAGATAGGCAAATTTTGTCACTGTTTATCTGTTTTATGAAATATTTTGAATGCTCCTGTTCTACTAAAATACTGAGATTTGTAAGGTTGTTGACATCAATGTCTTTTTCTGCTGAACGGAAACTAAATATCAGGTTTCATCAATATAATAGGGAAATATATCTATAGGTCTGTTTTTTGTTAATTGATAAATGACACGGTATATATTTTTGATAAACAAAATATATGAAAAGGGTGAGGTACTTGATATCTCAGCTGCTCACCCCTACCAAAGAAAGATTGAAGTGCCCCCCTCCCGACCGGGGATGGAATGGACCTTAGATTTTATACTTTCAAGTCTTGCTCTCCGACCAATATGACTGTCACTTAAAAAAAACAAAAGAAATTACCCGCTCATACATACATATTATCTATTCTTGACCTAGACTGTTATTTTCACGTACAAGCACGGTAAAAGGGAGAGATAATCCAACAGTACCTCTGTACTTGTTATACTCTCGGACTTCGACATAACAGTGAGAGTATCAGTCCCTAGAGACTCGATGCGAGACCCTTACCCTATACAGACGGATGAAAGACCCAGAGACAACCGAGAAGCGCGGGAAAAGAGGACATAATCCAATCACAATTCTTGTCAAGCATGGCACATCCGGGTCCCAGCAAGTGAATTATATCACTTCCGTTAACAAATAATGGGAAAATGGCGGGAAAACCCACTACGTCCGGTTGCGCCTGCGCGCAATCCACTTCCGGCTCCGCCTGAACATGCGCAGACGACACATATGGGTGTGAGCACGTGACTTACGTCACTTCCGTAAACAAATAAAGGAAAATGGCGCAAAAAATCCATCACTTCTGATTGTGCATGCGCGCAAACCACTTCCGGTCACATGACTTCCGGTCTCGGTAAAAACACTTTCTGTGACGTCATTTCCGCTTCAGGTGACGTCACTTCCGGCTCCTCTTCAAATGCTAACCGAAGACTGCATATTTTACCTATTTATTGTATGAAAATGCGCTATAAAGGTTTATAAGTTTTGGTTTTAAAAACTTTGGATCGCAGGCGTCAGATTTTGAAAATGATGAATTTTAGGTTGTGACCTTCAAATCCTCTCATTTTTCAATTCATGCATTTTAGTTTTTTTTCCAGAATTATATTCTTTATGTACATGCTCAATTTGGTTTTAGAATTTTGTTTTTAAAAAAATGGGGCCTACAGAGGTAGAATTTTTAAAATCCTTTTTATTAAATTTTTCGTTCGGTTTAGTGATGTATTTTCTAAAAGGAATCAATGTGTATATACTATTTGTAGACGGTCAATATGGTTTTATATTTTTGTCTTTGGGTAAGTGTTTCAAGTGCAGGGGTTCGGGGATCACTGTCAACTCTGATGGTACTTTTCTAACTACAATTATATTAAATTTTAAACAGATTAAAAAAAGTTGTGTAAAGGATATAAGTTATGAACGTAGTGCCTTCCGTAAATTGCTCAAAATGTCATATTATATACCTTAACAGTATTTTTTAACAGAATCACCTTTAGACACAACTCTGTCCCAAGTCGGCTGTGACTTTTTCTAGACTTTTCAACACTTTGTGTTGTTTTTTGTGAGTGCAGTTTTTGGCATTTAGCACTACTGATGCGACAAGATTTGTTGAAATATGGGCATACAATATAATTTCCTTAAACTCGATATTCGAATAGCCAAAGCCTCTGCCTTTTGATGCACGTAGCCTCGGTTGCTGTATTTTGATATTAGTATGAAATTGAAGTTACTGCCGCCAAATTTTTAAATATACAAATAATACATGTTTGAAGTATCTCTCTCAAGCAGATATTTGTATTTCTGGTTAATTATTTGGGTTTTCTGTACATTTTTTGTTCTTTTGTTGATAAACGTGCCGAAACGTGCTAAAAACTGAGATACAATATAAAGGCGATGATATGCATAAAATGTCTATTTTCCACCACAGAGTTTATTTTTTCTACAAAAACAGTCCTCTTTTAAATCATCGCCAACGTCATGATCACTATCGTCAATGTTGTAATCTGCGATCGCAACCGATTTCAGTTCGATTTTGCATTGAAGAAATAACATCACACAATAAATTATAATTATTTTTCATTCTTGCATCACAATTCTAAGCAAAATTGTTGTCAAATCGAATTGAAAGTTGGGCATAAAATCTAAAAGACAGCTGTAGATACATGTATTTTTTAATTAGGATAAGAAGAAGCAAGAATGAAAAGCAAACTCGGAAATGTAGTACGTCAACTTATGCATGTTATGTTAATAACTTCTGTAAATAAAAGTGAAAGTAGATCTACATAATTTGTAGAATATTTTTACAACATTTGATCGATCTATAGCATTTTTTTTTAACACATCCATTAGTTTTTGTCATTTTTTTTTGTTCAAAAGATGTGTACTTTTCTTTGTATGGAAACATTACCATACGTCGGAGAAAACGCTGGATATTTTACAACAACTGGAAAATTTCAGCTGTATTTCAAATTAATGGATGTTTCATATATTACAAAAGAAAATTCAATTATGTAAAGATATTTTGAATTTAGATGACTATTTAGTATTTGATCTCGCAGGATTACAAGCAAATATAATGTTTTAATAAGAATTTAATGGTTTTGAATTCCACTAGGAAAAACAGAATCTAATAGAATCTTAATGTTTTCATTGAAACTCCAGCGGTCTTATGATTATTTGCATTTAACTTGGACAACTGAAGTAGCTGTTCTGAAATATGGTACTGGGTAGTTAAATTCCGTAAAATGTACGATACAGCTGTCTTGGGATTGAGCAAATTGGAAAGCAGGATAATAATTAAATTCTTCTTTTGCACAATATCAATGCATATGTGCTATATACATGTATATTAATTTACTGATTTTCCTTCATCACCGTTTGATGCCGCTCGCTCAACCATCCGCAATACAACGCCAAATTATAATAAAAATAATAATACTTATTCCCAAAGCAAAAGAGACGTCAGTTACGAAAAATAGAAAAAAGCAATTTCATTACAGTAAATATCTGGTTTTGTAAATTTAGCGGAGGGAATGTATGAATTGGAGTGCAAAAAAAAAATTAATTCACATTGATAAGAAAGGGGAAAAGAGAGAGAGGGCGTGGTTGAATCCTTACACGTGTTTACACTTTTTACGTTCTGTAATATATACATTATGTACATACGCAATCCATGGGACAGACAAATTAAAACCGACAAGCACAACACATAAACACTGAAAACTGAACTCCTATAAAAACCAGGAGTGACCTCAGGTGCCCCTGAAGGGTAAGCAATTCCTCCATCGTATACGGCACCCGTCGTGAAGTTCAACAAAGTCAATCTGGTACAGTCACAAATCGGTGGAGATACATGAAATGTTACGACAGTGGGAACAGGTCCAACATCATCTTCGATATTGGAACAATGTAACGGTCAATTAATTCGTGATGATTAAATTAAAATTTCCTAAATCATATCAGCCAAACCAATCTGTCTATTAAATAATTTTGAGAATTCATGAATTCAGTCAACAGGTAGAGTAATTATGTAACTAGCTCGTATCATTACATATAATTTTATTAAGTGAGATCTCATATAAAAGAACAGAATTGAAACAATTGAACCATGTCAGTCATACATCAAAGATTTCTTTAGAAAAATAAAGTATGAAAGATATCACAGATTAATGTAATTGACAGAGCAGAAAATTAAAACATTTATATAATGTCAAAAACACATGCGTCTTCGCCATATCTCACTGCAAGTAACTGCTTTTTTGTCTTGTTGTAAGCCAAGCCATACATGTTTCTCTTTTCGTTATCTTTGCAAAGCAGTGATGTAAATTGTTTTCCGTCAGCAGATATTACAATAACTGTATTTGATTCACAATCTGCAACAAAAATAGTTTCATCTTCATCTGCTGTTATTCCGGTTGGAAATTTTAATACGGATTCATTTTGAAACTGCCATAATAATTCACTGTTTGAACCTAGAACTGTCACAGTATTGTTGTTAGTATAGGCGATTTTATCATTAAATGCCACCACGAATGATTTACAAGTTACCTTGGCGTCTTCATAGAAACCGTTGGTTTTTATAATTCTTTAAATTTATTCTCTGAAGTCCTCTCTCTTCAACACAGTAGACTAAGTAACCATTAACATGTGTAATACCGAAACTAGGTCCGTCTATTTCAACTATATTCCAGACTTTTTCTTAATAATGTCAGTAAATAATATGCAACCGTCATATCCGCCTGACACGGCGACAGTTTTCTGGTCGATTTCTGTAACGTCAAATGCATTACACGATAATTCAACTTTGTATTTATATGACCCATCGCTTCTATGAACGGCCAACAAATTATAATAATAACAAACAAATACTACACTTCCATTTGACATTATACAGCAACCTGTTAGGCCTGATTCTAAATGATTTGCGACCTTTATTTTGTTGTTTATTTTCATTTCATGAACATTAGGCATTGCTTTTTGTTGAATTTGAAGTTGTGCTTGTTGACTACTTTTATATCTGGGATAAAATGTAGATGCCTTTAATCTTGTAGATATTTCTCCAAAACGTATTATCATCCTTTGAACATTTGCCAGATTTTGATCAATATCAAATTTAATCTCTACCTGATCTAATTTCTCTTCTTCGTAAATGGACTGGATATACTTCATCTCTTTCAAAGACGTTTTCTCGAGTTCTTTCATACCCATGAAAGTTTGAAAATCTGACGCGTACTTTTTGATTTTCCCAATACCGTCTATAATTGGTTCCATCTCCCTTTCTTTCGACTTAAGTACTTTCAACAGATTCTTTATATCCTTTTCTTTCTCTTTCGTAATAGAAGACAACTCTGCCAAAGCAGATTTTTCTATTTTATCTAGATGTTTATTTATTTGTTCCCGGGCATTCTTTATCTCTTGAACTATTTTGTCTTTCTGGCGTTTGATCTTATCAATACTTGTCTCTCGATCTTTGATAGCCTCTTTGATGTTATACATGAGGTCGGCCATGTTTTGCTCCAAAATGTCCATGGCAACTGACCTTTTAACATTTTGTGTGACGTCGTCCATTGTTTTGATTTCTTTACACTCAATGTGGTTCTCGACAATACATCTCTTACACAAAGATTCTTCGTGTTTTACACAGAAGACTTGATACTTCTCATTGTGTTTATCACAAAATAATTTTGTTTTCAATATAAACTTAGGTAACTGTTTATAATTTTCTATTTCTATGGTGGAATGGTCCCTGCTGGATTTTGATACGCTATGATGCTCATTGCATTCGGAACACAGTACATATTCACATTCTGGACACCATACTATAGCAGGGTTTTCTTTGTAACGAATTAGACATATACCGCACTGCAAATGCTCGGACGTTGCCATAATTAATTGTGATCTGAATTCAAACAAAAAATATTACTCGTTCCAGCAAGTAAAAAAAATCTTACTTTAATTTTCGTCATGTTTTAGGTTACTTTAAAACAAAACTCTCTGGAAACCTCAGTTCGCAGAATAGATTTTTAACATTTTAAAAGTCTTTATTCTAGAATTATGAATTAAATTTTATAGGTTAAGTAAGTCGTCCAAGAAAACATAAAAGGATTACAAATGATTATAAAGGTTATTTTCAACCGTTGATATTATTTTAAATTGGGGAATTTATAATGGAAAATTAAATGCACTCTAGTACTGGAAATTTTTAAATTTTTTAAATAATTTGAAATGAATATCTTGGACCTGTCTTTAGTATTTTTAATATTTTCCATGCGCTTTGTGCACTTTACGTGCATCATAGGAATGTAATATTTGATTTAACAAAATTTTACAGGAAAACTTGTCTCTCTTTTACATTGGAAATTCCATAGGCGACATATTTTTGTTTCTCTTGAAGACATGATCGAGCAAAATATGGTAGGTTTAATCGTTTGACTTACGACTTAGCTAATTGCATCTGTCAGTACAGTAATAAGACAATTTACAATGATCAAGGTATTCATATATTGAAAAAATACATTCCGCGAACTGAGGTTTCCAGACATTTATAGTTTGTTTTAATAAGTCTAACAAGAATGGACACACTGCATGTCTCGCCTGAGTATGCACATGGGCACAAACTAATGATTGTCTGATTCCCGACATTGCAAGTCAAAGGAAAATGTGTTAAAAGTAGTAATGGTCAGGCGAAAATTTGTCTGAAAAATCTCATGCATGTCATTCAAGCTTAAAACTGTGTCCAAGGTGAGCTGACAAGAATCACCCAGCCTAAAATTGAGGTCATGTGGATATAGGAATTACAGGTACAGAAAAATGGACTTAATTATGAAAATGTGACTCTCACATAATCTGAAATTCAAGTCAAGGTCTCAGACAGCCATGTATCCACCGAGCACTATCTATTGACAAGATATGGTTGGTCTATGTATTGCAGTTGCATAACGTGAAACAAGTCAGTCAAGATGTCAGATGTTAAAGTGGTATATACAAAAGATCGTCTATCAATCAAATACTGTGGGTCTCTTTACAAATGTCGTACAGTTGTTGAGAAATAGACTAAATCATGAACATGTATATTAAGTCACTCAAGCATGAAATTCAGGTCAAGTATAGCTGACAAGAGTTAGACTGGCATGTATCCACTAAGAACTACTTACAGACCAAATATGATGGGCCTAGGTAATACAGTTGCTGAGAAATGGACTTAATCTAAAAAATGTAACACAAGTCACTCAAGCATGCAATTGAGGTCAAAGTCCAGAGACAGGTGTCAGACTTGCATGTACCCACTAAGAACTATCTATAGACCAAACCCGGTGGATCTAAGAAATCGAATTAATTAAGAAACGCAGATGAAAGTCAGTCAATCATGAAATCGAGGTCAAGTCCAGAGACAAGTATCAGACTGGTATGCACCCTCCAAGAACTATCAAGAGACCAAATACGGTGGGTCTAGGTGTTACTGTTTCAGAGAAATGGACTTAATCACGAAAATGTGTCGCAGGTTACTCAAGCATGAAATTGAGGTCACGGTGTGTCTAGGTATTACAGTTTCAGAGAAATGGACTTAATGACGAAAATGTGACGCAGGTCACTCAGAAGGAAATTGAGGTCTAGGTCAAAAGGCATGTGTCAGACTGACATGTACCCAATAAGAACTATGTATTGACCAAATATGGTAGGTCTTTGTATTCTAGTAGCTGAGAAATGGACTTAACCACAAAAATGTGACAAAGTCACTCAAGCATGAAACTGAGGTCAAGGTCCCAATCCTGGTGTCAGATTGGCATGTACCCACTAAGAACTATCCATAGACCAAATATGGGTGGCCTAGGTAATACAGTTGCTGAGAAATGGATTTAACCACGAAACTTGGATTTATGTTTATGAAGTCAGTGAACCATGAAAATCACGTCTGGGTCAAAAGACAAGTATACTGCGGCAACCCTTATACGATAAGCTATCTGTGGACCATAAATCTTAATTGTAAGTATAATATGTGCAAAAATATTAAAGTTTTAAAAAAGTTTACACCGCCGTCGCCGTCGGAAAGTAACACCTTCACGACTTTTCGTCGCAGGCGAGACAAAAATGTAATAAACTTATGTATATTTATTGTGCAAATTTTGACATTAACAAAATAAGGATGACTGAATCAAATTTTTTTCTTCAATATTTGTTTTCTCTCTTAACGGTTTATAAACGGTTAATAAGCAATGACTCTTTTTCTGCATTATATTATTCTTTCAAAATGGTTAAGAGAAACAGGTGAAGGTGAAGGTCAAATCGAATAATTAGGGAGATAACTCCCAAAAACTCTTCAACTGAAATTCATTTACAATTTGGATAAGGTTTCGATATCTATTGCGACCACAGAGGTAAAAAAAACTAATTAAGACATTAACAGATAAAGGGACAGTTTACAATGTGCTGAACAAGATTTTAAAATGATACGCAAGAACATAGAACGGAATCAATTCGATTTGGGAACATTTTCAATATTACATGTATTACTGAATACCGAACCAATGGGGGAGCTAAAAAAAACAAACATTGTGAAATAGTATAGTTAATGGGCAGATTCCTTGTAAAATCAATACCATAATACATAAATACAAATATATACTATCATATATTATTAACAAGTACATATTATATTTTAACATACTAATACATACAAAATAACAGCGCATATCCAATGTATTTCAGCCAAGAATTAAGAAAACTCACCTAAATAAAGTCGTCAGGAGATATCAATCACTAAGTTACTGGTAACCTGACTTCCTTATAAACAAATAACAATACCTTTTGAAATTCCTATGTACAGGTGAATAATTCTTCTTTCATAATAAAACTGAGTAAAAGTAGGTTGTTTTTAATTAAATACTTTTAAAACGCCAATTATATTTTTTAGTTTAATATTATTCATTTTATGATTCAAAGAAAGTGAACATCGTTTTCTGTCGATACAAAAATAATGATATTTTAATGTTGATCTACCTTTATTTATTATTACATTTCAGGGCCTTTAACGAATACAACCGTTAATAAACATAGAAAAATCAGCACCAACATCTTCTCTTCTTCATGTATGTAACTGCTGGGGCAGGCTATACCAACTTTGATGGAATGGTCCTTAGACTTTACATTTTCAAGTCTTGATCTCCGACCAATATGACCGCTGTACTTAAAATAAATAATAATTTAAAAAAAAAACAGTCGAGAAAAGAAATTATCCGCTCATACTTACATATTATCTATTCTTGACCTAGACTGTTATTTTCATGCACTTTTTTAAATATTTCTTCGAAAGTGCAGGGGCATTGCTATTGTCTTTCCCTCCGCCCGTCACACCTTATATGACAACAACTCCTCCTACTATTTAACGTTTAAGGGTTTAAACCATTTATTTCAACTTTACACACCACTTTAAATGCGCAATAAGGTTTTATAATTTTGATGGTTTAAACTTGGGGCAAACAGGTGTCGAATTTAAAATATTTTTAATATTAGCTTGTGACCTATTAAACTCCGTTTTCATCTATTTAAATTCGTGTATTTCATTTCTTTAAAATATCGTCACAAAAACATTTATTCTGTAACTACGCTTTTAGCCGACGAATATAGCCTGCCCAATATTGTTTTTCGATATTGGGTCAGTAGCGCTATATAGTCTCCTGGTACCTTTGTCTCACATTCAACGATATTTTGCATTGCGTTCTGGTTCACAGTGATTATGACGTCGTGTTTCTCTAGATTACGCGCCAAAAACGGCCCTTCTTCAAATCAGCTATAAATGTTCCATTTCCATGCCTTTCCGCTCAAACAGATAGCAATTTAGTATTGCAGGATAAAAAACAATATACGTACATTGTAAGGAAATATAAAGTTTATTTGTACTCGCCGCGAAACGGGCGAAAAATGTAGATGCAATAAGATTTTAGAATCTTGATTTATTAAACTTCGTGCCCACAAGGGTCGAATTTAAAAAATTGTAAATTCAGCTTTTGGCTTAAACTCTTCTTTCATTGCCTTTATGCATTGGTTGCCTGTATAGTATTTACTGTATGAAAATGCGCTATAAGGGTTTACAAGTTCGATTTTCAAAACGTTGGATTGCAGGTGTCAAGTTTTGAAAATTATGAAATTTAGCTTGTGTGGCGTTAAAATCGTCTCATTTTTCAATTCACGCATTTTAGTTTTTTTCAGAATTGTTATATTCTTTATGTGGAGGCGCAATTTGGTTTTAGAATTTTGTTTTAAAAAAATTTAGCCTACAAAGGTCGAATTTCTAAAAAAAAATTTCGTTGGGTTTGGTGATGTATTTTCTTAAAAGAATCAATGTGTATATGCTATATCTAGACGGACAATATGGTTTTTTATCACATATTTTATTGAAATAACGCCGATTTGGTATATTTAATAAAAGTATAATTTGAAGCATGTTATTTTACCCCAGGGCAATAACATCATTCGAGGGCAGATAACATGTCATCTCACAGTATTAACGATCTATTTGATAGTGGGAGGTTACATTTACAACACCTAAGCAAGTAGAAAAAAATAGGTTCTTTCGTTAAATAGTTGCTAGAAGTGAAAGCAAGGGACTACTGACAATATTTTTCATACTTGTATTTTTGTGTGCATTTGTTTTGTCACAAAACACTTATGATTTTGAAACAATAAAATTTTAATTTTGAATTAATATTTAATTTATATTAATAAGAAAGGGGAGAAGGGGAGAGGGCGTGAATCCTTACAGATATTTACACTTTTTATGTGCTGTAATATATTTCATTCTAACTACAACAATATTAGAAGAAAAAAATTCCCAGCTGATGAGAAGGGCAAGTACCGAACGTTTATTGCGAAAATACCAATTCAATGGTTTAGATTTCCAGTATAGTAATACAGATTCTAATCAAATCTTAATCTTTTTTGTTGAAATTCCAGCGCTTATCATAATGCATTCAACCGGGGAAACTGAAGTAGTTGTTCTGAAATAGGGTTAATGGGTAGTTAAACCCCGTATAATTGACGATATAGCTGTCTAGGGATTGAGAAAAATTGAAAGTAGGATGATGATTAAATTATTCTGTTGCACAATATATCAATGCTTTAATATGTGCTATATATATTAATTTATTCATTTTCCGTCATCACTGTTTGATGCCGCTCGCCCACCCATCCGCTCTACAACGCCAAACTATAATAATAATAATAATACTTTATTCCCAAAACAATACAGCTTATAGGACTACATCAATAAAATTTAAACAGCATAATCATACCCAAAATCCCGAGACTCCTTTAAAGGTCGAGGGATGATATCCGGTCCGATATGGATTATGTCATGCATTAATCTATTTTTATTATATGACTTAATTTTTAATATTCTCTGATTGGTTGAGAAATTTCTAAAAGGTGTTGAGTACTCCTTATAGAGCAAGAATTCCGCTTGCACGGTTACGGGATTTACAGAGATCATTACCCGGGTAAAGCGGCATGTGATATGGATCGATTTGTTCTTAAAATAGAAAGCGAAAGTAAAATTTTACGATTCGTGTAATACAACAATTGCTGACTATGTAATACTTAATCAACCATTGAAAAGTCTCGATCAATGTTACATTTTCTCGTGTTGATAAATCATGATAAACACCTATTACAATGTCATTAATTGTATAATAGCGGAGCATAATACACAATCAAAAAATATTAATGACTTCGAAAGTTTTCTGCAGAACACAAGTGTTTTCCAAAAAATATTTAGTTATTTATTCCGTTGGAAGTCACTTTCAGTCAGAGCTTTGCTCAACGGAGACGCCAGTCAGGAAAAATAGAAGAAAAAAAATCATAACAGTAAATATCTCGGTTTTGTAAATTTAGCAGAGGGAATGTTGGAATTTGATTGCATTAATATTTAATTCATATTAATAAGAAGGGGGAGAAGAGGGAGAGGGTATGTCTGAATCCTTATATTAACACACAAGTTGAATATACGCTTCATACATTCCAAATTTTTTGTCCAATATATACCCATTGATAAGGTTAATCAAAATTAATATAATATTTAGAAATATTAATGGGGAAAAACAAGTCATATTTAAATCCAACATACTTGACATCGGTTTTTTCTTGAGATATTCCCTTTCTGAGGTTTATGCATTATGCTGTAAATTCAAAGATTTTTGTGCTATATCAAGTTGATTGATAGATTTTGGGATTTTTATATTTTTATTACATTTATCTATTTCTGTCATAAGCTTATCTTTAACAAGATCAATGTGCACGAAAACCTCTGCTATATATGCGAGATCTAGATAGGGACTTGTTGATTTGGCCACTCATAAAGTCATTGTATGTGTGAAATCAAAGATTTTATCACGAAAACAAAAAACAAAAAAAACACAAAAATAATTCTGAAAATAGTACCCAGGAAAAAAAATATAAAAATTATGCGGCTGGACGATTTTAGACGTACAGACAGGGATGAACAAAAAAAAACACAAAAATAATTCTGAAAATAGTACCAAGGAAAAAAATATAAACATTATGCGGCCGGACGATTTTAGACGTACAGACAGGGATGATATTTAATGTATTTAACTTTAATTGGTCTTATTGTGGATTTTTGTTAACACACAATATGTGCAAGATTTATTCAGGAGATAGATATAATTGTTGCTATAGAATATAACTAGTTTCAATGATTGCTAGCTTCATCTAATCTTTTTTCTGAGAATTTGAAAAAAATCAGATATCTAATATTAGTATCTTTGGATTGTTATTTTGAAACTCCTGGGATGATGCCTCTGCTGGTTGACCAGGTCGTCAGATTTGTCTGACATGATTATTCATTGATTTGTTACAGAAATTACCAGTATTTAGCAAGATTAAAAAATAATAGAAAAACTAAGGGTTCGTTCCTTGTATTGCACATGGTAGATCTCCTTAGCTGAAATTTGGCTTCCTATTTCGGTATTTTTGGTTGAGTACTTCTTGTTTAATATAAATTTGGTTTTTTGTCTTCCAAATGTTTCGGTTTTAATGCTGCTGATGAGAGCAGCGTCGTATACTGCATAGTATAAATTTACTATATCTATATTTCAGTTTAGGCCAATTCAAGTTAATTTATAGTATATCATCCCTGCCCGTCTCTCGAAAATGGCCTGCCCAATTTAGTCACATTTTCATGATTTGGTACTTTTTGCAAGCAGGTCCATTTCTCAAAAATGTTAAACATGCATTTTACACTGTCACCCGCTGGTGGTATTTCACACTGTCATCCGCTTATAATATTCAAGACAGACATTCAGTATAATAAAATAAAGAACAAATTTCTAAGAGGGTGACGGAGTATATTTTAACCCATCTGAAAACCTTGTCAACCACGGCTTCGCCTTGGTTGACAATGTTTCCTCGGAATTACAATATACTCCGTCACCCTCTTATAAATATGTTATTTATATAAACCTGGTACAGTGATTGTCAGTGGGTTGAGATTGACCTTATTAATATTGAGATCTAAGATGATAAAAGCATACACGGGTCGACTATCTGCAAGTTCCCACATTAAGAAACGTATCGGTTTTCTCATTTACCACTTTTAGAGCATCATTCGATTTATTTTATCAATAACCTAAACCTGGAGTAACAGATATAAAAAAATCAAAAACTAATTGGGACAAAAATTCTGTTCTGAAACCTTTTTTCAATCAGACCAGACGGAAAAACTCTTAAAAAAATCCAATGATCTTTTTCAGACAAAATGATGAAACTGGGAATGCCTGGTTCATAAAAAGTTGATTCGTAAAACAGGCCCGTTTTGGTTATTTTATTACTAAACGATTTTCACAGGTATATATCTCATAAAAGTAGAACCAGCCAATATATTAATTAAATTGTATGTTTGTATTTTCTCACAGAATACTAAGAATTATAGATTATCTCGTACAAACCAATTATAAGAATTTTATGTCAATATATTTAAACTGAGAAATTTGATATATGACCCCATTTAGCAACAATCATGTACATCATATGTTGATATAACAGGAATCAATTTAAAATACAATAATTATGTATGGCATGTTGTGTAGTTCGATATTACAAATATCTAAATCTAAATTTCTACTTGTCCATGACTTATGTATTTGGACCATATTGTCAATCAGATAAGAACTAGATGTTTATTTGAGCTCTATAGAAATAAGTACCACGTCACGTATCTGGAACTGAAACAAAAGATCGACCAAAAAGTGTATGGTATCACAAAAAAGACAATTTAGTTTCAATAGGTCATGAAAAATTCAGAATTTAAATTCTCCTTGAAAAGTCAGTGTATTTTTTGAAGAAAAGGGTGCCGAGTTAAAACCATTGCCTTTGAAGGTGTGAGTAGCCTTAACTCAAACTCGCATTCTGTCAGGAAAAGATACTAAAATAAAAACGATAAACTTGTAAAAATAATCAATGCTTTTGGAAACCAAGGCACCCAGTGCTATGTATATGGGAAACATTTCTGTTTGTATGCCCCACCTCGAATGTGACCGGGGCATATAGATTTACCCTTGCCTGTCCGTCTATACGTCCGTACGTCCCGATTCGATTTTTTTGCGTTTAGCTCCATTTCTCAGAAATCAATAGTAATATATCAATGATATTTCACCACTACAGTCCTCTTGTATAGTACAACGCAGTTCAGCAACACTTGAGTCGCTATGACCTATATTTGATGCTTCAGTGAGTTTGGTTAAGTTTTGCGTTTAGGTTCATTTCTCAGAAAACTATAGTAATATATCAATGATATATCACCATACATTCCTCGTGTATAGTACAATGCAGTTCAGCAACACTTGGGTCACTATGACCTACATTTGATGCTTCAGTGACTTTGGTTAAGTTTTGCGTTTAGGTTCATTTCTCAGCAACCTGTAGTAATATATCAATGATATTGCACCACTACAGTCCTCTTGTATAGTACAACGCAGTTCAGCAACACCTATATTGTTTTTAGGGCGGTGCATCCGTGTCTTATAGACACATTTTTTAGTTTTAAATCACAATCAAAACGGAGAATAGGAATGATCATCAATGACATACCAATCAAGGGACAATAGAAAAGGTCAACAATGACATACCAATCCAGGGACAATAGAAAAGGTCAACAATGACATACCAATCAACGGACAATAGAAAAGGTCAACAATGGCATACCAATCAATTAACGCAATCCAGTGAAAACTGAAGACACAAACTATCATAAAAAAGCACAAAGCACAAACATTAAGACAGCCAGGGTAGTCGGTGAAGTAAGCCGTACAAAACTTTGCATTGTAGTTTTGACTTTCTAAATTGACAATACACTTGTTAAAGTTGTGAGACACAATGTCTCACATTGCGGGTCTAGGACGTCAAAATTGTTAGTTTTGCTAGCAATGATTGGTCTTCAGGAAAGGATGGTTTGTGTATGTATGTTGCTACCAGCATGATTTAGTTAAAGTTAAAAGTCATGAAACTGGAATTTGTGAAATCTCTCTCTTATAGTCCTATTTTTTTCTCTTTTGAGTATTTCCATAACCAATGCATAAGGAATGTGTATTGCATTTAATAATGTTTTGTTTTATTTTGGATATTTTGCATTGTTGAAGCTTTATTTCTGTTTAGAATTTTTCGCGTTGATAGGTTAACTCGGGGAACTAGAAAAGACATCACATAGGCTTTTTACTTGACGTTTGTCATTTAGTGAAGGGTAAACTTCATTAATTTAAAACACAACATAGGAGTTGAAGCTATATGTTTAGCATTGATTAGCAGTTGACCATTAAAAGATACTTATCTTAACAAAGTATGTTTCAAATTTTAACAAGATATATTGAGCACATCGAAGTCTACACGATTTTTAATTACCCAAAAATTGTTAATTTTGTGATTTTTCGTGCACATTTGATTTTTTTACGGACAAGGCGACATAACTCCAGAACAACATCTGACTTTAATACGGTAACAGTATAGACATGATAGAGGAAATTTCAGTCTAGTGAGTCTTTTTAGCAACTTCAAACTTTGATCACAGATACAAAGAACTTGGCAATATTTTGTAACCATTTTTCACCATTTTAGTAAGGATGATTTAAGTTTTTTAGAATAATTATGAATATTTACCCTGGAAACAATAAGAAAAATGTGTTCATGTACTTATTAATAAAGTTTCATTTTTTTAAGTAGAAAGGCTACATCACACAAACTAAAATGTGTTTCTTCCCAAATCTTTTTATTTGGGTACACTGGGACAGTTTGATACGCCATTTACGGAAGAGGAAAACACATTATATATGAAAACTAATTATGATATGTCACATGTGCAAATGAATCGATTTTCTTAAATTTCCTAGTTCAATAATTTGTGAAAAAAATAAATGTTTGGTAATTTTGATATTTTACAATGGTTTGGTTTATTTTTCTAGATTTCAACATTTTCGGCACACTTCTGTACATGGCTTTTTAACCTTGTCCATTCGGAAATACAATCAGCTACTTTTAAAGTGGTTACTCTTCAATATTCTTATATGTAAAGGTAATTATACATGTATTCTTTTTTCTTTATATGTGTTTATTTTCTTTTAATAATTAATTTTTATTCATTTTATTTGGGGCAAGACTCCATAACGTGAAGATTTTTGCGTTTGACGAAAAACCATTATAAATCAACAAAAGAGTCGAAAGTTAGAACATAGCTATAACGAATCTGAACATTGTTTATTTTACTCTTACTCTAGTCGCTATGTCGATGAAAAATGATATTTTACTATTATCTAGATTAGCATCTTAGTAATAGCTACTTTCATGTGTCTGAAATTTTATATATCTGCAAAATTGATATAAAGTGCATCAAAGATTAATGTCGTACAATGTTTATTGGTATATTCTGATGTTAATGAAATATTGCGCTAAAAAAGTCGTGTCCACTTCCTTTGCTCATATTAACAAACACATATTTCTAAACTAATGAATATTTGAAAAAGTAGATATACTGATGTTAATGAAATGTTGTAAAAACTTTTGTCCAATCACTGTGCTCATATTAGCAAAACATATTTTTAACTATAACAAATGTGTGAAAAAGATTTGAACCAAAATAACTATTTAGCCTGTTTTATCTAATATCTTCTCTTTCATTGAACTATCACATCAAAATATCGTATACCTTCTTTCACTTTGATTGAACTATCACAAAAAATCTAATACCTTCTCTCAATTTCATTGAACTATCACATAAAAAACAGAACATTATTAAACCTGGATTTTTTTAAGGAATGAAAGTAAACAAAATAATTTTTTTTGGACATATTTTATTACTTAAAAATGTTTTGATGATATGGGAATAATTTTGGATGCTAAAATTACATTTCCAGTTCGCGATAAAGATCTACACAAATTAATGTATTTATGCACATCAGTACTTTTTTCTTATTTCATCAAATATTTTTGAAATTTTGAAAAAATAGCATTTTGACTTTATTATCAAATCCGTATGAAGAATCTGTTATTAAAAAAATGATCGAATTTTATCTGTATAATAACTGTCAAGACCGTATTCTTCAAATGATGTCAAAGAGACATGCGGATTCTTGACACCCAGCAGCAAGCAGCTGATTTTTCACTTTGTTATAAGCTAAACAACACAACGAGATGCGAGATATTTTCCGTCGGGTGAAATCACAACAATCGAATTTGCCTCCGAATCTGCTACTAAAATGTTTCCATTTTCATCAATTGTTATGCCTTTTGGATCTTTTAATACGGATTTATTGTGAAACTGCCAGACTTTTTCATTGTCGGAATTCAGTACGATGACAACATTTCTATCTGAAAACGCGATTGTATCATCAAAAGAAGTCACGAATGAATCTGCAGAAAAATCGGCATGATAAATAGCCCCAAATTCATAATTTTTCAGCCTCATTCTTTGTAGTCCGACGTTTAGTACACAATATACTAAAGAACCATTACAATTTATGACGCCGAAGCAAGGTTTGCCAATGTTAAGTTTTTTAACTACTTTTTTGTTCCTAATGTCAACAAAAAATACATGTTTGGAAAAACCGCCTGTGACGGCTAATGTTTTCTGGTTTATCTCTGTGACGTCAAAGACTTGGCGCGGTAAGGAAATGCTGCATTTGTATGAACCATCGTTTGCATGAATGGCCAACAGTAGATTACCAGAACATGCGAAAATCATATCCCCATTCGACAACACACAGCAACCTGTCGTTTCTGAATTATCTTTGTTTGCAATTAAAATTTTGTTTTGTATTTCCATTTTCCTATCATAAATATCTTTCATTGGAAGTTGTACTTGTTGGCCACGGATATTACTAGGTGCAATGGTTGGTGTTTTCATTCTTAAAAATATTTCCCAAAATGTCATCGTTTCGATATCTTCCAGTCTCTGGTTAACATTAAAGATGATACCTAACTTATCTGTTTTCCCATTCTTGTAAATAGATTGAAAGTCTCTCTGTTCTTTCATAACTATTTTCTCAAGTTCTTTAATACTGATAAATGTTTGAAAATTTGAAGCGTACTTTTGTATTTTACGAGTGTTCTCTATTATTGATTCTACCTGCTTTTCTTTCGATTTTAAAACGCACAAGAGATTATTTATTTCTCTTAGGCTCGCTTGCGTCAGGACAGATAACTCTGCCAAAGTAGATTTTTCTATTTCATCCAGACGCTTAATGACTCTCTCACGCACCTTCATTATTTCTTCAGTGATATTTTCTTTCTGACACTTGATGTCATCGATATTTGCCATCCGATCTTTTATGACTTCTTTAATGTTATACAAAAGATTTTCCATGTCTTGGTCGAGGTTCTGCATGGCAACAGATCTTTTTACATCTTGTGAGACGTCGTCTATTGCTTTTGTTTCTTTACAGTCAGTATGGGTCAAGAATACACTTATGGCATAAAGACTGCTCGTGAGTAATGCAGTAAATCTGATACTTTTCATTATGTTTATCACAAAACAACTTCATTTCTAGAACAAAGGATGGTAACTCCTGATAGTGTTCTATCGAAATGGCGGCTTGATGTCTCGTAGCTTTTGATATGCTGTGATGCTCTTTACATTCTGAACAAAGTGCATCTTCACATTCTGGGCACCATGCTGTGGCACAATTAAATCTATGCCGAATTTCACATATACCACATACAATACGTCCTGGTATTGCCATATTGTCATCTGAAAGTAAAACAAGTTTTCGTTATGTTTGTATTAAGATTAGCATGAAGTATGCGAGACCTTTGGAAAAAAAACAATTAAAGGCCTCTTTTTCTATTGAACCTAATTTTATATGTTTAGCCCAAGTGTCATTAAGGGAATGCCGGCTTTGCTATCGAAAGTCTTTCCGGTATCCTCTACGAATAAAAATCGGCCAAAACGATATGGCCAATTACACTGAAAATGGCGTAAAAACCAAGCTAAACCCCTAATAAATAATGTAAAGATATTTTATCCGACCTCACAAGGCAAACCTTTGAAAAAGCTGCAGTTTGATTTCAGTTATGTTTCAACTCTTCTTTGTTAACCACAATTTTAAAATTGTCTTTAAAACCTACATTTACAAAAAAACTTACTGCCCCTATTAAAGTCTAATATCCCGTATGATAAACAATATGGCCGTCATCATGGTAATTACCAAATTCGCTTCAGGACATCAGTTGTGGAAGTATCTGATGAACTTTGGAAGGCGATCCCAATCATTTACAAGCCATGCTTTTTAAAAACGTTCATTTAGGCCCATTTATCATCAAGTCTATCCTAAGTTCTTGTATGTTCATGCTCTTTATATGTTCACACGTGACAGACATACATGTATATTGTTCAAATGATAAGTATTTATGTATAAGTACTTCCAGTCACGTGGCAAGAGAGGAAGTTATCCACTATCTTCCTTCTTTTTTATAACACAGTCTATATTGGGAATCCCATTGTCATTGAATATATATTATTCGCTTTAATATTTGTTTCGCACAGAAATGATTTGTAATAGTAAAATGTATCAACAATATTTCAACAGTTTAATTGATCAGTTTGTATGACTTATTCATGTATAAAATTCCTGTAATGGGATATGGTAGATTAATGTTTGACACCAAAAACCTTCATGACGAAAATCCAAGCAAATTAACAGAGCTTTTATTGCTGTTCTTCATGTTAAAGTCACAATAAAGTCTTCAACATAGAAAAAAACTCACATACGACAGCAAGTTTAACACAGCGGCTGGTACTGTCTAGAGTATATATAAAATGAATTAAGCAGTACAATTACTATTCACGCGGGACATAGGAGGATTAACCTTGAGACAGAATAACGTATCCGCATAGCATGACATTCGATCCAGAAGAGCTATTACCTTATGATCCAACACAATTTTATCCGGATCACTGTTTCGGTTTTAGGGTTTATATTCATACATATTAAAATTTCTGTTTTCTTCTTTCAAAAGAAAAGCCTGTCGGAAGATTATTTTGGTTAATTCTAGAGATTACAAAATTATCTTTGGAATTTTTCATACGGTAAAATTGTGTTTCCCGGACAAAGTAATAATTAACTCATTTGACATATTCCTTTCCAAGCAGTTATGTATGAAATCAATGAATCTATACTTCACAATGTTTTATGTCCCTATTTAGTGAAACAGGGTCCATTTTATAGATCTTAAAGATAACGAATCAACTTGATCGAATTTAAAGCAATACTTACCAAAACAACAGAAATTGGCATTGGGATGTGTTCAGCGAGCTTTCAATGGGTATATCCCAAACAGCCGAACTTTTCTCTTGTGTGAAAAATAAATTATATAGAATTTCACGGTATATGTAGTTTTGGCAAGGAAGTATTCTCTGAACTCAGATTATATAATACACCAATTAATCTATTTTGAGTTGTGCGCATGATTTATTTCCAATCCCGTTTTATTAGTGGTGATATTCAGCCATTGATTCTGTCAGCAGTCATCACATGGACGCTGCTGCGAAAGTTAGGCATAAGAATAACCATAATTGTTAGGTGACTTTGGAGTAATTGCCCATAAATTAGCTAATAAAACAGGTGACTGTACAAGATTTTTGAAAAAAATCCGTACATGCATATTTTGACTCATAAAAGAATAATTCTACATGAGTACTTGTATAGAATTTCGGGTTTTTTTAGGAGTTATGTCGTAAAATATCAGCCCCAAATCCCATTATGTTTTTTTTTATCGAATGAGCGTAGTAAAATAGGCAGAAAGGTTTCATATTGTGAAAAACGGCTGACACTTTACTACATCTACGTTTATCGTAATTTTAAATGGGGGGTTTTCTGCTGAAACAATGAGGCTTTTCTACTTTTTTTTAAATCCAGATAACCTCAATTGAATTCTTGATAACGTTGGGTCAGAACATTGTGACGTCGAAAATAACGTCCGATCACCCGTCATTATAGTCAGGTCATCCTTTATCAACATTTAGGATATCAGAACAGGCCGTTATGAAGTTTTCTACAGACCTCTGCACGGTGAGATAGGACGGGGAAATGTGTTAATCCTAGACTAACAGGCGGGGTCCACTCTGATGTAGGACTACCACCTGTCTCTGTTGGAGGTCATATTGAATTACTGTGTAGGAGTTTTAATGTATTACATTAACTAGAAGAAGTGGTCACCTCTCTAATCCAGTCAGCGGTAACATAAAAGTTACCCTGCCTTGAACATTCGCCTACATTAGGCGGCCATTTTACTCTCAATGGTTATATCTATTTAATTTGACGAATGCCGCAGCTGATACATCAACGTCGGCGCCATAGAAAATGCAATTACAATGTTAAGTGCATTATGCTGAACCCCATTTAATTTCAGATCAAATCCTTGCCTAATATCGACTACTGGTCGGCTCGTAGTCAATATAATGTGTCCGAGGGTGGTGATATGTCTTCCCGCGGATAGTCACCTCGTGAGCTAGCACATTAAAAATCCGGCTCAGCGTGTCGGTCCCACTATTTTTGAAGCTAACTGCAAACCAGTTGACTTAGACAAACAAAAAGTTGAGTTGCCTCATGTATGCAGATGATGTCATTTTATTATCTGAAACAGCAGAAGGCTTACAAAAATGTCTTTCTGTCTTACAAGATTATTGTATCAAGTGGGGACTTGACGTAAACAAACATAAGACCAAATCATTAGTATTTAATAAAACTGTACGGTTGGAACCAGTCAAATTTATCTTTAATAATCATACTAGGTCTACATATATTGTTACCGGTCGGTTATCACGAGAATTCCGATTTCCGTCATTTTCTTGCTAAATAGTTTGTCGTTTCTTTCCCTGTTTCCTTTGATCTCGAAGAAAACAAAAAATGGCAGCTCGAGATCTTTTATGAAAATTATGGTGTTCGGACGCATCTGATTAGATTTAAATGCGTCCCAGGGACGTATGAGATTGAAGGATGACGCGTCCAGTCCAATTTTAGCGCGTCCAGGACGCGTGTACTCGCCTTAGGGAGAACCCTGATCTTGGTACTGTTGTATAATTATAGAGATTTTTTATTATTTTAGTATAAACAAAACCAGTCTTAATATTTCTAAAGGAATTCGTAAAAGCTTAACCGTTACATTATTTCATGCTAAATATAACTTTTTAGAATTAGTTCACATAAATTAGAAATTGAGCGGGGTGATATTTAAATGTCCAAGCAGATCAACGAACTTAAAAAGTAATGTAGAAAACGAGATTCATATTCTCTTAGAATTTCCTGTGTTACTGAGAGCCAGACAAGATATTCTAAATTCTATTGAAGATAATTTCCCAAACTTAAAGAATCTGGATAATAGTTCAAAATGTATTTGGTTAATGTCGGCTGAAGACAGTTTTACTTATAATAAACTATATATTTTATTAAATGATATGTACATGTAATCTAGTACTTGGTGCTCTGCCACTTGGATCCACCCTCATTCATTGCAAATTTGGTCGCACTATATGTCCCCCTTGACTTTTGCAGTCAAAAGTTTGTATATATAATTTCTTTCCCCTAAATTGTTATATTTTATTTTACAATCAATCCTATTAATCATTGTATATATTTTGTAATTCTTAAGCCTCACATGGGGAGTCTTGATTGACAATAAAACATTTGTTGTATTTGTTGTTGTAGCACAAAGCAGAGATCATATTCATTATCATTTATATATATGTTCTTGTCCTGATATGCAACTTGCTGCTACTGGACGTTAAGGAACAATTCACCCATCCATCCATCCTAATATCGATGCATTACAATTTTCCATAATACACCTAAAATAATCTTTCAATGTATATTGAATTATTTTACCCATTTCACAGTTTGTTAATTGAACTTTTATAAATGAGCAGTGTGACTTGCGATAACATATACAAAGAAGAACAGATGATTCTAACATTTTCTAACTGGTTATATACAAAGGAGTGAACAAAACAAATCTAAATAATCTTAAAAACAGATGCTTTTTCTTTGTATCTTACCGCAATTAACTGCTTTTTTGTTTTGTTATAAGTCAATCCATGCAATTGTCTTTTAGCGGCATCATCGCAACTAAATGTTTTAAACTGATTTCCATCAGCAGATATCACAACGATTGCATTTCTCTCAAAATCTGCAACAAATATATTTTCGTTCTCATGTAATACTATGCCACACGGTCTTTTCAATACTAAGTCATTATGAAACTTCCATAAAATGTTATTGTCTGATCCGAGTACTCTCACAGTAAATTTGTTAGTGTAGGCGATTTTGTCACCAAATGCGTTCACAAATGAACGATGATATACGCTAGCGTCCTCATAAATAACTACAGTTTCATAATTCTGTAAATTCATTCTTTGAAGTCCACGCCCACCAGCACAGTAAACTAACGAACCATTAACATTTGTTAAACCGAAACAAGAGTTTTCGATATATACGTTTTTCACTCCACTTCTTTTTAGGATATCAATAATTAATATGCACTTAAAAAATCCACCCGACACAGCTACAGTCTTCTGATCGATTTCTGTAACGTCAAATGCTTGACACGGTAGTTCAACACTGTATTTATACGAACCATCGCTATCATGAACGGCCAAAGTATTGTTTACATAGCAGGCAAATGCTAAATTTCCATTCGACATCATACAACAACCTGTTGTAGGTGAGTTTGAATTATTCCCTACTTTGATTTTACTATTTATTTCTAATTTCATTTCATAAAATTTGGGCATGCTTTTTTGTTTATTTCGAAGGCGTGCTTGTTGGCTACTTTTGTAATTCGGATACAAATTAGATGCCTTAACTCTCGAAGATACTTTACCAACACATAGTATATGCCTCTGAATATTTTCTAGATTTTGATCAAATTTAATTTCTAGCTGGTTTAGTTTCCCATCTTCATAAACTGATTGTATATACTTCATTTCTTCCAAAATCGTTTTCTTGAGTTCTTTGATGCCAATAAAAGTTTGAAAATCAGAAGCGTACTTTTTTATTCTTTCTGTGCTTTCTATGATTGATTCAACCTGCTTTTTCTTCAATTTCAGCACACTCAAGAGGTCATGTATTTCTTTCTCTTTTTTGTTTGTGAGTGAAGCCAACTCTTCCAAAGCAGATTTTTCTATTGCTTCTAGATGTTTATTTACTTGTTCACGAACATTTTTTATATTTTTAACAGCTATCTCTTTCTGTTGGTTAATATTATTTAAATTTGTTTCTCGGTCTCCTATAGCTTCTTCGATGTTATACATAATGTCTGCCAGATTTTGTGCAAGGATCTCCATAGCAACTGACGTTTTCACATTTTCCGTGACGTTCTCTATCGTTTTTGTTTCTTTACAGTCAATATGCGTCTCGACAATACATTTATTACACAAAGACTGTTCATGTTTCAAACAGTACAGTTGATACTTCTCATTATGTTTTTCACAAAATAACTTTGTCCTTAAAATAAAGGGCGGTAACTGTTGATAATTCTCTATTTCTATTGTGGAATGGTCTCTGCTCGATTTCGAAATTCTGTGATGCTCATTGCATTCGGAACACAGCGCATCTTCACATTCTGGACACCATACTGTAGCAGTGTTTGCTTGTCCGCGAATGTCACATATAGCACATTGGATATGCTCTGATGTTTCCATAATATGATCTAAATATGAACAATAAGAACCGTATGAAAAGGTAAGGGTATCAGTTAAGCAACATCTCAAAGGATTTCACACAGAAAAATATTGATTACAATTAGTGGTCGTATTATGGTCTACAATAGGGAACAACAGTCTCAACTTTAAAGTGACCATACGGTTATGGACTTGAAAAACTTGAAAACTGGTTGTGTCAATTATGTCAAGATTCAGATACCAAAATGAAGTGTTTCTTACAACGGTTACAAAATCCCTTTTATAAATGACAAACAATATTAAAAAACTGAACAATGAGGAATGATATAGTCGGAGGAATTTTACATTGTATATATCATTTGCAACGAGTTCATCTAGACACTACATGTATATTAACAGAGCTTCGACTTGTTTTTTCAGCTGTATAGAAGTCTTATATCAACTTTCCAAATTGGTTTGTTGAGGACCTCAGCAAATAGGCAGATGGGCAAACGATAGGGTATGCTGTTTTAGGTATATTTAACCAATACAATGGTTTTGGTTACGAGTATCATTAAAGACAATTTTTCACCAACTGAAACACAATGTTTAAGAATTTACTGCTTCTACTAGCGATCTTTAATGTTTAATCATTGAAAATTAAAAGCTTGAATGAAAGGACAGTACTATGCATGATATACATAGTTCTTAGTTTTCACGATCATATTAAATATTCTTATAACAGTTTTTAAATTTAAAGTATCAATGTCACGCAACTATTGGAACATGAGGAATTGAGCTGGTGGAACATGAGGAATTGAGCTGGTGGAACATGAGGAATTGAGCTGGTGGTACATGAGACATTGAGCTGGTGGAACATTAGATATTGAGCTGATGGTACATGAGAAATTGAGATGGTGGTACCCTTGAGGAATTTAAGCAGCAGTAATGAACATTCCATAATAAAACATTTAAATGCACAAGTTGTGCATATTTCGTCTATTTACGACTCATCTGTTGTAGAGGAGGCAGTTAATGGTCGCATCCGTTGTGAATCCAATCACTTCAATCAATAACATATAAACTAAATAAACAAAACATTAGTAGTATATTTTGGTCAAATGAAAACAACTTACCCAAGCAGACTGTTTGTCGAGACTTGTAAACAAGGAAGTGTTACGTCACCTGATTCCATTTATAATTTCCAAGGACATCGGATATAGATAACCGGATATCTGAACACCAGAACCTATTTTTATGTGCAGAGAAATGTGTTTAAACATTGAATTCGACAGTTCTAGTAAAATGATTTCTTATCAGTCATAATTAACCACGTACACTTGCAATGACAAATATTTTATTAATTTCTTTTTCGTTTAACAACATACTACTAATATATTTAGTTTGTGTGTTCTATTTTTGTTTAGTTTATTTTTTTATCCTTTTGGTTTTATATGTATCCTTGTGGCGTTTGTTTGTTCCATTATAATGACTTTGTCTTGTCCTTGGATTTCGAATTTATGTACTTTTCCTACTGTTTTGTTGCTTCGGTATTCTTCTGCCGATATTGTTAATACGATTAAGAGAAATAAACCCTACAAGTATAGTTGTATTTGATGTTGTTCAGCGGCACAGCTATAACCATCATTGACAGACCCTATGTTCCTGTAGTGTGCTAACCTCATGACAATATTCAGCTGTCTATGATTATAGCTGTGTAGATATTTTGAAATTCAATTGATCTAGATTAGTCTTAAAGCTAATATGATCCAAACAAACCTATAGTTGCTAAGTAAAATTCCAAAAATAATAGTTCTTAGACACTTCCAGGAAATTTATCGAAACTGGAATCACATCTTTTTGAAATCCATACAATCCAAACCATTGCTGTTGATACAGTGATTCCAAATATACATGGTTGCTAAGTAGAAATTAGAAATAAACTAGTCTTTGAGTCTTTCAGGAAATTTACCAAAATTGTAATCACATATTTTGAAATTCAACTGATCTATATTAGTCTTAAACCTAATATGATCCAAAAAAATCTATAGTTGCTTAGTAAAATTCTAAAAATAATAGTTCTTAGACAATTCCAGGAAATTTATCGAAACTGGAATCACATCTTTTTGAAATCCATACAATCCAAACTAGTGCTGTTGCTATAGTGATTCAAAATATATATGGCTGCTAAGTAGAAATCACAAATAAAGTAGTCTTTGAGGCTTTCAGGAAATTTACAAAAATTGGAATCACATATTTTTGAAATCCAAGTGATCCTGATTTATTAGTCTTAAAGCTAATATGATAAAAAAAAAAATCAATAATTGCTAAGTAAAATTTCAAAAATTTTCCAAAATTGAATCACAAAATTATTGACATCTGGATGATCCCAATATGTGTTACTGCTGATGTGATCCTGAAAATACATGGTTTCTTGTCAAAAATTAAAAAATTGTGGTCTTTGAGACTTCCAGGAATATTTTTTTGTAATTCTTTATTTTTTAAGCAAATTTTTCGTTTTCATTGTACGTATTATACAAAACACAATAAAAGAACGAACTAAGTTCTTTTCATTCTGTGCCACAAATAGATATATTAATCAGAATAAATGTCCTTGACAATTGTTTGAGTATGTAAGCGGAAAAAAGACAAAGTAAATATTAAATAAAAAAAAAAAAAAACAACCGGACTTTCATATTTTCCATATACATGTTGATCAAGATAAAAATTTAATTTACCAAAACAAATACATAAAAGGAGGATGAGGAATACCACAGTATTTTAGATATATATATAAAAAATACTCTGATGCACAATTAAGTCACTGTCCACATACGGTTGTGCACCGAGCTTAAGAGAATAACTGTCCTGAAATAAAATTATAGTTATCTCCCTTTCCTAAAATAGAGCAGTCTTTAAAGAATACCATTTATTTTCTATTTTATCCTTAGCTGCCGGAGGCTTATCAAAGGATGCTGCTAATAGTTCAATATTATATGTATGTTTTAGCATATTAACGATTCATGAAACTGAAGGAAATGATGCATTTACCAGACTTCAGTAAATATAATACTTTATAAGGATAACCAAGTAGTTTGCTATATTATCAATATTTTCAGAACCAAGTAAAATTTCTTGTACAGTATTTGGAATTGATATATTGCCTTGGATCTGAAATAAATCAGATATTTCTATCCAAAAATTTCTAATCATAGGACAGTTTCATAAAAGGTGGGAGATAAATTCTTTGCTTCCGATGCAGAAAGTACATAACTATGTTTCTTTTAACTTGCTATTATATAAGATGCATTCGTGTGAAATTTGGAAGGATTGTGCTTTTATATATAATATATTGTGTTATGATATTGTATTCTTATATTTATTTTGACATGGTATTGTAATTATTATATTATTTATCTTGGCCTAATTTGTTTTGTGTGGCCTTATAACATGTATAATATGCTTATATAATACTTATAGTTGTTTACCAAATAATGTTATAACTGCGCAGTTTAGAAATCACTGGAACAATAATAGATACTGATGGAATGACTAGAAGAGGCTGTTCAAGAATCCCTTGGTTTTAGTCCCTTCGAGTTGGTGTTTGGTCATACTGTAAGGGGACCTTTGAAATTGGTTAAGGAAAAATGGCTTACTGAACACACCGACTTGAATCTTCTAGACTATGTATCTAGATTTAAAGAAAAATTGTATACTGCTTGTCAAATTGCTCAGAAAAACTTAAAAACTGTACAGAATAAGATGAAAATATGGTATGATAAAGATGCCAGGGACAGAGTTTTTGAGCCTGGTGTAAGGTACTTGTACATTTGCCAGTCTCTGGGCATCCTTTACAGGCTAAATACTGTGGTCCTTATACAATCTACAGTAAAATCAATGATTTGAATTATATTGTAAGAACTCCAGGTCGGCGTAAACAAAATGGAGTGTGTCACATTAATAAACCATATTTTGAGCGTACTAATGAAGGAGAGAGTAAACCAGTTGCCACTTTAGCCATGGTTAAATTGGAGAACGATCATGACAAACCAGATATAATTGAACCATCTTTTGATTCCAAGACTATGGAACAAACTGTTAGATTGAAAAATTCAGAAATTTTGTCAAATTTAGACTCAAAACTTCCACATCTGACTATCGATCGCAGAGAAAAATTGAAAACTTTGGTATTTTCTTTTAAAATTTTTTTTCCAGATGTGCCAAACAAAACCACTGCTGTTTGTCATGATGTTGATGTAGGCGATGCTTCTCCAATTAAGCAACATTCTTACCGGCTCAATCCACTTAAACTTGATTTGTTTATGAGACAAGAACTAGATATATGCTTTATCTAGATTTTATTAAAACACTGTATTGTTCATGCTAAGTTCTCGTTACCCTCCAACTTCTTTTGAGGGGGGAGGTGTTATGACATTGTATTATTATATTTATTTTGATATGGTTTTGTAATTATTATATTATTTATCTTGGCCTAATTTGTTTTGTGTGGCCTTATAACATGTATAATATGCTTACATAATACTTATAGTTGTTTACCAAATAATGTTATAACTGCGCAGTTTAGAAATCACTGGAACAATAAAAGATACTGATGGAATGACTAGAACTTTCTATTTGACTTACGTAATAATTCTGGTGTAATTCAAACTTCTACCGTATTCCAGAAGTTTCCGTTCTACAGTATATATACGGACAAGAAAGTTAGACTTTCAGAGCAGAACAATATCGGACCAGACAATAACATTCTTGTGTTCTCAGCTGTTGGATTGACACACTTTTATTTACGTTTCACACATCATACTTGACACACTTTTACTTACGTTACATCACACTAGATTGTGACTGTTTGGATATAATATTCCGTTTGGATTCTCCTAACAGTGACGAGATGAATTCCGGATACAGAAAATACAGAGGATTTTGAACAGTTAAGTTGACATTTTATTTTGTGTAATATTTTTGTAAACTTGTATATAATAAATCTTGTTAAATTTTATTATTGATTTGTGTCTTTTGTTGGCTACAATTTAAAAGGTGATTTCGGCCGTAACAATCTGAAAATTCATTAATGTCCACTGACTGCAGAGTTTGATCCCGTAATACAACACGTACAACGCGGATCAAAATAGTTTCTTATTTTTTTGTACCTCGCCACGACGCGAGTTGACAGTACTGTCTGCCGTTGCCGAATTTCACATAAAGTCCCGTACTTTTTGACATTAGAAAGAAAATTCTGGCGTAAAAATGAAAAAAATAATTGTTCTACGTCATCAAGCCAAGTGGAGTTGCATCCTGGGGTAAAGTTGAGCTTACGTTCTACTGGAAATATGTCTTTTGTCTCGGAAGAGTATGAAATTGAGCACGGATCGATTCATTTTCTTGTTATTTTATCCCTGGGAAGAGTAAAAATATGGAAAATTGACTTTGTAAGCGCTCTCATGCCTTCGTGTCTCAACAAATGTTAATGTAATTAATGTCAAAAATTAAGATCAGCAAGTTTTGGATGAGGTCAAGAATCAGCGTAGAAGGATTAATTACGCACGGAACAGTAAAAATCTAGGTGATGGTCTCAGCAGATTGGATTGAAATCTATAACGTATTGTCAAAGCTTATATCACCAATGTCTTGAATGAGTTTAGTTCAGTAATTTTGGAACTTCATGTCTTGTTATTTATGTTATTTTATTATTACTGGCGGATGACATTGGATACTTATAGCAATCTTACGTAATTACCGTGGCATAGCTTATGTGTCCTTTATGCGATATTTACATTTAAATAACTTGTTATAAAACTTTATTTTTCTATAAACAGTCCTTGTCGATAAAATACTAGTGTGCAGTTTTATCACATATTTTATGGTGATATGGTGTAATCTGCATGGTTGAGTTGATGAATTAAATTGTCACAAACTGTATGTAGAGTGGAATAAGGTTTTATAATTTTGATTTTCAAAAATGGGGCCCACAGGGGAATTGGAAATTTAAACTTGTGACCTAAACTCCTCATTGATTTCTCATAAGGTTTTCGAATTTTGATTTTTAAAAATTGGGGTCCATATGGGTCGAATTTCAAAAATTGGAAGTTGAAGCTTGTGACCTTAACCTTTTCATTTTATGCTTTAATTTCTAAAATTGGAATTTTGTGACGTCATTCATTTTTCATGTCATGCATTTAATTTTTATACATTATTGACTAACAATAGAATATCAGCCTAAATATGATAAAACCTGTCAATACAATACAAAATGTCAAAGTACGCCAATACGACACATACTCGCTTCGCCTCAGTGCAATATGGCTTGCCTGGAACCAATAACTGAGCCAATATGGAAAACCTTACGCAATAATACTATCATATTGTCACATACTATATGTAGATACACAATAAGGTTTTAGAATTTTGATTATCAAAAATTGGGGTCCACAGGGTTCGAATTTAGAAAACTGGAAATTTAAACTAAACTCCTTATTAATTTTTCAATTTATGCTTTTAATTTCTATACACTTTTGTCACATACTGTATGTAGATCCGAAATAAGGTTTTAGAATTTTGATTTTGACAATTTAAGGCCCACAGGCGTTGTATTTCGGAAATAGTGAATTTTAGCTTGTGCCTTAAATTGCTCTCATTTTTCATTTAGATTTAGCAAATTTATTTGTATATAAAATTGTTGTTTATTTTCTGTAGATGAGCGAAAAGGTTTTTAATTTTGAAAATCTATGAAGGGTTCAAATTTTGGGACCGAAAATGGTGAAATTGCTAATTTTGCCTTGTCTCTGGAAATGCTAAAAAAAGACATTCATGTTTTGTTTCAGTAGTTTCATTTATTTATAATATTGTTCATCACTATGTGTAGATGTGCAATAAGGTTTCCATGTTTGAAATTTGATTCAGGGTTCCAATTTTCAGACTGAAACTGTGAAATTTCTAATCTTTCACTGTTAATGCAGTGCGTGGAGGGACATCGTTTCTGATGGCACCAATTTCTAGTTTTATATGCTAGTACATACAAAACAAGATTGTATATCCAGTAATGTGCGTTTCAACGAAAATAAAATTATAGAATTAGAAAAAGTCACCCAAACAAAGTTGTAATGGAATGTAGACAAGGAAGTTATTGGTCACCTAACGTCTTTTAAATTTAAAGGTCATAGTTTAATCTTTTACAGATAACAAAACATTTTAAAATCCACATGCACAGGTAAATAATTCGTTCGTTATAATTTCACTGAATTAAACTCCGTAGTATTTAAATATAGCAAACATCAATTACATTATCGTTGTTTATTACTATTTTGTGTTTTTCTATCTTTGTTTATTATATTTCATGACCTCCATCGAATACGAGGTTAGTACACATTGAAAAATCAACAGTTATCTGGTGGTACAATTTCTCAGTTGGGTTCTTGGTCAATATGACCACCGTAACAAAACATTTAATAAAATGTAGACAAAATATTCATCTTCTGAAATGTATCGTTTTATAACGTACAATGTAGGTTTGTTATACTCATAAACTGTTTTTAATATATCTTTGAACATGCACTGTCCGTTTGTCCGTAACATTTTCTTGGGGCTCACAGGGATCGAATTTCGAAGATTGTCTTTTTAAGCTTATGGCCTAAACTCTTCTCTAACCATATTATTTTTACACAGTAATGTTATACAAGGTATGTAGATGCAGGTATTTGGTTTTAAATTTTTTTTTTTTTTTGAAATTGGAGCACAACTGGATCACAAGTTTTATATTTTGAGCTTAAAAGGTCAATTTGGCTTTAGAAGTTTAATATTTAAAAAAACCGAGGCCTACAGTGGTCGAATTATAATCTTTTTTTATTTTCATTGTATTAGTGGTATTTTTTTATTAGAATGATTGCATATTATCTGTAAGCGGGCAATAAGATTTTATATATTTGACTTTGTGTCTTCTATGTCTTAAGTTGGCTTTGAATTTTTGGACTGCAATTTTATTCAACACTTTGTGTTGGATTGGCTTTCCAAGGACATCACAGAATTTTTTTTTGACCTAATAGTTCATTTTCACTATTTTGTCACATTCAAAATCGTTGGGCAATGGGATGGAAAGTTAGAAAGAAAATTCTTAAGGCACCTTAAAAATGATTTTGCTCTAAGTCAAATGCATAAAACTATGGTTATTGATGTAAAACAAAAATATTATCAGGTAAATATTAAATAAATATATATTTCAGTTTAGAGGAATATACTGACGAAAAAAATAAATCAACTGTGAATAGACCTGAATATGTCAAATAAATAGAATCGATGCCTACATATTATGTTTTACGAATTTTCCTACATTTTTTATGATAAGAATTAATCAAAAGCCGATATAGAACAGATAAGTATATAGTAGAATAACACAGCAACGCCTGAGAAAAATAGTATCTTGATTAGTTTTATGCACTCAGGCTCTAATGTGTGAAACTATTTTCCATTCTTCATATTCTTAGAGAGTGCAGTATGCAGTTGCGTAACGGAAACAACGGAACTGATTGAGAATTTGCAGTTTTCGAAATAATCATTTAGCCTTTCTACTTAAAAAAAATGGAACTTTATTAATAAGTACATGAACAAATTTTTCTTATTGTTTCCAGGGTAAATATTCATAATTATTCTAAAAAACTTAAATCATCCTTGCTAAAATGGTGAAAAATGGTTACAAAATATTGCTAAGTTCTTTGTATCTGTGATCAAAGTTTGAAGTTGCTAAAAAGATTCAATAGACTGAAATTTCCTTAGGCTCCTCTGTCATGTCTATACTGTTACCGTATTAAAGTCAGATGTTGTTCTGGAGTTATGTCGCCTTGTCCGTAAAAAAATCAAATGTGCACGAAAAATCACAAAATTAACAATTTTTGGGTAAATTAAAAATCGTGTAGACTTCGATGTGCTCAATATATATTGTTAAAATTTGAAACATAATTTGTTAAGATAAGTATCTTTTAATGGTCAACTGCTTATCAATGCTAAACATATAGCTTCAACTCCTATTTTGTGTTTTAATTTAATGAAGTTTACCCTTCACTAAATGACAAACGTCAAGTAAAAAGCCTAAGTCACTGGAATTGCCAAACTTCCGATAAACTGAATGGATTATTAGATTAAATTTTGTGTAAAATTGGTTTCCGATTTTAAAAAAAGGACAAATATACCTAGGGAGCAATAAAAAAACGTAATTCATTGGACAGACAAACCCGGGAAGACAAATGAACAACCACAAGCACAACAAATAAACACAGAAAACTAAAAAAACAATGAACAATACGAACTCCTATAAAAACCATGAATGAACCCAGGTGCTCCGGAAGGGTAAGCACTTCCTGCTCAGTATACGGCACCCGTCGTGAAATTCAACAAAGACAAACCGGTGGAAGTCACAAATCGGTGGAGGCACATGAAAGGTTACGACAGTGGGAACAGGTCCGACATCATCTTATATATTGGAACACTGTAATGGTCAATCAATTCGTGATGACGACCGTAAAATTTCCTAAGTGGTGACATCAACTTATCCCTGATAAAACCATGGTTAAGAGGCTTTTGTCAAACATTGCCGAGAACGTAAAAGAAGTATTGATTAATGCCAGGTCTGTTCGTTTAGTCAATGCATTTCTTTTTGTAGGAACTGCACATGGATCGAAGTTTTCTTCTTTCACAGTATTGACTTATTTTATTTGCAGTAAATAAATGGTGTAGCAAATCGTACCGGTATGTATTGTGGCGCCTGAATAACACTTATGCTTAAGGGCTTGTTCGTCTGCACACGACGTGTCATTTGTAAGTAAGTAAGTAAGTAAGTAAGGAAGTAAGTAATGTTTTTATTTAAAGAGGGTAACATAGTTAGCATAAAATACTAATCTTCCATGAGGCGCTCAATTAAAATATAAATTAATAAAACACACACAATAAATTAACAATGTAATATCTCGCCTTTCAATACAGTGAGTATAATTTAACAAATTTAGAAAGTTTCACGGAGTTTAAGTAATCTGTATAATTTCTTTTCAATGTTTCTATATTTTTATTCAATTTTAGGTCTGCTGGTAAAGCATTCCATAAAATGATTCCAGAATAGTAAAAACTTTTCTTCATAAAATTTGTATTTTGACGAGGTACAAACTAGTTTCTTCTCTTTGTTGATCGTAAAGAATAAGTTGAAGCATTATCAGCAGTATTAAAGACATCACATAAATATTCTGAAGCAAGATTATCGACGCATTTAAACATTAAAACGCCTTTGTAATAATCAAATAATCTTTTAAAAAAAGATAGCCATCCAAGTTTTTTAATAGTATATTGGTAGGTATGTCTCTTTTTGCATTAAGTATAATTCTTGCAGCCCTTTTTGTAACTTATAGAACTTTTCTAAACTTGCTAAACTGGCTTGGCCCCATATTGTACAAAATAATCAAACAATGGTAAGACATAACCATTATAATACAAAAGTAAACCTTCTGATGGAAGATTATCTTCACATCAGTCCAAGCTGAGAGGAAATTCAGTGATTGCTTCGGAGTAAACTCTAACTTTCGATACTTATATTGAAATGCTTTACTCATTCTCCAATTCTCAATAAAAAATTCATTTTAAACATATTTCATCTCTAACATATATCTGTTTCAATATTGTTTGACTTTCTGTTTTTTGACACTAAGCATTACTGAAGATGAATATCAGCTAACATAGGAGTATACACATCATACTGAGTTGCACTAACCACTCCATTACATCCCATTTAAATCATATAACCCTAACCAATCTGTCTATTAAATAATTTTGAGACTGCAGATATGAATTCAGTCAATAGGTAGAGTTATTATTTAACTAGCTCGTATCATTACATCTAATTTTCTCAAGTGATATCTCATATAAAAGAACAGAATTGAAACAATTGAACAATGTCAGTCATACATCAAAATTTCCTTTAAAAAAATTAAGTATGAAAGATTAATGTGATTAATTACAAATTAATGCAATTTACAGAGCAAAATATTAAAACATTTTTATAATGTCAAAAACACATGCTTCTTCGACATGTCTCACTGCAAGCAACTGCTGTTTTGTCTTGTTGTAAGCCAATCCATGCAGGTTTCTCTTTTCGCTATCTTTGCAATGCAATGATCTAAATTGTTTTCCGTCAGCATATATTACAATAACTGTATTTGATTCACGATCTCCAACAAAAATAGTTTCATCTTCATCTGCTGTTATTCCGGCTGGACTTTTTAATACGAATTCATTTTGAAACTGCCATAATAATTCACTGTTTGACCCTAGAACGGTCACAGTATTGCTGTTAGTATAGGCGATTTTATCATTAAATGCTACCACGAATGATCTATAAGTAACCTTGGCGTCTTTATAGAAATTGTTGGTTTTATAATTCTGTAAAGTCATTCTCTGAAGTCCTCTCTCTTCGACACAGTAGAACAAGTAACCATTTACATGTATAATACCGAAACAAGGTCCGACTATTTTAATTTTATTCAAGACTTTTTTCTTAATAATATCAGTAAGTAATATGCAATTTTCATAACCGCATGACACGGCGACAGTTTTCTGGTCGATTTCTGTAACGTCAAATGCATGACACGATAGTTCAACTTTATATTCATATGACCCATCGCTTCTATGAACGGTCAACAAACTGTCATAATGAGAAGCAAATACTATACTCCCAGTTGAAATTATACAGCAACTTGTTGTGCGTGAACCTAAAACATTTGCGACCTTTATTTTGTTGTTTATTTTCATTTCATAAACATTAGGCATTTCTTTTTGTTGACTACTTTTATATCTGGGATAAAATGTAGATGCCTTTAATCTTGTAGATATTTTACCAAAAGGTATTATCATCCTTTGAACATTTGCAAGATTTTGATCAATATCAACATTAGGCATTGCTTTTAGTTGACTTCGAAGTTGTGATTGTTTATAATTTTTGTATCTTGGACAAAATGTAGATGCCTTTAATCTTGAAGATATTTTACCAAAACGTATTATCATCCTTTGAACATTTGCCAGATTTTGATCAATATCAAATTTAATCTCTACCTGATCTAATTTCCCTTCTTCGTGAATGGACTGGATATACTTCATCTCTTTCAAAGACGTTTTCTCGAGTTCTTTCATGCCAATGAAAGTTTGCAAATCAGACGCGTACTTTTTGATTTTTCCAATACCGTTTATAATCGGTTCTAACTCCTTTTCTTTCGACTTAAGTACATTAAAAATGTCATTTATTTCTTTTTCGTTCTCTGTCGTAAGAGATGAAAGTTCTGCCAAAGCAGATTTTTCTATTTCATCAAGATGTTTATTTACATGTTCACGGACATTCTTTATCTCTTGAACTATTTTGTCATTTTGGCGTTTGATAATATCGATACTTGTTGCGCAATCTTTTATGGCTTCTTTGGTGTTATATATAATATCTGCGATGTTTTGCTCAATAGTTTCCATGGCAACTGACCTTTTGACATTTTGTATAACGTCATCTATTGTTTTAGTTTCTTTACACTCAGTGTGGGTCTGGACAATACATCTCTTACACAAAGGTTCTTCATGTTTTACACAGTAAACTTGATACTTCTCATTGTGTTTATCACAAAATAATTTAGTTTTTAATATAAACTTAGGTAACTGTTGATAACTCTCTATTTCTATGGTGGAATGGTCCTTGCTGGATTTTGATATACTATGATGCTCATTGCATTCGGAACACAGCGCATCTTCACATTCTGGACACCATAGTGTAGCAGGGTTTTCTTTGTTACGGATTAGACATATTCCGCACTGGAAATGCTCGGACGTTGCCATAATTAATTGTGATCTGAATACAAGCAAAAAATATTACTCGTTCCCGCAAATAAAAAATATCTTAATTTAATTGTCGTTATGTTTTAGTTTACTTTAATAATTCCAAAGGTCAGTTCGCAGGATAGATCTTTGGCATTTTGAAAATCTTTATTCTAGAATTATGAATTAATTTTTTATAGGTTAAGTAAGTCGTCCAAGAAAACATAAAAGGATTACAAATGTTTATAAAAGTTATTTTCAACCGTTGATATTATTTTAAATTGGGGAATTTACAACGGAAAATTAAATGCACTCTAATACTTGAAATTTTTTTAATAATTTGAAATGAATACGTGCATTTTACGTGTAACATAGGGATGCAATACTTGATTTAACAAAATCTTACAGGAAGACTTGTCTGTCTTTTACATTGGAAATTCCATAGGCGAAATATTTTTGTTTCTCTTGAAGACATGGTCGAACAAAATATTGTAGTTCAATCGTTTGACTTATGACTTAGCTAATTGCATCTGTCAGCCCAGTCATTAGACAATTTACAATGATCAAGGTATTCATATATTGAAAAATCCATTCCGCGAACTGAGGTTTCCAGACATTTATAGTTTGTTGTAATAAGTCTAACAAGAATGGACACACTACATGTCTCGCCTGCGTATGCACATGGGCACAAACTAATGATTATCTGATACCCGACATTGCAAGTCAAAGGAAAATGTGTTAAAAATAGTAATGGTCAGGCGATAATTCGTCTGAAAAATCTCATGCATGTCGTTGAAGCCTAAAACTGCGTCCAAAGTGAGCTGACATGTCGGAGACTGGTATGTACCCACAAAAAACTATCTATAGACCAAAAATAATGGGTCTACATATAATACATTTATTACATTTGTTGAGAAATGGACTTATTTGTAAAAATGGGACAAGAATCACTCAGCCTCAAATTGAGGTCAATTTGGATATAGGAATTACAGGTACATAAAAATGGACTTAATCATGAAAATGTGACTCTCAAATCTGAAATTCAAGTCAAGGTCTCAGACAGCTATGTATCCACCAAGCACTATCTATTGACAAAATATGGTTGGTCTATGTATTGCAGTTGCTGAGAAATGGATATTATCCCAAAACGTGAAACAAGTCAGTCAAGATGTCAGATGTTAAAGTGGTATATACAAAGATCGTCTATCAACCAAATACTGTGGGTCTCTTTACAAATGTCGTACAGTTGCTGAGAAATAGACAAGATCATTAACATGTATATTAAGTCACTCAAGCATGAAATTCAGGTCAAGTTCAGCTGACAGGTGTTAGACTGGCATGTATCCACCAAGAACTACTTACAGACCAAATATGATGGGCCTTGCTGAGAAATGGACTTAATCTAAAAAGTGTAATACAAGTCACTCAAGCATGCAATTGAGGTCAAAGTCCAGAGAAAATTGTCAGACTTGCATGAACCCACTAAGAACTATCTATAGACCAAACCCGGTTGATCTAAGTAATCGAATTAATCAAGAAACTTAGATGAAAATCAGTCAATCATGAAATCGAGGTCAAGTCCAGAGACAAGTATCAGACTTGCATGTACCCTCCAAGAACTATAAAGAGTTACAGTTTCAGAAAAATGGACTTAGTCACGAAAATGTGACGCAGGTCACTCAAGCATGAAATTGAGGTCACGGTGTGTTTAGGTATTACAGTTTTAGAGAAATGGATTTAATGACGAAAATGTGACGCAGGTCACTCAAGCATGAAATTGAGGTCAAGGTCAAAAGGCATGTGTCAGACTGACATGTACCACATAAGAACTATCTTTTGACCAAATATGGTAGGTCTAGGTATTCTAGTTGCAGAGAAATGGACTTAACTACGAAAATGTGACAAAGTCACGCAAGCATGAAATTGAGGTCAAGGTCCCAATCCTGGTGACAGACTGGCATGTACCCACTAAGAACTATCCATAGACCAAATATGGTTGGCCTAGGTATTACAGTTGCTGAGAAATGGATTTAACCACGAAACTTGGATTTATGTTTATGAAGTAAGTGAACCATGAAAGCACGTCTGGGTCAAAAGACAAGTATACTGCGGAAAACCTTATACGATAAGGTATCTGTGGACCATCAATCTTAATTGTAAGTATAACATGTGCAAAGTTATTAAAGTTTTAAAAAAGTTTACACCGCCGTCGCCGTCGGAAAGTAACACCTTCAAGACTTTTCGTAGCAGGCGAGACAAAAATGTAATAAACTTATATATATTTATTGTGCGAATTTTGACATTAAAAATATAACGATGACTGAATGAAATTTTTTTCTTGATTCAATAAGCAATGACTCTTTTTCTGCGTTATAGTATTCTTTTAAAATGGTTAAGAAAAACAGGTGAAGGTGAAGGTCAAATCGAATAACTTGATACTGACGTGTTTTTTTGCGATCAGGGTCACAGATGCTAAAGATAAATGTTCAAGTCAATAACCGTAGTCTCTTAAATACGTGAATTGTTTATAGGGAGATAACTGCCAAAAACTCTTTAACTGGAATTCATGAACAATTTGGATAAGGTTTCGATATCTATTGCGGCCACAGGTGAAAAAAAAACTAATTAAGCTAACTGATTAGGGACAGTTTACAATCTGCTGAACATGATTTTAAAATGATACGCACAAACATATAACGAAATCAATTCGATTTGGGAACAGTTTCAATATTACATGTATTACTGAATACCGAACTAATGCTGGAGCGAAAATAACAAACATTGTGAAATAGTATAGTTAATGGGCGGATTCCTCGTAAAATCATACATACATACATACATATATGTACTATCTTATATAATAAACAAGTACATATTATATTTTTACATACTAGTACATATAAACTAACATCGCATATCCAATGTATTTCAGCAAAGAATTAAGAAACTCACCTAAATAAAGTCGTCAGGAGATATCAATCACGAAGTTATTGGTCACCGGACTTCCTTAAAATATAGGTCATAGAATAGTTATAAACAGATAACAAATCCTATGTACAGGTGAATAATTCGTCCTTCATAATAAAACTGAGTAAAACTAGGTTGTAATTTATCAAATACTTTTAAAACGCAAATTATATTTTTTAGTTTAATATTATTCATTTTATGATTGAAAGAAATTGAACATCTTTTTCTGTCGATAAATAAATCCTCGAAAAAAATAATGATAATTTAATGTTTATCTATCTTTATTTATTATTACATTTCAGGGCCTTTAACGAATACAACTGTTAATAAACATAGAAAAACCAGCAAGAACATTTTCTATTCGACATGTATGTAACTCCTGGGGCAGGCGATACCAACTTTGATGGAATGGTCCTTAGACTTTACACTTTCAAGTCTTGATCTCCGACCAATATGACCGCCGTACTTAAAATTAAAAAAAAACAGTCGACAAAAGAAATTATCTGCTCATACATATATATTATCTATTCTTTGTGTGTTTAATTACCCGACTATGTGAACTGTTGATCACTTTTTTCATCTGGCCCATTTTTTCATTGGAACAGAAAGCATAGTGTTCTGTTTATTTAGAATGAACTTTTACCGTTTGCTGAATTTTTAGCCTTATGTGCCTTATATAAATATCTTTTTCCAGATGGAAAATTATTAATTCACACTGACTGTCTGCTTTGTAAAATTCTTGCAATGAGACAGTTGATAAGATAAAATTTCTGCAAATAGTTGAGTTTAACATGAATTTAAAAAATTACCCTAGAACCATTTATGACAGTTCTACTCTAGAACCATTCTGGACGGTTCTATCCTAGAACCATTTATGAGAGTTCTACCCTAGAACCATTTATGACAGTTCTAACTTAGAACGATTCTGGACGGTTCTACCCTAGAACTATTTATGACCCTGGCAATAGTTTATGAATTTTGAACATCAAAAATAATTAATTTGTTGTCACAATTTTAAAATCAACTTTTATCATACCGAAATATATTGTAGAGTAAAAAAAAGAAGAAAAAAAAATCACTCAGAATAAAGTTTTTACTAAAACTAAATGATTTAAAACTAGTATATAAAACATTCCTCTACATATGTTTCGACAAGAAAACACTTTAAATCAAGATTTAGTTCCGTCCCTACTTGAAATTATTGAGTAAAATATCTATATACATGTATGTACGTTGTGTCTAGGTAATTTTTCGATAAATTGGTGAAATGCACTTCTTATTTCAAAATGGCGGTACTCATCCCAATCATCTTCTACCTTGTCATAACGAAATAAATAGGAGCAAAGAGAATTAATTATATAATATATCATATATTTACCTTATAAAAATGGTAAAAAAGATAAATTATTAATTTAAAATAAATTAAAATTTTACTTATCTGTCACATTTGAAATCTCTGCATTGAAATTTGGGACCACTTTATCATTGCTTATACACACCTCTTAATTCAAATGCTGCATTAATTATTTTAAAATGTAGCGTTATCAAAATTTGAAACCCCACTGATTTTGTCATATTTGAATTTGTTTACCTGTATACATACACATGTATCTGTGTATCTTAAAGGTTGCAACAATAAACATCCGGACAGTCAAGGTACAATATACATGTCAAAACGTTAATTAGCTATAATAACCTGAAACACAAAACATGTTTCGGAGAACAAATTTCTTTACCAGTCCTGTAAATTTACTTCACATAAAAATCACACACATTTTAACAAAAACAATAATTCGTTTTTCTTGTGTGTTAAAAAACTAAAAAACAATTGCACCATAGCTCCTTAATTACATGTATGTACTTTTGCCGTTTTGTATAAATTGGTCATAAATTTAATATTATTAATTATTGCCATAATTTCATATATTGAAATTATAATCGATGTGAAATGTTACTACATATTTAAAAAAAATGTTAAAAGTTTCTAAAAAGCGAAGACGAGGAGTATGTGCCATAATCAATACAGAGTTATCGGACATAAAAATTGGCGGTTCTACCCCAGAACTATTTATGACAGTTGTGAATGGTTTTACCCTAGAAGCATTTATGAAAGTTCTACCGTAGAACCATTTATGGCAGTTCTACCCTAGAACCATTCTGGACAGTTCTACCCTAGAACCATTTATGACAGTTCTACCCTTGAACGATTTATGACAGTTCTACCCTAGAACTATTTATGACGGTTTTACCATAAAACCATTTATGACAGGGTTGGTTCTACCCGAGAACCGTTCTAGAATGGTTCTAGAACCGTCCTCTCTGACAGAATAGTTGAGAGATTAGAACTGATCTTAACTGTACAATTGGTATTGTTCTCAGGGATAATTTAGTATTCCCGGAAGATAATAAATTGTTATATATCATAAAAAATTCTCCAACAATATTTAATGCTAAAATGTATTGGTCTAACTTTTTAAATTTTTGTCTGATTTCCTTGCTGGAAAAGAAAATAAACACTTTCGAACCGTTTTTGTTTATATCTGTTATCGTTTTTGAGATATAAGGTGACGCGCCAATTTTTGAAACACTTTAATTCTTCGTCGGAATTGATGAATTTTTCAAAAACAAAAGTTACTGCATATTTTTTTTGTAACTTTCACCGTTTCCAAGATAAAAAGGGGACATTATAAGTTCCTTCATGCTTACCCCATATCCTTACATTTTTATCTGTATATTGAATTTTGCCTCACCATTACGTAAATGAATGAAAATGAAAGAAAAATCCTGTTGTTATTGACTCCAGTGGGTAAAAGGTCGACCAGGTCACTTACTTTGTTTCAGGATGATATTCATCAAAAGATCACACTGATTTCGTTCTGCGATTTCGCGGGTGTGTTATAGCGTAATTTTAAACCGCAAACCTGTCCATCTCAAATTTTAATGTAATACATGTACATTTTTGTTAACCCGTTCAATGCATTTTTGCATGGTATTGCTTCTGGCCGGGGATCATGACTTTGCCTTTCTTTGTAGATAGCGCAATTCAGATATTATCATTATTAATGTGCTGTTTACATCATATTGCAGATTTAATATAATATTGATACAAGGAAGACATCAATGGATCAGACATAATATGTATTAATAGATATTATTTCATTTGCTTGGTCATCAATCAAAAATAATTTCTTGTTGTGTTGCAATTGTCGTGATTGTATCATTTGTTATAAATATGATTCAAATTACATTGACTTGATGTTGGGAGGAATTATCACGGCAGGTAAGAAGTCTTTTTTATTTTTTTTATTTAATGAAACCGACTGCAATTTGTTACAGCATCAATATAATCAGTTCTCGTAAACGGTTCAGAAATATTGAGATACATTGTTGTAAATGAGTTGACCACGTGTGCCATTTTATGACTAAAACTCGGGTCACAAAAATACCCATATCACGATTTTCAAGTAACCTTTCCATTAACTATGCATAAACTTTATAGTAACAATTTCCCCATTTCAGTCGCTGAAAAACAAATAATTTATTGAATACAATGTAAGGCATTCGAGATATCAGTTAGTTCGTTTGGGAGACTTCGTAACAGTTCACTGTTACAGTTATTACTCGTTAATATAACCTTTTCTTTTTGTTGTTAGTTCATGTACTTTAATAAAGTCGAAACTCATACCTATATTACTAATTTATATATGTGTTATACAAAATCATTTTCTTCTAAATGTAATATAAAATTTCCTACTGAAAAAAATCTAAAAAAAGTTCTTTAATTTTCCAATATAGGATGTCATTGACATACATCATTTTCTAAAGGACACTTTTGAGATTATACGTCTATATCACATATAAATATACCATGATTATTATAGCATTGATAACATTGGTAGAGTATCTGGAGTTGTCTGTAAGATTAAAATCATTCACAACTCAAACAAAAGTATAACATGTAGGGTTCCTATATGTAATAATTCAACGAGAAACAAAGTGAAATATCAATCCTGGCTTATAAATATGTTAAAACAGAGAATCTGTTCATGACATTTCAGTCTCGTTAAATTGAGGACCAGTGGTAAAACAGAAGCAGATGGACAAGTTATCTCAATACGTTTAGCATTAAAGTGTTTTAATCCGTGGTTTAAAACATCAATACATGATCACGAAGTTTGATCCAAAATGTTTAAAGTGCTGATTGAATTTAGTATCGGATTGGTCTCTGTACGGTAATAATAAGGCGGTATCTGTAAATGTGGTAACTTTTGAATTGAATTACGAATACAATACAGAAACGGAAGTAAAATATCGTGAAAATATAATTTAGAGGACTTACCCTTGTAAATAAAACTATCTTTGGTCGGGTTGTTGTCTCTTTGACACATTCTACATAAGGAACAATGGACTGTTAACATAAAAATGAGTATTTTGTCAGGTATGTATATTGTGAAGAAGATAAGAAAACTTACCCAAACGATTGCCTTGTCAGAATGTGTTCTTTAGAATTCTCTAGGTCAACTGTTATCTGATAGTTGGATTTTATCTACCTGTTAAAATTCCTAGGCGCAAAGGACTGCGTTCAGTTTGCCAGTACTAATGGAAGGGAATTTATCTAATATAAATCTTTTCGGTTGTATATAACAAAAATACAAATATATGTTATCTATGGAAATACTGTTCAAAAAAAAGAAACGTATAATCAAATTTTATTTTTAAAAAAAACCGGGGGCTCCGGAAGATTAAGCAGTGTCTGCTTCCTGCAGGACATCCGCCATGTTTCCCATGTCAAATCCGGTATGCGGAAGAGATTAATTCAATGGAACAGGTTCATTTTCATTTGGGAAACGGTTTTTTTCATACCTGTCAACCAAGTCATGATGACGTCCATAAAACTTTAATAAGGATGACTTCAGCTTAGAAGCAACGTACCCTTGTCTGAGAAACTTTTCTGTAAGGAACCGGGCTCTGTCCAGGAAGTTAATGTATATGTCACAAGCTCTGGAATAACGTATGAGTTGTGAAATATATACTCCATACGCCGGCACTTCTGGAATATTGCCACTCAAAAATGGGAAGTTGACGATTGGAAAGTCAAAGTCATCCCGGTTGTCGTAAAGTTTTGTATTCAACCTTCCTTTGGTGTCAATTTCAAGGTGAAGGTCCAGATAGGTTGCAAACTTGGCAGTGTTTGTGGTATCCTTAATTTCGAGCTCATTGGGATAGATGAGATGTAAGATGAGCTGTAAGAAATGAACGTAAGATATCTTATTTAGTTAAAAAGATATCTTGATTGTTTTAAAAGATATCTTATCAACTTAAAAATATATCTTATAAACTTAATAAAATATCTTTTAAACTAGAACATCCCTTAATTATGAACGTTTTCAATGTTACTGAAAAACGAATTAATTATCACCATATACAAAATAATTCATTTAACTAACAAATACATATATTTATCCCCGCACTTCGAATGAAGTTTTGGGATATTTGTAATCGGTCGGTCTGTCCGTCCATGTGTCTGCCCGTCTGTCCTCCGCTAGATAATATTGTCTCCAGAACTCCTTGTTCAGTTTTAACTTCATGCATTTAATTTCTGTACACTATTGTCACAAACTGTATGTGGATGTGCAATAAGGTTTTAGAATTTTGATTTTCAAAAATGGAGCACACAGGGGAATTGGAAATTTAAACTTGTGACCTAAACATCTCATTGATTTCTCATAAGGTTTTGGAATTTTGATTTTTAATAATTGGGGTCCATATGGGTCGAATTTCAAAAATTGGAAGTTTAAGCTTGTGACCTAAACTCCTCATACATTTTTCATTTTATGCTTCAATTTCTAGACAGTATTGTCACATACCGTACGTAAATGTGCAATAAGGTTTTCGAATTTTGATTTATATAATTTGGGCCCACAGGGGTCGAATTTCGAAAATTGAATTTTAAGTTTGTGACCTAAACTCCTCGTTCATTTTTCACGTCATGCATTTCATTTTTATACAATATTGTCACATACTATATGTAGATGCGCAATAAGGTTTTTAAATTTTTATTTTCCAAAATCGGGGCACACAGGGGTCGAATTTAGAAAACTTGAAATTTAAACTAAATTCCTTATTAATTTTTCATTTTGTGCTTTTAATTTCTATACACTTTTGTCACATGCTGTTTGTAGATCCGCAATAAGATTTTAGAATTTGATTTTGACAACTTGAGGCCCACAGGGGTTGTATTTCGGAAATAGTGAGTTTTAGCATGTGCCTTAAACTCCGCTCATTTTTCATTTAGATTTAGCAATTTTTTTTGTATATAATATTGTTGTTTGTTTTCTGTAGATGTGCGAAAAGGTTTTTAATTTTGAAAATCTATTAAGGGTTCAAATTTTGGGACCGAAAATGGTTAATTTCTAATTTTGCCTGGTCTCTGGAAATACTGAAAAAAGACATTCATTTTTTGTTTCAGTGGTTTCATTAGTTAATAATATTGTTCTTCACTATGCGTAGATGTGCAAGAAGGTTTTCACGTTTGACATTTGATTCAGGGTTCCAATTTTCAGAAATTGTGAAATTGGTAATTTTTCCCTGTTAATTGTTTTTTGACTTATGCAGTGCGGGGATGGACATCATTTATTATAGCACCAATTTCTAGTTTTATATGCTAGTACATACCCACAAGATTGTATATCCAGTAATGTGCGTTTCAACGAAAATAAAATTATAGAATTAGAAAAAATCACCCAAAAAAAGTTGTAAGCGGATGTAGACAAGGAAGTTATTGGTCAACTGACGTCTTTTAAATTTAAAGGTCATCGTTTATTCAAACACAGATAACAATACATTTTAAAATCCCCATGCACAGGTAAATAATTCGTTCGTTATAATTTCACTGAATTAAACTCCGTAGTATTTAACTAAACCAAACGTTAATTACATTATCGTTGTTTAAATACTATTTTTCAGTTTATGATTTTATAAAATTTACCTTCTTTGTACCCAAAAAACTTGGAATAATTAGACAAAAAAATAATGAGAACATTTTGTTACTATTTTTTTGTTTTTCTATCTTTATTTATTATATTTCATGACCTCCATCGAATACGAGGTTAGTACACATTGAAAAATCAACAGTTATCTTGTGGTACAATTTCACAATTGATTCAGGGTTCTTGGTCAATATGACCACCGTAACAAAACATTTAATAAAGAGTCGGCAAAATATTCATCTTCTGAAATGTATCGTTTTATGACGTAAAATGTAGGTTTGTTATACTAATGAACTGTTTTTAATATATCTTTGAACGTGCAGTGGTTGGCTCCATCTGACCGTCCGTTTGTCCGTCACATTTTCTTGTTATATCACGTCCGCCTTTTGTTTTTGGGTAAAATGGTTGCATACGACCTGTAGATGCACAGTAAAGTTTTAAAATTATAACTTGGGGCTCACATGGATCGAATTTCGAAAATTGTCTTTTTAAGCTTGTGGCCTAAACTTTTTTCTAACCATATTACTTTTACACAATAATGTTATACAAGGTATGTAGATGCAGGGTTTGGTTTTAGAAAATTATGATTTTTTTTAATAGGAGCGTAATTGGATCACAAGTTTTTCTATTTGAGCTTAAGTGGTCAATTTGGCTTTAGAAATTTAATATTAAAAAAAAACTGAGGCCTACAGTGGTCGAATTCTAATGTTTTTTTTTAATTTTCATTGTATTAGTGGTATTTTCTTATTAGTATTATTAGTATGATAGCATATTATCTGTAAATGGGCAATAAGATTTTATATATTTGACTTTGTCAAATGTCCCAACTCTTCTATGTCTGAAGTTGGCTTTGAATGTTTGGACCTGTTGCATTTTTTTTCAATACCTTGTGTTGGTTTGGCTTTCCAAAGAAAAGTTTTTGATCTAATGGTTCATTTTCATTATTTTGTCACATTTAAAATCGTTGGCCAATCGGATGGAAAGTTAGATCATAGTAAATTCTTAAGGCACCTTAAAATGATTTTGCTCCAAGTCAAATGCATAAAACTATGGTTATTAATGTAAAACAAAGCAATTATCAGGTAAATATTAAATAAGTATTTATTTCAGTTTAGAGGAATATACTGACGAAAAAAATAAATCAACTGTGAATATGACAAATAAATAGAATCGATGCCTACTTATTATGTTTTACGAATTGTCGTGCATTTTTTTATGATAAGAATTAATCAAAAGCCGATATAGAACAGATAAGTATATAGTAGAATAACACAGCAACGCCTGAGAAAAATAGTATCTTGATTAGTTTTATGCACTCAGGCTCTAATGTGTGAAACTATTTTCCATTCTTCATGTTCTTAGAGAGTGCAGTATGTAAGCTTTTTACTTGACGTTTGTCATTTAGTGAAGGGTAAACGTCATTAAATTAAAACACAAAATAGGAGTTGAAGCTATATGTTTAGCATTGATTAGTAGTTGACCATAAAAGATACTTATCTTAACAAAGTCTGTTTCAAATTTTAACAAGATATATTGAGCACATCGAAGTCTACACGATTTTTAATTTACCCAAAAATTGTTAATTTTGTGATTTTTCGTGCACATTTGATTTTTTTACGGACAAGGCGACATAACTCCAGAACAACATCTGACTTTAATGCGGTAACAGTATAGACATGATAGAGGAGCCTAAGGAAATTTCAGTCTAGTGAGTCTTTTTAGCAACTTCAAACTTTGATCACAGATACAAAGAACTTGGCAATATTTTGTAACCATTTTTCACCATTTTAGTAAGGATGATTTAAGTTTTTTAGAAAAATTATGAATATTTACCCTGGAAACAATTAGAAAAATGTGTTCATGAACTTATTAATAAAGTTTCATTTTTTTAAGAAGAAAGGCTACAGTATGCAGTTGCGTAACGCAAACAACAACGGAACTGATTGAGAATTTGCAGTTTTCGAATTAATCCACATTTTTCTTATTGTTCCAGGGTCAACTGCTATAAACATATAGCTTCAACTCCTATTTTGTGTTTTAATTTAATGAAGTTTACCCTTCACTAAATGACAAACGTCAAGTAAAAAGCCTAAGTCATTGGAATTGCCGAACTTCCGATAAACTGAATGGATTATTAGATTAAATTTTGTGTAAAATTGGTTTCCGATTTAAAAAAAAAGGACAAATATACCCAGGGAGCAATAAAAAAATGTAATTCATTGGACAGACAAACCCGGGAAGACAACTGAACAACCACAAGCACAACAAATAAACACAGAAAACTAAAAAAAAATGAACAATACTAACTCCTATAAAAACCATGAATGAACCCAGGTGCTCCGGAAGGGTAAGCAGTTCCTGCTCCGTATAGGACACCCGTCGTGAAATTCAACAAAGACAAACCGGTGGAAGTCACAAATCGGTGGAGGCACATGAAAGGTTACGACAGTGGGAACAGGTCCGACATCATCTTGGAACACTGTAATGGTCAATCAATTCGTGATGACGACTGTAAAATTTCCTAAGTGGTGACATCAACTTATCCCTGATAAAACCCTGGTTAAGAGGCCTTTGTCAAACATTGCCGAGAACGTAAAAGAAGTATTGATTAATGCCAGGTCTGTTCGTTTAGTCAATGCATATTTATTTGTAGGAACTGTACATGGATCGATGTTTTCTTCTTTCACAGTATTGACTTATTATATTTGCACTAAATAAATGGTGTAGCATATCGTACCGGTATGTATTGTGGCGCCTGAATAACACTTATGCTTAAGGGCTTGTTCGTCTGCGCATGACATGTCATTTGTAAGTAAGTAAGTAAGTAAGGAAGGAAGTAATGTTTTTATTTAAAGAGGGTAACATAGTTAGCATAAAATACTAATCTTCCATGAGGCGCTCAATTAAAATATAATTAATAAAACACACACAATAAATTAACAATGTAATATCTCGCCTTTCAATACTGTGAGTATAATTTAACAAATTTAGAAAGTTTCACGGAGTTTAAGTAATCTGTATAATTTCTTTTCAATGTTTCTATATTTTTATTCAATTTTAGGTCTGCTGGTAAAGCATTCCATAAAATGATTCCAGAATAGTAAAAACTTTTCTTCATAAAATTTGTATTTTGACGAGGTACAAACTAGTTTCTTCTCTTTGTTGATCGTAAAGAATAAGTTGAAGCATTATCAGCAGTATTAAAGACATCACATAAATATTCTGAAGCAAGATTATCGACGCATTTAAACATTAAAACGCCTTTGTAATAATCAAATGATCTTTTTAAAAAAAGATAACCATCCAAGTTTTTTAATAGTATATTGGTAGGTATGTCTCTTTTTGCATTAAGTATAATTCTTGCAGCCCTTTTTGTAACTTATAGAACTTTTCTAAACTTGCTGAACTGGCTTGGCCCCATATTGTACAAAATAATCAAACAATGGTAAGACATAACCATTATAATACAAAAGTAAACCTTCTGATGGAAGATTATCTTCACATCAGTCCAAGCTGAGAAGAAATTCAGTGATTGCTTCGGAGTAGACTCTAACTTTCGATACTTATATTGAAATGCTTTAATCATTCTTCAATTCTCAATAAAAAATTCATTTTAAACATATTTCATCTCTAACATATATCTGTTTCAATATTTTTTTGACACTAAGCATTACTGAAGATGAATATCAGCTAACATAGGAGTATACACATCATACTGAGTTGCACTAACCACTCCATTACATCCCATTTAAATCATATCACCCTAACCAATCTGTCTATTAAATAATTTTGAGACTGCAAATATGAATTCAGTCAATAGGTAGAGTTATTATTTAACTAGCTCGTATCATTACATCTAATTTTCTCAAGTGATATCTCATATAAAAGAACAGAATTGAAACAATTGAACAATGTCAGTCATACATCAAAGATTTCCTTTAAAAAAATTAAGCATGAAAGATTAATTACAAATTAATGTAATTTACAGAGCAAAATATTAAAACATTTTTATAATGTCAAAAACACATGCTTCTTCGACATGTCTCACTGCAAGCAACTGCTGTTTTGTCTTGTTGTAAGCCAATCCATGCAGGTTTCTCTTTTCGCTATCTTTGCAATGCAATGATCTAAATTGTTTTCCGTCAGCATATATTACAATAACTGTATTTGATTCACGATCTCCAACAAAAATAGTTTCATCTTCATCTGCTGTTATTCCGGCTGGACTTTTTAATACGGATTCATTTTGAAACTGCCATAATAATTCACTGTTTGACCCTAGAACGGTCACAGTATTGCTGTTAGTATAGGCGATTTTATCATTAAATGCTACCACGAATGATCTATAAGTAACCTTGGCGTCTTTATAGAAATTGTTGGTTTTATAATTCTGTAAAGTCATTCTCTGAAGTCCTCTCTCTTCGACACAGTAGACCAAGTAACCATTTACATGTATAATACCGAAACAAGGTCCGACTATTTTAACTTTATTCAAGACTTTTTTCTTAATAATATCAGTAAGTAATATGCAATTTTCATAACCGCATGACACGGCGACAGTTTTCTGGTCGATTTCTGTAACGTCAAATGCATGACACGATAGTTCAACTTTATATTCATATGACCCATCGCTTCTATGAACGGTCAACAAACTGTCATAATGAGAAGCAAATACTATACTCCCAGTTGAAATTATACAGCAACTTGTTGTGCGTGAACCTAAAACATTTGCAACCTTTATTTTGTTGTTTATTTTCATTTCATAAACATTAGGCATTGCTTTTAGTTGACTTGGAAGTTGTGATTGTTTATAATTTTTGTATCTTGGACAAAATGTAGATGCCTTTAATCTTGAAGATATTTTACCAAAACGTATTATCTTCCATTGAACATTTGCCAGATTTTGATCAATATCAAATTTAATCTCTACCTGATCTAATTTCCCTTCTTCGTGAATGGACTGGATATACTTCATTTCTTTCAAAGACGTTTTCTCGAGTTCTTTCATGCCAATGAAAGTTTGCAAATCAGACGCGTACTTTTTGATTTTACCAATACCGTTTATAATCGGTTCTAACTCCTTTTCTTTCGACTTAAGTACATTCAAAAGGTCATTTATTTCTTTTTCTTTCTCTGTCGTAAGAGATGAAAGTTCTGCCAAAGCAGATTTTTCTATTTCATCAAGATGTTTATTTACATGTTCACGGACATTCTTTATCTCTTGAACTATTTTGTCATTTTGGCGTTTGATAATATCGATACTTGTCGCGCAATCTTTTATGGCTTCTTTGTTGTTATATATAATATCTGCGATGTTTTGCTCAATAGTTTCCATGGCAACTGACCTTTTGACATTTTGTATGACGTCATCTATTGTTTTAGTTTCTTTACACTCAGTGTGGGTCTGGACAATACATCTCTTACACAAAGGTTCTTCATGTTTTACACAGTAAACTTGATACTTCTCATTGTGTTTATCACAAAATAATTTAGTTTTTAATATAAACTTAGGTAACTGTTGATAACTCTCTATTTCTATGGTGGAATGGTCCTTGCTGGATTTTGATATACTATGATGCTCATTGCATTCGGAACACAGCGCGTCTTCACATTCTGGACACCATACTGTAGCAGGGTTTTCTTTGTTACAGATTAGACATATACCGCACTGCAAATGCTCGGACGTTGCCATAATTAATTGTGATCTGAATACAAGCAAAAAATATTACTCGTTCCCGCAAATAAAAAATATCTTAATTTAATTGTCGTTATGTTTTAGTTTACTTTAATACACTCCAAAGCTCAGTTCGCAGAATAGATCTTTGGCATTTTGAAAGTCTTTATTCTAGAATTATGAATTAATTTTTTATAGGTTAAGTAAGTCGTCCAAGAAAACATAAAAGGATTACAAATGTTTATAAAAGTTATTTTCAACCGTTGATATTATTTTAAATTGGGGAATTTACAAAGGAAAATTAAATGCACTCTAATACTTGAAATTTTTTTAATAATTTGAAATGAATACGTGCATTTTACGTGTAACATAGGGATGCAATACTTGATTTAACAAATCTTACAGGAAGACTTGTCTCTCTTTTACATTGGAAATTCCATAGGCGAAATATTTTTGTTTCTCTTGAAGACATGGTCGAACAAAATATTGTAGGTTCAATCGTTTGACTTATGACTTAGCTAATTGCATCTGTCAGCCAAGTAATTAGACAATTTACAATGATCAAGGTATTCATATATTGAAAAATCCATTCCTACAACTGAGGTTTCCAGACATTTATAGTTTGTTGTAATAAGTCTTACAAGAATGGACACACTACATGTCTCGCCTGCGTATGCACATGGGCACAAACTAATGATTATCTGATACCCGACATTGCAAGTCAAAGGAAAATGTGTTAAAAATAGTAATGGTCGGGCGATAATTTGTCTGAAAAATTTCATGCATGTCGTTGAAGCCTAAAACTGCGTCTAAAGTGAGCTGACAGGTCGGAGACTGGTATGTACCCACCAAAAACTATCTATAGACCAAAAATAATGGGTCTACATATAATACATTTATTACATTTGTTGAGAAATGGACTTATTTGTAAAAATGGGACAAGAATCACTCAGCCTAAAATTGAGGTCAATTTGGATATAGGAATTACAGGTACATAAAAATGGACTTAATCATGAAAATGTGACTCTCAAATCTGAAATTCAAGTCAAGGTCTCAGACAGCCACGTATCCACCAAGCACTATCTATTGACAAAATATGGTTGGTCTATGAATTGCAGTTGCTGAGAAATGGATATTATCCCAAAACGTGACAGAAGTCAGTCAAGATGTCAGATGTTAAAGTGGTATATACAAAGATCGTCTATCAGCCAAATACTGTGGGTCTCTTTACAAATGTCGTACTGTTACTGAGAAATAGACAAAATCATGAACATGTATATTAAGTCACTCAAGCATTAAAATCAGGTCAAGTTCAGCTGACAGGTGTTAGACTGGCATGTATCCACTAAGAACTACTTACAGACCAAATATGATGGGCCTTGCTGAGAAATGGACTTAATCTAAAAAGTGTAATACAAGTCACTCAAGCATGCAATTGAGGTCAAAGTCCAGAGAAAATTGTCAGACTTGCATGAACCCACTAAGAACTATCTATAGACCAAACCTGGTGGATCTAAGTAATCGAATTAATAAAGAAACTTAGATGAAAATCAGTCAATCATGAAATCGAGGTCAAGTCCAGAGACAAGTATCAGACTTGCATGTACCCTCCAAGAACTATAAGGAGTTATAGTTTCAGAGAAATGGACTTAATCACGAAAATGTGACGCAGGTCACTCAAGCATGAAATTGAGGTCACGGTGTGTCTAGGTATTACAGTTTTAGAGAAATGGATTTAATAACGAAAATGTGACGCAGGTCACTCAAGCATGAAATTTAGGTCAAGGTCAAAAGGCATGTGTCAGACTGACATGTACCACATAAGAACTATCTTTTGACCAAATATGGTAGGTCTAGGTATTCTAGTTGCAGAGAAATGGACTTAACTACGAAAATGTGACAAAGTCACTCAAGCATGAAATTGAGGTCAAGGTCCCAATCCTGGTGACAGACTGGCATGTATTCACTAAGAACTATCGATAGACCAAATATGGTTGGCCTAGGTATTACAGTTGCTGAGAAATGGATTTAACCACGAAACTTGGATTTATGTTTATGGAGTAAGTGAACCATGAAAGCACGTCTGGGTCAAAAGACAACTATACTGCGGCAAACCTTATACGATAAGGTATCTGTGGACCATCAATCTTAATTGTAAGTATAACATGTGCAAAGTTATTAAAGTTTTAAAAAAGTTTACACCGCCGTCGCTGTCGGAAAGTAACACCTTCACGACTTTTCGTAGCAGGCGAGACAAAAATGTAATAAACTTATATATATTTATTGTGCGAATTTTGACATTAAAAATATAACGATGACTGAATCAAATTTTTTTCTTGATTCAATAAGCAATGACTCTTTTTCTGCGTTATATTATTCTTTTAAAATGGTTAAGAAAAACAGGTGAAGGTGAAGGTCAAATCGAATAACTTGATACTGACGTGTTTTTTGCGATCAGGGTCACAGATGCTAAAGATAAATGTTCAAGTCAATAACCGTAGTCTCTCAAATACGTGAATTGTTTATAGGGAAATAACTGCCAAAAACTCTTTAACTGGAATTCATGAACAATTTGGATAAGGTTTCGATATCTATTGCGGCCACAGGTGAAAAAAAAAAACTAATTAAGCTAACTGATTAGGGACAGTTTACAATCTGCTGAACATGATTTTAAAAATGATACGCACAAACATACAACGGAATCAATTCGATTTGGGAACAGTTTCAATATTACATGTATTACTGAATACGAACCAATGCTGGAGCAAAAATAACAAACATTGTGAAATAGTATAGTTAATGGGCGGATTCCTCGTAAAATCATACATACATACATATATGTACTATCTTAAATAATAAACAAGTACATATTATATTTTTACATACTAGTACATACAAACTAACATCGCATATCCAATGTATTTCAGCAAAGAATTAAGAAACTCACCTAAATAAAGTCGTCAGGAGATATCAATCACGAATTTATTGGTTACCTGACTTCCTTAAAATATAGGTCATAGAATACTTATAAACAGATAACAATTCCTATGTACAGGTGAATAATTCGTCCTTCATAATAAAACTGAGTAAAACTAGGTTGTAATTTATTAAATACTTTTAAAACGCAAATTATATTTTTTAGTTTAATATTATTCATTATGTGATTGAAAGAAACTGAACATCTTTTTCTGTCGATAAATAAATCCTCGAAAAAAATAATGATAATTTAATGTTTATCTATCTTTATTTATTATTACATTTCAGGGCCTTTAACGAATACAACTGTTAATAAACATAGAAAAACTAGCAACAACATTTTCTATTCGACATGTATGTAACTCCTGGGGCAGGCGATACCAACTTTGATGGAATGGTCCTTAGACTTTACACTTTCAAGTCTTGATCTCCGACCAATATGACCGCCGTACTTAAAATTAAAAAAAAAACAGTCAACAAAAGAAATTATCCGCTCATACATATATATTATCTATTCTTTGTGTGTTTAATTACCCGACTATGTGAACTGTTGATCACTTTTTTCATCTGGCCCATTTTTTCATTGGAACAGAAAGCATAGTGTTCTGTTTATTTAGAATGAACTTTTACCGTTTGCTGAATTTTTAGCCTTATGTGCCTTATATAAATATCTTTTTCCATATGGAAAATTATTAATTCACACTGACTGTCTGCTTTGTAACATTCTTGCAATGAGACAGTTGATATGATAAAATTTCTGCAAATAGTTGAGTTTAACATGAATTTAAAAAAATAGCCTAGAACCATTTATGACAGTTCTACCCTAGAACCATTCTGGACGGTTCTACCCTAGAACCATTTATGAGAGTTCTACCCTAGAACCATTTATGACAGTTCTAACTTAGAACGATTCTGGACGGTTCTACCCTACAACCATTTATGACCCTGGCAATAGTTTACGTTTTATTGATTGCTCCTTAGGTATATTTGTCCTTTTTATGAATTTTGAACATCAAAAATAATTAATTTGTTGTCACAATTTTAAAATCAACTTTTATCATACCGAAATATATTATAGAGTAAAAAAAAGAAGAAAAAAAATCACTCAGAATAAATGATTTAAAACTAGTATATAAAACATTCCTCTACATATGTTTCGACAAGAAAACACTTTAAATCAAGATTTAGTTCCGTCCCTACTTGAAATTATTGAGTAAAATATCTATATACATGTATGTACGTTATGTCTAGGTAATTTTTCGATAAGTTGGTGAAATGAAGTTCTTATTTCAAAATGGCGGTACTCATCCCTATCATCTTCTACCTTGTCATAACGAAATAAATAGGAGCAAACAGGATTAATTATATAATATATCATATATTTACCATATAAAAATGGTAAAAAAGATAAATGATTAATTTAAAATAAATTAAAATGTTACTTATCTGTCACATTTGAAATCTTTGCATTGAAATTTGGGACCACTTTATCATTGCTTATACACACCTCTTAATTCAAATGCTGCATTAATTATTTTAAAATGTAGCGTTATCAAAATTTGAAACCCCACTGATTTTGTCATATTTGAATTTGTTTACCTGTATACATACACATGTATCTGTGTATCTTAAAGGTTGGAACAATAAACATCCGGACAGTCACGGTACAATATACATGTCAAAACGTTAATTAGCTATAATAACTTGAAACACAAAACATGTTTCGGAGAACAAATTTCTTTACCTGTAAATTTACTTCACATAAAAATCACACACATTTTAACAAGAACAATAATTCGTTTTTCTTGTGTGTTAAAAAACTAAAAAAAAATTGCACCATAGCTCCTTAATTACATGTATGTACTTTTGCCGTTTTGTATAAATTGGTCATAAATTTAATATTATTAATTGTTGCCATAATTTCATATATTGAAATTATAATCGATGTGAAATGTTACTACATATTTAAAAAAATGTTAAAAGTTTCTAAAAAGCGAAGACGAGGAGTATGTGCCATAATCTCAATACAGAGTTATCGGACATAAAAATTGGCGGTTCTACCCCAGAACTATTTATGACAGTTGTGAATGGTTTTACCCTAGACGCATTTATGAAAGTTCTACTGTAGAACCATTTATGAGAGTTCTACCCTAGAACCATTCTGCACAGTTCTACCCTAGAACCATTTATGACAGTTCTACCCTTGAACAATTTATGACAGTTCTACCCTAGAACTATTTATGACGGTTTTACCATAAAACCATTTACGACAGGGTTGGTTCTACCCGAGAACCGTTCTAGAATGGTTCTAGAACCGTCCACTCTGACAGAATAGTTGAGAGATTAGTACTGATCTTAACTGTACAATTGGTATTGTTCTCAGGGATAATTTAGTATTCCCGGAAGATAATAAATTGTTCTATATCATAAAAAATTCTCCAACAATATTTAATGCTAAAATGTATTGGTCTAACTTTTTCAATTTTTGTCTGATTTCCTTGCTGGAAAAGAAAATAAACACTTTCGAACCGTTTTTGTTTATATATGTTATCGTTTTTGAGATATAAGGTGACGCGCCAATTTTTGAAACACTTTAATTCTTCGTCGGAATTGATGAATTTTTCAAAAACAAAAGTTACTGCATATTTTGTTTTGTAACTTTCACCGTTTCCAAGATAAAAAGGGGACATTATAAGTTCCTTCATGCTTACCCCATATCCTTACATTTTTATATGTATATTGAATTTTGCCTCACCATTACGTAAATGAATGAAAATGAAAGAAAAATCCTGTTGTTATTGACTCCACTGGGTAAAAGGTCGACCAGGTCACTTACTTTGTTTCAGGATGATATTCATCAAAAGATCACACTGATTTCGTTCTGCGATTTCGCGGGTGTGTTATAACGTAATTTTAAACTGCAAACCTGTCCATCTCAAATTTTAATGTAAATACATGTACATTTTTGTTAACCCGTTCAATGCATTTTTGCAGGGTATTGCTTCTGGCCGGGGATCATGACTTTGCCTTTCTTTGTAGATAGCGCAATTCAGATATTATTATTATTAATGTGCTGTTTACATCATATTGCAGATTTAATATAATATTGATACAAAGAAGACATCAATGGATCATAATATGTATTAATAGATATTATTTCATTTGTTTGGTCATCAATCAAAAATAATTTCTTGTTGTGTTGCAATTGTCGTGATTGTATCATTTGTTATAAATATGATTCAAATTACATTGACTTGATGTTGGGAGGAATTATCACGGCAGGTAAGAAGTCTTTTTTATTTTTTTATTTAATGAAACCGATTGCAACTTGTTACAGCATCAATATAATCAGTTCTCGTAAACGGTTCAGAAATATTGAGATACATTATTGTAAATGAGTTGACCACGTGTGCCATTTTATGACTAAAACTCGGGTCCCAAAAATACCCATATGACGATTTTCAAGTAACCTTTCCATTAACTATGCATAAACTTTATATTAACAATTTCCCCATTTCAGTCGCTGAAAAACAAATAATTTATTGAATACAATGTAAGGCATTCGAGATATCAGTTAGTTCGTTTGGGAGACTTCGTAACAGTTCACTGTTACAGTTATTACTCGTTAATATAACCTTTTCTTTTTGTTGTTAGTTCATGTACTTTAATAAAGTCGAAACTCATACCTATATTACTAATTTATATATGTGTTATACAAAATCATTTTCTTCTAAATGTAATATAAAATTTCCTACTGAAAAAAATCTAAAAAACGTTCTTTAATTTTCCAATATAGGATGTCATTGACATACATCATTTTCTAAAGGACACTTTTGAGATTATATGTCTATATCACATATAAATATACCATGATTATTATAACATTGATAACATTGGTAGAGTATCTGGAGTTGTCTGTAAGATTAAAATCATTCACAACTCAAACAAAAGTATAACATGTAGGGTTCCTATATGTAATAATTCAACGAGAAACAAAGTGAAATATCAATCCTGGCTTATAAATATGTTAAAACAGAGAATCTGTTCATGACATTTCAGTCTCGTTAAATTGAGGACCAGTGGTAAAACAGAAGCAGATGGACAAGTTATCTCAATACGTTTAGCATTAAAGTGTTTTAATCCGTGGTTTAAAACATCAATACATGATCACGAAGTTTGATCCAAAATGTTTAAAGTGCTGATTGAATTTAGTATCGGATTGGTCTCTGTACGGTAATAATAAGGCGGTATCTGTAAATGTGGTAACTTTTGAATTGAATTACGAATACAATACAGAAACGGAAGTAAAATATCGTGAAAATATAATTTAGAGGACTTACCCTTGTAAATAAAACTATCTTTGGTCGGGTTGTTGTCTCTTTGACACATTCTACATAAGGAACAATGGACTGTTAACATAAAAATGAGTATTTTGTCAGGTATGTATATTGTGAAGAAGATAAGAAAACTTACCCAAACGATTGCCTTGTCAGAATGTGTTCTTTAGAATTCTCTAGGTCAACTGTTATCTGATAGTTGGATTTTATCTACCTGTTAAAATTCCTAGGCGCAAAGGACTGCGTTCAGTTTGCCAGTACTAATGGAAGGGAATTTATCTAATATAAATCTTTTCGGTTGTATATAACAAAAATACAAATATATGTTATCTATGCAAATACTGTTCAAAAAAAGAAACGTATAATCAAATTTTATTTTTAAAAAAAACCGGGGGTAGACTCAGGTGCTCCGGAAGATTAAGCAGTGTCTGCTTCCTGCAGGACATCCGCCATGTTTCCCATGTCAAATCCGGTATGCGGAAGAGATTAATTCAATGGAACAGGTTCATTTTCATTTGGGAAACGGTTTTTTTCATACCTGTCAACCAAGTCATGATGACGTCCATAAAACTTTAATAAGGATGACTTCAGCTTAGAAGCAACGTACCCTTGTCTGAGAAACTTTTCTGTCAGGAACCGGGCTCTGTCCAGGAAGTTAATGTATATGTCACAAGCTCTGGAATAACGTATGAGTTGTGAAATATATACTCCATACGCCGGCACTTCTGGAATATTGCCACTCAAAAATGGGAAGTTGACGATTGGAAAGTCAAAGTCATCCCGGTTGTCGTAAAGTTTTGTATTCAACCTTCCTTTGGTGTCAATTTCAAGGTGAAGGTCCAGATAGGTTGCAAACTTGGCAGTGTTTGTGGTATCCTTAATTTCGAGCTCATTGGGATAGATGAGATGTAAGATGAGCTGTAAGAAATGAACGTAATATATCTTATTTAGTTAAAAAGATATCTTGATTGTTTTAAAAGATATCTTATCAACTTAAAAATATATCTTATAAACTTAATAAAATATCTTTTAAACTAGAACATCCCTTAATTATGAACGTTTTCAATGTTACTGAAAAACGAATTAATGCACAATGAAAAATAACAAAATACCCTTGGTGGATTCATCGTAAAATTAGTATCACCATATACAAAATAATTCATTTAACTAACAAATACATATATTTATCCCCGCACTTCGAATGAAGTTTTGGGATATTTGTAACCGGTCGGTCTGTCCGTCCATGTGTCTGCCCGTCTGTCCTCCGCTAGATAATATTGTCTCCAGAACTCCTTGTTCAGTTTTAACTTTATGCATTTAATTTCTGTACACTATTGTCACAAACTGTATGTGGATGTGCAATAAGGTTTTAGAATTTTGATTTTCAAAAATGGAGCACACAGGGGAATTGGAAATTTAAACTTGTGACCTAAACATCTCATTGATTTCTCATAAGGTTTTGGAATTTTGATTTTTAATAATTGGGGTCCATATGGGTCGAATTTCAAAAATTGGAAGTTTAAGCTTGTGACCTAAACTCCTCATACATTTTTCATTTTATGCTTCAATTTCTAGACAGTATTGTCACATACCGTACGTAAATGTGCAATAAGGTTTTCGAATTTTGATTTATATAATTTGGGCCCACAGGGGTCGAATTTCGAAAATTGAATTTTAAGTTTGTGACCTAAACTCCTCGTTCATTTTTCACGTCATGCATTTCATTTTTATACAATATTGTCACATACTATATGTAGATGCGCAATAAGGTTTTTTAATTTTTATTTTCCAAAATCGGGGCACACAGGGGTCGAATTTAGAAAACTTGAAATTTAAACTAAATTCCTTATTAATTTTTCATTTTGTGCTTTTAATTTCTATACACTTTTGTCACATGCTGTTTGTAGATCCGCAATAAGATTTTAGAATTTGATTTTGACAACTTGAGGCCCACAGGGGTTGTATTTCGGAAATAGTGAGTTTTAGCATGTGCCTTAAACTCCGCTCATTTTTCATTTAGATTTAGCAATTTTTTTTGTATATAATATTGTTGTTTGTTTTCTGTAGATGTGCGAAAAGGTTTTTAATTTTGAAAATCTATTAAGGGTTCAAATTTTGGGACCGAAAATGGTTAATTTCTAATTTTGCCTGGTCTCTGGAAATACTGAAAAAAGACATTCATTTTTTGTTTCAGTGGTTTCATTAGTTAATAATATTGTTCTTCACTATGCGTAGATGTGCAAGAAGGTTTTCACGTTTGACATTTGATTCAGAGTTCCAATTTTCAGAAATTGTGAAATTGGTAATTTTTCCCTGTTAATTGTTTTTTTACTTATGCAGTGCGGGGATGGACATCATTTATTATAGCACCAATTTCTAGTTTTATATGCTAGTACATACCCACAAGATTGTATGTGCGTTTCAACGAAAATAAAATTATAGAATTAGAAAAACTCACCCAAAAAAAGTTGTAAGGGGATGTAGACAAGGAAGTTATTGGTCAACTGACGTCTTTTAAATTTAAAGGTCATCGTTTATTCAAACACAGATAACAATACATTTTAAAATCCCCATGCACAGGTAAATAATTCGTTCGTTATAATTTCACTGAATTAAACTCCGTAGTATTTAACTAAACCAAACGTTAATTACATTATCGTTGTTTAAATACTATTTTTCAGTTTATGATTTTATAAAATTGTACCTTCTTTGTACCCAAAAAACTTGGAATAATTAGACAGAAAAAAATAATGAGAACATTTTGTTACTATTTTTTTGTTTTTCTATCTTTATTTATTATATTTCATGACCTCCATCGAATACGAGGTTAGTAAACATTGAAAAATCAACAGTTATCTTGTGGTACAATTTCACAATTGATTCAGGGTTCTTGGTCAATATGACCACCGTAACAAAACATTTAATAAAGAGTCGGCAAAATATTCATCTTCTGAAATGTATCGTTTTATGACGTAAAATGTAGGTTTGTTATACTAATGAACTGTTTTTAATATATCTTTGAACGTGCAGTGGTTGGCTCCATCTGACCGTCCGTTTGTCCGTCACATTTTCTTGTTATATCACGTCCGCCTTCTGTTTTTGGGTAAAATGGTTGCATACGACCTGTAGATGCACAGTAAAGTTTTAAAATTATAACTTGGGGCTCACATGGATCGAATTTCGAAAATTGTCTTTTTAAGCTTGTGGCCTAAACTTTTTTCTAACCATATTATTTTTACACAATAATGTTATACAAGGTATGTAGATGCAGGGTTTGGTTTTAGAAAATTATGATTTTTTTTAATAGGAGCGTAATTGGATCACAAGTTTTTCTATTTGAGCTTAAGTGGTCAATTTGGCTTTAGAAATTTAATATTAAAAAAGAACTGAGGCCTACAGTGGTTGAATTCTAATGTTTTTTTTTAATTTTCATTGTATTAGTGGTATTTTCTTATTAGTATTATTAGTATGATTGCATATTATCTGTAAATGGGCAATAAGATTTTATATATTTGACTTTGTCAAATGTCCCAACTCTTCTATGTCTGAAGTTGGCTTTGAATGTTTGGACCTGTTGCATTTTTTTTCAATACCTTGTGTTGGTTTGGCTTTCCAAAGAAAAGTTTTTGATCTAATGGTTCATTTTCATTATTTTGTCACATTTAAAATCGTTGGCCAATCGGATGGAAAGTTAGATCATAGTAAATTCTTAAGGCACCCTAAAATGATTTTGCTCCAAGTCAAATGCATAAAACTATGGTTATTAATGTAAAACAAAGCAATTATCAGGTAAATATTAAATAAGTATTTATTTCAGTTTAGAGGAATATACTGACGAAAAAAATAAACCAACTGTGAATAGACCTGAAGATGACAAATAAATAGAATCGATGCCTACTTATTATGTTTTACGAATTGTCGTACATTTTTTATGATAAGAATTATTCAAAAGCCGATATAGAACAGATATTGCAGAACAACATAGCAAAGCCTGAGAAAAATATTATCTTGATTAGTTCTATGCACTCAGGCTCTAATGTGTGAAACTATTTTCCATTCTTCATGTTCTTGGAGAGTGCAGCATGCAGTTGCGTAATGGAAACAACAACGGAACTGATTGAGAATTTGCAGTTTTCGAAATATTCATTGGAATTGCCGAACTTCCGATAAACTGAACGGATTAGTAGATTAAATTTTGCATAAAATTGGTTTCCAGTATTTTATAGTTGTAGTTTCCGATTTAAAAAAAAAGGACAAATATACCTCGGGAGCAATAAAAAAAAACGTAATCCATTGGACAGACAAACCCGGGAAGACAAATGAACAACCACAAGCACAACAAATAAACACAGAAAACTAAAAAACAATGAACAATACGAACTCCTATAAAAACCAGGAGTGAACCCAGGTGTTCCAGAAGGGTAAGAGTCCCTGTTCCGTATACGACACCCGTCGTGAAATTCAACAAAGCCAAAGCGGTGGAAGTCACAAATCAGTGGAGACACATGAAAGGTTACGACAGTGGGAACAGGTCCAACATCATCTTAGATATTGGAACACTGTAATGGTCAATCAATTCGTGATGACGACCGTAAAATGTCCTAAGTGGTGACATCAACTTATCCCTGATAAAACCCTGATTAAGAAGCCTTTGTCAAACCCTGCAGGAGAACGTAAAAGAAGTATTGATTAATGCGAGGACTGTTCGTTTAGTCAATTCACATTTATTTGTAGGAACTGTACATGTGTCGATGTTTTCTTCTTTCGGAGTATTGACTTTTTATATTTGCAGTAAATAAATGGTGTAGCAGATCGTCCAGCTATGAATTATCGCGCCAGAATAACACGTATACTTTAGGGCTTGTTCGTCTGCACATGACGTGTCATTTGTAGGTAACTAAGTAAGTAAGTAATGACTTTATTTAAAGAGGGTAACACAGTTAGCATAAAAATACTACTCTTCAATGAGGCGCTCAATTAAAATATAAATTAATAAAACACACACAATATATTAACAATGTAATCTAACATTGATCCAATTTCTACAAAGATTTGAAGGTTTCTATATTTTTATTCAATGTTAGGTCTGTTGGTAAAGCATTACATAAAATGATTCAAGAATAGCAAAAACTTTTCTTCATAAAATTTGTATTTGGACGAGGTACAAACAAGTTTCCTCTTTTTGATGGTCGTAAAGAATAAGTTGAAGCATTATTAGCAGTATTAAAGACATCACATAAATATTCTGGAGCAATATTATTGACGCATTTAAACATTAAAACACCTTTGTGATAATCAATTCTTTTAAAAATAGATAGACATCCAAGTTTTTGAATAGTATACTGGTAGGTATGTCTCTTTTTGCATTAAGTATAATCTTGCAGCCCTTTTTTGTAACTTTTCTAAATTTGCTAAACTTGCTTGGCCAACAATAATCAAACAATGTAAGATATAACCATTATAGTACAAAATTAAACGTTCTGATGGAAGATAATCTGCCCATCAGTCCAAGCCGAGAGGAAATTTAGTGATTGCTTCGGAGTAGACTCTAACTTTCGATACTGATATTGAAATGCTTTACACCTTCTCCAATTCTCAATAAAAAAATTAATTTTTAACATATTTCATCTCTAACATATATCTGTTTCAATATTGTTTGACTTTCTGTTTTTTGACACTAAGCATTACTGAAGATGAATATCAGCTAACATAGGAGTATACACATCATACTGAGTTGCACTAACTACTCAGTACATCCCATTCAAATCATATCACCCTAACCAATCTGTCTATTAAATAATTTTTAGACTGCAGATATGAATTCAGTCAACAGGTAGAGTAATTATTTAACTAGTTCATATCAATATCAAGATCTCCTTAGCTGAAATTTGGCTTCCTATTTCGGTATTTTTTGTTGAGTACTTCTTATTTAATATAAGTCTGGTTTTTGGTCTTCCAAATGTTTCGGTTTTAATGCTGCTGATGAGAGGTAACTCCTTGAAATGCGTCGTATACAGCATAGTATAAATTTCCTATATCTAATACTAGTATCTTTGGATTGTTATTTTATGTACTTTTCTTAAGTGAGAGCTCATATAAAAAAACAGGATTGAAACAATTGAACAGTGTCAATCATACATCAAAGATTTCCTTTAAAAAAATAAAGCATGAAAGATATCACAAATTATTGTAATTTACAGAACAAAATATTAAAACATTTATATAATGTCAAAAACACGTGCTTCTTCATTATATCTCACTGCAACCAACTGCTTTTTTGTCATGTTGTAAGCCAAGCCATGCAGGTTTTTCTCGTCGCTATCTTTGCAATGCAATGATCTAAATTGTTTTCCGTCGGCAGATATTACAGTAACTGTATTTGATTCATTATCTGCAACAAAAATAGTTTCATCTTCATATGCTGTTATTCCGGTTGGAAGTTTTAATACAGATTCATTTTGAAACTGCCATAAAAATTCACTGTTTGACCCTAGAACTGTCACAGTATTGTTGGTAGTATAGGCGATTTTATCATTAAATGCCACCACGAATGATCTATCAGTAACCTCGGCGTCTTTATAGAAATTGTTGGTTTTATAATTCTGTAAATTTATTCTCTGAAGTCCTCTGTCGTCAACACAGTAGATCAAGTAACCATTAACATTTGTAATACCGTAACTAGGTACGCCTATTTCAACAATATTCAAGACTTTTTTCTTAATAATGTCAGTAATTAATATGCAATCGTCATATCCGCCTGACAGGGCGACAGTTTTCTCGTCGATTTCTGTAACGTCAAATGCTTCACGCGAAAGTTGAACTTTGTATTTATATGACCCATCGCTTCCATGAACTGCCAACATTTTGCGACCAAAACAAGCAAATACTATACTTTCATTTGACATTATACAGCAACTTGTTGCTACTATATCATTTGCGACCTTTATTTTGTTGTTTAATTTCAATTCATGAACATTAGGCATTGGTTTTTGTTGACTTTGAAGTTGTGCTTGTTGACTACTTTTATATCTGGGATAGAATGTAGATGCCTTTAATCTTGTAGATATTTCTCCAAAACGTATTATCATCCTTTGAACATTTGTCAGATTTTGATCAATATCAAATTTAATCTCTACCTGATCTAATTTCCCTTCTTCGTGAATGGACTGGATATACATCATCTCTTTCAAAGACGTTATCTCGAGTTCTTTCATACCCATGAAAGTTTGAAAATCTGACGCGTACTTTTTGATTTTCCCGATACCCTGTATAATTGGTTCTATCTCCCTTACTTTCGACTTAAGTACATTCAACAGATCCTTTATTTCCTTTTCTTTCTCTTTCGTGATAGAAGACAACTCTGTCAAAGCAGATTTTTCTATTTTATCTAGATGTTTATTTATTTGTTCCCGAGCATTCTTTATCTCTTCAACTATTTTGTCTTTCTGGCGTTTGATCTCATCAATACTTGTCTCTTGATCTTTAATAGCCTCTTTGATGTTATACATAATGTCGGTCATGTTTTGCTCCAAAATGTTCATGGCAACTGACCTTTTGACATTTTGTGTGACGTCGTCTATTGTTCTGACTTCTTTACACTCAATGTGGGCCTCGACAATACATCTCTTACACAAAGGTTCTTCGTGTTTTACACAGAAGACTTGATACTTCTCATTGTGTTTATCACAAAATAATTTTGTTTTTAATATAAACTTAGGTAACTGTTGATAATTCTCTATTTCTATGGTGGAATGGTTCTTGCTGGATTTTGATATGCTATGATGCTCATTGCATTCGGAACACAGTACATCTTCACATTCTGGACACCATACTGCAGCAGAGTTTTCTTTGTTACGAATTAGACATATACCGCACTGCAAATGCTCGGACGTTGCCATAATTAATTGTGATCTGAATTCAAACAAAAAATATTACTCGTTCCAGCAAATAAAAAAAAAATCTTACTTTAATTTTCGTCATGTTTTAGGTTACTTTAAAACAAAACTCTCTGGAAACCTCAGTTCGCATAATAGATTTTTGGCATTTTGAAAGTCTTTATTCTAGAATTATGAATTATTTTTTTATAGGACTACAAATGTTTATAAAAGCATTACAAATGTTTATAAAGGTTATTTTCAACCGTTGATATTATTTTAAATTGGTGAATTTATAACGGAAAATTAAATGCACTCTAATATTTGATTTTTTTTTTAATAATTTGAAATGAATATGTTGGACCTGTCTTAAAATTTGCAAAATACACTGTTTTACATATGTTCCATGCGCTTTGTGCATTTTACGTGCAACATAAGGATGCAATACTTGATTTAACAAAATATAGTAGGTTCAATTGTTTGACTTATGACTTAGCTAATTGCATCTGTCAGCCAAGTAATTAGACAATTTACAATGATCAAGTAATTCATATATTGAAAAATCCATTCCGCGAACTGAGGTTTCCAGACATTTATAGTTTGTTGTAATAATTCTAACAAGGGTGGACACACTACATGTCTCGCCTGAGTATGAACATGGACACAAAATAATGATTATCTGATACACGACATTGCAAGTCAAAGGAAAATGTGTTAAAAGAAATAGTAATCGTCAGGCGATAATTTGTCTGAAAACTGTGTCCAAGGAGAGCTGACAGGTCTGAGACTATCTTTGACCAAAATATGGTGGGTCTATATATAATACATTTATAACATTTGTTGAGAAATGGACTTGTTTGTAAAAATGTGACAAGAGTCCCTCAGCTTAAAATTGAGGTCAATATTTGACTTAATAATGAAAATGTGACTCTCAAGTCGCAAATTCAAGTCAAGTTCTCAGACAGCCATGTATCAACCAAACACTATCTAGTGACAAAATATGGTTGGTCTATGTATTGGGTCACGTTTAACTGTCATATATCCATTTTGAACTACGTACCATATATTATGGGCCTATGTAATACAGTTGCTGAGAAATGGACTTAATCTGAAAAATGTTACACAAGTCACTTAAGCATGCAATTGGGGTCAAAATTCCAGAGATATGTGTAAGACTTGCATGTACAAACTAAAACCTATCTACAGACCAAACACGGTGGGTCTAGGTATTACAGTTGCTAAAAAATCGACTTAATCAAAAAACTTAGATGAAAGTCACTCTACCATGAAATCGAGGTCAATGTTCAGAGACAAGTGTCAGACTGGCATGTACCCACCAAGAACTTATCAATAGACCAAATACGGTCGGACTAGGTATTAGTTTCAGAGAAATAGACTTAATTACGAAAATGTGACGCAGGTCACTCAAGCATGAAATTGAGGTCAAGGTCAAAAGGCATGTGTCAGACCAAGAACTATCGGCCAAATATGGTAGGTCTAGGTATTCTAGTTGCTGAGAAATGGACTTAACCACGAACATGTGACAAAGTGACTCAAGCATGAAATTGAGGTCAAGGTTCCAAGCCTAGTGTCCGACTGGCATGTGCCCACTAAGAACTATGTATAGACCAAAAATATGGTTGGCCTAGGTATTACAGCTGCTGAAATATGGATTTAACCACGAAACTTGGAAGGAGGTTTTACATTTATGTTTGTGAAGTCAGTGAACCATGAAAATCACGTCTTGGGCACACATTATACGATAAGCTATCTGTGGACCATGAATCTTAATTGTAGGTATTATATGTGCAAAGTTATTAAAGTTTAAAAAAAGTTTACGCCGCCGTCGCCGCTAGAACGTAGCCCCTTCGCAACTTTACGTCACAGGCGAGACAAAAATGTAATAAACTTATATATATTTATTGTGCGAATTTTGACATTAAAAAAATATCGATGACTGAATCAAATTTTTTTCTTGAATATTTGTTTTCTCTGTAAACGGTTTATAAACGGTGAATAAGCAATGACTCTTTTTCTGCCTTATATTATTCTTTTAAAACAGGTGAAAGTGAAGCACAAATCGAATAACTTCATATTGACGTGTTTTAGCGATCAGGGAATCTGGAATTCATTAACAATTTGGATAAGGTTTCGATATCTATTGCGGCCACAGAGGTGAAAGAAAACAAATTAAGCTAACGGATGGCATACTCTAAAATGTAGCCTGGCCTCAAAATTGGATTGGCCTCCAAATTGGCCTGGCCTAAAAAATTGGACTCTTTTTGTTTTTGGGACTTTTTGTCAAATGTTCACTATCAAGTTGTTTGTATGGAAAATATTGTTTCTTCTGAGGTATAATTGGATCCCCGGCAAGTCCAACTTCTTCGTTTCTTTTTCCGCATAAAGCCTCCGCATACGTTTTGTCCGACATTTTTTGGATTAAAATGAAACTGCCCCCCCCCAAAAAAAACAAATCAAAACAAAAACAACTTGGCATATAGGCTAGTCCATTACATCAGGGAATATCATTTTCCCTGATTGTAGACTTCTGTTAATATTGTTTTACACATTTATCATACACATAATTGTTCATTATACATGTATGTTTTATGTTATTTATTTTCTTTATAAAGTCATTTTTAAAAGAGAGAAAAACTGAAGTCCCCCCTTTAAAAACTGGGAGCTTCTTTAAATAATTTGTTTTATGCAATGTTCAAATAACACATATTAAGTATTTCCAATACAGGCTTGTTACTACAATTTATGTATTCTGTGTGCGACTTGTGCCATAGATCTGTCAATTTGAATATTTGCGTGGACGGTGTGTGAAGAAAGCATGCAAAATTCCATGGCCATTTTACCAAACTATATTTCAATATTAATTGGTTGATTTACAATCATATGGATGACTTGTAAAAAAATGCTCAAACAAAAAGCTGATAACATGTGATATACAGAGTAAAGAATTAATGCTTTTTGCACATATTAAAAAACTTTTTGAAATAATAGAATTTCTTTTAATTCAAATTTTGAAACCAGGCTAATTTTGAGGCAAGGCTAATTTTGAGGCCAAGCCAATTTTTAGGCCAAGCCAATTTGCAGGACAGGCCAGGCCAGGCAGTTGAGACCAGGCTACATTTTAGAGTATGCCCCAACGGATATAGGGACAGTGTACACTCTGCTGAACAGGATTTAAAATGATACGCATGAACATAGACCGGAATCAATTCGGGAGAGAAAGTGACTCAACGTCTGTAATTTGGGAACATTTTCAATATTACATGTATCACTGCTGGAACGAAAATAACGAAATAACATTGTGAAATAGTATAGTTGATGGGCGAGTTCCTTGTAAAATCAATACCATCATACATACATACGTACATACTATCGTACATAATTAACAAGTACATTTTACATTTTCACATACTAGTACATACAAAATAACATCGCATATCCAATGTATTTCAGCGACGAATTAAGAAAACTCACCTAAATAAAGTCGTCAGGAGATATCAATCACTAAGTTACTGTTCACCTGACTTCCTTAAAATATAGGCCATAGATTATTTATAAACATATAACAATACCTTTTAAAATTCCTATGTACAGGTGAATAATTCGTCCTTCATAATAAAACTAAGTAAAACTAGGTTGTATTTAACTAAATACTTTTAAAACGCCAATTATATTTTTTAGTTTAATATTATTCATTTTATGATTCAAAGAAACAGAACATCTTTGTCTGTCGATAAACAAATCCTCGACAAAAATATCATGATATTTTAATGTTTATCTATCTTTATTTATTATTAAATTTCAGAACCTTTAACGAATACAACCGTTAATAAACATAGAAAAATCAGCAACAACATCTTCTCTTCTACATATATGTAACTGCTTGGGCAGGCGATACCAACTTTGATGGAATGGTCCTTAGACTTGACACTTTCACGTCTTCATGCTGTACCGCTGTACTTAAAATAAAAAAAAAAAGTCGACAAAAGAAATTATCCGCTCATACACTGTTTTTAATATTTCTTCGAAAGTGCAGGGACATTGCTATTGTTTTTCCCTCCCCCGTCACACCTTTTATGACAACAACTCCTAATATTTAAGGTTTAAGGGTTTAAACCTTTTATTTCATCTTCCCATACCGCTTTAAATGCACAATAAGGTTTTATAATTTTGATTGTTTAAACTTGGGACAAACAGGAGCGGAATTTAAAATATTTTTAATATTAGCTTGTGACCTATTAAACTCCGTTTTCATCTATTTAAATTCGTGTATTTCATTCCCTTAAAATATCGTCACAAAAACATATTTATCCAGCAACTACGCTTTTAGCTGACCAATATAGCCTCGCATTTCTACCCGTTCCTAAGGCTCGTACAAGTAAAATTTATATTTTCTGACAATGTACATATATTGTATATGTAGATGCAATAAAATTTTAGAATCTTGATTTATTAAACTTCGTGCCCACAAGGGTCGAATTTCAAAAATTGTAAATTCAGCTTTTGGCTTAAACTGTTCTTTCATTGCCTTTATGCATTGGTTGCCTGTATAGTATGTACTGTATGAAAATGCGTTATAAGGGTTAAGAATTACGATTTTCAAAACTTTGATTGCAGGCGTCAAATTTTGAAAATTATGAATTTTAGTTTGTATGACGTTAAAATCGTCTCATTTTCAATTCACGCATTTTAGTTTTTTTCAGAATTGTCATGATTGTCATATTCTTTATGTGGAGGTTTTAAAATATTGTTTAACAAAATGGAGCCTAGAGAGGTCGGATTTCTAAAAAATATTTTCGTTGGGTTTAGTGATGTATTTTCTTAAAAGAATCAGTGTGTATATGCTATATCTAGTCGGACAATATGTTTTTTTTATCACATATTTTATCGATGTATATCTAATAAAAGTATAATTGAAAAATGTTATTTGCCTTTTCGACGTCACTTCCGCTCAGCTGTAAATGATAGTCTGATCATTATTTACGGTAAACTAACCACGTGCATAAATGTTCTTAGCAGCTTCAAAATAATATATTTGTAGATCTCAGGAAAACCAGAGAAACTGACGTTGCATTCATTCATTTGACTATACACTAAAAGTGAAAGAAATAACTGTTTACTATCTGTAGCACTGTTAATGTGCACTTTATATTCATTTACCACATCAGTGTTGTTCAAAACCTGAAAGACTTGTTTGAAGACAGGAAAATCGAATTCAGCATTAAAATTATTTCTTGGCAGTCGCAAAATATGTGATAAATACATTAATACATGGTCTTTTCATATTGGCCTTGTTATCCGCCCTCGACTGATATCGTCCCTCAGGCTAAAGCCCCCGGGGCCGATATCAAGGTCTAGGGCTGATAACAGGGGCAATAAGAAAAACGCCTTGTATTAATCTATAAATAGACTTTTCCATTAAAAATTAAGTCTTTGCTTGGTCAGAGTGAGAGAATGGTATAGTATACATCCAATTTTATGATACAAAAAAATATCTGACATATACATTCACTTTGTGATTGGTCAAAGCAACCATGTCTGCTATTATCGACTGGCAAGCTGCAAGAATTTCTGCACACGTAGGCCTTGCCAATCATAGAAAGATAAAAAAAATAAAAGAATAAAATCCGCTCCACATTTTGGTCTCGCCTGCATCGAAAAGGTATAACTAGGTTGCACACATAATACCTACACTTAAGATCTTTGGTAAAAGATACATTAAGATATGAACTTTGCCGCAGTATACTTGTCTTGGGATCTTGACCTCGTTATGATTCATTGACTTCATATAATTGTAAAATCTACATCCAAGTTTCATGATTAAGTCAATTTTTCAGCAACTGTAAAATTTATGCAAATCATATTTGTTCTATAGATAGTTCATAAAGGGTGCATTCCAGTCTGACACCTGTCTCTAGACCTTGACCTCAATTTCAGGCTTGAGTGACGTATGTCACATTTTTGTGATTGATCCATTTCCCAGCAAGTATAATACCTAGAAACACCATGGTTGTTTATTGATAGTTCCTAGTGGGTACATGCCCGTCTGACACATATCTCCAGACCTTGACCTCAATTTCACGGTTGAGTGACTTGCATTCAAGTTTCATAATTGAGTCCATCAGTATTTGGTCTATAGATTTATTGAATAAATGCCAATTGTCACCTGAAATTGACCTTGACCTGAATTTCATGCTTGAATGACTTGTAATACATTTGTCCATTACGTCTTTTTCTCTGCAACTGTACTAACTATACCAATAGTATTAGGTCGATACAGGTTCTTAGTGTGTATATACCAGTCTGACACCAGACAACTTGCCTTTTACCTCCATTTTACGCTTGAGTGACTTGTGTCATATTTTTGCGATTACGTCCAGTTCTCAGCAACTGTAGTACATAGACCTACCATATTTGGTCTCTAGATAGTTTTTGGTAAGAACATGCTCGTCTGAGACCTTAACCTGAATTTCATACTTGAGGGACTTAAAATTTAGTCACAAAAATGTTAAACATGTATTTAGACCCACCATTTTGGTCTTTAGATACTTTGTGGTGGATATATACTAGTCTGAGACCTGTCAGCTGACCTTGGACACAATTTTAGGCTCGAGTGACATTATGAGATTTTTCAGACAAATGTCACCAGACCATTACTATTTCTTTTAGTGAAGTATCCTTTGTGTTACAATGACGGGTATCATAAAGTCCTAATGCGTACTAAGGCGAGATATTTAGTGTGTCCACTCTTGTTTACAAGGGATAATAATCTATCAATTAATTTGAGTTGGACTCACAGTCGTGATTTTTTTCAGGTACTTGTAGAATTTAATCCACCTTATCCATGTAAGTACAGTGTACTTAACCTTGTACATCCAGTCACGTTTAGTTAAACATTGTATTATTATTATACTTTATGTAAATTTCTCTACTTTCAATGCCTTTTCATTAGTTTACAAGAATGTGGTATTTTACTCTATTTTCCGCTTCGCCTTGGTTGACAATGCTTCTTCGGGGTTACAATATACTCCGTCACCCGCTTAGAAATATGTTATTTATATATGTACTTGGTACAGTGATCGTCCGTGGGTTGAAATTGACCTTATTAATATTGAGATCTAAGATGATAAAAGCACACACGCTATCTGCAAGTTCCTACATTAAGAAACGTATCGTTTTTCTCATTTACCACTTTTAGAGCATCATTCGATTTATTTTATCAATAGCCTAAACCTGGAGTAACAGATATAAAAAAAATAAAAAAATAAATGGGACAAAAATTCTGTTCTGAAAACTTTTTTTAATCAGACCAAAAGGAAAAAAACTCTTAAAAACACTCAATGATCTTTTCAGACAAAATGATGAAACTGGGAATGCCTGGGTCATAAAAAGTTGATTCGTAAAACAGGCCCGTTTTGGAACCAGCCAATATATTAATAATATTGTATGTTTGTATTTTCTCAAAGAATACAGAAAATTATAGATTATCTCGTACAAACTAATTAATCGCTATGATCTATATTTCATGCTTCAGTGACTTTGGTTAAGTTTTGCGTTTAGGTTCATTTCTCAGAAAACTGTAGTAATATATCAATGATATATCACCATACATTCCTCATGTATAGTACAATGCAGTTCAGCAACACCTGGGTCACTATGACCTTCATTTGATGCTTTAGTGACTTTGGTTAAGTTTTGCGTTTAGGTTCATTTCTCAGCAACCTATAGTAATATATCAATGATATTGCACCACTACAGTCCTCTTGTATAGTAAAACGCAGTTCAGCAACACCTATATTGTTTTTGGGCGGGGCATCCGCGACTTATAGACACATTTTTAAGTTTTAAATCAAAATCAAAACGAAAAATAGGAAAGATCATCAACGACATACCAATCCAGGGACAATACAAAAGGTCAACAATGACATACCAATCAAGGGACAATAGAAAAGGTCAACAATGACATACCAATCCAGGGACAATAGAAAAGGTCAACAATGACATACCAATCAATTAACGCAATCCAGTGAAAACTGAAGACACAAACTATCATAAAAAAGCACAAAGCACAAACATTAAGACAGCCAGAGTAGTCAGTGAAGTAAGCCCTACAAAACTTTGCATTGTAGGTTTGACTTTCTAAGTTGACAATAAACTTGTTAAAATTATGAGACACAATGTCTCACATTGCAGGTCTAGGACGTCAAAATTGTTCGTTTTGCCAGCAATGATTGGAAGACTATAGATCTTCAAGAAAGGATGGTTTGTGTATGTATGTTGGTACCAGCATGATTTAATTCAAGTTAAAAGTCATGAAACTGGAATTTGTGAAATCTCTCTCTTATAGTCCTATTATTTTCTTTTTTTTTTTAAATATTTTTATATAATATATTTGTTATTAATTAAATCAAAACATGCTTTTTCCTTTTTTGTAGAAATACAAGTAGTTTATAGAGTGTATACTTGGATTGTGATCGATTTTTGACACATTTTGAGTGGCATAGCCATAAAAAATCCTTTACGTATTTTATATTTTATCATCAAATTTGAAGTGCCCTTTTGAGTATTTCCATAATTAATGCATAAGGAATGTGTATTGCATTTAATAATTTTTATTTTTTATTTTGGATATTTTGCATTGTTGAAGCTGTATTTCTGTTTAGAATTTTCGCGATGATAGGTTAACTCGGGGAACTAGAAAAGACATCACCCAAACTGAAATGTGTTTCTTCCCAAATCTTATTATTTGGCTACACTGGGACAGTTTGATACGCCATTTACGGAAGAGGGAAACAAATTATATATGAAAACTAATTATGATATGTCACATGTGCAAATGAATCGATTTTATTAAATTTCGTAGTTTAATAATTTGTGCAAAAAAAAAAACTTCTGTACATAGCTTAGTAACCTTGTCCATTCGATACTACACTCAGCCACTTTTAAAGTTGTTACTCTTCAATATTCTTATATGTTCAGGTAATTATACATGTATTCTCTTTTCTTTATATGTGTTAATTTTTAAAAAAAAATAATTATTCATTTTATTTGGGCAAGACTTCATAACGTAAAGTTTTTTGCGTTTGACGAAAAATCATTATATATCAACCAAATAGTCGAAAGTGCGAACATAGCTATTATAGCAAATCTGAATATTATTTATTTTACTCTTACTCTTACTCAAGTCGCTATAGTGAAAAATGATATTCGACTATTATCTAGATTATCATCCTAGTAATACCTACTTTCGCGTGTCTGAAATTTTATATATCTGCAAAATTGATATAAAGTGCATCAAAGATTAATGTCGTACAATGTTTATTGGTATATTCTGATTTTAATGAAATATTGCCGCTAAAAAAGTCGTGTCCACTTCCTTTGCTCATATTAACAAACACATATTTCTAAACTAATGAATATTTGAAAAAGTAGATATACTGATGTTAATGAAATGTTGTAAAAACTTTTGTCCAATCACTGTGCTCATATTAGCAAAACATATTTTTAACTATAACAAATGTGTGAAAAAGATTCGAACCAAAACAACTATTTAGCCTGTTTTTATCTAATATCTTCTCTTTCATTGAAATATCACATCAAAATATCGTATACCTTCTTTCACGTTCATTGAACTATCACAAAAAATCTAATACTTTCTCTCAATTTCATTGAACTATCACATAAAAAACAGAACATTATTAAACCTGGATTGTTTTTAAGGAATGAAAGTAAACAAAATAATTATTTTTTTGGACATATTTTATTACTTAAAAATGTTTTGATGATATGGGAATAATTTTGGATGCTAAAATTACATTTCCAGTTCACGATAAAGATCTGCACAAATTAAAGTATTTATGCATATCAGTAATTTTTTTCTTATTTCATCCAATATTTTTGAAATTTTGAAAGAACAGCATTTTGAGTTTATTATCAAATCCGTATGAAGAATCTGTTATTAAAAAAATGATCGAATTTTATCTGTAGAATAACTGTCAAGACCGTATTCTTCAAATGATGTCAAAGAGACATGCGGATTCTTGATACCCAGCAGCAAGCAGCTGATTTTTCACTTTGTTATAAGCTAAACAACACAACGACCTCTTTGCACTGTCTGTGCAAACTAGAGATGTGAGATATTTTCCATCGGGTGAAATCACAACAATGGAATTTGTCTCCGAATCTGCTACTAAAATGTTTCCATTTTCATCAACTGTTATGCCTTTTGGATCTTTTAATACGGATTTATTGTGAAACTGCCAGACTATTTCATTATCAGAATTCAGTACGGTGACAACATTTCTATCAGTAAACGCGATTTTATCGTCAAAAGAAGTCACGAATGAATCTACAGAAAAGTCGGCATGATAAATAGTCCCAAATTCATAATTTTTCAGCCTCATTCTTTGTAGTCCGACGTTTTGTACACAATATACTAAAAAGCCATTACAATTCGTGACGCCGAAGCAAGGCTTGCCAATTTTAATTTTTTTAACTACTTTTTTGTTCCTAATGTCAACAAAAAATACATGTTTGGAAAAACCGCCTGTGACGGCTAATGTTTTCTGGTTTATCTCTGTGACGTCAAAGACTTGGCGCGGTAAGGAAATGCTGCATTTGTATGAACCATCGTTTGCATGAATGGCCAACAGTATATTACAAGAACAGGCGAAAATCATATCCCCATTCGACAACACACAGCAACCTGTCGTTTCTGATTTATCTTTGTTTGCGACTATAATTTTGTTTTGTATTTCCATTTTCCTATCATAAATATCTTTCATTGGAACTTGTACTTGTTTTCCACGGATATTACTAGGGGCAATTGTTGGTGTTTTCGTTCTTAAAAATATTTCCCAAACTGTCATCGTTTCGATATCTTCCAGTGCCTGGTTAACATTAAAGAAGATACCTAATTGATTTGTTTTCCCATTGTTGTAAATTGATTGAAAGTCTCTGTTATTTCAAAACTATTTTCTCAAGTTCTTTAATACTGATAAATGTTTGAAAATTTGAAGCGTACTTTTGTATTTTACTAGTGATCTCTATTTTGATTCTACCTGCTTTTCTTTCGATTTCAAAACGCACAAGAGATCATTTATTTCTCTTTCGCTCTCTTGCGTCAGGAGAGATAACTCTGCCAAAGTAGATTTTTCTATTTCATCCAGACGCTTAATGACTCTCTCACGCACCTTCTTTATTTCTTGAGTGATATTTTCTTTCTGACACTTGATGTCATTGATATTTGCCATCCGATCTTTTATGACTTCTTTAATGTTATACAAAATATTTTCCATGTCTTGCTCGAGGTTCTGCATGGCAACAGATCTTTTCATGTCTTGTGAGACATCGTCTATCGCTTTTGTGTCTTTACAGTCAGTATGGGTGTCAAGAATACACTTATGGTATAAAGGCTGCTCGTTAGTGAGTCAGCAAATCTGATACTTTTCATTATGTTTATCACAAAACAACTTCATTTCTAGAACAAAGGATGGTAACTCCTGATAGTTTTCTATCGAAATAGCGCCATGATGTCTCGTAGCTTTTGATATGCTGTGATGATCTTTACATTCAGGAGGCCTCGGAGGCCGAGTGGTCTAGGTAGTTCGTCATGACTACTATTTATTTATCACTAGCCTCTCAAGGCTGGGGTTGTGAGTTCGAATCTCACCTGTGGCGGGGTGTGGTGGACTCCGATCTTAATTGACAACGATTACCAATTTTCCTACCGAAGGTCGGTGGTTCTCTCCGGATACTCCGGCTTCCTCCACCAATAAAAACTGGCCGCCGCGAAATGGCCAAAATGTGCTGAAAACGGGGTTAAACCCCAACTAAACAAACAAACAAAATCTTTACATTCGGAACAAAGTGCATCTTCACATTCTGGGCACCATACTATCGCACAATTAAATCTATGCCAAATTTCACATATACCACATAGAATACGTTCTGGTATTGCTATATTGGGATCTGAAAGTAAAATTTTTCGTTATGTTTGTATTAAGAGTAGCATGAATTATGCGAAACCTTTGCAAAAAAAATTAAAAGCCTATTTTTCTATTGAACCTAATTTTATTTGTTTAACCCAAGTTTCATTAAAGGAATGCCGGTTTTGCTATCGAAAATGTTTCCAAAATTACAAACTGAAAATGGCGTAAAACCAAGCTAAACCCCTAAAAAATAATGTAAAGATATTTTATCCAACCTCACTAGGCACACTTTTGAAAAAGCTGCAGTTCGTCTGCCATTTTATCCAAATATTACTCTCCCGTCCCTGCACCATCATTTGATTTCAATTATGTTTCAACCCTTCTTTGTTAACCACAATTTTTAGATTGTCTTTAAAACCTACATTTATAAACATCCTTCCTGGCCTTCCCCTCCCATTATAGTCTAATATCCCGTATGATAAACAATATGGCCGTCATCACGGCAATTACCACATTCGCTTCAGGACAATAGTTTTGGAAGTATCTGATGAACTTTGGAAGGCGATCCCAATCATTTTTAAGCCATATTTTGTAAAAACGTTTATTTAGGTCCATTTATCATCAAGTCTATCCTAAGTTCTTGTATTTTCATGCTCTTTATATCTTCACACGTCACAGATATACATGTATATTGTTCAAATGATAAGTATTCATGTATAAGTACTTCCAGTCACGTGGCAAGAGAGGAAGTAATCAACTATCTTCTTTCTTTTTTATAACACTGTCTATATTGGGAATCCCATTGTCATTTAATATATATTATTCGCTTTAATAAGTGTTCCATGCGGAAATGATTTGCAATAGTAAAATGTATCAACAATATTTGAACAATTTAATTGACTAAATTGTATAACCTTATACATGTTTAAAATTCCTGTAATGGGATGGTAGATTAATGTTTAACACTAAAAACCTCCATAATGAAAACCCAACAGAGATTTTATTGCTGTTCTTCCTGTTAAACTTCAAGTCACAATAAAATCGTCAAAATACAAAAAAATCGGACACCCTATTGCAAGTTTAACACAGCGGCTGGTAACGTCTAGAGTATATATAAAATAAATTAAGCAATACAATTACTATTCACGTGGGATATAGGAGGATTCACCTGGAGACAGAATAACGTATCTGGATAGCTTGACATTCGATCCTGCAGAGCTATTACCTTGTGATCCAACACAATATTTTTCTGGCTCACTGTTTCGGTCTTAGGGTTTATATTCATACACATGAAAATTTATGTTTTCTTCTTTCAAAAGAAAAGCCTAAAGGAAAACTATTTTGGATAATTCTAGAGATTACAAAATTATCTTTGGAACATTTTTCATACGGTAAAAATGTGTTTCCCGAACAAAGTAATAATTAACTCATTTGACATATTCCTTTCCAAGCAATTATGTATGAAATTAATGAATCTATACTTCACAATGTTTTATGATCCTATTTAGTGAAACAGGGTCTTTTTATAGATCTTAAAGTTAACGAATCAACATGATCGAATTTAAAGCAATACTTACCAAAACAACAGAACTTGGCATTGGGATGGTAGCAAAATAGCCAGAAAGGTTTCATATTGTGAAAAACGACTGACACTTTACTACATCTACGTTTATCGTAATTTTAAATTGGGGGTTTCTGCTAAAAAAAATGAGGCTTTTCTACTTTTTTTTAAATCCCGATAACCTCAGTTCAATTCTTGATAACGTCGGGTCAGAACATTGTGACGTAGAAAATAACTTCCGGTCACCCGTCGTTATAGTCGCGTTATCCTTCATCAACCTTTAAGATATCAGGACAGGCCGTTCTGAAGTTGTCTACAGAACTCTGCACGGTGAGATAGGCCGGGGAAATGTGTTAATCCTTGACTAACAGGCGTTGTCCACGCTTGATGTAGGACTACCACCTGTCTCTGTTGGAGGTCATATTGAATTACTGTGTAGGAGTTTTTATGTATTACATTAACTCGAAGAAGTGGTCACCTCTCTAATGCAGTCAGCGGTAACTTAAAAGTTACTCTGCCTTGAACATTCGCCTACATTAGGCGGCCATTTTACTTTCCAGACTTGTTAAAACTTTTGTAGTTGACATTCGTACCTTGATCATCAATGACTATATCTATTCAATTTGACAAATGCCGCAGCTGATACATCAAAGTCGGCGCCATAGAAAGTGCCAGTACAATGTTTAGTGCATTATGCTGAAACCCCATTCAATTTCAGATCAAATCCTTGCCTAATATCGACTACTGGTCGGCTCGGAGTCAGTATAATGTGTCCAAGGGTGGTGATATGTCTTCCTGCGGATAGTTACCTCGTTATAGTAAAGGTATAACGAAGGATAACAAAATATACAGGTTTACAATATCATCCAGTCGATCGTAGCGGGATTTACATGCAGATTTAACCGCCTCGGTGGCGCTCTGCTCGAGTACGGAAGATCGCAGGTTCGATCCCCGACCGTGTCATACAAAGGGCATTAAAATTGGTATTTCCTGCTTCAAGGATTAAGAGCAAAGATCCACTGGTCGGTTCGGAGTCAGTATAATGTTTCCGAGGGTGGTGATATGTCTTCCTGCGGATAGTTACCTCGTGACCTAGCACATTAAAAATCCGGCCCAGCGACACGCTATTTTTTAATCTAACTGCAAACCAGTTGAATTAGACAAAAAAAGTTGTGTTGCCTCATGTGTGCAGATGATGTCGTTTTATTATCTGAAACAGCAGACGGCTTACAAAAATGTCTTTCTTTCCTACAAGATTATTGTACCAAATCATTAGTATTTAATAAAACTGGACGGTTGGAACCAGTCAAATTTATCTTTAATAATCATATTATTCAGAATGTATAGAGCTACACGTATCTTGGTGTGAACTTTAATATCTCTGGAAATTTTAGAGAGGAAAAATTTGAATTATATAAAAAAAGGTCTTGAAACATATTTCAAGATCAGAAAATGTTTTGAACAAAGTAAACCTTAACTTAAGAAACTTTTACATGTCTTTGACCAGACATTGAATCCAGTTTTGCTCTATGGGAGTGAAATTTGGGGTATTTTTGATGTAAAAAAGTTAAAATATCTGAAAGATTCTTATTTAAGTAAATTGTGTGATGACTTAATATCCGAAAAATTGCATATAAAAATTTCTAAATATTTGCTTGAAGACCTAGATTCTCAACAAATATTGCAATGATGGGTGAACTTAGACGTTACCCCCTGCTTCTTGAGCTCCGTCTCAATATGATAAATTTATCTAATTTACAAAATGGTTTAGCTGCAGACGCATTCATTGTCTCAAAACAGCTCCATAGTGAAAAAAACATCCTCTTGGTACAGTTGTATCATAGATTATTAATTATTTTAATATAAACAAAACCAGTCTTAATATTTCTAAAAGCATTCTTAAAAGCATAACCGTTACATTATTTCATGCTAAATATAACACTATTTGGAGTAATCATATTTTTGATGATAGAAAATAACTTTCTCATGGCAACAAGTTACGTACATACAGGCTTTTTAAAAATAACTTCAAATTTGAAAATTATCTAAAGTGGGGGAGTCCTAGCCAAAGAAGGCTAATCACAAATTTTAGAATTAGTTCACATAAATTAGAAATTGAGCACCTTGCTGCCACTTGACGTTAAACAATTCATCCATCCATCCATCCATCCATCCATCCATCCTAATATCGATGCATTACAATTTTCCATAATAAAAAAAACAGCACTTCAGTGTTAAAAAGTTCAAGTTCACTTTCTAAGATGATTTCGCCACATGCTGTACTAATTTCAAATCTTCTTTCTTTATTTATGACACTTGCATTACCTAGAAATAGAGAAAAACATATAAGTCATATACTGGTACTTGATTTTATACTAAGTCTGAACCAGCTAAGTACATATATACCATCTTATATTAGTACATTTGAACTTAAAAAGCATGTTATTATAGCATATCTACAGATTTGGCTATCTCATCTTTTTGTTTTTAAATGTTTTTTGGGTCTTAATCCACAAACTTTATTTCAAGTTGTAAATAAGAGAAAACATTTTACATTGTTTAGCACTAAAAAAATATATGACCAACTTTATCTAAATTGTAAGTGGGTGTATGACTTATGTAAATTAATCCATGTCATTTTGAAATATGACAATATACTTCAAGTATTAAGAATAAAAGAAAATATCCAGGAGTTCAAAGTGATATGCCATATTATGAACCCTGAACTGTACACAATTTTATATAATACTAAAATTATGTTACAACAGATAGGTAACTGGCTTTTTTTATATTTAATTTTATGTCTGTATTGTCTCTCTGTGTACTATGTATGTGTTGTCTTTGCATATTGTATTTTGTTTTACATGTTGTGTGGACTACACGTGGTCCTGTTTACAAACAAAGTCACGTGCCATATAATGACCTTTAACCTAGTCGGAATATTGACACATTTACAACGAAGAAAAATCATAATAACATATATAATCAATAAACAAAGATACAATTTATTAATGTTAAGTAATGTTAAAGAAAAACAAAATCGAAGATATGTAAAGTTTAAAGATAAAGTAATAATTATTACTTTTTTTGATTTGTCCGCTTCTGTTCTGACTTGTACAAATTCACCTGAGAAATTATTTATAGAACAAGAAGACACAAAAATCAATATCGACTTCCCTATTTCTTTTCTATCATGTCTGTTCACATTTGTACTTTAAATACTAAAGGTCTTCAACAAGCTGAAAAAAGAAAACGATTGATTGAGTGGAGTAATCAACAAAAATGTAATATTTTGTTTATACAAGAAACACATTTTACTAAGGAATTAAATAAAACTTTAGAAAAAGAATTTGATGGTGATTTGTTTCATAGCAGAGGGTCTAGTAATTCAAGGGGTGTAACTATTTGGATTAAAAAGAGTGTAAACTATAAACTCATTGATCAGTACAATGACTTAGAAGGAAGAATAGTATTACTGAATATTGAAATAAATGACAGCATTGTAACACTTATAAATATTTATGCACCAAATAAAAAAAATATGCAGAAATACATTCTTTAAAAATTTGAAAAATATTATTGAACAGCATAGTACAGGACATATAGTGTTGGGGGGAGATTTTAATGACATAAACACAGAAATTGATTCAAAAAATAAAGCATGGCAAAAATTTGATAAACCAGTTTACGGACTAAAATCAATAAAGAAATCTTTGAAATTAATTGATGTATGGAGAGAAAAAAATAGATCAAAAACACAGTACACTTGGTGCAGAAAAGACAGGTCCGAAGCAACCCGTATTGATTTCTTTTTGATAAGTAAAGAAATATACATGAAATGTAATAAATGTGACATTAGACCGGCCATTATCAAGTATACTGACCATAATAGTGTTTCTTTAAAAATAAAACTAAGTAGAGGAACAAAAGGAAAGGGTTATTGGAAATTAAATTCAAGTATTTTAAATGATAATGAATGTGTAATTTTGATAAACAATTTAATTCAGGTATATGAACAGAAAATAGGTAAAGAAACTAATTTAGGTATCTTATGGGACAATTTCAAATTAGAAGTAAGGGACATAACTATGGATTTTTGTAAGAGAAAAGCCAAACTTAAGAAAAGTAAAATAACTTTATATGAAACTGAGATACAAAACCTACAAGAGAAAATTGATAATAAAGAAATAGATAAAGAAGAAAATATAAAAAAGATAAAAACATTAGAAGAATCTTTAGAAAAACTATACTTAGAAAAAATTAAAGGAAATCAAGTTCGATCAAGAGCTAAATGGATTGAGGAAGGGGAGAAAAATACAGCCTATTTTCTAGGACTAGAAAAGTCAAGACAATCAAAGAAAACAATTACTGAACTTTATGACGAAAATGGAAATATAACCGATAATCAAGATAAAATTTTAGAATTAGAAATAAACTATTACAAAAACTTATACAAGTCTACAAATCCTAAATTAGAAGAAATTCAACATTATATAAATGATAATAAAGAGAACATAAAACTTAAATCTAATGAAAGTGATATTTGTTAAGGTCTTCTTACAGAAGAAGAATGCACAAATTTTAAAATGAAATTGAATCGTTCACCAGGTAAAGATGGGCTTACGGTAGAATTTTACAGGACTTTTTGGAATAAAACAAAAAAATTTATCCTTTCAGTGTTCTCTTATAGCTATAAGAAAGGGGAATTAACAAACACACAAAAAATTGGAGCTATTTCTTTAATTTATAAAAAGAACGATCCATTATCATTAGACAATTACCGTCCTATTACACTCCTTAATTGTGATGTAAAAATTATTGCTTATGCTTTGGCACAGCGATTAAAAAGAGTCCTACCAAGTATTATTAATTCTGATCAAAAAGGTTACGTCCAAAACAGGTACATTGGCTTCAACATTCGTCAAATACAAGATTTAATTGATTATAGTGAAAAATTTAATATTGATGGGGCTATTTTATTTTTGGACTTTTCAAAAGCCTTCGACTCACTAGAACGAAACTTTATGTTGTTTACTTTGAGAAACTTTGGGTTTAAAGAATCTTTTATACATTGAGTTGAAACTTTATATAAAGATACTAAAAGTTGCATACTAAATAACGGTTGGGTATCAGCCCCTTTTCAACAGGAAAGAGGAATAAAGCAAGGCTGTCCATGCTCTGCATTACTTTTTGTGCTATCTGTAGAAATTTTGGCCACTAAATTAAGAGAAAATAATGATCTTAAGGGTATTACAATAAAATTAGATGGTAAAACATGTAGTTTAAAAATATGTCAACTGGCAGATGACACTACCCTGTTTTTAAAATCCAAAAAAGAAATCACACTTGCACTTAACATAATTGAAATCTTTGGTAATTTATCTGGCTTAAAACTCAATAGGAATAAAACAGAAGGAATTTGGTTGGGCAAGTTAAAACATTGTAAAGACAAATACGAAGGCATTAGTTGGGCAACAAAACCAGTTAAAAGTTTAGGAATTTATTTTGGTTACAACCACACCGAGTGTCAAAAACTTAATATAGAAAAAATAATAACCAAGATTGAAAAATTAATTTCAGATTGGAGTAAAAGAAATCTGACATTGATAGGCAGAATAACAATAATTAAAGCTCTAGCACTTCCAAATATAACTTATATAGCATCAAATACTGTTATTGCAAAAAAAGATTTACAGCACATCAAAAATATAATATATCAATTTATATGGAAAAGTAAGCGAGACAAAATCTCTCGAGATATATTAGTGAAAAATTATGATAAAGGGGGGCTGAAAATGATAGATATTGAAGCGTATATAAAATCGCTTCATGTTAAGTGGGTAATTAAATTTATAAGTGAAAAAGAAGCTAAGTGGACAATTGTTCCACACATATATTTTGACAATTTTGGAAAGGACCTCCTAATATTCAAAGCAAAATCAAGCGGTATGATAAAAACACACCAGAAAAGTATTAATTCATTAACGCCATTCTATCAAGAAATTGTAAAATCCTGGTATAGTGTAATTGATAAATCAGATAATGAACAAAAAAACTTTAGGGAAATAAGAAAACAAATTATTTGGGGTAATAATCAAATAAAATTTAATGGAAAATGATTGTTCATAAAAAATTGGATTGATAGTAATATTACTTACATCAATGACATAATTGATGATTATGGCAACATATCAGAAGAAGTTATTTTGTCAAAATTGTCAAACAAAAGAAATTGGATATCAGAAGTAAAACAGGTCAAAGATGCAATCCCAAAATCTTGGAAAAAAGAATTAAAAAATGAAAATTCTTATAAATCAAAAGTTAATATAGATAAGAGTATTATAAATTCCATAAATGGTAACAAAATTTTTGAACATATGAATGATAAATCTATATACTCATACATACTTTCTGAAAACGATAAATCACCAATTGGTCTATTGAAATGGGAAGGTGTTTTTAATGAAAATGAATTTACCATGTATAGTAATTTCAAAAATACTCTCCTATTTATATTTCAATTTTTAAATGACAACAAATTAAAAATGTTCAAATGGAAATTGTTACATTTTATATTACCATGTAAGAGTTTACTGTTTACATGGAAAATTGTAGAAAATAATAAGTGTAATTTCTGCAGCGAGGTGGAAAATTATGAGCATTTTTATCTTACATGTACTTACAATGATGTGTATTGGAATGAAATTAGGAAATTGTTTCGATATTTGAATTTTAATATCAATATGTTTAATTCAAAAACTTTAGTATTTGGATATAAAATTAATGACAAAGACTATTATCAGGTTAATTATTTGGTGACACTTATTTACTTTAGTAATTACAAATCATATTTTGTATCCGATAAAAAAGAGAAACAAGTAGACACATTTCAGATATTTAAAAAGGAAATTTTAAGTATTGTTCAATTCAACAAAATGCTAAATAGACCAACATTTCCTATAGTCGATAAAGTATCGAAATATATTTCAAACGTATAGATACAGATATATTTATAGTGGACTACCATGTGCGAACATGTGGTTGGCCTAATTTATCATCAGTACCGTTAACTCACCTGTACATAAATATCTGAAGATTCCGTCTTTTATAAGTATCTTTCGAAAATATCCAGCTATACAGTAAATTAAAAAAAATCCATACGATAATGCTGAAAATTTAAACTGAAAATCAACAAATTCAATCCAATATACACATGTTTTTTTTCTCGATTTGTTTATCACAGGATGGTAATATAATATTAGAAACTAATACGGAAAGGCTATGTAAAGAATTCGTAAAACTGTATTTACTAACATACTTAAATTTTACAATATATGGCTCCCTGGAGTATATTGTATTAATAAACAGGGATATCTAATAGTTCACTGGCTATTAGATAAATTGTTTTACAGTGAATATTGTGCAATAAAGAGAAGTTTAAGAGTTAAAAAAAAAAACAATTTTCCATAATACACCAAAAATAATCTTTCAATGTTTATTGAATTATTTTACCCATTTCACAGTTTGTTTATTGAATGTTTATAAATGAGCAGTGTGACTTGCGATAACATATACAAAGAAGAACAAATGATTCTAACATTTTCTAACTGGTTATATACAAAGGAATGAACAAAAAAAAATTCTAAATAATCTTAAAAACAGATGCTTTTTCTTTGTATCTTACCGCAAATAACTGCTTTTTTGTTTTGTTATAAGTCAATCCATGCAATTGTCTTTTAACGGCATCATCGCAACTAAATGTTTTAAACTGATTTCCATCAGCAGATATCACAACGATTGCATTTCTCTCAAAATCTGCAACAAATATATTTTCGTTCTCATCTAATACTATGCCACACGGTCTCTTCAATACTAAGTCATTATGAAACTTCCATAAAATGTTATTGTCTGATCCGAGTACTCTCACAGTAAATTTGTTAGTGTAGGCGATTTTGTCACCAAATGCATTCACAAATGAACGATGATATACACTAGCGTCCTCATAAATAACTACAGTTTCATAATTCTGTAAATTCATTCTTTGAAGTCCACGCCCACCAACACAGTAAACTAACGAACCATTAACATTTGTTAAACCGAAACAAGAGTTTTCGATATATACGTTTTTCACTTCACTTCTTTTTAGGATATCAGTAATTAATATGAACTTAAAAAATCCGCCCGACACAGCTACAGTCTTCTGATCGATTTCTGTAACGTCAAATGCTTGACACGGTAGTTCAACACTGTATTTATACGAACCATCGCTACCATGAACGGCCAAAGTATTGTTTACATAGCAGGCAAATGCTAAATTTCCATTCGACATAATACAACAACCTGTTGTAGGTGAGTTTGAATTATTCCCTACTTTGATTTTACTATTTATTTCTAATTTCATTTCATAAAATTGGGGCATGGTATTTTGTTTACTTCGAAGGCGTGCTTGTTGGCTACTTTTGTAATTTGGATACAAATTAGATGCCTTAACTCTCGAAGATACTTTACCAACACATAGTATATGCCTCTGAATATTTTCTAGATTTTGATCAAATTTAATTTCTAGCTGGTTTAGTTTCCCATCTTCATAAACTGATTGTATATACTTCATTTCTTCCAAAATCGTTTTCTTGAGCTCTTTGATGCCAATAAAAGTTTGAAAATCAGAAGCGTACTTTTTTATTCTTTCTGTGCTTTCTACGATTGATTCAACCTGCTTTTTCTTCAATTTCAGCACACCCAAGAGGTCATGTATTTCTTTCTCTTTCGTGTTTGTGAGTGAAGCCAACTCTTCCAAAGCAGATTTTTCTATTTCTTCTAGATGTTTATTTACTTGTTCACGAATATTTTTAACTGCTATCTCTTTCTGTTGGTTAATATTATTTAAACTTGTTTCTCGGTCTGCTATATCTTCTTCGATGTTATACATAATGTCTGCCAGGTTTTGTGCAAGGATGTCCATAGCAACTGACGTTTTCACATTTTCCGTGACGTCATCTATCGTTTTTGTTTCTTTACAGTCAATATGCGTCTCGACAATACATTTCTTACACAAAGACTGTTCATGTTTCAAACAATACAGTTGATACTTCTCATTATGTTTTTCACAAAATAACCTTGTCCTTAAAATAAAGGGTGGTAACTGTTGATAATTCTCTATTTCTATTGTGGAATGATCTCTGCTGGATTTAGAAATTCTGTGATGCTCATTGCATTTGGAACACAGCGCATCTTCACATTCTGGACACCATACTGTAGCATTGTTTGCTTGTCCGCGAATTTCACATATAGCACATTGGATATGCTCTGATGTTGCCATAATATGATCTAAAATGAACAATAAGAGCCGTATGAAAAGGTAAGGGTATTGGTTAAGCAACATCTCAAAGGATCTACAAAAGGGACCGACAGTCTCGACTTTAAAGTGACCATACGGTTATGGACTTGAAAAACTTGAAAACTGGTTGTGTCAATTATGTCAAGATTCAGATATCAAAATGAAGTGTTTCTTACAACGGTAACAAAATTCATTTTATAAATGACAAACAATATTAAAAAACGGAACAATGAGGAATGATATAGTCGGAGGAATTTTAAATTGTATACATCATTTGCAGCGAGTTCATCTAGACACTACATGTATATTAACAGAGCTTCGACTTGTATTTTCAGCTGTACAGAAGTCTTATATCAACTTCCCGAATTGGTTTGTTGAGGACTTCAGCAAATAGACAGATGGGCAAACGATAGGGTATGCTGTTTTAGGTACATTTAACCAGTACAATGGTTTTGGTTCCGAGTATCATTAATGACAATTTTTCACCAACTGAAACACAATGTTTAAGAATTTACTGCTTCTACTAGTGACCTTTAATGTTTAAGCATCGATAATTAAAAGTTTTAAAGGAAGGACAGTACTATGCATGATATACATGTAGTTCTTAGTTTTCACGATATTAAATATTCTTATAAGAGTTTTTAAATTTAAATTATCAATTTCACGCAACTATTGGAACATGAGAAATTGAGCTTGTGGTACATGAGAAATTGAGCTGGTGGAACATGAGAAATTGAGCTGGTGGAACATGAGAAATTGAGCTGATGGTACATGAGAAATTGAGCTGATGGTACCCTTGAGGAATTTAAGCAGCAGTAATGAACATTCCATAATAAAACATTTAAATGCACAAGTTGTGCATATTTCGTCTATTTACTACTCATCTGTTGTAGAGGAAGCAGTTAATGGTCGCATCCGTTGTGAATCCAATCACTTCAATCAATAACATATAAACTAAATAAACAAAACATTAGTAGTATATTTTGGTTAAATGAAAACAACTTACCCAAGCAGACTGTTTGTCGAGACTTGTAAACAAGGAAGTGTTACGTCACCTGATTCCATTTATAATTTCCAAGGACATCGGATATAGATAACCGGATATCTGAACACCAGAATCTATTTTTGTGTGCAGAGAAATGTGTTTAAACATTGAATTCGACAGTTCTAGTAAAATGATTTTTATCAGTCATAATTAACCTAGCCTTTCTACTGAAAAAAATGAAACTTTATTAATAAGTACATGAACACATTTTTCTTATTGTTTCCAGGGTAAATATTCATAATTATTCTAAAAAACTTAAATCATCCTTACTAAAATGGTGAAAAATGGTTACAAAATATTGCCAAGTTCTTTGTATCTGTGATCAAAGTTTGAAGTTGCTAAAAAGACTCACTAGACTGAAATTTCCTTAGGCTCCTCTATCATGTCTATACTGTTACCGTATTAAAGTCAGATGTTGTTCTGGAGTTATGTCGCCTTGTCCGTAAAAATCTATTTTTGTGTGCAGAGAAATGTGTTTAAACATTGAATTCGACAGTTCTAGTAAAATGATTTTTATCAGTCATAATTAACCTAGCCTTTCTACTGAAAAAAATGAAACTTTATTAATAAGTACATGAACACATTTTTCTTATTGTTTCCAGGGTAAATATTCATAATTATTCTAAAAAACTTAAATCATCCTTACTAAAATGGTGAAAAATGGTTACAAAATATTGCCAAGTTCTTTGTATCTGTGATCAAAAGTTGCTAAAAAGACTCACTAGACTGAAATTTCCTTAGGCTCCTCTATCATGTCTATACTGTTACCGTATTAAAGTCAGATGTTGTTCTGGAGTTATGTCGCCTTGTCCGTAAAAAAATCAAATGTGCACGAAAAATCACAAAATTAACAATTTTTGGGTAAATTAAACATCGTGTAGACTTCGATGTGCTCAATATATCTTGTTAAAATTTGAAACATACTTTGTTAAGATAAGTATCTGTTAATGGTCAACTGCTAATCAATGCTAAACATATAGCTTCAACTCCTATTTTGTGTTTTAATTTAATGAAGTTTACCCTTCACTAAATGACAAACGTCAAGTAAAAAGCCTAATTAACCACGTACACTTGCAATGACAAATATTTTATTAATTTTTTTTCGTTTAACAACATACTACTAATATATTTAGTTTGTGTGTTCTATTTTTGTTTAGTTTATTTTTTTTATCCTTTTGGTTTTATATGCATCCTTTTGGCGTTTGTTTGTTCCATTATAATGACTTTGTCTTGTCCTTGGATTTCGAATTTATGTACTTTTCCCACTATTTCGTTGCTTCGGTATTCTTTTGCCGGTATTGTTAATACGATTTAGAGAAATAAACCCTACAAGTATAGTTGACATGCTGTATTTGCTGTTGTTCAGCGGCACAGCAATAATCACTGACAGACTCTATGTTCCTGTAGTATGCTAACATCATGACAATATGCAGCTGAGAAACAAAATTTGGCTGTTAATTATGCCGAATCTAGAATTTTCCAATGTGATTATTGAATTTTGGTTGAAGGCATTTTCATTTCAGCATCTTCAAATGAAGTAAACTGGTAATAATTAGTAACTAGTTGAAGCAGGCCTGCTGCATATCCCCGCGCTACTCTTGTGTTTTTGAAATCAATACAATCCAAACTAGTGTCGTTGCTTTAGTGATTC